>NAJO01000012.1:0-600000 GCA_002077065.1 Cryoendolithus antarcticus | reverse complement strand
ACGCGGCTTGAGATCCCCAAGATCAAGCACGCGCCTACCAGTCTGGCCAAGAGCTTGCAAGAGTATCTGGATGACAAGGACTTTGACATGCATCGGCGGCAATACGTTGCTGAGCAGCAGGCTAAGCAATCTGGGAAACCGTTTGTTAAGCCGGCTGCGCAGCCAAAGAGTCAGCCGGCAGTGGTGCGGTCTACTGCACCATCTGGAAGTGCTGCGCCAACGGCATCGAGTGCAGCACCAGTCAGCCAAGCAAAGGGTCCCGCGCCAGATCTCATAGATTTCTTCGACAGTATTGAGCAGCATCAGCAGCCCATGGCGCAAAGCGTGCAGCAAGTCCCGCCCCAGCAGACTGGGTTTGCGGCACCTCAGCAGACTGGGTTCATACCACAGCAGCAGCAGCAGCAGCAGCCGTATGGTCAGCCTCAGGGTTTGCACATGAATGGCTTCGCAAGTAGTCCTGGAGGTGCGAACCCATTCGGGCAGCCACAGATCCAACAGCAGCAGCAGCCCCAGCCCCAGCAACAGTATCAACCTATGCAACCTCAGGCTACAGGAGCAGGGTTCGGAGGCTACGGCCCACAACCGCAGCAGTCATTCGTGACAGGCGGTGCCTTCGTCCAAGAGCCGAGCCAGTCGTTCGGTAGTCCCGTTTCACCTATAGCCGCGCAACCTATACAGCCGCAGTCCACCAATCCCTTCCGCCAAAGCTCGATGCCGATTGGCGCCGCAACGGCCAACTTTGGTCAACCTGAGCCGGTACCTAGCGCATTGCAGCGTCAAAACACGAATCCCTTCGCCCGCCAACCTCAGACTTATCCACCACCACTACAGGCTCAGCAGTCCATACCCGAAGTTTCCGCCCTACAGTCCTTCTCTCCTCAGCCCATAGCTCCACAACAAACAGGAACGAACCCCTTCGCCCGTCCGCAGCCCCCACAACAGCAGCAAGGCGTAGTCAGCCCACTCTCAGCGCAGCCGACTGGTACGAACCCCTTCCGACAGAGCGCATTCGTGAATCAAGGTACAGGACAAGGATGGCAAACTCAGCCTGTGCAGGCCACAATGGGAGGCTTGGAGCAGATCGGCACGGTGCCTGTGTTTCCGAGACCGGGGCAGGCGCAGTCGCAGGGGCAATCGCCATGGGGTTGAGGGGATGGTGAGAAACTGAGAGGGAAAGGAAGTGGGAGGCATTCGTGACTTAGCGTGGCGTTTTTGGGCGGTGCGTTTATACATAGTGTGAGCGACCGGCGTCTCTCAATAAACTATCAAGCCTGCCTCTGCTTCTCCCATGTGCACCAGAGCAGAATTCCTCATTGTATAGCATCACGGAGAGAGCGCTCAACATTACCGCCCAAGTCTACCCATGTTCTCAACGGCTTCATCCAGTTCTTCGTCGAAACTCGGACCCAATGCCAGCTGATCAACGCTTTGCGCAGCATCCGCCATAGCCTCCTCGTCTTCTTCGCGATCTAGACGGGCTCGAAGCTTCTTTCGACGCCTGGTCGCATGGTTGCCGCCCGGGACAGACCCGGGTAGGGCTATAGTAGTGTTGCGGCGGAGGTGATTGCTTATGAGAGTATGCAATGCCTCTTGGGCTCTCCTGACCGCAGCTTTCTCTGCATTGTGTTAGACGAAGCGCACCCTTATAAGGAACGATGGAAATGCGAATGAACACGTACCAATCGGTGCCTCTGTAGGAGCCAATCCCTTCGTCGGTCCCGAAATCCAACTTCCCTTGGCATATTCCTCCATCAAGCCCGTAAACTCCCCATAATCCGTAACATCCTTACTACAAACAGCAAGAACATGCTCCGCCATCTCCTTTGTACTTGAGGGCGACCACTTGGTATCAGCCCTTTGTAGCCTGCTGATCTGCCGATAGCAGTAGTTGATGAAGGAGTTTTGGAACTTCGTGCGAAGTTCAGGCTCGACGATCAGATTGTCGACGAATTCGACGATGCGGATGCGATGACTGCTTGGGATCAACCAGAACTTGTCGTAGTTGTGGCAGAGGATGCGAAAGCCTTTCTTGGGGACAGGTGCGGTGGTGGGATCGATCTCCATTTGCGAATCCATGGTTGCGCGTACAGAAGGAGTAGGAGAAGTGTTTAAACAAAGAGACTGTGAAGTTGTGGCTGCCAACCTACCAGATCTGGCTCGACAATAGAATACAATAGACCTTTCCAACACAATAGACATCTTCATGCAGGACAATAGACACTATCCTCGACAATCGAGAGCGCTTTCGTTCAGCACACTCCGATTAACGCAAGAGCATTGCTCCACTTGGTCAATCGCATTCAGCATAACAGAAGAAATCCCGATCTCTTCTCCTCTAGATGGACACTAGTAGATGCATTTCCTCTCGACGCGCGCATGCGAGTCAATTGTAGTATCGTAGTACTGATATAATGTCATCTGTTGCCGGAGTGCAGCAAAAGAGAAACGCCACCATACCCACATCATCAAAATTGAGAGAAACGAGAGGGGGGGATGTTTCCTTTCGACCCTTACCGGCAAGCATGTTCTCAGTGCTGTGGACAACCGTGAAGTTGCAAGTCTATCTGCGCGGTTACCGGCTCGGGGTACTCGAAGTCACCCACCCCGGTATCTGCACAGCTTGGTGACACCTAACGCTCTAACCGCTAGACCATTTGTGTTTGCATTGGAAGCTGTTGAGTTTGCGTGAATATAAACCCAAATTCGGGCTTTGCGGCCGTAGACTCAGGCACGCCGCGCGAAGTTCTCGGTACACCGGTGACGTCGAGCTCGGTGGCGAGAACCACGCTAATCGCCTCTACAAGCTGCGCAAGGTCGCGAATTCGAGTCCGGTGTGTGACGGCGATACGGAGCTGATACAGCGGTGAGGTGCATCACACCAACGTGCGTCCCATTGAACGTCAGCATCTTACCACACTCATTGAGATTTGCTGTACATCATTGTAATACACGAAAGATGCGCATACTGGGGATCAGGGCCAACAGGTACGAGATAGTAGAAATATACGACCAAGACACAATGCTTCAATTATGCGCTCCAGTTCACCAGGCTTCCCCCTTCCACAGTCCACTTCCCAACATATCGTTCGAGGCGACCCCCGTAAATCTTCAGCTTCCGTTTTTGCGCGTAGCATCCTTGATTCCAGCCATTGTCGCTCGTAACGGACACTCCGGCTCTGCGGCATCGACGTCTGCTTGCAGAGACTCATGATAAGACGCAGGTCACTACCCACCACGAGTGCGCTCAAGATCGTAGTTCGAGTTCCCTGAGCAATTATAGGAGCCATCAGAGCGCTTGAATGTCGCTCGCGCTTTCTTGAGAGCACAGAACAACCGAGTAACGTCCGATATTGGCTGGTATGCCAGTGGTCGGCGGCTGATCATGCTTAAGAGGGTGGCATCTTTGGTATCGGCTACTACAAAGGCCAGCTCTGGCGACGTCGAAACGCGTGAGGACGATCTACTGAGAACGATGTATGGAGATATACCGAGTAAGACTACGGATGTTGGAGGTCGTGGAGTGCGCGTGTATGAAGTGAGAACAAGGCTTGAGGACGGCCCAGTGCGGAAGGCTTCCGCTCAATCATCGCGTGCCTCTACCTTTTGCGGTATCTCCTCCTTCGAACACCACGCAAAAGATATCGCGGCGTTGCAGTAATCGTCGACCGTTGTCGTTTCGACGGCCCCTCTCGCGACTCTTCCGAAGATCTCGGCCTGTTTAGGCCTCTGTCTTGCGAGAAGACTGATTCATCGTCCTCGCTGACCTCTCCTAATCCGCCGCTCATCTCGTACCTCCTATCCTCTTCGTTCTCAGCCTCCAGTCGTTCCTCTCGTCTCGCTTCCCGCGCTGCATACACTTCATCAACCTTCTCCCATGCCTCTTTCACGGCTTTTCGCAAGTTTTCAAGCTTCGCTGACCGTTTGTCGTCGGACAACGCCGCTTTGATGCCAACCATGCTGTCCCACCAGCCAGCCTTCTTCTGCTGTTCGGCTTCGTTGGTCGCAACTGCGCACAACGCTGATTCCAGTCCAGCCTCTTCGATAAGACACTGAAGAAGCTGTTCACGCGTCTCGGTGTCAGAGTTGACTGAGCTTATCGGCCGCCGAGTGACCACGAAGTCGCGTTTCATGTCGCCATAACGATACTCGTCACGCGTAGGCATAGACAACCACACCGGTCGTCCAGGAAACGCTCTTGCTGAATGTGGCAGTTTCTGTGGCAGAGCATACTTCGCGCGAGGCTCGAATACGCTCCGCGATTGCCTGTCTCACAATCGAGAGCGCGGCCAGACACCATATTTTGATCCTGTCAGCTCGTTAAGCCTGTTGAACTTATCGACGTTGATTTGAGATTCCGGTAGACGTCGTTTGTAAGCGTCCTCCAACTCCAGAGTACTCATTCTTTCGATCACTGGAAATGCTGCGTCGTAAGCACGCTGCCACCCCTGTCGTTCGTCTTCAGTCTGCCAATCCAAGGGTGCTGGGCGATCGTCACCAATGGTCCGGCCTTCGTGCTGATCCATAGTCTCTGTCTGCTCGGACGACCAGTCATCCTCGTACACCGAGTCTGTTCCATCAGCGTCCATCTCTGGATCCTGGGTATTGGTGGCGAAACCAGCGTCAGGCAAATCCTTGTCATTTGAGAGGAAGACTTCTTCCCAGTAGCCGTCGAAGCCAGCTGGGTCTTCCCACTTTTCTTCCTCGTCAAACATGGAGTCGTCATTGCTGTAAGCCATACTGGACTGTGTGTCTGACGCTTGTTGAGGTGCTGTATCGTCGTCCAGTGCACTATCGAAGCATTGATTGCTGAAGCCGCATTGGGTACCCTTTACAAGACGAAGACAGCGCCAACAAAGGCATTGGGCTAAGCTACATCCATGCATAGATTGGCTAGGATCAAGTCGGTGGTGTTGAACAAGTCAAGCATACTGAACACAGGCAACGAGATCTCTCATGAAAATAAGCAACAGGGTAAGCTGCGATTGTCTCATTCAATTAGTCAAATCGTCCGGCATGTGACACATGAGCACCTTATCCCGATATAAGCCCAGCTCGACGTCCACTCGTCGCAGCAGCCCTTCCTCGCGCAGCACCTCTGCCCCGCCCAGTCGCTCTTCTCCGCCCGTTACCTCTTCCTCGGCCGAAGCCACCTCCACGTGCAACACCCCTGTCTCTCGCAGCACCTCTGCCACGACCACGTCCCGTCCCACGTCCAGCGCTTGCGGTAGTAGATCTACGTGGACTTACTACACCATCTCCATCGTCGGTAGAACTACTGGGCGCGTACGGTGGAGAGTCTGGCTCGGGCGTTGGGTTAAGCGTACGGCTTGGAGGCTCCTCCATGTCAGTCTTAGGCTCGCTCTCGCTGCTCGACAAAGCATGATCAATGTAGCCCTCGGATCCGGGTGGTCCTTCGTCCTCACTGCTGGTGTAAGAGTCTGAGCCAGCCGAGGAGTCGGTCTTATAATCCTCTGGGATATCGCTTTGGGGCTCGTCTACATAGTCTGAGTCTTCGGCGGAATCGTAGTCGGAGTCGACGAGAGGGTCGAGCCCAGGGCTTGGCGTGTCGTTCTCTGGAGACTCGGCAGATCGGACGTTGTTACGTACCTCGATGGGCTCCGGAGTCTCAGTACCCGGATCTATCGGACTGACCATCTGTGTGCCATTCGAGCCTGTACTAGGGCCAGGTGAGCTCTCGTCAGTTTGCGTGCCCTGATCTACGACTGGCGAAGGAGTAGGTGCCGACCCAGATTGAGATTGCGACGCAGCTTCGGGTGGCGCCTGCTGCTGCTGAGCATACACCAGAGCATAGTTTGCAGGAGGCTGCATTGCGTGAATAACTCCAGCATAGCTGCCGTTGGCATTGTACAGGTGTCTGTCGCCTGCTTGTCCACCATGCTGAATGCCAAGACCTATGCCGCCATTGTTGCCGTTGTTAGCATTGCCTCCATAGGCCGGAGCTGCTGGAAGAAATTGGCCATAACAGGGCGGCGCGCCATACACGCCGTTGAAGACAGCATTGGGAGCGTAGATGCCAGGCATTCCGATCGTCACTTCTCCGTGAATGTCACGCGTGACAGTTAGTATAGGGAAAGGTGGTGGACTCTCGATGTGATCGTCAGGTCGTCCGGCTCCACCTGGATTCTGGGGACTGTCGGGGTTGCTGGAGCTTTTGCCGCTACTGCTTGAGCTTCCAGTGCTTGTGGACGGCTGAGAAGTTGAGTTCCTTCCATTGGAGCCTGGTGGATTCGATCCTCCCCCGGAACCAGGACTTCCGCCCTGGTCAGCTTGTCCTCCCTCATTCGGTGGTTGCGGAGGGTCCTCCTCTCGAATCTCCCCTTCCTCCAGCGGACTTCTCTCTCCTACCGCCCCTGAGCCTCCGGCGGTTGGTGCTGTTCCGCCTGCGACACCGCTGTACAGCCTCGGATCGTCGATCGTGGCCTGGCTGTCTGGACTTCCACCAGCACCAGTACCATCACCTTCACCAGTGCCGTCCCCCTCACCCCCGCCACCATCTTGACGGTCACGGTCCGCGCGCAAACGCTCACGACGCAGTCTCCGCGCTGCACACAATCTGCACGCCCGACCACAGAGATCATAATGCCCAGTAGGCTGCGGCCGCGGCGCCCCGTCCGGAGCGATCGCATGATCCTGATCACATTCCAAGCATCGCCAATTCACCATGTCCGGGGGTGCGGGATGGGGATCTGGAATGCGCAGTCCGCAGGTACCACAAGATGGGACTGGCGAAGGCGGGGTTTCTTCTTCATCCTCGTAGTCTGGTAGCTGAGGGGTACGATTTGAATCGCCGTTGGGGACTGATGCGAGAGGTGCCGCAGTCTCTGTCTCGTCGCGGAAGGCTGGCGCGCGGTCGGTGGTCAGATGCAGAGCATTGGCTATGACTTGTTGGAGGCCGCCTCCAAGATACTGGCGTGCGAAGGTTTGGTTCACATCAGGGACATCGGTACGACGGACGTGGTAGTCATATTGGCCAAAACGGGCTCGAGGTGGGCTGCGGCGGGGTGGAGTATGACGAAGCGGAGTCTGACGGGGCGGCGTGCGGCGGGGTGGAGTATGGCGGGATGGAGTAAGACGCGGGGGACTGTTCCAGGGAGGACGCTCCACTCGACCTGGCTGGCAGAGGCCTCGAGGTACGGGCGCGTCGCCACGAAGACGTCCCATCCGCTCGTGAAGGGCATCAACAGAGTCGCTGGGGGGTGAGCCATGGTGAGACCGAGGTGCCCTAGGCGTGAGCGGACGGTGGGGAGTGCGCTGACCACGAGGTCCGACATTGGCTCCAGCTGCCTGTCGGAAGCGATCAGAGACTCGTAGGATGTTGTCTTCTGGGTTCCGAGCGGGCAAACCATGTATGTCAGGTGAGCTCTCTTCCTCAGTCTCAGCAGTGGGTCGCGCATATCGGCGGCCTGTAGTTGGTAGGCCATGAGTCTCAGGCGAGCTTTCCTCGTCTACAGTAAGCTGCAGATTGCGCGGCGGTGGCACTGGCAAGCCATGAACCTCTTCTGACACAGGTGGAAGCCGCACTCGAGGTCCGTCTTTGCGTCTACCATCATCGAAGCGCGGATAGGGCGCTCCACGCGGAACCTGGGGCCGGGCTGGGCGGATCGGTGTCCGAGGACTTCTAGATGGAAGGGCGGGCGATGGCGAGTATCTCGGGCTTCCTGGATGCGGATTGGGATCGAGTGGGGAGCCATAAGCCGGAGTCATGCTGCGTTCGCGAATGATCGTACTCGCCTCAGAGTCGGTATCACCCCCAGTGTGAGCGAAGCGCGCTCTGTGCTCGGCGCTCATTTCTATGAGCTCGGCGCTCGTGAACGGGTCATACGCAGGGCTGGGCCTGGAATTTGGCGGGGTCGCTGGCAAGATAATAGGATCATGCCTAGTACCGTGACGTTCCAGAGGGCTTCGAAGCACAGAGGGTGTGCGATAGCCGAAGGGGTTGCCTTGACGCCTTGGAGGCAGCGCAGGATGTGCGCGAGGGAGTATCCTGGTGCCAGGAGAGATCGGTGTATTTGTCTGCGCAGACCGACGTCTGTACGGTGGAATACTCGCTACTCCATAGCGACCGTGAGATCTGGCGGTGTCGACAATGTTGACTCTGCGCCTCTGTTGCGGAGGTCGGACTACAGCCGGAAGATTGCTGCGCTCTCCTCGAGTGGGCAAGCTGCGACCATGGCGACGGCGTATTGGCGACCATGGTGCTTCGCCATCTCGCCAGTGGGTCGGCAGGTTGCGGCCATTTGTTGGGGCTGGGTCTGGGTCTAGATTAGCACCATGACTGTGCAGTGTGTCGGCATCAACTGCTGACATACCATCACGCTCGGTAGATTCGACGACGTCGTCTGTCTGTTCCAAAAGCTCTGGTCTCGAAGGGCTTTGACCCATCTTGGAAGATCGAATCCAGTGCACTCGGTTGTTGAATTAGCTCTACCTTTGCGCGTCGACAACGTGATGACCGCAAGACAGAGAACGACTTGGGCAGCATTGTGCGCCATGTTGAATCGAGTCCTGTTGGACATTGTGAAGGTTCGACAAAGAGATATCTTGTCACCACCGGATCCGGCATTAGCAAGTAGAGAACGCTGAACAGTACAAAGGCTGCTATGAGCCAATGGGTCAAGAGTATCAACGATTAGCATGCTGTGTTGATGCAAGCCTTGCTTGTGATATGTAGCATTGTGTGTCAGCCGATGGAAGGTGGGCTCAAGAGTACCTTATGTAGACCTGCGGTGCTATCTTGCCGTCTGTGGTCCGTGCACGATGTCTTCGGCGTCTGGAATGCAGCAATCTTTCTGTATAGCGAAGACGACGTGATCAAAGCGGAAGACCCGGCTTGCAGGAAGTCGGTCGAAGGGCATGATCTATACATGGATATATGTGCGTAGGTACGTGTACTTCGAAAGCCTGCTTGGGCATGTTGGCGATCATGCACTGCATGCCGTCAGCACAAGCTTCCCCCAAGACAGCGACCGCACCACACTCACTCACAATTCACGTCTCGGCTGGGCGACCTTCTTCGGTGGCGCACCAGCCTGCATGAACCCCTCAAGGTCCATATACTCAGCTGCAAATGCTGTCGTGATCATAGCCCAGTCCTCAACAGTATCCATGTCCAGATGCTCTGCATCATCCTTTATCGTATGCCACACATCCGGGAACCTCCCAGGAATAATATGCAAGATCTCCACACCTCTCGCCATGAAAGGCTCGTGATCATCGCCGACCTGCCCGCCGAGCCATTGATCCGTCTCTTTCTTGTCGGCTTCGTAGAACAGCGGCTGATCACGCTTCGCCTTGAGACGCCCAGCGCCTCGCAATCTGCCCTCCACTTGCGCTATGCGCTGGTAGGCCCAGTGTGTCATCTTGAAGTATGACGGAACTTGCTGGTGGTCTTTTGAGCCGAGGAGGTCGAGCAGGACGAACAGCTCCATACTTTCCAATGGAGTCCGGAACGTCGACAGAGCTTGGTTGACCGTGCTATCCCATTCTTCTGCTAGTGATCTTGCGCCGTAGGTGTTGTCTGTGCCCTGCCAATTCACGAAGGCTTCCTCACCGTCCAGTAGCAGTATTTGAACACCTTTATGCGCCTCAAACCCGTCGAAGCCTCCACTCCCGATGCCCTCAGATTCCATTGCTGCCCACTTTGCCGTCAATGCAGCATCTATCGCTCGTGCTGTGTGCATGAGAGCTGCGCAGGGCACTGCACTGTCGATGGCACCGATGAAGCCAGCAGGATCGATCTTCGAGTCGTAATGCGCCACCAGTACCAGTCTCGAAACATCACCCTCGTTCTCTATCCACGGCGGATCTCGTGTGATGATAATGTTCCGAAAAGGCACTTCCTTGCCATGGCTGAGAGGCGTCGTACTCGTGCTATTCTGGAAAGTGAACTTCCACTTGGGCACTTCTTCGCGAAAGAAGTTGGCGAAATGCTCTTGCACCTTTGCAATACCTTCCGTGCCGGGGACTCGTGGGACGAGAATAGGCGCGAGGAGACCATCTCCGTTCGAGGCGGAGAAGTCGTTGCTGTCCAGAGCAAGCGATTCCAATGTCAAATCTGTCAGCGTGGTGTAAGCTAAGGCTGTGCGCAATGCACAGGGCAGTAAGAGTAACTGCTTCAGCAACATCATCGGTGAGATATATCTGCTGCGGCAACGAATGCAGTTCGCTACGGACATCTCAAGGTAAGCTGTCAAACGCCATGCGACCAAGCCGGCACGGAGACGGGATTCAACGCCCAATTCCCAATCGGGAAGCAGCCATTAAGGTTTTGAGCCTAAATACGCGCTCTATTTCGTCCGTATTGCAGCTACACTCATGAGCTCATGCGATTCATGCATGCAATGTAATGTTGCGTGCTCGTTGCTTTGGTCACTGTCCATTGCCTCGCTCACTGCGCGTGACCTCGCTGCTCAAGCTGAGTATCAGCAGCGGACTTTCGTCTCGAGGGCCGCAATCCAGTCTATCTGAGCCTACCCTTGAGCTCTCCCGTTTGGCGACCAGAAGATGGATCAGCTCAAAGCAGAGGGTGGCTGGGGGCGTCAAGGCGACTCTAGATAAAGGTACGACTGAGTCTCGACAGCCTTACCTTCCCCGGCTTGACTGACTAGGTTGCAGTCTCCGCTCCTCTCAGTAATCCCACGATCTACCATGGCGGCAGATGGCGCACTGTCTTCGTCGGCACAGGCAGAGTCGCCACGATCGTCTTCTTCCTCTTCAGCTGCATAATGCTTCCCAGCTACTATTACTCACCGGATATCAGCAACTGGTGGATCCCAGCGAGACTCCTCGGTGCTGCAGCGCCCATGACCATTGCTGCTTTTGCATCCGCTCCGTATGTCGCCAATATCCGTCTTGTCCTCCCGCCGTCTCTTCTGAAAGCTTCGTCTGATGCAATCCGGCGCTGGGCTGCAAGAGCGCCGTCCGACACCCGCTTGCTAGTCCAGACTTACAGGTGGGTACCATGGCCGCACCATCAAGGTGTGTGGCTTAGTGACCTCCGCCGCTTGCCAGCCTCGAAGTCTACTTTGGCGAATCTGGAGTACGTGCCAATGGGGACTAAGGATGCCATCGAAAAAGCGCGGGCAGCTCGAGGTGGCGCGTTGGCAATGAGGATGTATGGCCAGTTGCAGGTCAATCGCAACGTGAAGGTCGACAAGAGCCAGATGCCGGGTGTATGGGATGCACTGTGGGAGCGCATACCGATGAAGGCTGAAATCAGGACGGACATGGCGTCGTTACCAGCAGTCGAAAAGCCGAGGATAATACCGAGGACGATGTCGAGAAATGCGGCTCCGAAGCGTCGGCCACCGCCACCGCCGCGGCCAGGAAGAACGACGGAGCCCTGAGGTCGGACCTAATGATCGCAACCTGCAACAATTCCACTGTGCTAGGACGTCAGTTACCGTCTCCCTCGCACACCTCCGGTGCTGTGTAACGACAGTGAGAAAACCGCGACGATTCTGCACGATAGACTCCCACGGTGTACTAATGAGTCAGTACGGAAAGACCATGGTAGACAATGACCATGCGTGGCAATCCCCACTTACGCAGCGAGCCCGAACGCTGGCCACTCCGCAAAACGAACCATTGACCTCCCTATCACCAATGCCATCCCTCCCGAAGACCAGCTAGCGCCCTTCGCCACACGCAAAGCCTGTCGCCACAGCATTCCCCAGCCTACGCCCAGCGTTCCTCGTCCTACCCGCCAAATCCGCCATTCAGAGGATATAATCGCACTTTCCCCAACTCATCGCAGAGTGGGTTGCACGTGGTGTAACGGTTAGCCGTCACATCGTGGCTAATCCCATCGGTTCGGAGGTATGCGCCTCATCATGCCGAGAAAAGCCAAACTAATGAACCCACTGTTCCCCTGTCCCAGGCAAAGGGAGTGCAGGATTTTCGTGCGTTTTGGGAACGTATGGAAGTGAGAGAGGTGGCGTGCTTTTGCATCCTGGGCTGTGGGTTGCGGAACACGATATTGTACTGGGGGAGCATTTGGTCTGAGTACGTGGAAAGCACTCTACGGTTTCTTCATTTCGGCATTCCTGTCCCTTATGCTTTCGCATTGTGTTGTGCACGGTGAGTGCTTTCCATCAATTCTGCGCTTTGCGATTTCCTCTCTTTCAGTCCAGTAGCGCACTTCAGCATCTGCCAGCTCCCGTGCAACTTTCGTCGCGATGTTCTGTGTACCCCGACACTTCGCTGCACGGCATTTCATCATGCTCCTCTCATGTTGAAGATCTGAGACACGAGTGCCTCTTCAGACACGCAGCCTGCCTTACCATCCATTTACTTCGCTCTGCCAGTGTGCAAAGCTTCACGGTTTTGTCATCATGGACTCTTGGTATGAACAGGTGTGAAGGACTCCGGGACCGTCGAGCACGCTGTCGGAGAACATCCAAGAGGCGTCGCGCAGCCACGACTTCTCCTCAGCTTCAGCAGGACTACGCCCATGGTGCAGTCCAAGGCTAGCACACACGACACTCGGGTATACAAGAGAGCGCATGGTGACCGAAGCGAGGACCAGCAAAAAGCCACCCGACAGCTATATATACGCGATGATGATCATGGGTATTACACAGCCAGGATGGCGGGTGATTCACTGAATGCACACTTGCTATCTTGCGCCGCCTCTCGCCCGCCCACTCACGCTCATGACGGACGCACTTCGTAGGGTGGTACAGAGGATCGTGTATTGTACTGACCGATATACTGACCCATACACATCAATCACAGCGATAAAGACATCAGGCTGCAACGAACGTTTTAGGACTGGAGGTCATAAAGATCTATGGAAATCTAGCTTTAAATGCTCTCGAACACGCCGGTTCGATCCGAAATGTCACCGGAGGACAGCCTCAGTACTCCACGCTGCCTTCAACGCCTCATCGATGATCATGATCAGGCCGGGCTACCCCTGAAGTCCGCCTGCGCATCGATACCCAATTTCCGCAACTTCCGGTGGCTCTTGTGATGAGGTTCGCTTGCCTTTTCCTCCTTCTTGGCCCGGTACACTCCATTGTTGTACTAAAAAGCCGCGTCAGTCCTTGTCTTGGATCTGACCCCAGGGCATGGCAGTACTCACATCTATCGCCCATTGCATCGCGAACGGCCAGCCAAAGAACGCGATCATGCCCGGGAAGAACACGCCCGAGGCCCTGCCTAGTCGTCGCATGTAGTAGGATGATCCGGCCCATCGATGTTGCTGGAGGTATGCTGGCCGGCGGGCAACAGGATGCGGCTCGGCGAAGGTTTGGGAGAATCTGGTGGGTGTTAGGGTACGCTTTGTGGATTTCCAGATTGAGGAGATCGGCCACCTTTGCCAGGGTGTGGAATGCAGTTCAGTGGGTACTTGGAAGGTCTGTGGGACCGCGTATCAGCACTTGGACTGTGGTCTGCACTCATTGGACTCGCCATCGGCATGGGCTTACTGTCGTGGCTGTCGACATCATCGGCAGTGCAAGTAGAGGAGGAAGTCTTGTGAGTGTATGACTTTCAATGAAGGCTATGATTTGAATAAAGCTGATCGAAATGGATGAAACGATTGAGTGGTGGGGAAAGCAGTGACTGGTTGATTGTATGTGAGAGGAGACGCGAGTGTAAGAAAGTGCAAGGCGGCCTACTCTTCATGTAGTACATGCTCAAGCACGGCGGTAGACTCATTGCCTTATTGCATCCATATCGTACGTTCTCGAGCGTTCTCGTACTGTCCTAGACGACAATGGACTCTGCGTGTCACGGCGAACAGCCCAGCATTGGGTGGAGTGACCGTGGACTTCACGGCAGATAGAGCGCCCAGGTTTATGGTTCGCTTACAAGGTATATATCGCGAGACCAGGCGGAACACGCCGGCAAGTACTGTGGCGTAACATTTTTAGTGAGTCTTGTCAGACCACCGATGTCCAGAGCGTTGCTCTTTCAGGGAGACAGCCTCAGTTGCTTCACGGCGGCCGCCGATGCGTAGTCAGCAATGCCAAGGCCAATCGCAACATCCCGAATCCTTCCGCTGTGGCATGACATGGTGAGATGATGGCCGCAGCACACCATCAGACACCATGACCGCCTTCACGGATCGACAGGTGTGATTCGACGAGCTAGCAGAAAGCTCTGTAGCATATCAAGACCACCGGCGTGGACTTGCGACAATCGAACAATGTCGTTTGAGACGCTCAAGCAGCCGGGGTCACAGGAAGATCGGCCACGAGCAACAGGTCCATACCTAGTGACAACGGCGACCCATGTCGCGAGAGATGGAAACGATTGATGTACGATGGCACTTCCGCCTCTTCCTGCACCCACGACTTCCTGCGCACGAGATGGAACAGGCAACGACGGACCTCCAGCCACTACGAGCTCGAGAATTTCTTCACTGCTCCAGACCAATGCGCAAAATCGCGAAGGATGCTCGCAGTCCTGGCTATGTCGAAGTCGAAGCAGTGAATGCAGAGCCTGTGGCGGTCTCTAGCGAGTAGCAACACCGTGGTGCAGGTAGGTACGAGGTGCATCTTATTTCGATCCGCTGTTGAAACTCCTTCAATGATCACCAGTCTTTCAAAGAATGCGCCGAGGGGTCTGGAGGCTCACTCAAAGGTTTTCCTTACAGTGCACGAGTCACAGCGCCGAAGTCCTAAAAGCAGCTCTGCGGACTAGCATGAAGTCAAAGATATATTGCATGTGGTACATGTGGTGAGCTTCCAGGAGCAATCGTCACTCGGAGGATTGTTGTTGATCCTTCACCTTCCTGATCGGCAGCTAGGCCACTAAAATGTAGCTTGCTACGCTTTGGCTTTAACAGGTAAAAAATTAAGCCTTCGCCGAGGCATTTCGAAGATTGACTACACTCACGCATCAGAGGCAAAACCAACGCAGGGTACATGAACTATCTGAGTCTCAATTTTGTCGACAGCGCTCTTGGGCTAGTGCTCATCAAATAGCTATGTTGTCGACTACATTGGCACTCGCTGCCACGCTCGGCCTCGTTCAGCATGTCAACGCGGTCGGCCCACCCGACATTCGAACAGATCCCATGACGGCTGGGCCATCGCTCGAGCTCGTACACTACTTCACAGGACAATGGCCGACCGGCATCGCAGTGTCGACCTCCGGCAGGAAATTCGCTTGCTACCCGGCAGGGCTTGACATACAGAACACCTAGAATGGTGTCATCCCAACAATGCAAGTCGGCGAGCTCACTTCTCAAGACTCGGAGACTGCTTACCCCAACGCCACCTACAATATGAGCCCCACGGCGCGGTCAATCGCCTCGCAGTCCCACCAGTCACGAAAGGCGATTCCAACCATCTGCTTGGCGTTCAGTCCGTGATCATTGACTCCAAGGATACCCTTTGGATTCTTGACACAGGTCGTGTGCAAGACCTCTCCGATCCGAACCATCCCATGCTCAACGCCACAGTCCCGGGAGGTCCGAAGCTGGTCAATATCGATCTCACCACGAACCAGATCGTGAAGACGTTGGTCTTCTCTTCCGATCTTGTTAAGCCTGACTCGTACCTTAACGACGTGCGCATCGATCGAGCCAAAAACGCAGCATACCTCACCGACTCTTCGCTTGAAGGCGACAACGCGATTGTCTACGTCGACCTGACTTCTGGCAAAGGCTATCGCTATACCTTCAAACAGACCAAAGCAATCTATGGCACTGTGCCGTGGGTCTGGGGTGATCCGGTGTACCAGGTCTCCGGCTTGAGCTCGGCCATCAAGCCGGGCTTCATTACATTCGGAGCAGAAGGGATTGCGATCAGTCCAGACTATACTTTGCTGTACTTCTCGGCCGTCGGTGGGAGGTTCTTGTACTCGATACCGACTGCTGCGCCGAGAGCAAATGATTTCGATGCGGCACAGGCCCTTGTCAAGAACACGGGCGAGAAGGGCATCTCGGATGGGTTGGAGACGGACTCGAATGGCATCAGTGAGTCCCGATTCTAGCTCGAAGCTGTATCGCAGTGACCTGACTGACGTCTAATGTAGTCTACAACGGACAAGTCGAGCAGAATGGCATAAGCATGTACAATCCTGCCACGACTTACGCCACGATCTTTGTCCGTGACCCGCGGATCAACTGGGTCGACACAATGAGTATCGCGACTGATGGTTACCTCTACTTCACTGTGGTATGTGTCAGCTATCTCACGTGCAGAGGTCGAAGTGATGTCGCTGACAATCAGCAGAATCAACTGAATTACCTCAACGCCATCTATTATGGTCAAGGTTTGCCTCTCATCGATAGGAGAAAGAGGCCCTTCGTTGCTTTCAGAGCCAAATTGCTGAATGGTAGGACGAAGATATGATGATAGCAATAACTTGAGGGTTCATGAAAGGGCTACGGGGAGTATGTGCACCGATGATTGCCTGCCATCTAGTGCCGGCATTTCTTGATGAGATGATAGTTCAACCTCCGAAAAGGTCGCTTGTCCACAGCCTGCGTGAATCATAGAGCATGACTTATGCTTCCATCGATCTAGCTGCGCTAGAAAGCCCAATCAACGCGCACCAGAGACGTGGACGGTCGAAGGAAATGTGATTGGCAAATACGAGTCGAAGGAGTGGATAGCATCGGGGTGGAGGAAAACAGTCGAGAAGTGAGGCGGCCTTTGATGATGTGGCCCTACTCATGATCTCCCTTGACATCTCGGTTGTAATGGTCACTGTACTGACTCTGCAGAAAGCAGTTGAAGACATGTTGTGCATTTCATGAGAGAAGGAGAGCAGGAGAGAGTGTAGTGAGAGCGCGCTTGGGCTTCAGTACCCTAGTAGCTCAGCAGCGATCATGCACTTGAAACTTGCTGCTCAATTGGTCCAGCATGTGCCGTTTGCCACCGCACATGAGACTATGCTACTGAGCGGTGTTGATTCACGAGTCCGAAGCGTTGACAATGCTCTTGCTGACTTGACCGAATCCCTGGAATCGACGAACACTTCGTCAGTGAGAATGTCGAAGTCGGAGTGAAGACAGCAGATTCCGCTCTACGTGCTCTGACCACCATCGCATGACATAATATCTTTGCAGCTGCAATTATTGTACCACAAGAGCGTTCAGAGTTATGGAGAGATGATCTCTGACATGCTGACTCATCCTCCATGTCCGCTCAATCAATGCCCCGAGATCGGCGAGCGAGCTCCCAAAAGTTAGGGGGATTTGCTAAAGCGTCCTCGTAACATAGACCAACAGCTCCAATGGCTTCAAGAACGCTTCGAATAGGTACCTCAGTTCACTCCTACTGATACTACATGTTTTAACGCCTGCCAGGTCTCATACCAGGCGACGGCATTGGCCGCGAAGTCATCCCAGCCGGTCGTAGGATACTCGAAGCACTGCCCAAGAGCCTAGGACTCAGCTTCTCCTTCGTCGACCTCGATGCCGGCTTCGAGGAGTTCAAGCGCAATGGCGTAGCACTCCCGGACAAGACTGTGGAAATCCTGAAGAAGGAGTGCGATGGCGCCTTGTTCGGCGCTGTCAGCTCGCCTACAACACCGACGAAAGGCTACAGCTCGCCCATAGTCGCGCTTCGCAAGAGACTGGACCTCTACGCCAATGTCCGACCTGTCAAGTCTGTGCTGCCGTCCGCTGCCTTCCCGGACCCGATCGATCTGGTCATCGTGCGGGAGAACACTGAGGATTTGTACGTGAAAGAGGAGAAGACGTATGACACGCCCGAAGGCAAGGTCGCCGAGGCGATCAAACGGATCTCCGAGCGTGCGAGTTCACGCATAGCGACAATGGCTGGCGAGATCGCTTTGCGGCGGCAGAAGATTCGCGAGGTGAGCGGAACAGGAGGGAGTAGACAGGCTACGGTGACGATCACGCACAAGAGCAATGTGCTCTCGCAGACCGATGGTCTCTTCCGGGCCACAGCGAGGAAAGCACTAGAAGCACCTAAGTTCGCATCTGCAGGTCTACATATCGACGAGCAGATCGTCGACTCAATGGTCTACAAGCTGTTCCGACAACCCGCATCCTACGATGTGATAGTCGCGCCGAACCTCTACGGCGACATCTTATCAGATGGTGCAGCTGCGCTTGTCGGCTCGCTCGGTTTGGTGCCTTCAGCGAATGTGGGTGATGGCTTCGCGATAGGCGAACCTTGCCACGGTAGCGCACCGGATATCGCTGGGCTGGGCATCTCGAATCCCATCGCGACGATCAGAAGTGTGGGATTGATGCTGGAGTTCTTGGGGCAGGAGCAGGCTGCTGCGAAGATCTATGCTGCGGTTGATGGAAATCTCGCTGAGGCGAAGCTGCTAACGCCAGATATGGGTGGGAAGGCGAAGACGGATGAGATTGTGGAGGACATACTCAAGAGATTGTAGATCATGGCTGCTGTACAGATACTCCTACGCTTAATCGAGCTACGTCCAAGAGCTCAGGCCACAGTGCGCTGGTCACAATGCCGGCCTTTGGCTGTCAGAAACTTGGCCAACTGCGGTCTGGGATCAGGTCGCACCAAGAATGGCAGTCGCGTTGCTACTCACGTTGCAAGCGTCTCCTGCTCACTTACTGTGTCTCAGTGAGGGATGAACCAATGCGCGAGGTCCGTGCGAGTTCTTACTACCTCGCTCTCAACTTCATCACCTGCGTTGCACCTTCCTCAGCTCGGCACTCCTCACCCTAACTCATCTACAATCCTCAATATCTTCCTGACCTTCCCAGACCACTTTAAGCAAGTCCACTTGCCTTCCACATAGCATCGTCAACAACCCTACATTACCCTAAGATGACTGACATTCAGGTAGTGTCCTCGAAGCGATCAGCCGAATCACTGTTTTGCCGCCGTCTCGACCTTCCGCCGGAGATACGCACGATCGTCTGGGATTACACCTTCTCGCATCAAACCGTGTACATGCAAAACGCCGATTCTGGGCATGCCTGGCGCCCAGATGAAGCTTGGGGTCACGCCTCACCACGCCCGCCGCCTTTCTGTGGGGAGCTACTCCGAACATGCCGGATGATTCCCCATGAAGCATTGCCTATGCTCTACATGCGCACCGCCTTCCATATCGACCTCAAGTCAACAAGCCACCCACATCTGCCCGGTCGATGGCTCTGCGAGCTCGAAGACTTCACTCCAAGTCTGCGGATGCAGAGGGGCCACCTGCGCGTTCGAAGCGATACGACGCTATGGCCGTACAGACTACACGAGTACTGCGAAGCGAAGTATGATTGGGGATAGGTGATCACGACTGTGTTGGAGAAGCTCAACAGCGTTGCCTCGGCTTCAGACATGCACTTGGAGGTGCAAAACAGTCACTTCCAGGGGAAACATCTATTCCATTACTTCGAACTTTCGCACTGTTCGGAGTGAGTGACAATCGAGTACACTTCCGTGTCAGCCATGCCAATGGCCGGCAACCCGCCGTCGCATGGACAGGAGGCAGCCACGACCTGGGAGCAGCATGCCGATCCCGCTTTCGATGAATCTGCGAAAAGTTTGGGAGTGTTAGTCTTACTTGATGCTTCGTTCTCTAGTGGTCTGAAAACTGACTGATGTCTCAGGAAAATACAGCCATGCAAGTGGCACCGTTCAGTGCTCGTCAAAGCCTTCCAAAAGCACTGCAACGTTGAGCAATGATCGTGTACGTCAATAAATAGTCCCCGGTCGGCCACAAGCCGCTCGACTCGATCTGCACATGCGACCATAGGGCGCTGATCCCGGTGGCTGAAATATCATCGACCGATCACCTACAGTGTTGGATCATTGGACCGAGTCAGGACCGAAAGGATTGCATTGGTCTGTGTCTCGCAACCAAAAGTGAAAAGTGGAACAATAATGAGGCATTGTTGAGGTAGGTACCAGTGTGTATCTCATACCTTCAGCCCGGCTGTAGCGGCACGGAAGAGTTGTGCCTTCGTCCCATCCCGGGAGTTCCACAACACTTCACTTCACCTCACTTCCCACCTTTGTTTCCCGTGACTTTGACGCACTGCAAGGGTGTCAGTGGCGTCACATGCCTTTCGCGGCTCTACACTAGCATCGACCGGTAGTCTCCACCTCCTATATGTAACTTGTGGACTGTACTCTGTCGACGCTCAGACGGTGAGTATCGCCTCGAACATGGCGCACTCATCCTGTCCCCTTATCGACCTGCCGCCGGACTTGCGTCTACGGATCTACGACTTACTGTTCCCTTTCCAAGTGTGTACGTTGCAGATATCTCGCATTGTGCGCGCCCAGCGCACACACAACGGCAAACGCGATCTCGGCTTTTCTGCAAGCATCGAAATTATCTTCGTGGACCTTCTGCGGACATGTCGATCAGTCTACGACGAAGCTTCCCCGTTCCTTTATGAATACGTAACATTTGACATCTCGTTCGAGCAGATGGAGACCTCGAATATGGCTGTCCGAAAGCTCTGCTGGCTTGACGATGTTGTTCTAAGCCCCCACTTGCAGAACATCTACTTGCACGGCTCCGACTCGCTTCGAGTAGCTCTTCAGGTTGAGCGCGGATTCGAGAAGACTATCACGACACTGGTCAAAAGGCTTGATAAATGTCCGTGGATCACCCGAATGCATCTTCATCTGGCGCTCAGATGGTTGCATACAGACGTTCCACCTTTCGTGGGATTTGGCGATTTAGGATGCTCTGGAGTCGTGATCACTCTCTGGACCTCTTGCCGGCGTACAGGGTCGACCCCCGAGGTCAAGTTACAAGGGAACAGGGCTGCTATGGTAGAGCAAATCATCGAACGGTTGGGAGCGTGAGTTGCGCTTTGGATTCGCCTTTCGTGCGTGGTACAGAAGCTGATATGACTCACAGCAAGGTTCAAGCATGCGAGTGGTACGAGGCGACTCGAAGGTCGGACTCATGCCACTGCGTGGGCAAGTGGTGAGCCTGCATGGCGCCGTAATCCGTTGCGGATATGGAGTGATGTCGGCTGAGTGGATGTCGGCTTGAAACGTTGTCGCTGTGGATGTTGGTCGCACAATACTGGCAACTGCGCCAGGATACTCCGAGAATCCATGAGTTCAAGTGTGCTTGCTCGCGTACGACACTTACTGAGTGTATTAGCTTGCTCAATGGTGGCCGGAGTCTTTCGGTCAATGCGATCGGGGTCGTGACAGCAGGCTGGGAATTTCCCATGCTAGGGCACAAGCGCAGACTGTCAGATCGTGCAGAGGGTCTTACACTGACTTTTCCCTTCACTCCACGACTTCACTTCACTGCATCACTTCTAGTGAGTGTGGGTTCCTTGCTCCTACACACGACATCTCGCAGACGAGTCATGCACACACGGAAGTGAACGTAGCGCGGTGCAAAGCGTTGGAGTCTTCGGCGCAGAAGGAACGTGAACGCAAAGTAGCCATGCCGTTTCGCTTCTTAGACCTGCCTCCAGAGCTTCGTCTGCGAGTTTACGAGTCGGCGTTCCTTGACCAAACCGTCTCTATGGAAATCGTCTGCAGTGTGAGGATCGTCGATCCGAACGAGCTGGTATCGCCGACCGGACACGTTGGACTTCTACGAACATGCCGCTTGATCTGCGTTGAAGCGAGGCCAATCCTCTACAAGAATACGATCTTTGACATCCTATTTTGCGCAGAGGATCACCCATCCTACTACACCCGCAAGCTCTGCTGGCTAGAAGACCTCCAAATTTGAGCTACTCAGACTGTCTACTTGCGCGGTCCAGAGCGTACCTGGGACGGAAACCATGATCAAGCTGTCGCTCGGATGACCAAGTTACTAATCCACAAGATCATGGCTAGTGGTCGCCCTCATCGCCTGCATCTCGAGATACAAGATGCTCCTCCGACGAAACAAATAAGAGGAATTGCAGGGTGTGCAAGGTCGAAGCTTGATCACGATGTGTCTCGTCGATAGAGTCTCGTTCCTCGAAGATGTGAGGATTTCTACTGCGAGCAAGTCGCAGGCGTTCATGGACTTGGCAGCCCATCTCGGAGCGTCAGTAGCCATCACTCTACGCCACGAAGCCAATGATCTGTGTCGGCTGACTTGATACCAGAAGTGTGGAGTCCTGTGTGTGGCACAGACAACATTTCTCAAAGTCGATCAAGCGAAAACCTAGCTGTATGCTGTCCAAAGTACGCACCAGCACAAGTCCTGCGCAATGCTTCAGTGTTTGCCGGCAGCATGCAGCTTCTGACATAAAGGACGGAGCGTCGAATAGAATTTCGGACTCTAGGATGTTTGGGTGAGTGAAGGTAACACCGAGAGTGGTTCAGATCAAGAATCTCAGGGTGATATGCATCGACGTTCGCATCCAGATCTGCCGCTAGAGACGAGACACGAGCAATCAGTAACGCGATCAATTCAATCTTGCATTCGATTCACCCGATGGTCCCCACATTACGCCGTCGTAGCCATGGCAGTCCTGTGACAATGCGTCAATGACTGTTTCGTCGGTAGAGAAAGACCCACTCACCTTCCAGTGTGAGCAAGATCTCACTTCAGTGCATCACTCGCAGTGAGTCCAGCTCACAGCACGGTATGCATGCTGTCACATGACTGCTGCGGCATCTCCACTAATTCATATGTAGGTCACACCAAGTCTCTAAGATCTGACTCGCCCCTTCGAATCACACCAACCAAACTCCTACACTTTGCTACCTCCCGTAAATCGACCAAGAGGATGGCACGTATCTCCAAGATACGAAGACAACCGTTCCGGTTGCTCGACCTCCCCCCAGAGGTCCGGGTGCTCATCTACGAGCAGCTCTATCCCAAGATAACGGTTTATGTGCAAATCACCCACTCTGTCTACATATGGCAGAAGGGTGAGGCTTACATGGCACCCGATCCTCGGTCTGCATCACTCTGCGTGGCCCTTCTCCGGACATGTCGGAGTATCAGCTCCGAAGCACTGCCTGTGTTGTACAAGTATGCGACCATCGATGTCGAGATCTTGCCAGAGAGCCTCACTTACTCCTCGATCATGGGCAGGAGACAATGCTGGCTGCAAGATTTTGCCATCAACCCGCAGATCAAGAACCTCTACTTGCGTGCGAAGGCCAGGAACCTGGCAGGAACAGAATACGCGGCCCGTGTCACAGACTTCCTGAATAGACTCAACCATTGTGCGGCAGCTAAATAGGTCCATCTGGAGTTGTCCATACCGAGGTACAGTATGTTCCTGGAGGGTTCCCGGCCACAGTGCGTGCTGAAGTGCTTCAAGATGCTGCGGAGCCCCGGGACACTGACAGTTCACTTTGGGAAATCGCGTGAAGGCGAGGCAGAAGAGTATTGGGCGGCCTCGGAGGAATGTGCACAGATGGCGTAAGCAATAGGCGCGTTGGTGCAGCTCCTTCGATCTGGTCTCGTAGAATACTGACACTGGCGTAGCAACGTACAAGAATGCCCTTGGCACAATGAAGCGGAAGCTCGGACATAGGCTACCTGCGTTGGACTTGTCCATCAGCAAGTGATCAGTCCAAGCGCGTAGTACTAAGCCATCTATCCACATGCTCACTTAGAGGAAATGCGTGTACTACGAGTCGTCAGTGTTGAGTATGTCGGGTGAAATCAGACAGATCCAGCAGACTGGCATACCTCGAAGGCTCGAAGCGAGTGAAGGGCTGGAGCTTCATGGTGTAGAGGTGGCGAATTTGGCATCAGTACATCAATTGACTTATCTCGGTATCAAATCGTATCCTGACTTGTGGTCTTGTGATGTAGAGGTACTACGCATGGATCGAATGTTTTCACACTGCTGTACCTCGCCGACGTTTAGGGTGGGTTGATTGAAGTTGCTGAGCCTTCACTCCTGCGCTTCATTTCCAGTGTGTATCCTGTGACATCAAATACTCATGCCAGCACATGCCAGCCGTGATGCCTGTCGGTGTTGATTAGCTACTGAACTAGACCGTTTAGTGCATGCATAGGACACTCACACCCAATCCACCGAAGGCCCCTTGACCAACATCGAAGATGGCGCAGACCCGCTGCCATCTCTTTAACCTACCCCCAGAGCTCCGTCTCCGCATCTACGAGCTCCTCTTCCAGCCGCAAATCTGCTACCTCAAAGTCGCCCGCGCAGTCTACACTCGTCGCGAGAGCATCAAGCCCGATGGAGTTCGGCGTGCTCCGCTCCCCGAGCCAATGCACCTCTCGCGTACCTGTCGACTGATCTACAACGAAGCCTTACCAGTCTTCTACAAGCACGCAATATTCGACATCGAGATCCGCAAGAAGGATTACAGCAAAGTGAAGTAGGCCGGAGCACTGGGCCTGAGGCTTTGCTGGCTGGACGATGTCGTCATCAGTTCCCAGATCCGCTCCATCTACCTACGTATCCCCCCTGACTTCGATCGCGGATTCAAGCGTGTGCCCGGATTCCAGCTGCTCTCCACGCAACTCCAGAATCTCGGCGAATCTCTGATTCGAGTACACATAGAGCTGTCTGTCGATTGCTTGAACCCGGATCGCATGAGGAGCCGTGACCTGGAGCGTCTGGAGTATTTGTAGTGCTCGGAAGGGGTAACGATGTACGTCGAGGAGCTTCATAAGCGGCGACCGGACAGCGAGGTTTTTGTTTTACAAGGAATTGAAATGGTATCAGAGGATGACGAAGAACTTGGGCGGGTCAGTACAATTTCCCCATGTGCCAGCAACGTCAGGAGTGAGAAAACTGACGGGTTTAGTAGGAAGTTCCAGCCGTGCGATTGGTATGCGCCTACAGATCTCCCGATGGACCGTCGTCCGTTTGAGATTGCCCGGGGAACGTAGTCTCCAGTAGCAATTGATGGAGAGTCACTTCTGAGAGCGGGCTGCAGCGGTTGAGTGGATAGACATCAACATGTAAAGCCCAAGTTGAATCTTCTCTCCCTGTCTCGCAGTGAGAGTGATATGTGGTCCGCGCGGAATCACATGATTCAGGTCGCGCCTTCCTGATGTGATTCTCAGCAAACTCAACTTGGGGGAGTGAAGCCGCATAAGCCACCACACTCACCTCTTGATGCTGTAGTACTTACCACCGCCCTTCACTATGGCATCACCGCCATGTCACCTCCTAGCACTACCGCCAGAGCTTCGCCTCCGCATCTATGAGGCGCTGCTCCCGCCCGGCCACTGCTACTTCAGAATCTACCCTGCCGTGTACATCCACCGTGAAGCCGATCGCCTGGTTCCCCGCGCCGCGGGCCTTGAGCAATCAGTGCGAGACGTAGCGCTGCTACGTACTTGCCGCCAGGTCCATGCAGAAGCCACTCCAGTCCTCTACGATCACACGATCTTCGACATCATCTTCGGCACGCCGTTCGCGCACTTCAAGATGAATCCGATCTTCTGCTCGCTCGAGGAGTCCACGCTGGGTGGGCCGGTGCGCAGTGTCTACAATAAAGCGCCGTTTCGCCGAGGCATCACTGAGGACGAGGACGCTGAAGCCTGCAACTGGATCGTCGACAAAGTCTTGAAGCAGCTCGATGACTGTGCGTCAGCACGACGAGTGCACATCGAGGACCTGGCTGGCTTGCACCCGGATGGAGAGTTCAATTTTCCGCGCCACGCGCTCAGTTTGCAGCGCCTGGAGAAGTTGCGGTGCCAAGGCGAAGTGACTATTAGCTTGATCTTGTTGGACGATACCTTCGACGAGGGAACCCTCAGCGCGGATGCATGTGCCGTGTTTGCTAAGCTTGTGAACCATCTTCGAGCGTGAGTACATTCTCCTGCCTACACCTACATGGCTATCCCGACAACCTTGCCCGAGATTGACTAACGTGGTATCCAGGACTGTGCAGCGGTGCACGTGGCACAGACAGCTCTAAGTATCCGATTGCGAGGTACGGGTGAGGCAGACAGATCGATTCTGAGGGTGACCATGATTCCTTCGGCGGGCGTCCTGAATTTCGATACAGCTTACCAGTCGATCTTGACTCAATAGCTTGAGCAATCTGCGGATTGCTTCACGCAATGAATCCTGACTGCTCCCCAAACATCCCCGCGCTCCTCCTAGCATCCCAAAATAATCCCACAGCCTCTTTGATATCAGCACCCGTCACCACACCCCCCTCACTCCCCCTCGCCCGCGCAAGAATCCCAGCCGGCGCCAGTAGTTGCAGCGCATACCTCAAACTAACACTCACCCCCTGCTCCGTCAACGCATCCAACGCCTCTCCATCCAGCGTACTCCTAACACTCAACGCCTTCCCTCCACTCCCCTCATCACTCAGCGTCGGCGCCGTAGGCGCCGCAAACTCCAGTCTCGCTCGCGTCTGAATGATCGCTCGGATCTCCGGCGCTGTGTACGGATGTGTTGGCACGATTAGGAGGCGCGGCAGTAGGTCTGGCGGGATGCCGTGGGCGGCTATGAGACCTGGATCGCTTGGGGCGAGTGGCGAGGTGGTGCCGCGGATTGTTGTGAGGCCGCGGTTGGATGCGAGGATTACGATTGGGGAGATTGAGGATTCGAGGGCGCGGTTGAGGTAGGTGAAGCATTCTATGTCGAGCATGTGGACCTGCCTGCTGTCAGTGCTGAGTGAGATAGGAGTAATGGAGCAAAACCAACCTCATCGATGAAGAGAACGCCCGGCACAAGCTCCGCAACACCTTGATCGATGTACTTGTTCACCACCTTATTGATCTCCCCTCGCAACTTCTCCGTGATCTCCGTCTTTCGCGGCTTCATCAACTGCCCCATCATACTCACCACATCCTGCCCTCCCTGCGGCCGTGCATTCGCAATGTCCAGATCATGCAACGTCACATCCTGCACCACATCCTTCTTCTTATGCACCTCACCCTTGGGTATAGGCACATACTCCTCTGCCTCCAAATCGAACTCGGTCGAGAACGCATCGCTCCGCCCCACCCTCTTGACCGCACCCGTATTCGCCTCAATGTATATCACGTCCCCGATCCTCACCCTCTCCTTCTGTATCGCCTCATAGATACTCGGATCTAATCGCAGCTTCTTCGTTCCCTTGGAGCTGCGCAGTGTGATGAGCAAATGACTGATCGTTCGCCCATACCCTCCCAACGGATTCTCCGCCTCCTCGGGCGTCAGCTCCGCCACCTCCCCCTCATAGACCTCCTTCTTCTCCTGCACCCTCAGCCCAATCGCGCGTCGAAAATTCTCCATCAGCGCCTCCGTCTTCTTCACCTCCGCCGAGTAAACCTCACTCCCCGTCATCAAGCAAAACGGCACTTTCGTCCCCAGCTCCTGGCTCACCGCCAACGCAAGTGCTGTTTTTCCAGTTCCCGGCCCTCCTGCTAACAGCACAGCTTTACCGGCCATCTTCTTCGCGCGGATAAGGTCGACTATCACACCGCATGCTTCTCGCGCGGCGGTCTGGCCGATGAAGCCAGAGCTATATGAGGATTGTTGGGGGGCTGGCGTGAAGGAGTCTGCGTAGCCGTCTGGACGGAGGCCGAGACCGCGGATGTGAGAGTGGGCTGCTGTGCGGGTGTCGCGTGAGGAGGGGGCGGAGGCGGTCATGGAGACTGCAGGGGTGGTGGAGGCGTCGGGGGCGGTGGGGGGGTTGGCCATGGCTGCTATCGGAGAGGAGAGGGTGGTGAGACTCGCTGGCCGGGACTTTGGTAGTGGTTGCCGTCTGAGCGAGTTTGGCTCTCAAACGAGTGTGGTCGCTACGAATGGACGGAGTGAGTAGTGGAGAAAGTGCGATGCAATTGTTGGCAAGAGCGACTAGGTATCTCCTGCCCCGTCCGTCGCGTTGATCAGAAGTTCGCGTCTCTGAGCTTCGCAGAAGTCGGCACGGCTAAATCTCGGGCCGGTCTCCACCATGAGCAGCCAATCGACTTCGCCGGCTTGGTCATCCGTAATTCGGCGTCATCCGCAAACAGAGGCATGTCTCAACTAGAAGCAGCAACTTGAGTATAGCATAACATCTCCACAACACTCCACAACGACACCTGGACACTTTCGAGGACAACATCACACCTCGCCAGTCCCACCACCTCAACCATGGCCTCCCTCCGCACCGCCCAACCCTCAGTCAGCTCCATCTTCCGCTTCACCACCCAACCCGCCTCCTCCACCCGCCGCTGCGCCCAATGTTTGAAGTCACAACGATGCCCCTTCTCCTCGTTCCGCCCGCGAATGCAGTCCTCGAAACGCCCCCTCATGACCGAGTCCGCAGCCTACAGACCCCAAACCCTAGATCCAAACCTCATGCCGCCACCTCGGAACGCCGGAGTGCCAGAGACGAGCATAGCAGGTGAACAGACAGGTTTCGGCAGCACGACTTGGCCGCCGAAAGCGCCGTGGGAGCGGCAGGAAGGGGAGAGTGAGAAGGAGGCACAGAAGAGCAGGCCTGCGCCGTCGCCTATACTGCAGGAAGCTACGCCCACGCCCACGCCGGCGCCAGCTGCAGTGCCACCGAAGAAGAAGTCCAAACTCCGCGCACGTAAAGCACCGATAAACCTCACTCCTACCGCTGTCGTGCAGCTACGCCAACTCTTCGACCAGCCCACATCACAGCTCATACGGGTAGGCGTCAAGAACCGGGGCTGTTCAGGGTTGGCTTACCATTTGGAGTACGTGGATAAGGCTGGCGCGTTCGATGAGAGTGTGGAGCAGGATGGGGTGAAAGTTCTGATTGATAGCAAAGCGTTGTTCAGCATTATCGGGAGCGAGATGGACTGGGTTGAGGATAAGTTAAGTGCTAGGTTTGTGTTTCGGAATCCGAATATCAGTAAGTCGTCCTCTGTTCAGTGTATGTGGAAAGGATGTGTTGCTGACTTACCTCCTAGCGGAACAATGCGGCTGTGGCGAGTCGTTCAGTATATCATAGCCAACGCGAACCGCAAACAGCGAAACCAGACACGAACATCCCAGTCATTTCGGCTGCTTACAAGGACACAGCCTACAATTTATGGGTAGGCTTGCTCTCGTTTAGTCAGAAAACCCCCTTCTCATAGTCCACCACCCGCACATTCGCCACATGCTCTCCAATATCCTGCACAAACTGCACATGCTTCGGGTCTTCATGCAGGTAGTAATCCCGATCCTTCTGGTTCTCGAACTCGCACACGAAGCCGTGTGTGAAGCCACCCTGCATGGCGAAGATCAGTATACGAAAACGCGTTGGACGATGCGAGCAGAGAAGATTGGTGAAGCGGTGGTAAGGTGGAAGGGTAGGGCGTGAGAAGGAAATGGAGAGGGAACAGGGGACGTACGGCTTGGTTCTCAGGACTGTTGTCCTTGCCGCCGCCGTGGGAGGTGATGTAGGATTTTTGGGTAGTGGGGTGGACGCAGATTGAGGGGAGGCCGGCCATGCGGTCGCAGATCTTAGACTGGGTCAGTACGAGCAGGCAATGGGACATAGGATTGGGTAGGGAAGGGGCGAAGGGCTGGATGTACCTCTGACACTTGTGCCTCGCTCGCTGAGGACTTGAATTCGAAGAGGACGATGTGGATGATCGGCATGGCGCCGGAGTGTTGTGGCTTGCAAAAGTACCTAGAGTGGTAGTTGAAGGTAGAGACTGATTGATGTGGGAATGCTCGAATATCCAAGTCTGCTGAAATAAACGCTTCGTGCAGTTGATTATGGACGGTCTCAAAGGACCGATATGCCCACTTCCATTAGTCGATTGTTGGTGAACGATGACGTTCTACCACTTTACATATAGCCGGTGATACCTAACATCATGTAGCCATCTCGTTGACACGCGACGCGTCTTGTCGAGAGTTCCCTGTATCGCATACATGTACATATGTGTGTTCATACGGGAGCACCACGGGATCTCGTTGTCATCAAGGACATTATGTGACGGCTTGCTGTCGTAGATCCACCACTATCGAAACAAGCTCACGGGGATCGACGCTCATGCTGCCCATGCGGAACTACCGATCGACTAGAATTACTACTCCGAACGAGGACCGGTAGCAGGCAGTCCCTGACAAGCGTTTACCAATATGGCAGGATTCCCTCCGCCCTCCTCGGCGACAGGCCTAGACGTGATAATCCGCTTCTCGACCTCTAACCCCGACCTCTTGCTGCCCATCTCCCACCCAGCGACCACATCAGCTCTGTCGCTGAAGCAACTCATCCGCTCTCACGTCCCGGCCCCGGCTGCCACGGCTCGATTGCGTCTCATTCATGCTGGCAAGGTCGTGCCTGACACAGAGGCGCTGCGCAGGAGTCTACATGCACGGATTACGCCGCCGCCACGGCGAGGAGAGACGGATGAGGGCAGCGAGAAGAAGAAGGGCAAGAGGGCTGTGCGGGACGATGGGGCGACGGGAGAGGATGTGGAGAGGGCGAGAGTGTACGTGCATTGCTCTGTGGGCGAGGAACTCAGTGCGAGAGACACGGCAGAGGAGGCGGATGGGGCTGTGAGGGCAGATGCGAAGCTCGCGCAGGACACTCAAGCTGGGGTAGGGGACGATGGAGTTACCATGCAGGTGGTGAGGAAGGCTGAACGGCTGGTAGACAACGAGTCTACATCTACCACCCCTGCTCCACGAGGCTTCGACCGTCTCCTGACCGCTGGCTTCACGGCCGCCGAAGTGGCTACGCTACGCAGCCAGTTTCTCTCGATACAATCCCATACCCACACCCCTGATAATATGCCGCAAGGCCAGGAGCTCCTGTTGCTCGAAGAGCGCTGGCTAGAGACCTCAAATGCGCCAGCTGCGACTGGTGGTCCAGAAGCTGAGGATGTTGGCGGCCTTGACGATTTGCTTCGGGGAACGTTCACGGGCTTCTTCTGGCCTATGGGCGCAATGTTCTGGCTTGCGCGTGAAGATGGAGTCTGGAGTGGACGGCGGCAGGCGTGTACGATTGCAGGCTTTGCGGTGAACGTGAGCTTCGGGCTCTTCAGACTACTGAGCTGAAGCTCTAGCTACGCTCTCTCGAAAGTTCGAAGGCTTCTCATGCACTTATCCACCGCACCACGGCCGTGAGCTACTACTTCAAACTCTATGGAGAGAGGCACTCCTGGGTGGCTCACGTCGATCATCCGACGTTGTCCCTCATTGACACTTCATGTGGCAGAAATGACGTCGCAGCGTAGTCGATAGTTGCATAAGAGACCTTCAGATTCTGGTGATGGCGGAGGTAGTATCCGCCTCCCAGGGCACTGGTATGGTGCGGTTCAGTCCGCGTTCACCCAAACGAACGTGCTTTGTGGACCGCACTGCACGCGAAGGGCACTCTCAACCCAAGGTACTTCAACCCAGTCATCTGAGAAGACCTGCTCCCCGATGCCAAGCTGCCCATAAGTGTTGTCGCCAATGACAAAAAGCCGGCCGTTCGCGGTTACAGCAGCAATATGATTGTCACCAACAGAGACATCGATGAAGTCCACGGACTCGACTCCAACAGAAGGCACGTCAACAAGCTCCAGCTCGTCCGGTCCGAGTTCAGTGAGCACTTTGATCTCATTGTCCTTGCTTGGGAGCGTGGCGCCCCAGATATACAGCGCTTGATCGCAAAGGGCGGCACAAAGCCACCCTCCATAGGCTATCTTACTTACCTTCATTCCTCCAAGCGCGTTGATCAATCCGGGTTTGTTCGCTGGGGCTGCTTCCTCTCCGACGATGCTACGACCAAGGGTACGGTAGCGCGGGTCACCCCAGCTGTAAACTTCTCCTCCCGCCATCAGAAGGAGAAACGTCGCCGCGTTGGCAAGTAATTGTACTGGCTGTCCAGGTAGCATATGGTGCGCTTCTGGTGCCTTTGCTGGATCGGAGGGATCGAGATACCACCTCTTGAACGCGTCTAGCGACGCGAACTCGACCACATGTGCTAGTCGACCATTTGGAGCTTGTTCGAACGACAAAGCAACCTTGCCATTATTCGCCAACGCGAAGTAGCCGATCTTAGGCGCGTCAGGGTCGTCATTAAGCAACGTTAGTGGTGGTCTGCGAGCGCTCGGATTGCGAGGTTCTGCGTGTAGGCACCATATTCGGCCTTCGTTATCGAGGTACCCGACTAGGCCATTGTGGTCTCCAAACGGGGAACGCGTCGTGGGTGGACTCTTGGTGGACCAGGGCCGGTGGCCGAGGTTGATGAGCTGCGTCGCGTTGAGAATCGTTGTGGTGCTCCAGCTGGCGTACAGAAGGCCAATGTCGAGGTTCCCGGGGCCTGACTCTGACTCTGACTCCGGGGTGAACACTTCAAAGCTTCGGACATCGTCATCAGAGCCATTGAGTTGTTGATGACTGTTGGACCCGGCAGCGAGAAGCTTCATCTGCGCAATCCACCGATGCTCTCTCAGGTGTAACAGTGCACCGGACGACTATCGCAGCTGTCCTGATAGGAGCATTTCCTGTGTTTAACACATCCAGAGCAGCCTGGTAACGTCTATTGGTGAAGCACACGATGTCACCAACAGATTGCCTAGTCTTGGCGTCCCTTCATGAAGTGAGGTCGATGGTGGTGGCCTGTGCTTCAATGCCACTTCAAGAGTTCATTCCAAAGTGCCATGACACTCATGAGCACAATCGCATGACCCTATCAGATTTCACGACACGGAAGGACGCAAACGGCAGCTCCAACCCTCTGTCTTAGCCCCTCACTCGCGCAAGCTGTCATACGGCTCCAATGACGGGCAGCTGGAACCTTGGGCAACAATTGACGTGAGGGGTATGGCTGATCTAGAGCTTCACGCTCAGGCACAGACATGTTTCCGACAACGATACATGTAGGCAGGTAAGTGTGTAAAAGAAGCCGATGTCCGCCTTCTGCGCTTCCGCTAAGGTATCGAGCACAAACAGTTCGCATCTCTCATTCACTTCCACTGCAGCCCCGCAATCATGTCTTCCGCAGAAATCATTCCTTTCAAAGTAGACATCCCAAAAGCAGAGATCGATCGCTTGAAGAGAAAGCTGAAAGACACTCGCCTCCCTCCAAAACCCATCGTCCCAGACGCAGGAGACAAATATGGCAAGCCCACCTAACCCCGGCCTTCCAACGACCAGCACTAATAATCTCAGGACCGACCTACGAATGGGCCGAAACACTGTTCAACGCCTGGCACGACTACGACTGGTACGAGGTCCAAGATAAGATCAACGCAGTGCCGCACTTCCACACGAAGATCGAAGATCTGAACATTCACTTCGTGCACGCTCGCTCCTCCCGCGCCGATGCGATCCCCCTAATATTGTGCCATGGCTGGCCCGGTACATTCTGGGAGTTCTCCGAAGTTTGGACGCCACTTTCGAATCCCTCGTCTGACTCCGACCCAGCTTTCCACGTCGTCGTGCCCTCCTTGCCCGGTTTCTGCTTCTCAGACTGGCCGCCACGTAGCGGCTGGACGCTGCAGGATACGGCGAGGGTGTTTGATCAGTTGATGAAGCGGCTGGGATACAGCGAGTATATGATGCAGGGGGGCGATTGGTCGCATTGGATTGGCAGGGAAATGGGTAGTAAGTACACTGACAACTGCAAACTGGTGCACTTCAATTTCGCGCCGAGTCCGTTGCCGGAGGGCGTGGAGTATACGCAAAGGGAGAAGGACGTGCAAGCGAGAGTGGACAACTGGCTGGAGTGGCACATGGGGTATGCGGTGTGCATGCGGACAAGAGTAAGTTATTATCTCTCCTAGTACTCGCATGCCATATCGCTGACGAGCCACTAAGCCCCACACAATCGGCTTCGGCTTCAACGACAACCCCGTCGCGATCCTCACCTGGGTCGGCGAGAAGTACAACGAAGCCGCCGGCCCCGATAACCAGAAGAAACCCTACTGGACGCGCGTGATCCTCACCACAGCAACGCTATACTACCTGACGGACTGCATAATGCCTTCGATGTTGTGCTACTACGAGAACGTGCGGCATGAGAACTTCGCGAGCTTTGCGATGGAGCCGAAGAACAGGATCACGATTCCGTTTGGGTATACGAGCTTTTATTGGGATACGGAGCCGAGTAGTAAGCGGGCGGTGGAGAGGACGGGGAATCTGGTGTACTATAAGGGTGAGTTCTGTGTGTTGATCTGTTGGGAGCGCGGAATACTGACATTTCGCAGAGCGGAACGATGGCGGGCACTACGCGGCGATCGAGGATCCGGCGGGAATTATTGAGGATGTCCGAGAGCTGGCAGCGCAGGAGTGGAAGAAGGCTGTAGGGTCGAAGTGATATATTCGGTCACACGTACGGTCATACCGATGCATGGTAGAGCCTCATGGCCTCGTTGAGGTATAACCTCGCCTTCCCATATGTACATGTACACATCCCCCATTCACAGTCCCTCCTCCATACCCACATTCTTCCACCAAGGCTCACCCTGGCCAGACCGCTCGGGCGGATTGACCAGACTCTCCGCATCGCCTACCTGCCTCCGTTCACTGACCTCACGACTCGTCATGGCCATGGCTCCCTTCCCACTTTTCCCCTTAAATCCCTTCATAGCCTTACTAGCCATCGTCAGGCTCTGCAAGTCGCTCGTTCTCCCGCTACTGGATCTCCCACTACCCGTCAATCCCTGAGACGCCGGACGTGGGGGCGGAACCTGCGTTGCGCGTGCTGTCGTTGTCGCCACGGCTGAGGGAAGCGCAGGCTGAGCAGCAGCAGGCGCAAGCGATCCGTCCGTCCATTCGTCTCTCATGACTGGTCGTTGTCACTGCAGCGGCTCCGAACTCGAGGAGAGTCGATTCAGATGGAGGTAGACATCTGTGCCATAGCCTTCCATGCTAATTAACTTGAGGTCGCCGCCGAAGTAGCGGGCATAGAGTCTACTGATCGGAAGGCCGTAGCCGAACCCGGCCATGGGTGCTTTGAAGTCGGATTTGTTGAAGTCTGGGTCTAGATTGGGCGTTTGGTCGACAGTCGTATACATGTAGGTCCAGACTAAGGGTATGCTTGATCGGGGTATGCCGCCGCCTTCGTCGCTGATCTTGATCGTTATGTCCTCTTTGCCCTCGCTAACGATCACGTTCGTAACGGGGAAGTCCTCCTTATGTGCTCCGTGTGTTTCCACCACAGCTCGTAAGCTGTTCTTGAGCGTCTCGAAGAGCATATGCGACAGATGTCCGGGGACGTACATGAAGTTCAGATCTGGCGGGCAAATCAACCGCACTTTAGGCGCATCGAAGAGCCCGTAGTGGTCCTCACAGACGAATCTCGCATTCTCGATCGCTTCTTGCGCCAGGTCTCGCACGTTCGTCTTAGTGCATATTATCCCGACATAGTTAGGGTCAGAGTGTGATCGCTGATCTGTGAGCGCAATGTGCTGCCCTATCAACATCCGTATGCCTATCCGACTCATGTAGAAGCGGTCCAGGAACGCTTGTATATTGTGATCGATCTGCATCCGTTGTCGTTTCCGCTTGTACTCGAGTATGCCCTGTGCCATCGTCGTGACCACGGAGTCATGTCTCCGTTTGATCTTATCCAGTGTGCTCGAGAACTTGGTATTGAAGTCATTTAGCTCCGGTGGCCATGCCCCAGTATTGTCGTCTGCAGCGCTGTAATATCTTCGCATGTTCGCGACTCGTCGATCTCCATTGCCGTTCCCTCCCTGCAGTGATTTCGGTTGTGACGCATATTGCCCTGCCTTCACACTGGGGTTTGCAGACGTTTCTGTCAGTACTCGCGAATGCTTGCTGCTCTTTGCTGGTCTTGCGAGGCGTTCTTTGACTTCTGATGTGAGAGAGGGCTGAGGTAGTGTGGTAATTTCCTCGACGTGTATGTTAGTCTGGTGCTCGTCTCGCTCCCAAGACCCCAATTTCAACTGACCTCGAATGACTGTGCATACCAGTCCTGCACACGCTTTATACTGGGCATCTCATTCAGCCCATCGGGAAGGTCTCCCAGTTCCTCCACTCGGTGTGCCAATCTTATTGGAAGCTCTTCGGAGAGGAATTGTGATGCGCGGAACAGTGTCCCTACATTACACATTAGGCATTGCTCGTCTCAAGTCTCGCCGGGTACTGTTCCTACCTGTCGAAGGATTACTGCCAAACTGAACCCTGGTCACACGTCAGTCTTGGCCCACGGGTCATTGACGCCCTTTCGGTACATACATCTGTCGCAACGACACACCAGTAGCAGGGAAGTTGGCATAGTGCTTGATCGTACTGGCCAATTCGGCCGTCTGCTTCCAACTCATACTACACTCCTCTCAAGACCTCTCAGGCCTGGGCGAAGGTAGGTCCGTCAACTCTGCCCCGCGTGCTAGCAAGCCAGTATGGGTAATTTCGCAAGTCCAGTATCAAGCCAATGCGATTCGTGCAAGGTCCAAAGTGACTGGATGAGCAGTATGTGTGTCAATGGATTCTAGTCGTACAACGCGATCGAATATGCTCTGGGCTCGTGACTCCAAACCGCCAGTCCACGAAGCTTCGTGGGCCTCGGCAGAGGTTCGATAGTTGGCCGTAATGAATGGAACCTCTCCGGTGACGATCGAGAATGGACAACGAGTCTCAGCTGCTGATGCCGTCTGGACGTACGCTGACGATACAGTCTGGACCGCGTTGTTGTTCCGTTGGACGAAGTCAAGATACATGTCTCTGCATATTCACATTTCATCATTCTCACATGCAATCCAGCTACCCCAGATTGGCGGACGGGAGGGGTGCAGCATGGGCGGGCGATCGGCTGCTCGGGTACTATCGGAGATGCTGTCGCGCTCGGGTGATACAGGACGGCATTGATGTGTATTAAGGGAGACTCCGGTTATATGCTCGAGAAGTTGAAACCCGAGAACGGAGTCGCTTTAGGCGTGATTGCAGTGACAAGACCTTGTTGACATGCCGGTGAGATGCTGTGAAGCACGAGTTGGCCTTGGAGTTTGTGGGTAGATTCTATCCCAATCGGGCTTAGTGCCGTGTGAAGTGAGGCCAACGACGCGACTTGCGTTCAAACAAAACACGTCAGATCTCGTGCCAGATCTCCTGCCTGGACTCCTGATCTAATCGTCAGGTTGCCCGAAGATGTTGACAGTATGCCACCGCCTGTCTCCATCCGGACGCCACCTCCACGCAAAGACTCCCGAATAATCATCCACTTCGACTATGACTGCTTTTACGCCGCCGTGTTCGAAGCAGCTAACCCGAACCTCAAATCGCTACCCTTTGCCGTTCAGCAGAAGCAGATCATCGTGACATGCAACTATGAGGCTCGCCGTCGGGGCTTACACAAGCTGCAGCTCATCCGTGAAGCCAGGCGAATATGCCCGGAGGTGATCATCGAGCTGGGTGAGGATATCTCGAGATTTCGGGATGCCAGCAAGGACTTATACAAGTTCATTGAAGGGTTCAGTTGGAATGGCAAAGTTGAAAGGCTGGGTTTCGATGAGGTGTGGTTGGATGTCACGGATATGATCGATTTCAACATGGAGACATTGAACGTGCACGATCTCACGAACTCCTTCTTTCAGATGTCGAAGCGTGATCCTACAGCAGGCTTTGGGTTCGATGCTGGGAAGGTGGCAGGTCATGCATACCCTGAAGACTATGCATTTTCAAGTAATCAAGAAGTCGATCAGCTCACTTTCCGCCTCAGGCTCGGCAGTTATCTGGCAATGTACATACGCCATGAACTCGAGAGGGAGAAAGGCTACACTTGCACTGTTGGAATTGCCACCAATAAAGTGCTGTCGAAGCTGGTGGGCAACCTTCACAAGCCAAAGGGACAGACCGTTCTCATGCCCGACGGACACGGTGACCTCGAAGGACCTTCACAGGCATTCATCGGCGAGCATGATATCGGCAAAGTCCCTGGCGTCGGCTTCAAGCTCTCACAAAAGATACGCGAGTGTATTCTGCACAGACCTGCCGAATTCGACGCTGGCCTGGTTTATGGTGGCACCAAGGAGAAGATCACCGTGGCTGACGTACGCGAGAATCCTGGCGTCAGCCCAGAGATGCTTGAGAAGCTACTGGCTGGCCCAGGCTCGCCACACGGCATCGGATACAAGATCTGGTGCCTTCTGCATGGAGTGGACGACACTGAGGTAAGCCAAATGCGAGCAGTGCCTAGGCAGATAAGCATTGAAGATAGCTACATTCGTCTGGACACTATGCCTGAACTGCTGAAGGAGCTTGACGGGCTTGCGAAAAGTCTATTGACGAGGATGCGCATCGATCTGCTGGGCGATGAGGACCACTGGGATGAAGACAAGGATGCCTCAACTGCACCTCTGTCAAAGAAGTGGCTCGCACATCCAAAGACCTTGCGACTGACGACACGGCCACGCAAGGCGCTTCTGGCTAATGGAACTCGACCGCGTTCCTTCAAGCGAATCTCCCACTCCGCGCCTCTTCCCACATTTGTCTTTTCTCTCGTTGACAGCATTGATGTCCTCGCCGATAAGCTGGTCAAAGAGGCACTGGCAGGAATGTTTCGAAAGCTACACCCTGAGAAAGCAGGGTGGAATCTCAGTCTTGTCAATCTTGCTGTCACCAACATGGCAGAAACAGGTGGCGAGAGCAAGAGTGCGAACGGAAGGGACATCAGTGGCATGTTCAAACGGCAAGAAGATGTCCTCAAAGACTTTCGTGTCATTGAGGACGTGGTAGAGGAGCTCGACGACATTGATGCAGTGCACGAGATCGAGTCAACCGTCAGCATCGCCAGAGCGGATGACGTCTGGGACGACGGGGAAGAAGACGAAAGTGAAGTATGTGGCGACTGTGGGTTGCGCCTTCCTGAATTTGCTATGTTGGCGCATCAACGGTACCACCTCGTCGACCCTTGACGACATCACGTCTCCTATTGCATAACACCATCACTCGATCATTGTCATCCCAACACAGTCGCGCATGTTCAACACACGCTGTGGCATCTTGTCTATCAGCATCTTGTCTTTCATGCGACGTACGACAAGATTGAAGCAATCAAGCGCGTCGCATTGTTGACAAACAAGACAATGCACTCACCATTGTCTTGAGCTTGGCTTGCGGCCTTGGATCAGACACAGCAATCAAGTTGAAACCGACGAGAGTGACTACAGCTCCTGCAACCAGTTGCGCGACTCTCCCCCCCTTTTGCAACAGCGACAGTGGCGACATGGCCGAGCAAGCACCACTCCACATGATCAGCGATGTCAACGGGTCGCCTGTCGCGAAGACGGACTCAAGAGCCAAGCCACAGCAGCGCGGCCGGCTGCAACAACGCGCGAACAAGAATCCTGTTGCGACCCCGCTCGTGCTGCAGAAGTCATCGCCGTCGGTGTCGACGCCACCCAAGGTTTCCCGCGACACCTACCCCTGCGACCCACCTCCTCCAACACCAAGTTCAGAGGAGATCATAATCATCAATGCGCGTGATCGCCAGCCTGCGCCTGGCCAAGCTCATTATACGATCCGCCGTTTCACGGATCTAGAAGTGTCGTCGAAGCCCGAGAGTATTTCTGGTACGTCCACTCTTGTCTCTTCACCCTCCGCACCCTTGTACGATGACGACGATGACACTATCGAGCGCGGTCTTGGTCTGTCTGGTTCGCTTTGGCTCGTACACAAGTCTTTGATGAAAAGAGTCCCGGAAGTCCATCACGAGGACTGGGCGCGGCATTTGCTCACGACAATGTCACCATTGAACCTAAACGCTTCACCTTGGGTTGCGTCTGTGACGCGGGTAGACGAGAACCAAGCGATTGATGACTTCAGACCTGACGATGGTACAGTATATCCGCACGTCGATGCTGGGTGGAATGCTGTAGCAACGAGCGACACGTGGAGCGGTAGTCAGCGCGTTGGACGAGGATCCGGGACAAGCTTAATCGACGGGAATTGGGGGTGGACGACGGATGCGCAGGACAATCCGGCTCTCGACGGTGCGACAAACGCTACGCTCGACGAGTCTGCGGAGCCCGCAAGCAGCGAAGCTTACGATCTGGGCTCGCCACCTCCTCTCGACCTGCAGCAGTCCAACAATGACGGCAATGAGCTCGCTATGGAAACTCCGCCGAAATCATCGCAAGATGTGTTCCAGCAGCTTGAGATACAACTCGTCGATCCTGGCATCGACATCTCGAACCTTGCGACTCTCATCCAGGATCCATCACTGACCCGAGGTCAACTCCTCCACCTACTTGGCCATCTTCGCACCATGTTGCTCGACACACTCTTCGAAATCCGTACCCTCGAACTCCACTTCGCCCGGCTGTCGTACTTTGGTCCCAAGTACACTGATCGCATCGAAGCTGCTGGTAAGAGGCTCCAGAATTCTGCTAGTGTGGAGTTCTATGACAGCATGGATGAAGACTTCATCGCCAAGCAGGGCAGGATGGGCGGGACTATGGACACAAGAGGTGTGATTTTGCGGCACGCTGAATCTTTCCGTTTCGCCGTCGCTAGGTTGGTGGAATTGCGAGGCCATGATGATCACACCGAGCTTCATGTAGATGTTGGGCAGAGCAAGCAGACGAGTGACAGGATCAAGAAGACGCAAAAGCGTAGTGGCACGAAGCAAAAGGACAGGAAGCAGAAGGGTACGAGGCAGAGAGGAAGGCGGAATACAGGTGCCATTACTACCGAAGCGGTTGGGCCCAAGGAAATGCAGCATCGTGCCACCGAAGGTCCCGCGCATATCGAGGAGAAGGGGGTGACCGAGACTGAGCATACGCCGTGTGCGCCAGCTAGTGTCGGTAGTCTACTCAGGCAGGGCAAGAGAGGTGTGTCTGTGCCTGCTCTGCGCTGAGACGTTGTCTGGAAGTCAACATCAAAGTATTGGAATATTGGAACGACGCAGTAAGGTGTGCTTCGAATTGTAACGATAAGACTAGTACCACGTGTGCGGCTAGGTTGGGAGACATAAATAGCGCCGCTAGCATTCCAGCTGAGGCAGCGAAGAGCTGATATAATGTACCAACGAGAGCCTGGTACACACAGAGTACTTGTCAAGAAATTGTATCAGCCAGGTGAACATCAATGTCCTTTCAGCGCCACTGCACACTGCTACGCGATGTTGTGACTACGTGGGCAGATACTAAGGTAACTCAAGAGTGTCTCCGACGCTAGGTGTGAAGCACACAACCTTGATTGTGGACAAGACACTGCAGAGCAGTCGAATGCATTCAACACGCTATATGTTCTATACTTGGATTCCACGTGGAATGTACTCGTCTCGAGATGCTGGGTGTCGTGACACAGATCTCCTCTTCATGGATGGTTGTCTCACACTCGTACTCCAGACTGACATAATTGTTCATAAGAAACCCATCCTACATTCGAGTGCCAGTTGGCTTCCATAGAACGTTCAGCAGTATTTACCACGACGAAATGAATGCCCAAAGAATTGAGAACACTTCGCCGGCCTTCGCCAACCCGTACGCTGACGCGCAGCAACAGAAAAGAGCCGACGAGATGATGGCCTTACAAATGGCACGACTTGACCCCGACTAGGAGCTTTCGGACAACGAGCTCGCAATCCAAAGGTGGGCGTCAGAAGACAACATCGTTCCTGCCGTCGTACCGCCTCAACACACGCAAGACGAATGTATCGCCTGTGGCGACAGAGGGGACCACTTCCTCACAACCTGCGAGCGCTTTTGGTGCACCTCCTGCCTAGCTGACCGCTTGCGAGGAGTGCTCAGAGACGAAAGCCTCTTCCCACCAAGGTGCTGTCATGGGACAATCCAGCTAGACCGTGTAGAGCGCCTCCTAGATCCGATCCTAGTCGAGGAGTACGGCAGGAAGGCGATTGAGTATCGAAGCGCAAACCGGGTTCGCTGCCACGGTTGCCGCAGACTCATACCGCCGAACGGCGACGAGCAAGCAGGAGATTTAGCAAAGTGTTTTGCCTGCGGATTATTTAAGTGTAAGATCTGTGGTTCGGCGCCGCACGGGAACGACTGCCCAGGGGACGCAGGTTTGCAGCTCTTACTGGAGATGGCAGGAGAAGAGGGCTGGCGACGGTGTCGGGTGTGTAAGCGGATGATCGAGTTGCGGGATGGGTGTAATATCATGACGTGAGTCAATCCCAGCCGTCTCTGGGGAGCCACTCACTGACTTCTGACAGATGCGAGTGCGATCACAATTCTGCCATGCTTGCGGCGCGGATTGGGATTCGAAGACTCGCGAGTGCCCTCAGTACCCTAGAGCGCGGCGTGCATCAGATAGATAAGGATCATTAATACCTGGAGAGATGGACGTAGTCGATTTCCTGGCTTCTACTCCCACCTTTCCCGCCACTCAAGACTGATCTTCTCCAACATGTCCTCCAATCTCTCCTCTTCCTCCTCAGATAGTCCCTGCATCACTTCAGCTCTCCTCCTAACCTCTCGATATCGTTCCTGCAATCGCAGCTCCGCTTCCCTCCGTTCCCGTGCCTTCTTGGCTAAACCTCTCAGATCATTTTCCCGCACAGCCTTTGCCCATATCCTTCTCATCCGTCGTGAGTAAAGCTGACAACTCGTGCCTACGCCCTCGCCGTATATAGGCTGTACAGTCCGGTTGAACCGCATAGCGACGTCGGAGTCCTTGCGTACATCAGGCTCAATTATTTCTTCGTAGCAGTCCTCACAGACTGCAAAGTCAGGCAGGGCAGGTATGAAGTGCCAAAGTCCGCCAAGCAGCATGTTGTCGCGCTCGCACTCCCGAACGCGCAGCTTATGCTCTACTAGCTCGATGAGCAGCATTGGATCGGGGAGCTTGCGAGAGGCTGCTGCTTTGTCGTGCATATCTAGAATCTTGTCGAGGTAGATTTGAAAGCGATTGCTTTCCGTTCGCACCGCACATTTTCGTTTATCGTGAGAAACGCGCGCGGGAAGGCGTACGAAAAGGCCGTTCAGCGTAGGTAGCAGGCGCTCGATCTTGCGCACGTCGGCGTAGCAGATGTGGAAGTTGCGAACGAAAAGGCCATCGGCGTCGCGGAGACCGTGCCAGCTTCGCACGGCTTCATCTTCGCCTGGGCAGGGTTCGGAGGAGCCTTCGATGTCCGCGAGATCGCGCATCAATTGGAGGTCGGGTCTACGCTGCTGCAAGGTGAGCAGCCATGCTAGACGAATCCATGGCGTGCCGAAGGCGCATTGCACTTTCGTGTTGAGGCTTCGAGGTGGAGAGCGACGGAATGAGGGTCTGTAGATGGTGCGTTCGAAAACATCCGAGATGCAGTCCGGGCAGAAGTCAAGACTCGGCGAGCCGATCAAAGTATACCAGTCATCGTACCCTGCTACAGCATCTGCGCGCGGACACCCGGGCATACCTTTCGCAAGCATAGCTTCGACTTCCTGCTTGGTAGGAGCCACAGTGTTATTGGAAGCTTTCCGCTGCGTCTCTGGCCTAGGTGCTCTGCTGAATGTTGGAGGTGCTGTAGGTTCTATAGGAGTTGTGTTGACGAATGAGTGCCGTGCGAGAGGTGTTGGTCTCTGGACAAATCGTGAAGTTTGTTCTATGCTTGGCGAATCGATCCGGGGTCCACCTCTCGACTCGTGCTGTCGATCGTCTGTGGTTCCCGACCGCGATGCGAAGAACTGATGTTCTGTCTCAGCAGGCATGTAAATGCTGGGTGTGCTTGGCCCCTGTTGCACGGGATATGGCAAAGCAGACTGTGGCGAGTAACCTGGGTAGGTCGCACTCGATCTCGGCACATCGGGCACAGAGTCCGAACGCATCGAGGTTGACAGACGAGATGGTCCCTTAGGTGCGCCCTGTCGCGCACGTGAAGCATTCTCCACTAGATATCGGTCCCAGTCGCTGTCACTCTGTGGCAATGATGGCATGGCCGGCATGCGAATTCTGCCATCAGTAGGTGGAGTGCCTGGTCGCGAGCCCTCTGCCGAGGAAGGTCCGGAGCCTGGCTTGCTACTTAAGGGGCCGCGAAAGGAGCCCGAGTCTCGAGGAGATCGCTGTGGTGGCGACGATTCCGATGTTCGACTGGTGGCTGACGCTGGTGATACAGGACGAGATGAGCGACCGTAGGCATACTGTGAGCCGTCGTTGGGTGCGAGACCTGTGGATGACCTCGAGACAGTTGGACTGCCACTAGCGCTGGACAAAGCCGCTGCGCCAAGAGCGGCTGCTGCGGCGAGTGGCACCACCCGCGCAGTCTGTTTTATATCGTTCGACTTGGGGAGCGAAGATGAGCTATACGTCCGGGAGCGCGTGTCCAGATTGCCACCTGGTTTGGGAGACTCTCTGGAAGATCCAGGGGCAAAATCGACTACCGAAGTCCGCGAGCTGGACGAGCTCTGGGCAGACCCTTCCTTCGCCAGCGTCGGTACATGGCCTGCCTTTCTCCGTGAGCTGCTCGGAGCATCGTGCGATCTATCATGCGTGTCATCGATTGCACTCTCATCTGCGGATGCTTTTGACCCGAAGTAGTCACGTCCTGAGCTAGAGCGAGGCGATCGCCGTCCGGAGTCTCTGCGCAGAGCCGTAGGTTGTGACGTTGCACTACGATCTGATTTCTTCGTCCGCGAGTCTGAGAGTGGTGGAGTCATAGCGTCGGGCGACAGGACAGACTCTGACAGAGGGAATACTTTCGTAGTGCTAGGTTTTGTGTATGCGTAGGGTGCAGCCTTACGGCGGTCGATCTCTGGAGCGGTGGGCCCAGAGCTGAGGTTCAGATTTTCGGGATGTCTCCTCCGTCGCCTTGTCCTCTCGTCTTCACTCGTTGGCGGCGTTGGCACGCCACGTGATGAAGTGCCGCCCGGTGCTGACTTGGGAATGAAGACAAAGCGTCGCTCATGCTCAGGCACGTAATCCGGTGCATCCTGTATAATTGGCTCCTGGTCCACATCTCCACGCGATATAGCCTCGTCTTTGCCACCCTCACTCAGCGGCCTTCTTTCGCCTGCCTCCTTCGCGAGCGAGGCGGCCTCGCTCTCCACCATCGGAGCCGGCGGCCATGATCGTCGTTTGCGAGGCCCTCGACTTGGTCGCCTGGTATCGCTATGCCGGGGTGGCGGGTATGAATTTCGTAAGTCATGAGCAGCGCGATCCGACCGTGAAGTGTTCGAGGAAGCGCTCAGGTAGCCATCCTGCCGGGGTGGCCGTGAATATGTATCATGCCTCCGTGCATGCAAATCGTTATAGTCATTATAGGAAGCCATTTAGGTCATGTTCTCATGTTGTAGGTTCGTAAGCTTTCACTCCCTCCACGCCACTTGTCAAAGCCATGAGCGAGCCAAGAATTCCAAGGAGAGTGGTGAGAAGTCGACAGCAGCGTCAAGCAGGTCGTAGGGGAGGGGTCCAATCGGTGGAGTGTCGCATGTACAACTCGGTCCGCCCTCGCCAGACGCCGTTGAAACAGTGTGGAGAGCGGTAGCGAAAAGCTTGTCAAGAGACGTCTACGTCAATGGTGGATATCAAAGTCTGCATTCTCCCAACATCATAACTCTGTAGATTAGTTTCACAAACCCTACATGCAGCCGGGCGCAGCTGATGATCAGCCCTAAGCTATTGGCTACAGTGTGCATGAACCTCACCGCTGACACGCGATGCGGTGCTCTCATGCAAGGCACGTCACGGTACACAGCCACTCGCTCCTCCATGCCCGCTCGGCGACACCCGACTGGCGGGCAGAGCCGCATACGTTACGTGTGGGTGGAGAGAGCACACGAGCAGCTTCTCTCAACTGTACGACATCGGGCATCGGCTTCAAGTACACGCCAATGTGAGTGCCTGGACATCATGCTGGCGGGAAGGAAGCACACGCATTGTTGCTCATTCGTACGACCTCGGGCACCCGCATGGATCTCACTGATTGTGAAGAGTTTTCACAGAGCTGTCAATCATGGCTGTTAACGTTAGGCAAAAGCGTACGCCAAGCTACACAGCATTTCATGTACATGTGTTGTTCTTTCCTATTTCCCAGCGTTTACCTGCGAGAGCTCATATACCTCCCTGTCCGAAGGCAATTCGTAGCTTCGATGCTGCTGCTGCGCGTCCTTCATGGGCGACATGGACCGATATGTAGCCTGCACATCGTGGTATGCATCCACCGGCTGCTCGAGCACGTTTTGCGGAGCTTGCTCGTACTTTGGACCCGATTCCCTGGATTGCCTCGGCCGTTTGGCTCGTCTTTGATAAAGCCAGAACAGACCGCCGATAGCAGCGAGAGCTATTATGCCTAGTGAGGCGCCTACACCTGCACCCACCGCGACTGAGCGCGAAGGCGGAGGCGGTGGTGCTGGGATCAAAGAGCTTGCGCTCGCGATCGGTAAGCCGGAAGTCGTGGAGGTTCTTGCTGTAGATGCTGCACTATTGAAGGTGGTCGGTGACGTGTTCGATGACTGACCGGAGCTCGATACAGCGGAAGTGGACGATGAAGGCTTGGTGCTCGAGTCCTCCGCTGCTGCAGGCGTTGTGCTCGAGATTGTAGAGCTCGAAGTCGCGATCGTGGCTGCGCTAGACGCGGTCGTGCTCAACGGGAACGGATCCTTTACAATCGTAGGCGCAGCTACACGGCAAACATCAGCCCAAAATTCAGCGCATGCCTTCGATTGGAGACGTACGCACAAGGAAATGTAAAGATATTCCCTCCAGTATTACGTCACTTCCCACCCCATTGACACAGAAGAATGCATTTGTCGCGGGATTATCGCACTTCCCCAGCCCAAGCCCACCCCCAAGGTTATCAGTGTCTTGCCTTCGACAGTACTGGAAGCGGCTGTCGCTTTGCCAGGTCGCGTCCGTACAGCTACCGCGCGAGTAAACTGGATCACCAGATGTGATGTTCCTCCGAGGCAGCGCGAAGCACATGTTGTCCGATAGACATGCCCACTCGGCTCCGCAGCATGTCGATTGTGTGGCGGTGATGGAGCAGGGGACGTCGAGGGCTGCGACTTGGCCGTTAGGGAAGTAGCAGGTCATGATGTATATCTTCGTGGAAGTGAGGGATGGCTCAAGTTCTCAGGACCCCCGATCGGTAGGTAGCATGCTACCAGAGCAGGGGCTAAGACTATGTTCCTGCCAGGCCGTTGGACGCCATGATCTGGAAGCAAGTGGTGTTGACCGATGAGGTGGAAACATCTCAGATTTGCGACGGCTATCCGCTGCATCTTAGGGCTGTGTCCCGCACGAGGCTGAGCCTTGCAGAAACGCCATGTTGATCTCGACTGCTAAGGCGCCATACTCTCGCTTGCGTGTCTAATAGGCGTTGTTGGCTTGAGCTCATTTGCGGAAGCATTAGACGTGCATGAACCGGTGTGAATTGACCGGTCGCGATACCGTAGCCAAAAGATCTCTCTGCAAGCAGTACATCGTTGATCCCAGCAGCCAGGGTTTGCTTTGATACCCCATTCTGCTTCCGAGCCCGTGTCGAACGATTTACATACTTGCCTATATCTCGAAGTCCTCTCGATAACGGACAGTGTAGAGTAGAGCTTCCTCAATTCCAGAAGAGATGTGACTAGTCGCGGCCAATCACGAACGCTGCTCAATGCCACAGCAGCGAATGCTTCTTCTTGTTCGCCATTGGAAGCCGATCAGATTCATAACATCAAGGCAGGTTAATACAGTGGTCATTGTCTCACTACAGAGCGTTGACGAGAGCCCTGGACAGATGCTGTGCCTTGATGCTATGTCTGTATACCTTATCACATGCACGATTTTGGCTGACTACGACATCGAATCGAAGGAACAAAACAAAGGTGGTGCGTGGTAGACTGCCTGCTACACCTGTCTCGGAAACGGCCACCATCTACTTTGGAGAGTGTTACTATAGACACGGTCCTTCATCCACTACTAAAAAACACGCGCTGTCAAGCCGTGCAAGATCTGGCTTTGAGTGCTCACTGCATAGCCAGCCGTATTGTCCTTCTACAGGCAGCGGAAGATTCCGTCATCTCCTTATATTGTCTGCAGACAACTCATACATCCGTCGTTGCGAGTCCGTTTCATGCATCCGCCGTTGTTCGTCCATCTTGTATCTCTCCTGTCCATCCTTCTGCTGCACGAGAGCGACGAACGGCAATTCCTGCGCAGATAGCTGCGCGTTCGACTCCCCAACTCTGTGCGGCGTGGCCGGTAAAGCCAGTCGAGATCGTGCGGCTCGCTTGCTTCCTTTTCGCCGATATAACCAGACCAGCGCACCCATAGCTCCGAGAACGACCACTCCCACTCCCGCGCCGACCCCTGCACCGATGATGACGCCATGGCTCGGAGAGGGAGGCTGAGTGACTGTTGACAGAGCAGTCGTAGAGCTTGTTGAAGACGATGTTGCGACTATCGAAGTAGTTTTCCGCGGCACGAGGGTAGGAGCAGCTACGAGCCACTGTCAGCGAGGGCAACGTGCTGGGATTCGAGCTGGGGGATGTGCCTACAGTCGAATATCAAGATGTTCTCTCCTGTGGCGCAGTCACGTGTCGTATCACCTGCCTGGCAATAGAGGTTGTAAGCCGTAGTACCTGTACACCTTGTCATGCCCAGCCCGCCGCCTGGGTCTGAACTAGTGCAGTACTGCCCACACTCTGAGCTCTGGTAGGTGGCATCGGTGCAGCTACCACGGGCATATCCATATAGCGGACCGGTACACATCCTGTTGGAAAGGCAGGCATCCGTTGGAGCACAGCACCAGGTGTCATTGGCGGAATTATTGCATGGTATATCAAATGCCGCGATGTTGCCATTAGGGAAGTAGCAGGTGGTGCCAAACACAAGTGGAAGGGTACGAAGTAGGGTGAAGAGCCGCAAATGGGCCAGTCGCAGCGTCTGCATGGTGTTAAGACTGCAAGTGCAAGGACCATCGGCGGTAAACTTGAGTCCTTGGCGACCAGTGCCTCACGCGCAATATCGTGGTCGAGGTGCGAGCAGTGGTATCAGTTGCGGGATGTAAGTTGGTTATCGATGGCTAGACCGCAAGGCTATGTCCCGCACGAGGCTGCAACCAGCAGTGATATCATCCACGTTCTGAGGTATGCTGCTTCTTCCCGATCACGCCAGCGAGAGAGCGCTATTGGTTCCAGGCGAATGCCAGCGCCAGAAGTGCATGATTCGCTCTGCCGTGGCGAGCACAAGGCTGAACTCATCTCCCGTGGCGCCAGAATTTGACTGCGCCAACCACGGTGTGCAATTTGCTCACTTCTCATGCTGTTGATCCTTCGAACCCTTCCCCGATATCATCTGCTGTGCCGCTCAAGTACCCGGTAGTTGATGCAATCGCTTGACCGTTGATGTTCTGTCCTTTGGAAGGATAGCGGTCGCCGCGCTGGTCAGCTACATGCAAGGCTGAGGCAGCTGCAGGCAGAGGTACACATCGTCGTGCGCCACATGTCCGTGCTACTTCGCCATGAGACGGCCTGTTCACCTCAAATCTTGAATCGATGTCACTGCTTTCGCATGGTGAATAGTGCTTCCAGACATATTTGGGGATACCTCATGCGCTATCTCTGCGATAATCACCTCAACTTCACACACCCATGACACAGATAAGGGCCTTTGCCCTAGTCGACTTTCACCACGGGTATTGCTAGGCTTCGGTCAGCTGACACTCGGTCAGTCCGCGGGTGTATATGACTTACCTGCCCCTCCCACGTCCAAAACGTCCCAGTGTCGTCATTTGACCTGCCTTCGATGACACTAACACAGCCTCGCACACTCTCATCTACCTCGATCTGCCCCTCAACCTCCCAGCCTAGGTCCACATTCGCCATGTCTGTCTTGACCTCGCCAGGATGGATTGCCAATACGATGACTCCACTGCCCTTCCGTTGCAACTCAGCAGCCATATGGCGAAGCGACTGATTCAGAGCAGCCTTACTAGCTGCGTAAGCCGCAAACCCATCCTCTTCCGGGCGGAAGCGTTGAACCGAGCCAGAGTCGCTGGAGATGAACGTGAGAGTCTTGGGTGGCGTTTTCAGGCTGCGAAGCAGAGACGAGGCCGCGAGGATGGGACCGATGGTGTTTGTCTGGAGGTGGAATTGGAAGTCGGCGTAGGACCTGACCGAAATTATCCCACTGCATCTCTCACCTTCGGGCTCTGCAGCACTAAAGGTCCTTGCAACTCCATCTGCAGCATTACGATTGGAACATGAGTAGGAAGAGAGACTTACATTTCAGTGGCTCGCTGCGCGCAATGTCAGCGCCTCCCTAATTGTCCGTACTTCAATGACTCTCACATTCGGGTATTGGAGCACTCCGGCGTTCAGTACAATGTGGTCGATCACGGTATCATTGATAGCGCCAACCTCCTCAGCAAATTGCTATAAGCCGAACGCCGTGAGTCCATGTTCCAGCGCATGGGACTGCACTCAGCCTACCGTGATGCTGGCCCCGTCCAGCATATCGCAGTGGGAGACTCGACATTGTCCAGACTTCGCAGTCGGCCACAGCGAGGCAACGGTATCTTCTTTCGGCTTGCGGACTGTTGCAATCACTCGGTCGCCGCGTTCATGAGCTTGCCTGACGAACTCGCGCCCGATTCCTCGGGAAGCACCGACAATATTCCAGGTCTTCATTGCGTTGCCGATAATATTATTGGAAGTTGCAGTTGTAAACAATCCCCAAGTAGCGTCCACATGCAGACAGTCACGTGCTGCGACGGTCCCCTAACAAGCAACCTGCAGGCGGGAGTGATCTCATGCCGGCCACGCGATTATGATTAGCCGCAGGAACGTTCGAGATCCTGAGATCTGTGATGGGGTGTGGAAGACGTCAGCGTTCGGCTGTTGAGCTCCATGCAGAAGTTGGAAATGCCACTGAGAGCTGTTGAGGCTGGTAGTGCACTTCATCGTAAATCGATGTGTCCCTGCGACGGCAGATAGTCGTAGTCCGCAAGAATTGAGCTTGTAGCAGCGCGGCAGACTCGCGAGCTTCGGACGCCTTCAGTGGCGCCAGAAATGTGCGTCAGGAAGCCCCGAAGAAAGAGCCGACTAAGCCTCAAGTGTGGCGAGGGAGATCGAACAGTAGCGCGGGTGTAATCGGAGCCGTGCAAGCCGTGCAGGTCATTGAAGATGGCGATGACTTTGATTGGTCGGGTTGCTTCGGGGGTGTCAAAGGGACATCGACTTTTTGATCTTGCTTTCGAGCAATCGCTACATATCACACATCACTCTTCACTGGATTAGCAATTATCTCACAACCTCACGCTCCCACTTAGCTTTATCAAAACACAAGAACGCCAAAAGTACCAGCGACAATGGGCAAGGACGCCGGCTTCTCAGATGGTAAGCTATTGCTTTTCCGCCTCCGGCTCGATAAGATGGCAACGCGATTGTCGCGAAGGTGGCTTGATGGCAAGAGTAATAGATGAGACGATCATTCCGCCTCGTACTGAACACTGTCCCTCATCCACCTCGACGACACATTCTTGCCACCCTCGTCGCCCGACTGCCAATAATATCGCCAATCGCAAGTTAGCTAACTCCATCGCCATAGGTGACGCGAAGAAGGGTGCCAACCTCTTCAAGACACGATGCGCACAATGCCACAACCTGAAGGAGGGCGAAGGGAACAAAATCGGACCCAACCTCCACGGCCTCTTCGGTCGTCACACTGGTCAGGTTGAGGGCTTCGCATACTCGGACGCGAACAAGCAAAAGGGTATTGAGTGGAAGGAGGACACTCTGGCAAGTCGCTGGAATGTTGAAAGAAATTATATGAGGAGCAAAGTCTGACAATCACGCAGTTCGAGTACCTCGAGAACCCCAAGAAGTACATTCCCGGCACGAAGATGGCATTCGGCGGTCTCAAGAAGGGCAAGGACCGGAACGACCTGATCACCTACCTCCGCGCGGAGACGAAGTAAAGTGCTTGATCGGATTTACTGGAGTAGCTGTACCCTAATCGACCACCTGTAAGACTACTTTGGCCACATCGGTATAGATCGCATTTCAAGAGCTGTATTCGCCGGGAGCGTTGATGTGGCGGATTGGACATTCGAGTGAGAAGCGGGATGCCTTGGTGGACGCTGTGAACCTGGTATTGATTTTCTGCGCTTGCATTAGACGGGTCTCCGGTTGAGTCTCCGGAGTAAGCCTATGTATGTATCAAGATCTCTTCACTCCAATGTTCAAAGCTTTCCATCTGTCAAAACCGTGGAATTCGCAATGGCCGGACGATCGACTTGGTACTGTGCGCCAAACGCGTCACTTGCCTAAACAGTGGAAGGCCAACAGGGTGGAGATAGACGCCTGGCACTCACTCACGACACTGCCATCACTTCTCGGCCGGCTGGTGGCTCATAGCGATATTGGGTTCACCCCCTTTACTAGCTCTTCAGTATGGTAATTCAGACACGCAGACGGCCAGCTCACTTTGGCTCATCGTACCTGCCTCACTCACCTCAGTTGCTCCTGCTACCTTTCACTCAACGCCAAGTCCGCTGGCATCAAGCACGTGCACTCCGCTCTTCGTCTACTATGTATTCTTCTGCTGCCTTGCTCAAACACATCTAGCTTCTGCACTCCTCCAAATCTCGCTCGACATACTCAACGTTACATTTCGATACCACACATTCATCATCACCACCATCCTCCAACTAGAAGAACCGCCTCCTCCAAAATGGGGAAAAAGAATAACTACTCCAATTATCTCGCCAGGGTTGCTGTGTCCACGTGGGTCTACCATCTATCCGTATCGATCGAAGCGCATACTGACCTTGACTCTCAGCAACATCCCCATCCCAGACAAGTGCGCTGATTTCCCCGATCCGCTATTTGTGACTTACTCACGCTTTCACAGGATTAAATGCTGTCGCTGCGACAAGGTGAAGCCGCCAGCTTCGTACGCCACCTTGCGCCAGAACGACATGAAGCAGAAGATGGCACAGACGCCAGGATTCAACCCCGTCACCACGGGCTTCGTTCCTTGCGTTATGTGCACTGGCGGGCAGGTCACGGAACTTGAATGTCACATGTGCCGTAAGTGGATGGGGCTGGATAAGTTCGCGAAGACGCAGAGAAAGAATCCGGATCGTGCGGTAGGTGCCACGGTCGTAATTGATGGAAGCTACAGATGCTGACTCCATCCACAGAAGTGCCTAAAGTGCATTCAGGAGCAGATTGCGATGGGAAATGCCGATGACTCCGACGCGTCTGGTGGCAGCGATGGCGGGAGCGATGGCAACAACGACAGCGATGGGAGCGAGGACTCTCACGCCTTCACCTTCGACGACGACGCAAGTCACCCAGGCCTTATGCCAAGAATGTGCAGAGACTGATAGAGCTTAGACATCGTCCGTTACCGACAGCCTTGCCTCTGCGTCCCTCAACCTCAGCCACGATACCTTCAACTGCACCTCCCGCGGTCTCGGCAGCGGTGGCGTGAAGCTCGGCTCGTCGACTCAGGGTGGCACTATCTGGGGCGGGAACTCCACCACCGCCTCTCTCGCCGCATTCAACAGCCTGGCCAGTGGCCCGCGTCCCAGCGCCTGGCAGACAGCTGGCGCAATTCCTCCTCATCTCCGCCCGCGTATGAGCTCCGCTGTCTCCGCGAGTGGCGAGATCACTGTGAGCGACGCCACCAATACCACTACCACGACCACCGCTGCCGCACCCGCCAGTCGCGGGCTGCCGTCAGGCTTCAACCCGAAGGCCTACAGCAGTCCTCCGGCCCGCAAGACCGCGAGCTCGGTGGCGGGTTCAAGTGTCAACGATGGGAGGAAGTTTGCGAAGATTCCCGCGGTATGTGGCTTGTGTGCATCCTCTGCGTGATGAACTTGACTGACACGCAAGTAGGCTAAGCCCAAGAAGAACGCCCGTGAGCTCGAGGATGACTTCGACGAGATCGGCGTCTCGGACGATGATGAGGACGATGAGCCCTTCTCCGGTTAAGCAATCCAGAGCGGTAGCAAAAGTGCACCTTCTGCGCAAAGTCATCTGCTTGAATCTCCGAAGCGAAAAGCAAGCAGGAAGATCAGGCATGGAGTTTGAATCTCGTTCACTCCTCCATGACACTTACGAAGTCCTGAACAAGCAGGCATAGCTTCTGACGAAGCTGAGCATACACGGGAAGTCCAGCTGGTGTAGTGGCAGGCGATCTCAATCGCCTGTGCTCGTCCGGCTGGCGCATGTCGAGGCAAAGACCTTGGGCTGACATGCTGGCGATGAGCTGGCTGTAGCAGATAGTCCCCGTAGAGGTGAATGAAAGTCTCCAAATTCTGAGCATGTCACTATGATTGATGTACAACACGCGCTCTGCAATCATGCGTCGATCCTATCCTACATCTTCTCCTAGCGCTGCAACGCCATGCACAAGACTCTATTTAGCCCTCACAATGCTTGTAACGTAAGCTCGCTTCCATCGACGAGTGCCTGGTACCCTTGGGGCGTTGCGCCTTCGCAGCTCACTTCTGCCGCGAGTAAATGCAACCGGTATTGGTCCTCCGATGACAAAGAACGCGAGGACCGTTTTCCAATGCGGTTCTCAAAGCCGCTACTGAACATAGGCCGACCCTTCTCCTTGACAATCGTTTATCTGCTCAGGAATGGCTCCTCGCTCTCAATCCCCTTCCACGTCCACGCCCGCGAGCTCAGACAGCGATTGCCAAAGCTCCTGGATAGGCGTCTTACGTGCAGGCGCTCGGCGGCTGCGCTTCGTGCTAGTAGCCGCTGTGGGCTTCTTGGCCACTCCGTCCTCCAGTTCGCTCTCTTTCGAAGCACTATGCGACAGCTTATCTCGCGCGGGATCTGAGTCAATTGTTGATGGCTCCAGAGTCTGCGTTCCGTTCGAGGTGTAGGTCGATTGAGCCAATGAACCGGAGATCTGCGAGGCCGTGGGATCGAAGATCGGAGCATCCGCGCCACTGCCGCTCTCAGATTGCCGGGCGTGGTCTTCTTCGCTTGTGGTCTCACTGACGCGTCTCAACGTCAGACTGCCCACCCTCTGTGATCCCTCCTTCTTGACCTCAATTCGCCATGCTCCATCGTCCTCTCCGTCTTCACTCCTCGGCTCAACGAGTGCAGAGTCCCGTCTCTTCGGCGTCCGTACACCGTACTTCTCCCTCCTCCCTCTAAATCTTCCTTCCACGTCTCCCCAGTCTTTCCGCCATGCCTCGACTACGCTGTCAAGTCTGTCTGTCTCCAGCTCCTCCCTCAGCGGCGCAAGCTCGAGACTTCGCATCTGCAGCTCCAGAAACAAGAGGTCGGTGTGATCGAAGCCCAGGTCTGATCGCAAGGCTTCATTCTCAGTCCGTAGCTCCTCGACTTGCGTCTCCCTCTCTTCCAGTCCAGCAGCGATGTCTGCGTTCAGAGCTACGAGCTCCGCGTGACGTGCCTTCAGCTCTTCCTGTGCGTGAGTGAGAGCTTGGAGTGCGGACTGCGCGGAGGCAAGGAGTGAGGAGTGCTGCGAGTCTTGCGACCAGCTTGACCGCTGATCATCGTTCTCATCATCGCGCGATTGTGGTTGCGATCTCGTGGCTCGCTGGCTTCTCGGTCGTGGCTCTTCCTGCTCCTCGTCGTCCATGAACAGATCCTCGGCGTGTATGCGACTTTGACTATGCAGACTTGCGATCTCATTTTCCATTTCTGCGAGCTTGCGGACTACGATGCTTGTGATCTTTTCGTTCGCTAAGCCATCTCCGTCCTCGTGGAGGAGGTGCGATTGAACGCGGTGCATACGCGATAGCACCTCGTGGGCTCCGCTGCTTGACCCACCGCTGCGGGCGGGCGTGGACTGCGCATCGTCGTCCGTGAAGTAGTCGCTGAACGGCGAGTCCTGCAGAACCGCGAAAGACCGACTACCTTTTGCTGGCGTGACTGGTGGGCCTGCCATACTCGAGGTCGAGCTCGTCGCCGACGATATCCGACTATACGTTCGCCGGTACTTCGCGCGAGCCTCTGTCGTCAATGCCGGGGCGCGTGGGATCTAGCTATTATGTGTACGCGCGTGAGACAGCGCCGGGCGCGTGCGGGTGTGGTACTTGGACGAAGGGCCGGGGAAGCGTCAGGATGGCGAGGATGCGGCGGAGTGTGATGATGGGGAGGAGCGCGTCGGGGAATCCATGCTGGCCATGCACGGCGGCCTAAGTAAGGTTTGCCCATGACGGAGCGCGTGGGAACGTGTGGCAGGTACGAGGCGGGGCATGACTCGGGAAGTGCCAAGGGATCATTTGTCACTTCATCTCCTCTATTGTGTAAAGCATACATGTAACGTTACTAATCTCAATACCACCATGATCACACTTAGCCCAATGTGAGAGAAGCACTGGACAACATCTCCGTGATAATGTTGCTCTCTGCCTCGTAGTAGTGCTAAGCTCCGGATCATTACATTAGCAATTTGGCAACGACATCGAGTTCCTACTCGGCCAAACCCTACCTCAGCCGATTCCGCCTGCAAGCATAGCAAGCCTGGATACGGCAATGCCTGCAGGCATAGACCCCGTTTTTTGTCCTGTGGCAGAGCTCGCATTCGGCACGCCTCTGGGGATTGTCGACAGCAGCCGTCCAGTTCAAAGGATGTGTACAGTCCGCCAAGTTGAGTAGCTGCTGGGCCATCTGCCGGACCCTACGACGACGCCGAGCTGGCTGACCACGAGCCGGACCCTGCTCGCGGTTGACAAGTACTTCTGCGCGCTGTTCGAGGCGCTCCTCGTTCCACTGCGCGCAGTTGCACGTCTTCGGGACCCAGTTCCCTCCGCGCTCGTAGCAGAACTCATGGCCACACACGCAACTGTAATACGTTAGTACAGGCGTATGTAGGGATCAAACGAGAACTTACGTCATGTGGTTGCAGCCATGTGCGAGTTCGATCATCCTACGGCACCTGTTGCATTGCCTCCAGCCTTCGCCCTGCGCCGTGGCTCGTAGCTGCTCGAGTCCGATGTCCACAGCGCAAGGTCCATAATGGTATACGTTCTTGCATCCTTTGCAGGTGTATTGCGAGCACTGCAAGCACCGCGCATACGTGGTTCCGAAAAGCCCACTAGTCATTGGATCCGGCGCGACGAATGCACCGCACTGCACATTCGAGCAGTAAGTCCGATCCAATGTACTGTATTCGACCGCTTTTGCTTCGAATTGCGTGGCTAGCTCGCCGTCCAACATCGGTCTAGCGTCCTGGAAGGGGATTTCTCTCTGGCAGCATCTCGGAGGGAACATGTTCTCATCATTCATCGTCTGGGTGAAGACATGGCCCAGACAATCCAGTTTCGCCGCTGCAGGCGGTTCAATAGCAGCATAGAAAGCATGTGAGAAGTTCAGAGAAGCAGAGGTACCCAGTATCACTAAGCTGCCCCAATCTCCACCTTTCCTTTCGTTCCTGCCTCACCATTGACAAAAGTCTCAGGGAGACCTATACTCTCCCCTTCACCCTCGTTCTGCTCAGCCCAGATCTGCTTCTCAGCCTCCTCAACACATCGCACGTTTGCAGCGGCCTTGTCTCGAGTCTCCTCCCACTCTTCAGTCTCGACACTATCGAAGACGATTCCTCCTCCAGCTTGCAGATAGACCACGCCATCCTTGTGCACCATGGTACGCAGTGCGATACACGTGTCCATAGCGCCCTCCTCTGTCTCGCCAGATGTCAGATTGACGGACGGGTAGCCGAAGTACCCAACAGCGCCAGCATACACTCCCCGCTTCTCCTTCTCCAACGAAGCGATGAGTTGCATGGCCCGCACCTTCGGCGCGCCAGAAACAGTACCAGCCGGGAAAATCGATCGAAACGCATCAAATCTCGTCTTTCCCGGTCTCAGCAACCCCGACACCTCACTCACCAAATGCTGCACATGACTAAATTGCTGCACAACCATGAGCTTCTCCACCCTCGTCGAGCTCGGCGTGCAAACACGGTTGACATCATTCCTCGCCAAATCAACCAACATTACGTGCTCCGCGCGGTCCTTCAAACTTGCCTTCAATGTCGCAGCAAGCTCAGCATCAGCAGCCGGATCCGCACCACGCTTCACAGTCCCCGCGATAGGATGTGTGATGATCCTCCCCGTCGTGGGAGATTTCTGCACGAGCAGCTCCGGCGACGCACCAATGATATTGAAGTCCGCGCAGGAGATGTAGAAGAGGTAGGGCGAGGGGTTTATGGTGCGGAGTTGGCGGTAGATATTGAAGGGATGGAGGTCTGTTGGGCGAGCAATGCGTTGCGAGGGCACGGCTTGGATGATGTCTCCCTGTGTGATGTGGTGTTTGAGTTTGGTGACGTGGGCTTCGTAGCCAGATTGCCCAGTGTTGGAAGTGTACTTCTGATTCAGTCGGATGGGACCTTGTGGCGGTAAGGGAAGGTCCTTAGACTTAAGGATCTTCAGCATGGCCGTAATCGTCGCCTGTCCCGCAGCATACGCCTTCTTCAGCTCCGTCTCATCTGTAGGATCCTCAGGGACGTGCAGATACGTAATAACAATCACCTTCTGAAAAAAGTGATCAACAGCCACAATCGTATCAAACAGCCCAAACCAACTCTCCGGCACGCCCAACACATCCTTGACCCCCTCGTCCCTCGTCTTCGGCTCAAAGTACTTCACGCAATCGTACCCCACATACCCAATCGCCCCGCCCGTCATAGGCGGTAATCTCAACCGCGGCACATCTGCGACCCTCCACTGCCCTAACTCCTTCTCTAGTCGCGGCAGCGGGTCCGCTTCAAGGCCATGTTTCGGGCCTGAGACGAGGGTTTTGCGCGGGCTGATGCCGATGAAGGAGTGGCGACCGATTGCCTCGGTTGTGGCGGCGGATTCGAAGAGGAAGGATTCAGAGGAGGCGGAGGCGGCGGAGAGTTTGAGGTAGATTGAGGAGGGGGTGAGGAATTCGGAGGAGATGGAGGAGCAGAGGGGGATGAGGTTTGGAGGGTTCGGGAGGGAGGCGGATGAGGCGAGGAGGGAGGATATGTCGGGCAGGGTGGGTTGGATGTTGGTCTGAGCCTATGTTAGATTTGTATGAGGTGGACTCGAGAAGTGTACATACTGGAGTCGACATGTCGACTAATTTGCTGTGTACTAAGGTACAGGTCGCGGAGAAGTCAGGAAGATGAACGGGCTGACAGAGAGCAGCATGAGTCGAAGTTATACATTGACTGAGATGCTGCCAAAATGATAAGTGTCTATGTTGGAGGAAGTGAGGTCCGATTGATTGCTCATATATGCGGACAAAGTTCGGCCTCCAGATTTCTATGGTCGGCGTTTCAGAAGTGGTCAGACGCCGGCGAATCTACATAGCATAGCATGGAATGGCATGTTTGAGGCTACAGAAATGGGCACCGATCATGATCATGAGTATGATTGGTCGACTATGGTCTACAGTTGATGCCTTGTATCGAGTATAGTCTGCAGCGTCGCTTGCGACCAGTCCGTTGCTATTGAGGCACTCGGCCTCGGGTCGAGCGATCGCTCCACCAGCAGCAGTAGCAGCAGCGCACTGTCCCCCGACATCTTCTGCATCCTGCGTGGTGTATGATACAGATCGTTGGTTCCACGCGCCCGTGAAGGTGCTGGAGAGATTTCATTTCCATTTGGTATGGGCACCTCGCCAGAACACATCAGCCGATCATAGGTTCGTGAGGTAGTCCTCGATCTCTGCAGGGCTGAGTTTCCGGAATCGCGGACCTTGGGCGCCTTCAACACCCTCGTATCCAAGCAGGTCGTTTGCTGGTGGCCCGATGATGCCTGCAACTCATTAGCCTCCGTACGAGTAACACTTTACACCAGAAAACATACCAATCTCCACCGTGTCCCCATTCATCTCACCCTCGATGGTCTCCTTCAACGTCAACAACGCAATATGCACCGCATCCTCCAGCTCCAACCCCTCCGTATACCTCTTCTCCAAGAACGTCTTCGCACTAGTCGCACTCTTTCCAATCGCCGTAGCCTTCCAAGGGAAATAGCTCCCGCTCGGATCAACCTGGTACAGACTCGGACCTCCCTTCAGCACGCCTCCAGTCTTCCCGCCAGGCGCCTTCTTGCCCTCTCCAACGCCCAGCTCCTTCTCCGCCTCTGCCTCTTCTTGCGCAGGCAGAATGCCATCATCCCAGCCCGCGATTAGCAAGCTGACCCCATACGGTCTCACACCTCCAGACTGCGTCGCCTCCTGCATGACCCGCGCCACATCCTGCACCAGGATTCTCGTCGGTGGGTACTCGTTGTATATGCGCTTGTAACCCGTGTGGCTGACTTTGCGCGCCTTGTCGACGAGGACACGATAGTCGGGGCCCATGCCGGAGTATACCATGCCGATGTTGGGGGTTATGAGGGAGATTTTGGAGGAGGAAGCCGCGTCTATGAGGGGTGTTGAGGATTTCTTCTCGGTGGCTAGAACGATGCCGTTGGTTGCTTTTATGCCGAGCGAGGTGACGCCTTGGTTTACTGCGTTGAGGGCATACTCTGAGTGGATTGTTAGATATGGCCTTGGGAGGGTGTTATAATCCAGGGAGCGAATGTACCTATTTGCACCAGCTTACCGCTGTTATAAGATTAGCGGTCCATCGAAAATTCCTAGAAGGCGATCTTGACATACCTGGGCGAGAATGTGGTGAGGGAGAATGAGTAGCGGTCGGCCATGATGGGCCGTTACTATGCAGTGAAGGACTATACGCCGAGTTCAATGTATCAATTCAGACCTGAGTGAGATGCTGTGGCAGTAGGACTGGTCGTGGATGTACGAGTCGTCAAGTGTAATTGTTCTCTTCGATGTAGCTGTTCATGAAGCTTAAGAGCGACTGCAGGCAACGCGAGCTACGCGGTTTGGATGTGCAGCCTAAGGTTTTAAGGCATCAACCGAGAAACAGACCTCATTTCATGGAGTTGACATTCCAAGCTAGTCAATATAATGTTCACTCATGATGCTCCTAAACGCATGGCTATAGTCGCTGCTGGATGAAGACTTCCAGGCTGTGACGACCTCCACTCACATCTACTTCCCTTACTTTCGCGAGTCCGCCGTCTCCAGCTACTCAAAGCCCTCAAGGAACCACGCCTCCTGCTCTCCCGCCTTGGCCTCCACTGGTACGATGTCTTCGAGACCGTCATCTGATTGCTTTCCCGGCCCCTGGAAGTACCTCTCTGGGTGCTCGCACTTTCTCCCATCACCCTGCCGCCTTTCTCTCTTCGCCTCTCCATCTCCAGGACACCACTTGAGCCCACACGGACGGTAATGCACGTAACCTGGCGGTGGCTCGACCATCTTCGGCGGATCTTTCAACGCGTGCTTCATCGCACATCTCTTTCTCCTGCATTTACCGTGCAGCCAAGGGAAGCATGTCGCTCCTGTTCCCTCGGCTATTTGGTTGGTAGGAACGCATGAAGAGGGTCGAGCACCTTGTGCCGCCACGAAGGGCGGTGGGTTCGGATAGAGGTCACTGTAGTCAACCTTGGTGCGCTTTGCGACTAGCTCTCGGTCCAAGTCTCCGTTGACGTCGTCGTATGATAGTGCAGTGGTCGTTGCATTCGGTCCCGTAGGCTCATCACGGTGAGGCTGTCTCTTGCGCTTCCTGGCAGCTGGACATACTGGCCTTACTGCGCTTGCCGACTTCCTTGCGCGATCTCTACTGGCACCTCTACCCGACTTCTCAGGGTCTTTCAGCTTGGGCTCGTGACGTCCGTTCCTCCATGGACATAGAGGCAGCCCACAGGCTTTCTCGTGAACCCCACGATTGATCCAATGAGTGCTGATCTCCTGGCAGTTGCCGTCTTCAGGGACGACATGCAAATTCGCGCACTCGTCTTTTGCTTCCCTCTTGCATGCAAGACCATGATAGGTAAAGAAGCAGATCTTCGCGCCACGCTTGCGCAATGATTTGGCCGAACGATTGTTAAACACCTCTCCGTCCTCCAGGTCGTCGGTCAGAGTACCGAGCTCCCCGAGAGCCTTGCCATGCGTCGACGAGGGGTGAGGATTGTCTGTTCCGACTGGGTTATCCTTCAGCGCCTTAGCTAGGTCTTCGAGCACATCAACTTCTGCATCGGATGCGCTCGCGTCCCGGATGTCACCTTGATCGACTGCAGCATGGTGAGCTGAGTCCACACCCTTGGAAGGGCTAACCAGATACTGCAGCAAGTCCATGACGCTGACATGTTGCGAGATTAAAGGCGTCCGTGTGTGAGTGTGTCAGCGTCTCAAGCAAGTCAGCGTAGCTTCAAAGGTTGTCTAGGCTACGCCGAGACTCACAGGCCAAGCTTGTGACAGTCTGCACGAGGCGACTCGTTGTCTTGTGACAGTAACCACGATGCGGGTCCATGTCTTGTGACGGTCGATACGAAATATTTGTTGTCACGACTGTGATGGTCTGGAGCGATCGACGATCAAGTGAGTGAACGGAAGTGGTGAGAAGTACTTGAATCCCAGAGCATTGTCATGTGATTGAGGCGCTCGACACGCCCATGATCGCTCAACGCGCTCCGATCGGCACCTGCGTGGGAACAGGAACGGTCGGCGGTATGCCTATCTTTCCTGCTATTTTTCAAATTTTCGGAGGGCAGGACAAGCTCTCCCCAGCTTGGTCACTGTAGCGCAACGCTAGACTACTCCCCCATGGAGACTCCGAGATCCGCATCAACCAGAGTCTGGATTGCAGCACTTCTCGGCGTGGTACCTCAAAGCGACTCTTGGGCACGGAAACACACTATGGAAGCACAGGAGCATTGGACACTTCGTGGCGAAGCGAAGTTATTCGATACTAACGGGACCAGGTCCCTTGGCTTTCTGCGAAACTGCACACTGCCCATACTGCCGCGTCCCAAAATGACTCGGACACGGCAATAGACAATCGCCTGCGCGTCAACACCACAAGTACGTCCAATACTGGACACGCCTCTTCTGCGTAAGTGCTTCCTCTTGATTCTCCTCTTTCTCGACTATCAAGCTTCATCCTCACTTCGTCGCCCCTCCCTTACCACGCAAAATCCCCTTCAGCCTCCTCAACGTCTTCCCCTCCTCATTACTCCCATCGCTCACCCTACGACCTCCCTCGCCATCTCCCATTGCCCCTCCGAGTCCACCCATGGCATGGCCAGGCCCGTTCTCACCATCACCACTCGCGCCAACCCATTGCTTAATCCTTTCCTGACCCTTGAAGAAGTCCCGGAAATTGTGCCTCCCAACACCCTTCTCACTCCCCTCCGCGTCCCCACTCGGCGGCCTCCCTCCAATAAACTCCCGCATCGGCTGCCCCTCGATTGGGGGAGGAAACTTACCCGTGATCGTCATGCGGTCGAACCGGATCTCCGCTTCGAGATTATGCGCTCTCAGCCCTTCCCAGAACGCGAGCGGATTCTGGTTGTACAAGTCCTCTAAAGCGTCGAAGAGGTCTTTGGCGATGGCTGTCGGGGGCCGAGCGGGGATGACGATGATGCTCGAAGTCGCAGTTGCCGTTGAGTGAGGCAAGGAGGAGGATGTCTTGGGTGGCTGAGAGTCAGGCTGTTGGAAAGGAGGAAGGGGAACTGTTGGTGCTACCACCGCCGCCGCATCACCGATAAGGGAGGAAGAGGGGGATTGGGGGAGGTTTACCTTGCTGGCTTCTATTGGTGGAGGTGGGAGGGGCTTGTGGACCGATTTGACCGATTTGGCGGACGAACGATCACTTGACTGCGTCTTGGGCGATGAGTCCGGCGACGTCGACAGTGGCGAGGAGAAGGGCGTTTTGAGCTTGGGGTCGAACATGGCGAAGGGCGATGGTGGGAGAGGCTTGGTGGTATTCGCTTTACTCGGCGTTGTCATAGTTGAGGGTGGAGGGTGTGTTGATGAGGGTGAGGTTGATGAGGAGAGGAGAAAGTAAGTGAGCTTTGAGGGCGGAGGGCGGTGATGAGCTTGCATGGCCTTGTTATATTGGCACGTGCCGTTGTCGATGGCATTGTCACGTGAAGGATGGGAGAGAAGGGAAGGGATAATGCCATGTGATCGTCGCATAGGTCTTCATTGACAGCCCTTGTGGTAACGCCTCAGGTATTGTCCGCCCAGCTATGACATCGTCAATATCAGTCCCAAGCGCCCGCTCAATCCATTCAGCAACGTTCACCGAACGCTCCTTCCCAGCAAACAGAGCCCCCAAGCGCATTGACAATCGCCCCCTCAAGCACTCACCTCAACAGCCATTCCCCCGATCTCAAGTCCCTGCATCCCCTCCCCACCCCCGTCAAAGTACCCACCAAACTGCTCAATCCCCTCCCTCGCCCTCGGCACCCCAATGAGAACCACACTCCCGGGCACCCTCACAGCACCCACATCAAAGCACCCAAAAGCGACGAGCTTCTTGAGTGCCGGACAAGCCTTGAAAATGCCCTCCACGACCTCCGTATCCACTCGACTGCAGAATGACACATTGATATATTCCAGCGCCGGGTACACGGCATCTGGCGAGCAGAAGGCTTCACTGAGAGCGACGATGTCAATGTGCCGACAGGACGAGATATCCAAATGCTTCAACGCCTGCCCGGAATGCGCCATCAGCGCCGTGAAACCAGCGGATCCGAGACCGATGGGATCTTCGAGCGGACCGTCCGAATTGTTGTTGTCGATATCGCGAGTGGCGTTGAAGTCCGCGAATACTAGGGGCGGGTTTGGCCAGGCTGTGAAGAGGGATGTGAAAGCAGCATCGGTGACGGTGTCGTTTTCGGAGACGCGGAGTTTCTGTAGAGAGCGGCAATGATCGTGGATGGCGGAGAGGAGTGTTTCGTCGGCGTCGAGGAACTTCTCAAGGGAGAGGGTGAGGAGCTTTGGTCCGCGTTGCTCAACCAGGCTGATCAGCGCTTCGTTGCTGACGTCTCGAGACAACTGGAGGGAGAGGTGCTGCAGCTTCGGTAGGGTCGCGATAGCAACCACGGCTCTCTCGCCCAGCCTGCGACAAAGCTTGAACTTCAGCCTCCTAACGTTCCTGCACTCCCTAGCCATAATCTCCACACTCTCGTCCTCAAGCGCATTATCCAGCCACTTCAACGCCAGACTCTCCAGCCTCCCTCCCATCACCGTGAAGAACTTCTCCCACATCTCCGTACTCACCAGATTACTCGCATAAAGCTGCACGTGCTTCAATTTCAGACATCGCTCAAGCATATACTCCATCGCCTCGTCCTTCATCTGACACGTATTCCCCAGCACCAGCTTCTGAACATTCGGCACAACGGCAAATATCTGCTTGTAATCGTCCGCTTCCAGATACGCGGCATCATGCAATACCACGCTCTGCAGATCCGGGCGCAAGAAAAGCGGCAGAGTTTTTGGCTTCAGCACCCGCTGCTTGCTGAAAATCTGGCTCAGCCGCTCGACAAGCGGCGCGGGCATATCTCCCAACTCCTCCACATCATCGTGATGCTTAGCCACAGTCTCAATGCACATCTGCTGCAAGCTCTTCGCCCCTCGATTGACCAGTCCGTCCAGACGATCCGATTCCAGCTTCCTCCTCTTCCGGCCTTGCGGCTGCTTCGCAGCGGACTTCTTCTCAGCTTTGACGTCCTTCTTCAGCTCCTTGCCGCAGGGCGTGCAGACTAGGCCACCATCGGGCCCTTCGATGTTGTAGGGTGTTACTGTGAAGCGTTTGCTGCAGATTTCGCAGTGCTCGAATTGGCCTGGCAGAGGACGGGATTTCTTGTACATGTCGCGGCCGAGGTCATCGGGGTCGAAGTCGTCGTCCGAGTCGCCGTCGTCGTCGTCCTCATCAGGATCGCCTTTCTTCCCCTTCTTCCCCTGCGCCTTGCCCTTGCCCTTCCCCTTCCACTTCCCCTTCTCCTCTTTGCCTTTGCCCTTGCCCGCTTTAGCCTTCTTGATCTTCTCAAGCGCCTCCACCTCCCCTTTCCTCTTCCTCTTCTTGCTCTCTACCCTCACCCTCTCCTCTTCCTCCTCGTCTCTCTCCACCACATCCTCGTCTGCACCGTCCTCCCCAATCGCGGGCGTAGCCTCTGCGCCCGCAGCAGTCGAGGATCCCTCCCCATTATTGCGAGCCTCCCTCTGTCGCCTTTCATGGTCATCCCGAATCTGCGCAGCGGAGATATTGTTCGCGGCCAAGAAGTCTGTCAGAGCGGATTGAGGGCCGCGGATGCGGTTGCCATTGCGGCGGCCGGACATTGTCGCTGCAGTACGAGGAAGGCAGATGTATGTGGTCTATGGGACAGTGCGGAACGGCGGTGGCAAGTATGGTGGAGGAAGGATGTTTGCTGTAGTGCAGGGGAGGAGGGTGTCTGGTAGAGTGGAGATTGGCTCGTGCAGACCGGAGGCAGCATGTGGCGAACTTTATCGTTCGTGGAGGAAGGTACGTGGGGGGAAGTCGCGTAGAGTGGAACGCGGTGTCACGTGACACATTTCCATTTCTACCGCCACTATGTGAACTATCAAGAGGAGAGTACAGCGCTTCGAGTACCTAGCGTGCGCAATTGCGGTCTCGACGTGAGGCACATATGTATATCTTCCCCTCCGATAGAGAGCCTTCAGGCTCTACCAGCAGGCACATGATTGCCTGGCTACATCCCGTAAGCGCTCACGCCATCCTCCTCCTCCTTTCCTTCCTCTCAAATATTCTCAAAGAAGAACGTCGGCCCACCAGGCACCGCCCCCTCAGCGCTAGCCGGCAACCCCTCCCTCTTCTGCCCCAAACCACCCTCTTCGGTCCCTCCCACCACTTCCCCAGTCTTCCCGCCCTCATCGACCAAAACCAGCTCAACCGTCTGGCATTTCTGCACAGTCTGCCTCAATCCCGGCACCATCTCCTTCAACACTTCAACCTCGTCAAAAGCCAACTTGCGTTCGAAAACCGTGCCCGGTGAGACACCGGTGTCGAGCTGCTTCTTCAGGTGCTGGACGAACGGCATGGCGCGCTTGGTCTCGGGTTTGGGGATAGATTTGCTGACAGCCGTCATGTCCAGACTCATGTTTGAAAAGTTCTTGCGGACGGTGTCGATGATGCCGTCTTGCCAAGCAGGGTACTTCAGCGCGCAGAAGATACTCAGCCTCTTCTCCTTCTTCGGGTCATAGGATGTGCTCTTTCCCTTCGCCATACGCTTCAGCTGCGCACCTTCCGCAGACGTGATGCTGGAAGATGTGTTGCGGACGTACTCCCTCGCCGCACCGAGGTCAGCTTTCTGCTCCCTCGCCTCGGCGAACCTGGCGTTCTGGACCGTATCGGGTTGTTTGAGCACCTCAAGCCAGATATGCTCGCTCCAATGCGGCGCCACTACAGCCACCATGAGCGCCTGTAGCTCAACGTACCGCTTGATGAGATCAGCGTGCATGCCTATGCCTGCGGCCTTCGTGACTTCGCGGTAGAAGTCCCTCGCGCCAGTGAAATCATACAGTCCGGATTTGAGCGCAGCTTTATAGTTCGTAGCCTCGTACTGCGTCCGTGTTTCCTCCACTAGGCCGTTGAGTTCGTTCTCGAACAGGGAGTCCCAGAAGAGGATCGGGCCAGTGCGTTGGATGGAGTCGTTATTCTTGTGCCGCTCGGCGTCCTTGACTTGCGCGTAGGTCTCGGAGTCTTTGAGGATCCGGGCATCGAGGATGACGCTCTCGCACCATTGCCTGAGCTCGTACATTCGCAGGATGTTGGCGTTTGCGACACTCTCTTCGAAGTTGGCGTCTTCCATCGTATCGCCTGCGTCTGCCAACGCGATACGTGTAGCGTCGGCGCCGAATTTTGCCGTCGCATCGTACAGAGTCAGGAAGTTGCCAGTGGATTTCGACATTTTCTCGCCGTTGAGCAGGAGATGACCGTTCACTCGGATGCCACGTGGCCAGTAATCCTTGGGGAAGAGAGCAATGTGGACATAAAGCAAGAAAGTTAGATGATTCTGAATCAAGTCCTTGCCAGATATCCGCACGTCCAGGGGGTACCAGTACTCGAACTCGCGGCGCATTGCTTGGAGCTTCTCTTTTGTGATCTTCGTATCGGTGGGCAAGTCCTCAGTCCGGCAGAACAGGTAGTCCCAGGTCTCGTCTGTCATGTCTTCGGCCGCCACGTCTAGGACTCCACGCGTCTTCCCGAAGATGTCGCCGTGTAGGAGGTGGGCGATGGTGTAGTAAGCTGGGTAGATCGTGCTGTCTGACAAGGACTCCACAAGCTGCGACTTGTCCCAGGGTAGCTTCGTTCCGAGACCATAGGATCTCGCACACGCCCATTGACTCAGCCACCAGAGCACTTGCTCGAAAGCGTTCTTCGTTTCTGTGCTGAAAGTACTGAGACCCTTGCCGTCTTCGTTCATTAGATGTTTCAGCACCTCAGGCTGCCATGTTTGATCACCGCTCTTCTCAGGTGAACCATAGTTCATGAACCACTGGTCGAGATGACCAGCCACGCACTCGTCGCCTGATCTGCTCATAACAAGACCATCCGGCTCTGCGTACGCAAATGCCTCATTCGAGTCGATGAGCTGTTGTCGTACCAGAGGCTTGGCCTCCTCCACGGACTTGCCTGTGAATTCACCATAGACCATCTTGCCCTTGTAGAAGCCCTCCTTGTACGCTAGATCCTTGGCTTCAGCAAGCTGCTTCGCGTCCTTCGGCGAGTTGATCTTCATCGACTCGACGAGAAACTTGGCTGTCAAGTTACCGTATGAAGGCGTCTCGATTATAGGCAAAATCTCAAGCTCAGCCCACGTCTTCTTGATCTTGTAGTAGTCCGCCTTCTTCGCCAAGTCCATCATCGTCGCGTAATCGTCAGGGGAGTCTGATGGCACGCTCGTGACGACACCCGTGCCTTTCGATGCCTTGACAGACTCCATAGGCAGGATTCGTACACCCTCCTTGTGTATCGACAGCGGCGCGTTCACGAGCGTGCCAACCACCTCCGAGCCTTGCAACTCGGCCACCTTGGGGAACTCACCCCACTTAGAAAATATATTCTGGAAAGCCATATTCCTCGCCGCCCGATCCGAAATGAAATAATACTCCTTGCCCTTCTCGACCTCAAAGATTCCATACTGTATACTCGGCCCCACGAAACAGCAAGTCTGTCCATACATCGTCTCCGGCCGCAAAGTAGCAGGCACGAAGTACACGCTGGCACCTTCTGGAATCTTGCCCTCAAGCTTCGCCTTCGCAACCTCCGGCCATTCCTTGACCTTCAACTTCAGCGCAGTGTACTCCTGTACAGTCACACCCTCCCCGCTTTGCCGGTCGTGATCCATACACGCCTGCCCATCTTTTGGCGAGTAGACCGTATACCGCTTGCCGAACTTGATCTTGCCCAGTTCCTTGAGGCGGTTCATCTGCCATCGTACAAAGGCGTCGTAGTATGGGTTCGCGTCTGTGGTGACCATGCTTCGCCGCCAGTCGATCCGGCAGCCCAGACCATCGAGATCGCGCTTCCAGAGCGGAGGGAAGTACTCGAGCCAGTGCGCTGGCTCGGCAAAGCGGTGGATCTCTTCCAGAGGCACGCCTTGCGCGAGCATGACTTGAAACTGGTATTTGAGAGCTACGTTAGTCTTGCTGTTCACTTTGCTCTTTTTGGCGCCGAACTTGGTGATGTCTGTCTTTGTTACGCCTTGCACTGGGGCAGGCGGGGCGCCATTCTCTTTCCCAGCACCCTCGTCTTGCACAGCTTCAGCAGGGCAGTTCTCGAAGTTCTTGCCGAACATCTCAATCTCCCTGACCAACTTATCCGCACAAGCCTTGATCGGCATGCCCGTGCAATGATAGCCCTGAGGATACAACGCTCGCATGCCCTTCATCCTCGCCCATCCTATCGCGAACTCCAATTTCGAGGCCGTGAACGAATGCCCCGCGTGAGGCGAGCCGTTAACGTAGGGATACGCCATGGTGACCATGTACTTGGGGTGCTTCTTCCGCAGCTCGGCCGGTGAGATGGAGTGGAAGGGCACATCTTGGAGGGAGGGCGCGTCTTGCTGGAAGATCTTGGACGAGGCCCACGCTTTCTGATACTTCTTTTCCGAGGCGATCAGGGTGTCACGCTTGTCCGTGTTTTCGAGTTTCAAAGTGCCGCTGGTGGGGGCTACCGAGGGGTCGACGGCGGACTGTGTTGCTTGGGCGGCCATGCTGGGTGGTTGATGCTGTAGATTGCGGAGAGAAGAGAACAGGCGCAGACCGCGCGAGGGCGGGATTAAAGAGCGTGGGAACGGCGTGGTGAGTCACGGGGTCTGGTCGTGAGTAATGTGTGGTGTAGCTAGAGTGCTCCAATGCATGTGCTCGAGTGACCCCCAAAAATCTGGTCTGCAGTGGAGCTTGGACCATCACTTCGCTGGCTGCAACTCATATCGCCATTTGGGCTCGTGTGCAATAAACACGAAGGCGATATCGAGACCACGACGATGATCAACGCAGTGTTGGTCTTCAATAATAATGGCCAGCCTCGCCTGACGAAATTCTACACACAACTTGTACTCCTCCCGGCTGGCCCTCACATGATGCAATCACTGACCTCAACCCCCAGGACACCTCAGTCCAACAACGTCTCATCTCCGAGATCTTTACCCTCGTCTCCGCCCGACCATCAAGCAGTTGTAACTTCTTGCCACTTCCACCACTCCTCGCCCCGTCTTCGAATACTGCTCAGGAGTCCAACGATGCTCCGTCCCTGGTGACATACCGCCACTACGCCACCCTCTACTTCATCGTCATCTCGACCTCCACAGAATCTCCCCTGGCCTTGCTAGATCTCATCCACGTCTTCGTAGAAAGTCTGGACTACCTGTTCGAGGATGTCTGTGAGCTGGATCTGATCTTCAATTTCGAGACCCTGCATGCTGTGCTCGGGGAGATGATTGTAGGGGGTGTTGTGGTCGAAACGGGGAGGGAGAGGGTTGTGGAGGGAGTAAAGGCGCAGGGCAAGGTGGCGAAGAGGCCGGTGAATGAGAGGGGCAGGGGCGTTGGGAGTGGGATCTGGGCGGGGAGGTAATGTGGTGGTGGGCTTACGATGTCCGTGACTTTGGCCATCTGGATCCTTCGAACCGTTTGAAAGGCGTTGTGCTGCGTGAATCCATCTCTCACGTCTGTTGCGTTATTGCGGCCGAGGAAGCGGAAGCCCGACATTGTCGGCGGCGCACATGGTCACTGGCAGCGGTCTGGTGAATAATCTGCGCTCTCGACAGCTCCTTCCTGCGGAAGCTTACACCGCCTGAGTACACGATATGACTGGTCATCAATGTCATCAACCACGCGCTATCTATGTCGACCCCAAGCATCAGGGACATCTCGTCTCCACAGGCGCATACACCTCCCTCATCCTCAGCGCGCAGCAGCTCAGTCGACTACGTTTCCTGGATCGACCATTTCATAGACGACGGCCTCGCGCATCTGGCGACCAGTAGAAGACCGTCGCAACGTCGATGGCGAGACACTCGCGCTCCCGCTTCTTTACAAGATGTTGAGGCCCAGCAGCCTGACATCACGCAGCCTGGAGTCACCATCAAGCTGCATCCGCTGGCGGCCACACCGTCTGTGATGGCTTGTAAGGTGGACTATGAGCAAGGCCTAGAGTTTACTAGGAAAGACAAGAGGGCGATGATTCTTGTGTTCCTGGCCGTGCTTGCATTTACCATCATCATCATCGTGGCCATGGTGGCTTCCGGGCAGCGAGGCAAGGACGATGAATGGCTAGTAGACCACAATAAAATCAGCATGATTGATGAGAGCTCGTTGGGTACTGCTTTACATCCGTCGACGATATCAATTTACAATGAAGATACGACGTATTTGTTGGACACGCACGTGTCGTCAGCTCTACCCAGGACGACCGCTTCAACGAAAATCACAGACACTGTGCCAAGCACGAGTCCCCAACAACCCACCATCACCGTCGAAACGGGTTCCACTACGATTCTAATGCCCAGTCGCCCCTCCCTTGATATCGCGTTGACAACGCCAATTACTCTGGAGATGACCATTAGCACCGACAGCACTAGTACTGTCACCTCTGTAGAGAGCGCTCCCAGCACTGAGGCTAGCGTCGACACGACAACAACAGTACCCGAGCCCATAACAGAGACCAGCACGGACAGTCCACCACTGTCGACTGCGCAAGTTCCTGCCATGCCAACTTCAGGCCCTGCTCCCAACATGCCTGCGCTACCGATCACAAGTGTTCCCAATGCGTCGCCAAGCTCGTCTCCGATCACAGACAGCCCGCCTAGCCTACATTCCGAAGTAGTGACTTCACTAGTCAACCTCAGTACTGGCTGGGGCGGCTCGCTGGTCATGTCGACCTGGAACACGCCGGCGAAGACCATTGGAAGTACCATAGACATTGTACCGGCAAGCAGTCCGATAATCGCTGTGCTAGATACGACAGCAGTACCGATGCCCGAGCCTAGTCCACAGGATTCTAAGCCTGACAGACGGCCGGGTGAGGTAGTGAACTCGATCCTGCAGGTCATCGACGATGGCCACTGGCAGCTAGGAGATCATTGATGAAGTACTTGGGTGAGAGCACAGCAAGTTCCACGTCAGCAAGATAGCACTTCCATGATAGTATCGCTCGGACGCTGCCCTGTTCGTTAATCATAATCTACCTGCAGTACCTCCGTCTATCTGTGGGACCACACGTCTCATAGCTGCATCGCGGTCTTTGACAATAAAGCGACCGTTCAGATCAGCGCACGAGGCTTCCTGCCGCCTCCAAGAGGACTTCGCCGGGCAGGAACGTAGATGACAAGCGTACTGGTCCTTGTATTGGACATGTAGGTGCTATTGTTGTCGTCTAATACCTTGATTGAAGAAAACTTCCTCCATCTGCGTGCACTCTCTATCCTAGGGTCGACCCATGTTCCGCCCCTCTGAGTACCTTCTAGCCCGGACCAGAGGTGCCCATCCTTCAACCTCGACACCTAGTTCGGCTTTGGCGCGTTGGGACACGGCTTCGGTGGGCCAGGCCGCGGGCATGGTCCTTTCGGACGCTCGCTCGCCAGCCTCGCGGTTGACTCAGGAATGGTGAAGTTCCAGGTGGGGAAGCTGTAGGGTTTACGCGCTTTGAAAGCTTCAGGATGCATTTTGAGGGTATATTGTCTTCGCTGTAAGGCAGGGATGGAGATGGACTTGGAGGGCTTGTTGATATCTTAACGAGGGAGTAGTGGCAATGAAAGACACTGCGAAGCGGAAGCAGTTTTATCAAGCGATGTCGTACCATTGCCTAGCCTTGCCGTCCTGGACTGACAGTAATCTGGGCACCGAGCTGACAAAATGGACTCTAGCACCACCGAGGGAATCATACTTGTACGTCCCCCTAGCAGACGGCATTGCCCGGACGACCACAGAGACGTTAAGTCAGCATTGACGATGATCATGAAGCCTGGGAAGACGCACTGAGCGATATGCAGTATGTACGGCTAGCTATACGCTTCCCTCAAGCTCTTAGAGTGCTTCGCCCCAACTTTTCTGCCTGCCCAGCCTGCCCAGCTGACGAGCAGTACCGCCCTTCCCCTCCTCTCCTTCCGTATCTAGTACTTCACAGCCTTTCCTGGTGCCACGCTCAAGCTCCCGCCCTTCGAGTCCTCCTCCAGTATTCCCCCATACACAATCCCCTCATGTATCCCTTTCCCCTGGAAACCCTGCCTCGTGATATCCGTAAGGTTTTGTCCAGTCGGCTTCTTCAAGATACCGAAGTGGTACTGTCCAAGATTCGACAGATCGTTTGAGATAAAACCCGTCACAGCCTCCAACTTCTCGCACTCCTTCGAGTAGTACACTTTCAACGCATTCTTGTTGAAGTCCAGCACCAGCGCCAGATTGTGCCAGACTCCCTCATCGAAGGGCGCGGACCAGAGAGTCTGCTGCGGGCTCGCGTTGGAAGTACCGCGGAGCTGGAGGCGCTTCGGATGCGCTTCTTTAGTCCCGAAGATGGTCCCGACATTCAGGGAGAACTGATCAGCGGAGTAGTCCTGCGACTCCAGCCAGACGAGCTGGTACTCATGACTATAATTTAGTCTTCTGTGGCTGTCAGGCTGCAGACTGAAATGCAGCGTCTTGATTCCAGTTGTGGCGTAGGTGGCATTCGCGGGCTGCGGGAGGAGCTCGTTCCTCCTGAAACCCGCTTGCACGTTCGTCGGCGAGGGTGTAAAGATCGCGCGGTCGTCGATGGTGACTTCTACGGCTTTGGTGGAGGAGTTGTCGAAGAGTGAGGTCTGCACCTTGGGGAACAGCAGGACGTCTGACCAGGTTAGGTTTGCGCCGAGATCGTACTTTGCATTGTAGGGCAGGAGGCCGGCGTCGAACGTCGCACCCGTAGCGGCCTTAGGTACGCGTCCATCGAAGACTAGAGGGATGGAGGGGGACTTCTGGTGGGAGAGGGTAGAAGGGAGGGCTGAGGCGAGGGAGAGCAGGGAGAGGGTGGTGGTGAGGTGGGAGAGCATGCTGGGCGATCAATGAAAAGAGCGGTAGAGCAGAGAGACTGGAGAGACGCTCGATCTTCACCTACCGGACTTACCTCATCTTACGTCTTATATTCTGCACCATGCCGTGTATGATGCAACGGAGGGTGTATAGCCGCGAGGGTGCATTGAGATTGAAGTGTCGTCGGTCTCACGGGCAAGCCTTCCGATAGTGCCAAGGCTGAAGGTCTAGCCCTTGAGACGTCAATGCTGGGAGAGAGTTCACGATTTGATACAATCGCAAAGAGTGCGAGATGATACAGGAGAGACACATGAGAAGGTTTTGAAAAGTATGTTATAGTGTGATAGGGCTGCTGAGTCCTCGGCGGCGGAGACTGACGGCATCCGGCACTTAAGACATCCGTTAATCGTGATATTGAGCTCGAGCATTTCATCAAGGTGTGACTGACAAGACTTCTTGTCCGAGGCGACCGTGGTGAGCATTCAGTCACTAGGAGCAATAGCATAGAGACCCGCTGGAGGGAGATTGGATCAGTCAGCAGCAACACTTGGCGGTTACGAGACCCCATGGAGCGTCGAAGCACAACATCGATGATGAGAGTTTGAAATGAGTCTTGCTCTTGGCCACACTACTTGCACTAAGTACTGCAGCCCAGCCATGCCACGACTCCGACACCAAGAATCCCTGAGCACAGCAAACAACCCAGCATCTAGGCAGCAGGCGCGAGGTCCTTCTTGAGCGTGCCGAGGAATTGCCTCTTCTCTGCGGGTGTCTGGTAAGCACCGTGACCGAACTTGCTGGAGGTGTCGATCCATTTGAGGTCGACCTTCTCGAGCGAGCGGCGGGATGTGTGGATGAACATGGATTTGCGGAGCGTCATGACACGCTTCTTGACACCGGGTACGGAGCCCTTGAGGAGGACGAAGTCGTTCTTGACCTCACCGTAGCGGACGAAGCCACCGAGACTGCGATATTGTTAGTATGCGTACATCTCGAGACAAGAATGCAAGAACCTACGGAGTTATGGTCTTCTTGCTGACGTCGAAGTCGGTCGAGGCGTTACCCTCGTCAGTACCCTTGCCAATGCGGTAGATCTTGTGGTTGACGGAGGTACGATGATGGTAACCCTTCTGACCGGCACGAGCAACAGTCCATTGCACGTGCGACGGATGCCAGGCACCGATACAAGCGACCTTACGGAGACCCTTGTGCGTCTTGCGAGGCAGCTTCTTCGTACCCCAACGGCTCGTAACACCAGCGTAACCATCACCCTTGGTGACAGCGATACAGTCGATCATCTCGTCCTGCTCGAAGACGGAGCTGATGTCGACGGGCTTCTCGAAGAGGCCATTGCCGAACTCGACCTTGTCAGCGATGGAGCCACCGTTGACCTGGATCTCCATGAGATGTGCCTTCTTCTGCTTGAGAGGCGTCTTGCTGATCTGGGTGTGGGCGAGAACGCGGACGACGGTGGCGTACTTCTTGATACGCTCGAGCTCGCGGGTGATGTTCTTGCCGTTCTCCTCTGCGTGCTTCTTGGCGTACTTGGTGAAGGCCTTCTTCTTGCTCTTGTACCAGTTCTTGTAGAATCGGCGCTTGACCTCATCGCTCAAGTGCTCGGCCCAGACGGTGGTCAATGAGCGCAAACCGCGGGGAGTCTCGATGTATCCGACCATGCCGATAACGACCATCTGTTATGAGTGTACGGATCAGCGCATGCCATATATGGTATTGGCGCCAAGTCTCGTACCGGAGGAGTTTCGATGACTGTGGCAGCCTCGACGATCTCCTTCTTGTGCAGCTTCGCACCGGGGCGGTCGAGGTCGCGGACGATGGTGGTCATGCCAGCCTTGTAGCCCATCATGGCGGTGAGGTGGACGGCCTTCTTGGGGTCATCCTTGGGGAAGCTGGATTGCTTGTGGTCAGTATCTGCTCTTCCTTTCATGGTGCATAGCGGCTGCGAATGAGCGATGTCTGCATACCTCTTCACCTTGCCGCGGTGACGGGCGGCGCGCTTCCTGGGCAGGAAAGCCAATGAGCCATGGCGAGGCGCTTCGAACTTCCTGTGCGACATCTTTGCTGAGCTTGTTGATGCAAGGACTGAGGTGGAAAAGAAGTCATGAAGTCTCCAATCTCGACGTTCGCCCACGGTGCGCTGCAAAATCCGTGCCAAGAGTTTCATGCGGAGAATATATCGGCCCGCAGCACCTCCGTACTCGAGAACTTTTCCAGCTTCACCAAAGTCTTCCTTTCGATACAACAAACATCTGTGTCCGGCGATCCTGGCGTGCCTCCGGGTACTGTCGGTCGATTGTCGCGACAGTTCGACGCCATATAGAGCCCTGACACTTTCCTGAGGACGTTCTGGTCGACAGATTTGAGATCAAATGCGGCGGCGCGAGGTCTTGAGCTCTTCGTGAGCTCGGCTTCACGCTGTCCAGGCGCTATATTCCTGATCGTTTCCTGAGCCCGTCGGGCGTTGAAGGTTGGGAAAAACCATAGCTTTGCCTACATTTCCGCTTCACTGAGGGCGTTTGATGCGCTGCACAATATGAGCGTCTTGCCACTGAACTGGTTGCAGGCTTCTAACGCGCTCTCTACTTCAATCGAGTTGATGCAGTCCGCAAGTGCCCATGCACCAGCTTCGCCAGCTTAGTGTCGGCCGTGGCTACAGCAAGGCATGGTCGCATCGGGCATTTTGTACACGTCTCGATTGAGCGCTCTCAACACAACTCGAATGAAGCGCGGCACGCGAGTGACAGAAAAGGTGGACCACCGCTCAACGACTCACCATGTTGATACTCCAGGTCAACGTAGCTCCCACAACTAGACACCGCTGCTGCAGCGCTAGCTCTGTTGGTGGATCCTTCCTCCAATGTAACCATACCAGATGAGTCAATCATGCACTTTTACATTCACATCACTTCGCGCAAACAGCATCTACGGTTGCCTCGTCCCAGATCTGCTACATAGCACAAGTAGACAACATTGAGTACCCTGATCATTGCCTCTCCTCGGGGTCGTCTCTGCTACTGCCTGACGCTCGGCAGCGGATATGGCTGCAACATCATGTCTAGAGTCTACCCAGGCTCAGTCTGACCAGGCTGAGGATGTCATTGTTCACGTCTCGCCGAACCTCCAGATTCGCCGCTGGCGCAAATCCGATCGTGATTCTGCAGCGCCTGCTCTGAACAATCCCAACGTCTGGCGCAACATGCTGGACGGCATCCCGCAGCCCTACACCCTCGCAGACGCGGACAACTGGTACGAATACGTTCAATCTGAGCTCGTACCCTCTGGCCCATATGATGACAACACGAGAACCTCCTCTGGTCCATCAATCCCGTGCCACTATGCAATCGTCGTGGACGGCAAAGCCTGCGGCGGCGTAGGCCTGATCTTCGGCAGAGCCTGCTACCGACGGAGTGCTACGCTGGGGTACTGGCTGGCCGAGGAGCATTGGGGGAAGGGCTACATGACTCGGCTTGTGAAGGCTTTCATAGAGTGGACTTGGGAGACCTGGGAAATTCTGGGGAGAATCAATTCCTTCCACTTCAGGCGCAATGTTGGGAGTGGGAGGGTGATGGAGAAGGCTGGGTTCGAGTATGAGGGCTTGAGGAAGAAGAGTGGACTAAAGCTGGGAGTTTGGGAGGATGAGGGGATGTATGGGATGGTGAGACCCGGTTTGGAGGGGTGAGCGGGCGGTGTGGTGATGTGGAGGGTAAGAGGCGATCGCTGTACTTTTCCCCTCCGTGTAGAGATGCATGTTGCTTACGTTCGGCATGTGGCTCACGCAGCTAGAGTGGTTGAGGGTCCGCGCCAAGTGGCGAGAAGCTTTGGACTATCGGTATTGCACTGACCGCATGCGGTAGCACAACGGCTTAGGGGACCTCAGGTACCAAATCAACAGATATTCACTTTCCTTGCAGCATTCTGTAAACAATAAACAGAGTGCGCTTCATACTCTGTATGAGCCCACACACTCCTCGAAGACTGCATCACTACGTCCTCCAATTGACTGACTTCTTCGTCCATCCTTCACGTCAGGCACAGACGGACCGGATTGAGTTCGATAACGTTAGGTTCATGGCTTGCAGCACAAATGCCCCGAAAAGCGTTACCAACGCTTTTGATGGCGTGCCGCACCTCCAAGGTAGGCAATCGGGGTGGCCTTCAGATAGACTACTGAGAATACGCACGCCTGCCGCCGATAGGCACATACGCAATGGCATGGCGGGTGTGGAAACACGGCCAGCTATGGAAAAGGAGCGGCGATAAGGATGCTGATCTCGGAATGCAAAAGCAAATTGGCTTGCTGAACTGCCATGGCGATGGCATCGACGTGGCTGGAGTCGCCAGCGCCGGCGGCGTTTCTTGAGTTATTGATCTCCCGTTCATAGACTTCGCAATTGTTGTATCCCAGCCTGCTTACCACAACGATACTACTACTGATCAACTGGTAGAGTGCCAGCCAATCCGTGATCATCGCAAGCAATGGCGGATCTACGACCCACTAAGAGGGACAGCGCTGGCTCCCGACTGACAGCCATCCTGAACCCCATCCCCTTCTACGAGCCACTCACTCTCGCCCAGCTGGAAGAGGCCAGGCAGGATGCTCTAGACGAGCAGACACAGCTGCCACATTGGACCAAGAGAGCTTTCATGCGTTCTGAGAGACCACCGCCGAGTGGAGCTCGCTCAAGTATGCCACTGGAGTCTTCGTCGATACACACCAAGCATGCAAGTCTGATGACGACGGGCGAGTGGGATGACTTTGCAAGGAGCAGGCAATTGCTGGCGAGCCTTACCAACCTGGAGGGCAGAGTTGGCAAGACATTGACAGAAGGTGATGACACGATCGTGCAGACTCCTGACCCTGCGCGACGTCGAAGTCGTCGTTCAAGGTCATCGTTATTTCGCTCCAAGCCGAGTGATCCTGAGGAGACTCAGGACCCGCGACAACCACTGGTCGACCACCGCAGCTCTTATACGCGAGCACATACGTACCGTCGAACCAAGTCCAAGTACATCTCGGCGTTGCCACAAATGCCTCCGCAGCCGCAATTTGCACGTTCAGGGCAAGGCTGGAGCGTAGAGACCTTGACAGAAGAGAAGAAGGAGCCAGAGACGCCTGAGTCGGGGTCTCCAAACTCGAAAGCGCACAAGGTGTCGCCAGGGCCAGTTGGAGCTACTGGTGGACCACCGTTCGGCGGCCGTCCCTTCGGAGGACCGCCTTCTGGCCCGCCAGATCCTCTTCTGGTGGTGTGGCGAGGACCAGATGATCCGGGTAATCCAATGAACTGGCCTCGAAGCAAGAAGTGGGCCTGCACTATCGTCCTCGCCTTGGTCACCTTCTGCGTGACCTTCGCCTCGTCAGTCTTCAGCGCCGGGACTGTCCCAGCGGCAAAGGAATTCCATACATCACGAGAAGTCATGCTGCTTCCAACTACGCTCTTCGTACTAGGCTTCGCTTTCGGTCCAATACTCTGGGGTCCGATGTCAGAACTGTATGGCCGCAAAACTCCTCTGACGATCGGCTTCACCGTCTTCGCGATCTTTCAGGTCCCGGTAGCTGTGGCGCAAAACCTGCCCACGTTGTTCGCGTGTCGATTTCTGGCTGGCTTCTTTGGCTGCGCACCGCTGTCAGTAGTAGGCGGCGCTCTGGCTGATTTCTGGGATCCCATCTCACGCGGCATGGCAGCTTCAGTCTTTGCTTGTGCAGTATTTCTTGGTCCCACGATGGGGCCCATAGTCGGTGCGTTCCTGTCAGAAGCGCCGATGTTGGGGTTACGATGGACAAGCTGGGTCACGCTCATGATCAGTGGGGTGTGTGGGCTGCTCTTCTGGTTTGTCTATCCTGAGTCATTCGGTCCAGTGCTGCTCAAGCGCCGCGCGAGGGCGCTGCGCTTGGAGACGAAGAATTGGGCGCTGCACGCCCCTGCAGAGGAGCACGAGATCGATCTGAAGGCGATCTTGTCAAAATATCTTTCGAAGCCGTTCATGATGCTGGCCATGGAGCCCATCTTGCTGCTGGTCACGATCTACATGAGCTTCATCTACGGTCTTCTGTACCTGTTCTTCGTGGCATTTCCCATCTCGTATGAAGGAGAGCGACACTGGGGTCCAGCTATCGCAAGTCTGCCGTTCGCTGCCGTGGCGATGGGTGTGGTGGTCGCAGGTATGATCAACTTCGCCTTCACAAAGTTGCGATTTGCACGGATCATGCAGCATACTGGTCGCCTGCCGCCGGAGGAGCGCCTGTTGCCAATGGCCGTGGGTGCTGTAGCGCTGCCAGTCGGACTCTTCTGGTTTGCCTGGACGTCTTCGCCGGACCTAATGCCAGTGCCTCAAATCATGTCAGGCTTGCCCGCGGGAACAGGTAAGATAGTAAACGAACAAGCAAAATAGCGAAGCAATTTGACATCGACAACAGGAATCGTACTCATCTTCCTCCAAGGGCTAAACTACATCATTGACGTGTACATGATGCACGCCAACTCTGCACTTGCTGGAAATACCGTAAGCACCCGACACTTCGCCCACCTCGCGCTTCAGACCTCGACTGACCAGATCACAGTTCGTGCGCTCTCTGTTCGGTGCTGGATTTCCGATGTTTGGTCAGTAATCCGATCACCTTGCCAACCTCATGCAGTCACTGATATCTCAACCAGCCTCCTACGTGTACTACGGTCTAGGCGTGAAGTGGGCAACATCGGTGCTCGGCTTCATCGCCGTCGGCTTGATGCCAGTGCCGTTGCTATTCTTCATTTACGGTGCTAGGATAAGGAAAATGAGTAGATTTGTGCCGAAATTCCCTCTCCGAGGAGGTCCGCCGGGGTCAGTGCCCATGGGGCCGCCGCCGTTATTGGGGGCAGGAGCAAGTCCAGCCACGCCGAGAGATGTCGAGAAAGCTGGATCGCCCTGGCAACATACTGTTGTGAGGCGCGTTGAGGCTGGGGAGAGGTAGCGTAGTGAGACATGCATCTGCTATCGATCTGACTTGCGATCGCCTTGCTGGTGCTTGTGTGCCTATCGATGAGATCCGTAATTCACTTGGGGGGCCTTGTGATGCCGTGAGCCGCTGCGAAGCAACTTCCAGTAACGACTAGACGAGCCTGGCTCACGCGATCCTTCATCATACGTAATTTGGTACTAATAGCACCGCGGTCTCCTTCATATCAGAGCTCCAGCCTCAGGCACCATTGTTCTCAGGCTGCGAACTTGGCGCTGGTTCACCAAAACTCTGCCACCTCGGCCAACAATGCACGAAACATCTCATCTTCACTTTGAAGTATCACGAACCTGCGCTGCGACAATGGAGATGCAAGGGCTTTGCTGCACGGCGACGTGGTCCGTCAGCGTCTCGCTTACTGCAGTGTCTCACCAATCGCCATCCTGCACGATTTTTTATCCGGTCAGATTGCGCGTCTTGCGAATACTGGTTGATTTGCGGCCCGCCCTCCAATCATGCACTGCGACGTCAGGTGCTCGGAGACGGGCAGAGGATTTCCTCAGGATGCGGCAAAGTTCCCGACGTGGCTGGATGTCCGAAGTCCGCATCTGGGCCTGGTCATGTTGGGATTGAGCTGACATTGGTGTGCAGGGTACGTTGACAGCACAGCAGGGTGAATGGCTACGCGATCTCTCACAGCAGCCTTGACAACACGACTCCACATATTCGCAATAATCGTATCCCGATCGGGCAGGAGTCGAGGCAAAGTGTGTGGCTGGAAGCTGACGACGTTTCCAATGCCAACGCATCGCAACGCATCGCATGTGGCCAGAAGGTGCCCCTGGCCGGCGCCGACCCAGCTGCCGCCGATGCAGCAAATGGCGGCTCGCGGTTGTTCTCGTTCCTGAACCTTGAGCTCCAACGACATGTCTAGTGTTCCAGGAACCCGCTTATCCCGCTACAACTGCAGCCGCCTGCAGATTTTTCTTGCACAGTGTCTGCCGCGTCTCCAACGTTTGGGTAAGGCTGAGCTGTGATTGACCGGCATCTGGCGCGCTAGGCTTTGATTTGCTCGGCCTCCTGGCCGTCACGTTTCCTTACCCACCCACCCGGGTCCACTCTGCAGGCCGTTGGCAGTTTGACGGGGATGCTCGACGGACGCGGTTGAGTTCGGTCGTTGATAATCCTCTTTCGTCGCACCCAGCCTTTCCTCATTCTCTCGCTATCACTCTCTATCGCATCGTTCATCGTTTAACTGCTGTGCAGTATCACTCTTTCCACTGCCTGCAATCACACTCTCAATCTGAGAAGCTACAGTCATCACTCACTTGACCACCGCATTTAACGCCTGCAACGACAATTGCCTCGCTTGAACGATCATCGCTTAACGACAACATATAAACACGACTTCACTCAAGCATCATCACCAATACTCATCTAGTAGTCATGCTCTCCAACGCCATCATCGCTTCCGCCATCTTGGCTAGCGCTCCTCTCGCACACGCGATCGGCAGTGCCATTGTCGTCAATGGCTGCAACTACCCGGTCAAGCTCTGCAACGTTCCGTCCGCCAACGGTGGCTACCAGGAGATCGACGAGACCCTCGAGCCCAACGGTACCTACACCCAGCAGTGGACCGAGCTGACCAACGGCAATGGATGGTCTATCAAGCTCTCCCCCGACCAGACGCTCAACCACATCATGCAGTACGAGTACACCTTCCACAACGACGGCACCATCTGGTACGACCTGAGCGAGGTTGACGGTAACCCATGGAACGGCAACTGGGAGATCACCGCCGAGGGTAGCTGCACGCCAAAGCAGTCCGCTTACCGTTACTCAACCGACGATGCCTATGGCATGCAAGCTTGCCCCGATGACTCGACCATTACTGTTCTTCTCTGCTCTGGCGAGTCTCAGAACGATGGTTCCGTGTCGTCGATCGCTTCCTCGGGCTACAGCGCCACACCCACTTCAACCGTCGCCGCTTCCAGCGCAGAGTCTTCCGTTGTCGTAGCCACCACTACCCCCGCGGCACCTGCCCCGACATCCACTGAGGCCCCTGTAGCACCGGTCGCATCCACCACCAGCACCTCCCGCAGGTCGTGGCGCACACGCCAGCGCGTCGCTGATACCCCCACGACCCTGGCTACTATTGCCAGCACCACCACCGCAGCTGCTGGCAACGTCGTTGTCGTCACTGAGGTCGTGACCGAGGTCGCCACTGCGACCGCGTACGCCAAGCGTCACGAGCACCATGCTCACCCCCACGCCCGCGCCTAAGCGCCTCGCAAGACATTCCCTGTCTCTGCACGCGTTTACGACCACAACTTCGCTTCTCTGTCTATTGAGTGCCGCCGCGGCTAGTCCCGCTGGCGAGCTCGATGGACTTCACACTCTTTGTTCTACTTCTTGTTGATAGACTGGCACTTTGCGCGATGGGTTTGGTGACTTCCGAAGGAGTGAAAGAAAGCTACGTTGTCACGACTATTCATTTGGATCACGTGGCAGATGCGCGCCTGTGGCGTCAAGCTCGCCTCGTCTCTCTGGATATGTACAAGACGATGGTATCGCCAGCTTTACGATCCTGCTTGTTGCAGTGATGAGGAAATACACCAGGGGTATATATGTGCGGCGTTTGATTACGGTACATTCGTTCGAAAACTAGATAGCGTATCAGGCCACGCGAGTGGTGTGTTCACCGTCACCAAGTGACTCTCATGTTCACAACATAGCGCTTGATCGTCCGACCTTCGCATCGTGATACACCCCAGTGACTGCCTACTCTCATCTCCTACGATAGCATGATTCAATGCTACCGCCACAGATCGCCGTCGACGCGTATGTCCTCGCTGCGCCATCATCATTGTGATGGAGACTTTCATTGCCAAGTCGTTAAAGCATAATACACATGGATAACTGGCAAAGCTTACGAGCACACTGAAAAATCATGAGACGAACCTTGGAGTACGCATATCGCATACGACACTTGAAGTCTCGGTGAACACGGCTTCACGTGTCCATTGGCCACTGGGACGTAAGCCATGACAGATCAACGGAGCAATACGCCTTGAGTCGGTGCGATCGTCAAGGACAATCGTGCATTCAATTACGGAGTCGGACTATCGGTCACAGGTCGATGGATGGTACACCACGTAGTGAGCTAAAGAGTGCGTTTGAGGTCTTCTCACGACTATGTGTACGGGCGTCTCCGTCTGCGTGGCTCTGTGGGTCCTCAGGCGTGCTCGCTGCACGCGTTCCCTTCCTTCTCCTAGTGCTGCTGTCAGGCTTGATCGAGCGGCCTGATAAGCTACCATCATGATCTCGGGGCCCTGCTGGCTACTCTCGCCTCTGTGGTGGTAAACACGATCAAATCGAGAGCAGTGGCTCCGACCGAACTGTTGTCTCGGTGTCGCTGCGAACAAGTTGACGTGCTTCAATCACGCCCATCTTGTTGCATGGAGGTGGAACGCGTGATCCGTTCTCCATGTTCTGCTATGGGCTCGGATCACCAAGCGCGAGCAGCTGGTTTAGGCGCGAGTGCGAACATCGGACATTGAGTGTCATGTCTTGTCCACCGCGGGCAGGAATGCCAAGGGTCGACGCAGGGAATGATCGGTCGCCAAGCGTACCATACGCTCACAGCAGCTTCAGATGCGAAGTCACTTCGTCAATCTTGCCTTTGGGCGCCGGTCCGATGCCGAGCACTGTCGCCGAGCCACTTGCGATCTGCGTCCTGCCAGCATCATGAATGACTTGCGCACACAATCCCAGACTCACGGCCTGAGCCTGTAGCATCAGCATATCCTCTTCGTTGTCAACCTTAAGTGCGATCTTCGCCTGGCCCATCCGCTCCCACTGCTTCAGTACAGGGTGCGAAGGATCTGCCCGGATCATAGCTTTGTAGCAAGCTAGCGTGGCGTGAGAGCACTGCGCGGCAATCTTGCCTGTAATTGTAGTCAGTATCCTGAGTGGTGAAGTGAGGTGAGATGGGGTGAGGTGTGGAGATAAGGGCTATCAGTCAAGCGCCAAGACTCATATCTGAAGTCCTGGAAGAGGCAAGCATACCCTTTGTCATGCCGAGATCGTTTCGCACCACGAGGACGAGCTTGCATTCCTCTGTATTGCCAGGGAATGTTTTCAGTTCGCCTAAGTCTTGAGCTTCGCTCTCGTCGCTGGAGGACTGGGCATCAGGCACAGCTTCTGTGTCGAACTCATCATCGGACGAGGAAGAGTCAGATTTAGGACCGGCATTGCCCTCCTTCGATCGTCGTGCAGGTGCTGGAGTAGAGCCGAACAGACCAATCGAGCTGGCTTGCCCCAGAAAGTAGCCAGCGAGACCTGAGACGATCGCTGTACCTATCGCTACTGCTGCGGTCGAGGGAGGACCCCTATCTTGAACGTTGGCCATGACTAGCTTGGTAGCAAGTTCACAATGGATTGTGACTGGTACGTCTTGATCCTGTCGTCCAGCACGTGCGTTGCTTGCCCAAGTAGTCCAGTCTAACCGTCGTCAAAATTCCTTTGCTTCCTGTTAAAGCTGAGCGCGCTTGATCTCCAGGATTAGTCCTTACGACGGCCGAGAGGCTTGAACTGAGTCTAATCAATGGCCTAGGCTGCTTGTTATTGGTCAGACTAGTTCTTCTTCGACATGCCTCGTGAGATGGAGGCACCTTGTTCGCGTAGAAGTCTGGATTCTTTGATGCCGTAATCACCTTTGCCCCACACGACAAAATTTCCGCTTCTTTACAATGGCGTAATGACACAGTAGATCTTTGTTCTGCCATGGAACGTTCGATCGCTACAACGTTCGAACTCAAGCCTGGAAGTGGTGCAATGTATTGCGAGTTCCAGACTTGAGGTAAAGACGTTGGTGGATCTCCACATGTCATACATGCCGAAGTCAGACCCCCATGTGGAGGTCTGTGCGACAACGAGTGGCGGTGGGCCGCGCTTCTTGTCATTTCTCAGACGATCGCGTGCTCAGAGTCGTCGAGCACACCATAGAGGAGCAAACGACAGGGCTTCAGTCGGTGAGCGGACTTTGGTAATCACTTGTAGGCATTCTTTCCCTTCTAATCCACGTCGATCACTGCATGATCCTGCATAAGGAAGTAACACTGTTTCCTCTTGCGTGTCCCCCCTTCTGCACTTCATCAAGCGTCCAAAGCCCCACCCTTCAGTGAGCTCGCACGTACGAAGTAAGCAGGCACACGACACCGCGATGGCAGACCACGTCGACCGCTTCCGTAGCAGGGCGCTACCAGACACGCCGCCAGTATCACCACCCACAGGTCTCCTTGGCCAAAATGGCTTCAGCACGCCTCTGTTCCAAGACAGACCAAACATCCTCTACATCATGGCCGATCAGCTCGCCGCGCCACTCCTCAAGATGTACAACCCGAAAAGCCAGATCAAGACTCCACATCTCGACAAGCTCGCAGAGCAGTCAGTCGTGTTCGAGTCCGCCTACTGCAACTCCCCTCTTTGTGCTCCCAGCCGTATGGCCATGATCACTGGCCAGCTGCCTTCGAAAATTGGCGCGTACGACAACGCTTCACCCATAGCCGAAGACACGCCGACATATGCACATTACCTACGAAAGGCGGGCTACGAATGTATACTGGGAGGAAAGATGCACTTCATTGGCGAACAACTGCACGGCTATGAGCGAAGGTTGACCGCAGACATATATCCTGCGGACTTGGGATGGTCAGTGAATTGGGACGAGCCGGACAAGAGGCTAGAGTGGTACCACAACAGCTCGTCGATCCTCCAAGCAGGGCCATGTGAGCGGAGCAATCAGCTAGACTACGACGAGGAGGTCATGTACAAGGCTCAACAGTATTTACACGATCACGTGAGGAAAGATCCGAAGAAGGACTCACGACCGTTCTGTTTGACAGTCTCGCTTACACATCCTCACGACCCTTACACAATCGAGCAGGAGTACTATGACATGTACGAGGGCGTCGACATTGACTTACCGGAGGTCAGCATACCGAAGAAGGATTTGGATGCCCACAGCAAGCGCCTGCAACACGTCTGCGATCTCGAGGATTACGAGTTCACTCCTGAGCAAATCAAGCAGGCGCGGCGAGCATACTACGGCGCAGTCAGCTACGTTGACGCACAAGTCGGCAAGCTCATGGCTCTGTTGAAGAGGCTGAAGCTAGACGACAATACCCTCATCATGTTTTCCGGCGATCATGGTGATATGCTTGGCGAGCGCGGTCTCTGGTACAAGATGTCCTACTTCGAGGCATCTGTCCGCGTTCCCATGCTTATTTCCTACCCAAAACGTTACGCACCTCATCGCGTGCCTCAGAACGTCAGTACCCTCGACATTCTGCCAACACTTGTCGATATTGTCGGCGAGAAGCTCGAACCTTACCTTCCCATGGACGGTGTCTCAATGGTGCCTCACCTCAAGGGCAAAGACACTCACGACACTGTATTCGCGGAGTACATGGGCGAAGGCACCGTCGCGCCCATGATGATGATCCGACGCGGAGCGTGGAAGTACATTACCTGCCCAGCAGACCCGGACCTGCTCTTCGACCTCTCCAACGATCCTAGCGAGCTCAACAACCTCGCCACGTCGAACAATCCTGCCACAGTCAAGGTCTACAACTCTTTCGTCGCGGAGGCGAAGGAGAAGTGGAACATGGAAGCCATCACCACGGATGTCGTCCAACGCCAACGCCAGCGCCGCTTCGTGCACTCTTCGCTGAAGACCGGGGCTTGGACGAGCTGGGATTACAAGGTGCCTGACAACAGCCAAGACAAGTACATCAGGAGCCACAAGGATCTTGATGACCTCGAGCGCCTGGCGAGATTTCCCATCGTCGATGCGAATGGAAGGGAGAAGACGAACATCGCCGTGGTGGGCGTCAAGGAAGGGGAGACGAAGATCCCTCACCAGGCCGGTGCGTTCGGGCAGTAAGTGCCTGATGCTTGTTGTATTACCGACCGATGCGACTGCATTACACAAGCGATGCATTCATGGAACGACGAAAAGTACTGCTGGCTTGAGCCCGGACGGAGGACGGGCATTTACTTCTTTCTGCAGCGTTTAGCGCGTGCCCTTTGCTCATGCACGAGGGAAGGCGAGGCGTAAGGGGTGGCGATAGTGTGTGCGACATTCGGTCTGCTGATTTTGATGTGGGTGTCAGGTAAGGGCGGGAGTGCTGCGTCTGCTGCACGCTCGACCTGGCTGGCGGTGAGGATGGTGTCAAGGCGTCGGCGTTGGCGCAAGGGCTTTCGTGTGGTGAGTGACTGTGGCTCTCGGCCTGACTTGCTTCAGTGGTATGAAACGATCATCAAAACGTTACCGTGACTTCACCGAGTCTGAGCTTATCGTCGCACATACGTAAGGCACACATTCGTCCTCTCATATCACCGTTCAAGGCGATGTCACTCAGTAAGATGCCTCGGATGTGCCATGTTGGCATATACCACTAGTTAGACTTTGCGAAGCCCCTCTATACCAAAGGCGGACAAAGCTACTCTGCAGATGCATATCATCAGACGCAAACAAGCTCGAGAGTATACGATCGTACCACTATTGAAGCTACAGCAGCATGATGTAAACACTGAAAGCCTCATGGAACTCTAGCCATCGTATCGACGTCGATCAATGTCGTCGTTCTCCCCGCGGCGGATGTCTCAATGTGAGGAAGCCAGGACGGCTCCCAGTATGTCGGGTGGCGGGAATGCCCAGCCATTTGTCGCGTGGAGCGTGCACTTCGCTAAATGCATATGCTCGGTGCGGGTCACAATAGCATGGGGTGCAGTGTGAAACGATGAGACGTTGCTTCCAACGTTGTTATGGAAAACGTTTCTCCATCGTTGTGGTTTCCATACTTGCTGTCAAGGATTCGAAGCTCGAGCACGCAACCGGAATATCCGGCTAGCTCGACGATCTTCTGCGAGATCTCAGAAGCAGGGTGCTCAAGCTGGCCAGCTCGCGAGCGTTGCCAGATCTACTGATCTCTAGCGGCGGATCGTCAAGCCACAGAGGGGTCGTCGTTGCCACCCCAGTCTACTTCCCCATCTCGCGCGCGGCTAAAAGGCGATTGGATAAGATGTGCTGATCTTCGAGCACCTGGCTGCAGATGTGAGAGCAGCGCATAGAGAATGGATATCATCAGTTCGGGTAGAGGAGACGTCGAATGGTCGGCATCGACCGAAAGCATAGGTGTCGTTGACTTGCGGGTCACTGCTCGAAATAGATGTCTACGACGATGTAGTTTGCGGAAGTATCTTGTACCGTACCCCGCCGCCGCCGTCTCGAGCGAGAAAGCCATGCCGAGTAAGCCGCAACCTACATGCAGTATACTCGGTCCACAAAGTGATGAGCCGCATAGTGGGGACGCTGTTCAACGCTGCTGTCTCGGTCGCCACGGTGTCACGACGGTGTGCCTGCCGTCGAGGTCTCGGTCACGGCGTAGCGAGTGTGCATTGCAGAGGCTACACCATATGCATCGTGAGGTCCCTCGCTGCAGTTACAATATGCTTCTCGTTGTGACGGACGATGGTAGGGTGAATGCGCAAGCGTTGCTGCAGCGGTTAGCACATGCATACGCGTTGCCTGGCCGCCCCGCCGCTTGTCTGCAGTCCGTCCATCCAGTCGATCTCTGTACGGAGCGCTCGAATGAGGCTAGTTGAGTGAAGATGTGTAGCGGTGATTGGCTGGACTGGGGTAAAACTGAGTCAACGGAGGTGCATGGTGTCCCGGCCAAGGTTTTCACCTTCTGCTTGCGGCACGCATCTGCTGTCTCGCGCGGCCGGTCCCATCGATGGCACATGCTACCTACCTACCAGCCATTCACTGGCGGCGCTAATCCCGCTTCACTTGTGCCGTCACGAGCGATTTGACAAGCTGGTGGCGTTGCTAGGGTTGTCCCCAGCCAACCCCCCCGGTCTTGTCTTCACAATGGCCCAAGCGGCAGGCAATTGTGCACACGCAGCAATTTAAAGCTCTCTACATTCCTCACCCTAATTCCTGCTCTGCCACAACAACCGTTCAAACCATTATCCTCATCACCACTTCGCATCGCTACTTCGCACGATCTATCTCTTACCCACGCACAGGCATCAACACTCGCTCGATCGCTGCATCGCACCGCATCGCCTCAACTGTCGCTATCCGCAGCTGCACTGTTCCCGCAATACTTAATAGTAACTGAATACCGCATCACCGTCACACGCCAGCCTCGTCAAGATGCTGTACTCCATAGCCACCTCGTTCGCCCTTGTGGCCGCCGTGGTCGCCACCCCTATGCCCCAAGCTGCAAAGACCCCCACATCTTCGGCACCAGCAGGCTGCTCGCCCAGCTACTCCGGCAAGTTCCAGATCCAGACTGTGAACGTCACCACGAGCTCGAAGCGCAGCGTCGAGAAGGTTAGTCATTGCCGTTCAATCGAGGCTCTGTTAAGATCACAAACTGACTTCATCAACAGAGGCAAGATGGCAAGCTCGAGATCTCCCTTGCAGATGGCGTTCTCACCGACTCCTCCGGCCGCATCGGTAACATCGTTGCCAACCACCAGTTCCAGTTCGACCCGGCGCCAGGTCAGGCAGGCGCGATCTACACCGGCGGCTTCTCTGCATGTGGCAACGGTTCGCTCGCAATCGGTGGCAGTGCCATCTTCTACCAGTGCTTGAGCGGAAATTTCTACAACATCTACGATGAGTCGCAGGGCAAGCAGTGCAGCCAGGTCTACATCAACATCCTCTCCGCGGGCGCCACCACCGTCGCCGCATCGCAGGCGTCCGATGGCCAGCCAACGGCCTCCCCAGCTGCTCAGCAGTCCGACGGCCAGGTCACCGCCTCGTCCGCTGCCACTGCTGCACCAGTGACCCAGATCACCGATGGTCAGGTTCAGGCATCCACCGCCGCACCGGTCTCCCAAATCTCTGATGGTCAAGTCCAGGCCACCACTGCTGGCACCGCCAAGCCAGTGACCCAGATCTCCGACGGCCAGATCCAGGCCACCTCTGCTGCCACTGCTGCACCCGTCACTCAGATCTCCGATGGCCAGATCCAGGCCACCACCGCCGCTGCGCCTGTCACCCAGATCGGTGATGGCCAGATCCAGGCACCCACTGCCTCGCCAGTGACCCAGATCAGCGACGGTCAGATCCAGGCACCCGCCAACGGCACCAAGCCCACTGGCACTATCTCCGCTCCCTCCGGTACTGGCAGCCCCATCGCCTACACTGGTGCCGCCAGCAAGGCATCCGTCGCCGGTCTCTTGGCCATCGCCGGGTTCGCCATCGCTGCCCTCTAAGCGCATCCCCACACCATACTGCCGTAGATGCTTCGGCAGCCATCACCTCTTCTCTCAGGACGCCTTCACTGGCCGCAAGCTGGGAGCCCACCCTCCTTCATAAGATTTACACGCTGTACATGACACCTTCCTTCTTGTGTACGCAGCAGGCATAGGCGATCACGACGATCATTTGGTTTACGGCAGGGCATGGGCTTCACGCGGGCGGTAATGTGTCATGAACACTCGGGCTCAACAGTACACGGAGGACTTGGGTTTACGGGATTTGGGTACGGGAGGTGAACGAGTGTCCTGCCGACACAACTGTCTGCTGCCAGCATAGCCAGCGAAAACATTGCAAGTTTGTCTTGTGGCATAGCCTAGCTTCAGCTCAGGCATAGTGATGCTTCCTCGCGTAATGGCAGGTTGTGTCAATAGCATCAAAATATCTAAGTCAATTCCTACTATCTTTCCACATTTCCATCATCATTTCTCTTTCCACCCTCGCGACAGTGAAGCGTAAGCTCTGCCACCCGAAACATCGACCCTCCACCCTCTACCACAGTTCTCACGAGTGGCATGCAAAGCACCTCAAAACAAGCAGCTCTTGGCGACGCAATGCACTGCAGACGCGCGGCCCTGCAGCAGCCTCTAGCGGCGGATAAAAGCTGGACTTGCAGTAGTCCATTGAGCATCCAATAGCTCGGCTCGTGCACTGACAACAGCAGATCGTAACGCTGTCGAAATCGACCGTCCGGGCCTCGGCTACATGGATGAGCGCACCATTGTTGCGCAGTATAACGTGATGGCCGGGTGGAGTTCGAAGCTCGACATCGTACTGTAGGAGAGTTTTCGGAGCTATGCGAGTAAGCGAAAGGCTATATGGTTACAGTATATGGCGATCTATCAAGCCCAGCGCCTTGAATCGTGTCATGTGCAAGTACTCCCGTATATGTCGCTATCGCATGCATGGGCAGATCCTCCGGTTCCAGCGAGTCGTGACGACAGGTTTTGCGGAGATGGGATTGTCACGAGGTTCGTATGTTCGCCATGTCCCCGCTTTTGGCGAGTCGTCGGCAGGGTGGCTGGGATAGGAACGAGGATCATGTTGGTGGAAGGTGAGCGCAAGCGAGGTGGTAGATCTATCAGCGATGTGATATCGGATACTGGAGAGGCGAGGGGGCAATGGAAGGTAAGATGTGGCGTCGTGTGCCCTGATCTGCTGTCTACTGTGCTCGAGAAACTGCATCTGTCAATGGCAGTTGCCACTGTTACCCAAGATGCCGCAAGTGAGTGGGAGGCAGCAGTCGACAACCTGAGGTAATTTGCGAGGGATCTGCAGCACGGACCGTCTAGGCGAAACTCTTCCGATCATGGTAAACAGTTGTAGAAGCGAGAACCAGGAGGGTCGACGACTCTTTCGCCCTCGGTACTTGAGGCCGAGATCATCACCATGCGTTACCATGCCTGCGCATATTCCCAATATCCTCCATATCCTTCATGGGCATAGTCAGGGAGCGGTGGATGAGGCATCGGCTCGTCAGGCGCCAGATATACATGTACGGTCTGTGTCGACTTCGTTGAGGAACACTGACTCTTTACATTCCGAGGCTTGTAGTCTTCCGCCAATGGCCATTGTGGACCGTCATCCTCATCATCGCTCTCGTACAGTGCTGCAGTAGTATTCAGATCGGTGACTGCAGGAGCCATGATTCTGTGCTCAGCAGGGGCTACAACGCACTTCTGTAGCTTTAGCATCGACGGCGGAAGAGGCACGATATTGACTGGGGGCTTCGGTAGTGGTCGATCGGGCGGAGGGCTGCTTGGGCATGTCGAGATGAAGTGATCGATCGCGTGTCTGTCCGCTGCATACTGCGGCGTGAAGATACTGCCATTGACCGACTGCGCGACCTTGTGTGACACTTTGACCGCCTTGACGCCTTTGAGCTCTGCTCGGCGAACAGAGATGACCTGTGAGTCGTGCGACTCGTCCACGTTGAGTATACGTGCTTGCATCAGCTCAGGGTATTCATAACGTTGAGATGGAACGCGAATGTTCAGGCCTGTGGAGCGTCGTTCGACGTCGGATAATGCTCGTTGACGAGCACCGTACCTTGAGATGATCCCAGCCGTTGTCATGGCCGGACTCGCAAGAGGCTTCGTAGCGCCAGCGAGGCTTGCGGGTGATCTCGAATTCATATGACTTTGAGGACTGACGACTGTGGTCAGTGTCACAATCTCCGCAACACAGGCAACCCGTCCTTTCTCCAATGCTTTCAGCTTCGCCACACACACGTCCATAGACGACGATATTGTCGACAGCGACATCTGCTGATCGAGCAGTAAGTTGGTATAATTCGGCCCGGTCTGCTCCTCGCGCAGACAGCTCGAGATCGTATTTGACAGCCCATGCCTCTCGGCCCGCAAGGCATCGTATCGCGCGGAAACAGTCGCGCTCTGATCTGCGAGGTCTTGCAATGTCTGCAACGGCCCGGAAAGATCAGGCCCAGATTTGGCATCCTCGACGTGAACTATAACCGGACTCGCACTCGATAGACTTGTGGCTGGCGAATGGCCATTTGCAGGGGCAACAGGGCGACCCGCGCCCAGGTTGAGCGCTGGTGGTATCAGCTCCTGCTGATCCATACAGTGTGTAGTCTCAGGAGAGGCCTTCTTCGTCAAGGCAGGCGTAGTATACGCTTTCGGCAATAGCGTCACTTCACTAGCTTTGCGCTGTAGTCCGGGAACAGCCTTTCTGGTGATCGTCATGCTGCGCGCAGGGCTCACTTGGACAGGACTGTCCGAGATCTCCACTGCTATGTGCGTTCCCGTGGCGGACAGGATTGAATCCACCGACTCTACCATACCGGATGTAGGCGAATTCGCTCGCGAGGAGGCCAGGCTGCCTCCGATGCTCGACAAGTCCGGGGTCGGTATGCCCATAAGTTCCCTGACTTTCGCATCCTCGCTGAGCGAAGAATAAGTGTCATTTTCCGAAAGTAGTGTCCAAGAAGGGGAGATGGTCCGTATCGTCAAGTCGCGTGCTGACTCCGAATTTAGAGACTCCACCGGGGAGTGCGCTCGGTGAGGTGATAGATTCTCTGGAGGGGGTGGTGGCAGTGGCTTCTCGATGTCGACTCGCCGGATGCGTTGCTTAGGCAGTCCGGGAATGGGACTGCCGCCATCGGTCGCAGTACGCTCATGCGTCCTGGCCATGATGGTGGCCACTGATGGCTGGTTGCGAGTGCGCTCCAGCACATTGAGCGGCGCACTTGTCGACCGCGCATGATTGACATCCTCGATCAGTCTGGGCTTATAGCCACGTAGCTTGAACGGCAGGGCTCGCGAAGCTTGTGGATCACCGGACGCGCCAGTCGAGGTCAAGATGGGTATTGCGTTACGGTCCAATCTCGTGGTGGAGCCTTTGCGCGGTGGCGATACATGACGGCCAGAATGTTCGCCAGTGCCGTTGCCTCGTCGCGAATCGTCCAAGGAGAACGAGCGACGTCCATGGGTGGGAGCGACCCGTAGTAGGGTGTGTTGATTACCGGCATTGTTCGATTTCTGCGCCTGCGCAGCTGGAGGAAAGAGCCGATATCCCACTCTCTCGTGACTTTCCGCTCTCGATGGTTGTGGACGTCGTAACTCAGGTGTTGCACTTCGCGCCAACCCAGACATCGTGTTCGACATTATGAAGTCCATAATTGCTTGCTCGCTCGCTCGGTTAGACAGTGAAATCGCAAAAGCTCCGATGTGTCAAGGCTCTATTGCACGTCAAGTCTTCATCCCGCAAGTCGAGAAATACACGCAAGACATGAACGCAGCAAAGAAGACAGTCAGATAGAAACTAGAATACCTCAAACGTGCATCGATCCTCGGATGCGCATGGCGACATTCCAAGGCCATCACCGGCGAACTTTAGCCAGACGTCGTCGAAACACGCCTCAAGCCGTGTCGGTCGCTGGGCGTGTCATGCCGGCTAGGACTCCCGGGCATCGTAGCCACCTGCATACTTCAGGAGGACCGGCCTCAGTCGCTGCGGCAAGCACGATCTGGCGGATCGTGTCGCTACCATCGCGTTTACATTGGTTGTCTACAATGCGGGTGATACCGCCTGACTGGATGTGACAGGTGATTGCACTGTGCCATAAATTGGTCGGTCGAGAGCGGGGCAGGCGGCGCGCGCCCTGGAATGGAAGGGCCAGTCAGGGACACGAGTAGTGGGCATGCAGTAGAGTAGGCGCTCGAGACGATGATTTGAAGCAGCGCAGATGGCATGTTTCAGAAAGAGTGTTTGGACTTGGACTCCTGGAAGCGATCTTGGAAGTCCTGTGGCCAGTGCAGATCAGGTGAAACGCGACAAGACGATTTGTCAGCCTCGTCAGTACAGGCCTGGAAGTCATTACACAAGTAGCATTCTTAGGTCCTGCCATACTTGCAACCGGGAGGACGATGTCTAAAGCTTCGAAAGGTGTCTGACAGGCGCTATGTACGCCTCAATCTCACCCGGCAGTATATCGAGGAATCTCGATTTGATCTACGAGCGCTTGCCGAATGCCTTGTCGAAGTCCGTGAGCACCAGCCTGTACCGCACGTTCTTGTTGCCTTGCACGCGCTCAACGACCTCCTTGCACCCGGCCTCGGAGATGGGGATCTCCTCGATCCAGGACTTGATGTTCTGCTTTGATGCACTACGAACATGTTAGCATTGACTGACTGCTTGACCCGTCGAGAAGGCTTGAACTCACAGCTCAAACATGGCGATCATCTCAGGCCTGTTCCCTATGTGCGAAGCACCGATGTAGCACCCATTGGGAGCAAAGTCCTGCGCCATGAGCGTAGGCAGCGGTTTGTCGCCGAGACCGACGTTGTGGAATTTGCCCATAACCTTGATCGTGGAGAAGTAGTCGGGCAAATTAAACTTGTCGGTGGCGTCGGCAGCATTGATGATGAAGTCGAAGCGGAAGGCATACGGCTTGAACCAGTCCTTATCGCTAGTCACGATGAACTCCTTGGCGCCCATCTTCAGTGCGTCCTCCTTCTTGCCTGGGCTGTGCGAGAGCACGTAGACCTCAGCGCCGAGAGCGACGGCCCACAGCACGGCGAAGTGGCCGAGACCACCCATGCCGACGATGGCGACCTTCTTACCTGGACCTGCGCCGAGGCGCACGAGCGGGCTGTAGACCGTAAGACCAGCACACAGCATTGGTGCTGCGATCGCAGTCTCGATGTTGTCCGGGATCTTGAAAGTGAAGTACTCGTGCGCACGCATATGCGAGGAGTATCCACCCTGTGCGATTGTACCATCCTTGTATGGGGCGCCGTAGGTATCGACCGAGTTCGGGCAGTAATTCTCCTGATCGGCCTTGCAGTTGTCGCAGTCCAAGTCTGCTTGGATCTGAGCTCCAACACCCACCCGGTCTCCGACCTTGATGGTCTTTACATCTTTGCCGACCTTGATCGCCTTTCCGACTACCTCGTGGCCGACACAGATGGGTAGTGGGCAATCTCCCCAGCCGCCTATTGCCTATCAGCGTCTGGTCTTACTCTACTTAGGGAAGGAGGTGCTCACCCGTGATCGTGTGCACATCAGAGCCGCAAACGCCGCATGCATCAATGGCAATGTCGATGTCACGATCCTCGAATGGCTTAAGCTTAAACTGGTCTCTGTGTCAGATCGATCCTATGTTACTCTCAATCCCTCGGATCTGCTCACCTCTTGCTTCTTAAACTCAGACCACTTCTTCTGGTCCTCGATCATGAAACCCTCTGCTGTCTCGGGGTATCCCATGGCTGCGGTATGTCGAAGTGATGGATGAGTGAGAGGAAGTGTATATAGAATTGGGTGGTGGAGATTGAGATTGGGTGGAACAAGTTATGAGTGTGGAAAGGATCAAAGAAAAGAACTCCTGCCTGATGCACGCTGGGGAGAAATCTTTGATGTCTGTAGTGAGGTCATAAGCCGTCAGTATGCAGGCGAACAACGCCAACATTGATGTGCACGCTGCGCGGAGTTTACCACGAGCTGCCGGAAAAATGTGTCACTGCGACTCTGCAGCGGGCTGCTCTGCGGCAACTCTATCTGTGGTCGAAGCCAATGGAGTGTAGAGTCTCCGGCGCTGATGTACTTCATCGTTTGTAGCGCAGTCGGGATCGCCTCCAATACATGTAGCACCGCGGGGCATGTTATCGCGGGGTCGTCAAGCGGAGCCAGCTGCGCTCGAAGCGATCGAAGAAACAGTAACAGCAGGAGATTGCTTTGGTCTTTGGAGATCTAATATCAAAGCAGACTTCCATTGGCATTCGGTCCGCCGTGTCAGTGGAGATCTTGGCCGGCGTGCCTGCGGCGCGGTGGCGAAGAGCGCGTCAATCAGCCTCCTTGTCAGTCGTACGAAACGTCCGCGGCCTCGATCTCGGCAACTTCATGCTCATTCGAGCGGACATACGACGGCAGGTGTAGCGACATCGTTCGATCGGTGAAGATAGACCACATCACGTGCAAGAGTCCAATCGCGGCTTTGCGATACAGATTGGAGGGCACATGGCCCTTCTCATACAAGCTGTACCAGTGGGCACCAATATGTCGCTAGGGTACCGCGGAGTGTCTCAACGCAAGGAAAATGTGAGGCGAAGCAAGTCATAGGCGAGAACTAAAATGCTCGCAAATCTGACATGACCATCAATGTGCTCTCATGACACAAGACATAGCTTATATATTGACTATACATCTAGCTCAAGTCCAACACTACCCTTCCTTTCAGCTCAGCCCTGTGCATCTTCTCGAACGTTTCTGTCAGTTGGTCCAATTTGATCGTCTCGAAGTGCGTCTTCACAAGCCCCCTCGCGGCAAGATCCAACGTCTCGATAGCCTCCCTACGATCACCTACAGCGACACCGACAATCTTCTGAGCTTTCGCAACGAGGAACTGTGGGTACGCAGTAGCGATAGGCTGGAGGTCTCCCTCGGGCAGACCGACACAGACCAGTGTTCCGCCAAACTTCAGTAAGCCCATACCTGAGGCGTACGCGCCGTTGGCAGCGGTCAGGACGAGGACTGCTTGTGCGCCGAGGCCACCGGTGGCTTTCTTCACCTCTTCCTCAGCATTCCCCTTGGTGTGGTCGATGAACACTTCAGCTCCGCAATCTTTGACTAGGTCTTCCTTGTTGCCTTGGTCGATACCGATGACTCTCATGCCCATACCACGTGAGGCGATCTGGACGGCAAGATGGCCGAGCTAAAGATCGTCAACATGCTGATGAGAATGAGAACGGCCAGACCATACATACGCCTCCGCCTGCACCAAGCAGCACAACCCAGTCTCCACTCTTAGCATTCGACTTCCTCAACGCACTGTACACGGTGACACCAGCACACAGCATGGGTGCAGCAGCAGCGCTGTCCAAGCTCTCTGGGATAGGCGTTACATAGCTCGCAGGCCCAGTCACGTACTGCTGGAACGTGCCAGGAGTGTAGTAACCTGACACTTTCTGGTTGAAGCACACGCCGTCATGCCCACTCAGGCAGGCGGGACAGCTGTCGCAGATAGCTGAGATCCACTTCACGCCTACGCGGTCGCCGACCTTGACAGCGGAGTGCTCTGTCCCTGGGCCCATCTTGACAATCTTGCCGACGCCCTCGTGGCCTCCGACTTGGCCTGTTTGGGTAGGGGCTGGGAGGCCCTTCCAGCTGTTGGTCATGACGCCGAGGTCACTGTGACAAACGCCGGAGTGGGAGCCGGGAGGCTATCAGCTGAAGAGTCGGTATGGGGGACTCAGTAGACTCTTACAGATTGATCAGGACATCTCCAGGGCCAGGTTCGGGCATGTCAAGCTCGACTACCTTCGTCGAGATCTTGCCGGGCTCATCGTAGATCGCACCCTTGTACTTCTTTGGGAGATCGCCCATTATTGCGGTGGTCGCTGTAGGATACCGAGTCAAGTCTGGAGGTGTAATCAAAGGGCGAGCCGAATGAAAAAGCAAGAGACGGAGCAGGGTCGAGATGAAGACAGGAGAGGAGACGTAAAAGATGTAGAGCTACCGTTATATGGAACGTCTCCTCGACACCAACCTCGGATGCTGAACGCGTCGTGACAAGCAGCTACTGCGGCATGACATGCAATCGAGGTTCAGCTACTGCAGTAGGTAGTTGAAGACTGGTAGTGGACTGGGCCCGAGACGTGCATCGAGCTGAGGGGTTAGTGGGGTCGTGAACAGGGGCGAGACCACGCCAAGACATGTCACGTGGCTATGGACACGAGCTGCAGTCGTTATCGTCATGCTTTACGATGTTGCATCACAACGACGTTCTTCTACCACTGTTGAGAATGTGACAGTAGCTGTCTATTGAGGCGGAAATGCAGCAAAGAGATTGGACATAGCTGGAAAGACCCAGACAAGGCTGGTGGAAGTAGCAGCGGGTCCAGAACGCTCGACAAAGTAATTGATCGGCTATCGCATCAGCGCGTGGAACAAAGATGCGGTCTGGGCAATGCTTCATGCTGTTGAAGCTTGAGAACAGCCTGGCAGGGACGGCGAAAGCTTGATCGACCAACGATGTTGGACAAGGCTGAGATGTCGCTGCAGACGCCGAATTACATTTGTAGACGGGTAGGGACTCACTGAGAGCCGGAAGAACTGACAACTGATGGGCCTCGAAGAGAATGCATTGTCCGAGATCATTTACGGTTATTGCACACCTCTCGAAGAACATCCAGCAGCGAGGTCGCGCGTTCGCACGCTCGACTAGTCCAGCCTTGTCTCTTGATCGAGACCGATGAGCAGGGAGCTGTGACAGCGAGCCGCAGACTAGAGAGCTCTGGCTAAACGATGGACCGCCCAACACTGGTGGTGAGTAGACACGTAAGACACGCGACGCGATCGTGTGTCGCCCCGCTGTGGTGCCTGGAGTGGACATGGACCACAACTTTGCTCAACTTGACACCCTTCCTCTGCATTCTAGCGACTGGCACACTCTCTACAGCAACAGCCAACGCGATGGCAGACTCATCGAAGCCCTTCAAGCACATCGTCCGCGATTGTGTCGTCGAGCTCCTGAGCGTGCCTGATCGCAGATTCAATCCAATCTTCGCAAAAGTCATCCAGTCGGCAGACGTTCTCGAGTCTTAGATGGACCGAATGGACGTTGCCTTCGCTGAGGGACTCGAAGTCTCGAGCCAGCCGCCACCGCTATTATTCTTGAATTCTCTGCCATCATACGTGAAGGCCAAAGTCTGGGCTGTGTACCTACATATACTTGAAATGGAAGGCGAGGAACCTCTGATCTACATCGGCTCTGCGACAGAGAAGTATTCTGGAATGGCATTACGCATCACGGAGTACAGGAAAGGCAACAAGTTGCCCCAATACATGAAGCCTGCACTCGAGAAAGGCTACAAGATCACGCATACAACGCTGCTTGCACAGTGCAAGATCCCTCCAGAAGGCATAATGCCGCAAGCTCGTGCGGTACTCATGGCAATTGAGGCAGCTATGAGTGCTATCTACTGATCAATGCTAAAGCGCGACAAGAATTACGGCATGAATACAGCATGTCCCTGGCCTCGTGAGTCCTTCGAATGGGGCGGTCTCGGCGGTCACAGCCCCATCGATGAGAGTGTCAGAGGGGACTCTGCGCTGAGTCCGGAGGGATTGGCGGCTGAAGCGCAAGCCGCGGCCGAAAAAAACAGGAAGCGCACAGCGGACGCGCGTGATGCTGCTCGAGTCGCTGTAGGAAAGAAGCCGGGCACCAAACATCAGCCTGTGACCGCTGGTACCAAGAAACGCAATGCAGACAAATACCGGGCCAAGCAACTGCGCGACAGAGCAAACCGCGTCTTCTATTGCAACATCTGCGACGTTTCGTGCACGCACCAGAGTAGGCTTGACGAACACATGCGTGGAGGACCGCACTTGAAGATGGTCCAGGGATTGAATGGGAAGTACGCATGCAGGCCTTGCAGGTACACGACGGACCTCACGGGCAATTGGAATGTGCACTGCAACGGGAAGATGCACAAGAAGCGTGTTGCGGGCCAGTAGGCTGACGTGCGTCTATCATACAACACTCCTCCCCATGCAACGCGCTGACATCTTACAGGGACCGCAATCAGGCGCAGCATCGGCTTAGGGATGCCCAGAACCACGAGCGCGATGCACAGAGGGACAGGGCGAGAGCGCAGCACAAGCACTGATGACTACGATACTCTCCTCATGACGAAGGGTCGTTGAGATCAGAAAGGATGTTGCAATGAGGTGTGATGACTGGGTTGTTTATCTGTTTGCGAAAGTGGTATGGCATTGATTAGAACCTCCTCAGGCACTGTGCTTGCGAACTTATGTTCTCCTCTCTCTGTAGTTCAGCAGCTGGCTCATGCCACTAGTGACTGCGCTGTGCAGCGTATGTGGCCGTATGAACGCCATAGAGACAGTATTGGCTTTCATATACAAGCCTCGTCCAGCATATGCCACTCGATGGCCTCTTCGCAGGAACATCACCATGACGATGTACTCGAGTATGGTGTAGACTTTGATAAACCCAGACAGGCGCTCGTGGGCACCTAAAATCTGCCTTTCAGCAATTTTCAGGACATGTTCTGATCGAGAACGGTCGTGGGAGAGCGCAACCGGAGCGAATTCTGCGATCTGGGGACCTTCCAAGCCTCACTCGGTAGTGGTGGTTCCCTGCAGCCAGCCGCACTCGGGTCCTCCGCTTCTAATCTGGGCGTAGCGGATGGCGTACATGTTTCAAGATGTTGACAACGATGTTCTCGCATTGCACTGAACCGAATAGAAGACGGCGAGCTTCAGTCACCACTGTGAATGATGATCATCGTCGCATGAGGTCAAACGAATGGTCTGGTGCAACGGAGTGGCCATTCCGCAACTCCACATCGCAGATAGAGTTCAACCTCCACTCACCCCTGCAGCATCAACATTGGACTCAGCAACGCCATTCACGACGGCATATCTCAGATACCAAGGAGTGGCGCTGACCTCGTCCCCACCGCAGCAGTGCTTAGCCCTCCCATAGCAGTGAACAGTGATCCCTATCAAATCTTTCATCCCATAGCAATGTAATCCATGTAATTCATGACCTCGTAATGCCCCATTCGCGAACATGTCCGCCGATCTGCATGACCCTGCGCAACAACCGGAGCCAGTACTATCGGGCACGACATCAACCTTCAGCGGTGCTTCAACGGCTTCTGTAAATGATCTAGAAGCCTCAGCACGATCTCACACGATCGCTACGTTGGTGAATGGGGATTCGTCTCATAAAGCGAATGCATACGGCTTGACCCCGCCGCCTATACCTGACAGCGCCACACTCGGAAGTAATAGAGCTCCTGGTATTCCAGATCGAAGGAAAAGTGTGAGGCCTGCGGGGAGTCGGGGGAAGTTGAAGGGGAGGAAGAGCGATACTCCGGGGATTACGATCAGTATGGCGGGTGAGGGGGGGGAGGCGAGGGCGGAGGGGGATGGTGGCGTGGTGACGCCAGGAGAGACGTCGGTGAGCTGGTATCACAAATGATCGGGGAGGAAGCGGTACTGACGAGATCGATTCAGGATACATTCGAAGATGCAGTCGACACACCGAAGGCATCTGCTTCGAGGCATGGTCTGCCAAGTGAGGCACCTCTTGGGCTGGGCATCAATGGGGCGGAAGATAGTAAGGCGCACGACAGCTCATCGGAGGTGAATGGACATGCGCACACGAACGGCGTGCCAGCCACTGAACCAGATCTCCCGTCAGAGATCACACTCCCCAAGACTCGAGGTCCTAGGCCAATTTCCGGCCTGATGTCCCCTCCACTCCACGGCCGCCACCGCAGCATATCGCCAGGCAGGTTTCCAGTAGCCGTTCGAGAGCCTGATGCTACGAGCTCGTCACCGGGATTGTCAGGTGATCTTCCTCCGCTAAACTTCCCTCCTCCGCCCTCCGCTCCAGAGCGATCAGTCAACGCCTCTGCGCCACCTGCACTACCAGGGCAGATGTCACCTCCCCCACAGCCTGGTAATTTGGCACGCAAAGCATCTAGCGGATTCGGAGCGCTGCTGGGGAGGATGGGCAGTATACGGAAGGCACGGTCACCACCTGCACCACGGCAAGAAAGCAAATTCGGTCTTGAGAGGCGGAACACTGGGAGCTCGGCAACACTTGTACCGGGCATAGACGGTGCGACTCCATTGTCTGCGATTGCGGACGGCGAGGAAGGTGGGAGCGCTGGGAAGCCCACGTTACAAGACCGGTTCAAGACGCTGAGGAGGCAAGAGGAGCAGAGTCACGGTGGTGTGATATGGCAGCACGAGGATGGGGATACGTCGCGAAAGGTGAGCTTGGCAGAGAACTCATCAAGTCCGCCGCAGGTAGTGGCGGCTTCGCCTAGTCTCAAGTCTCCTGCGCTGAACCCGGATCTGCCTCCTGGAACGGCATCTGGAGTGTCAGCTGGCCCAGCTGTAGACCCGATACCTGTCAATTGGGACCTGTGGCAATCTGTGGTGAATGAAGGACCTGCAGCAGTCGCACGAACAAGCGGCGCCGAACTTTCGCAAGCCATCGCAAACGGCATACCAGCAGCGATAAGAGGGGTGGTCTGGCAGGTCCTTGCGGATAGTAAAAGTGAAGATCTCGAAGCGCTTTATCGTACGCTCAAAGCTCGAGGAACTGACGCTGAGGTGCGACCAGCCATAAGTCGGACAGATTCCACTATCTCCGGACCAAATGGCACGGACAAAGAGAAAGACTCCGTGACTTCGTCGCGCTCGAGTGTGCACTCAGAGTTTTCCACGCCGGCGACCTCGAATCTCAACTCACCACCCGCGTCAATAGACGGCACAAGCGCAGATCTCAAAGCAAAGCTCCTCGCCGAGAAGCAGAAGCGCGACTCGACCAGTCTGGCAAAGCTCGAGAAGGCTATCAAGCGAGACCTGGGATCGCGCACATCCTATAGCATGTATGCGCAATCAGCAGGTCTTCAGGATGGGCTCTTCGGGGTCTGCAAAGCCTATGCACTGTTTGACGAGGCGGTTGGCTACGCGCAAGGGATCAACTTCGTTGCAATGCCATTATTGTTCAACATGAGCGAAGAAGAGTCCTTCACATTGCTAGTCCGGCTTATGCATCGATACAACCTCCGATCTCTCTTCGAGCCCGAGATGCCCGGTCTGCATCTTCGCCTTTACCAGTTCGAGCGTCTATTAGAGGATACCGAGCCTGCACTATATGTCCATCTTCGACGGCGGAACGTGGGTCCGCAGCTATACGCAACGCAATGGTTCCTTACCCTCTTCGCCTACCGCTTCCCTCTCCAGCTCGTGCTACGAATCTACGATCTCGTCTTCTCCGAAGGCCTCACTGCAATCCTGAAGTTTGGCCTCGTGCTGCTGCAACGCAACAAGCAGTCTATACTAGGCATGAAAGACATGGCCGCTTTGACGACCTTCCTCAAAGAGAAGCTCTTCGACGTGTACATCGATCGCTCGCCCACTGCATCCTCGTTACTTGACTCAGGCTTCTTCGGCTCTGTCTCCGGCGGCGCAGACAAAGAGCTCTACCGTGCTGACGACCTCGTACGCGACGCAAGCAGTGTGCCAGTCTCAGAGGAAGCATTGGCGCTGTACACAAGCGAGTGGGAGGAATCGCAACGTACACTTCTTGCGTCAGCAGCTGAGCTTGACGGTCTCCGCACTTCGAACGCTTCCTTGACCTCTCAAGTCAAAGCCCTCGAGTCTCGCGCGCAAGCTCATGACTCGGAGCACGTGGGGATCGCCTCCGATCTCGTAAGGTTGAAGGTAGAGAACGATATTCTCGCTGACGAGAATGAAGGGCTCAAACTGCAAGTCGAGCAATTGAGACAAGTGGTCGACAGCCAGCCAGCGGAGGTCGAGAGCAAGCTCAAAGAGGAGATGGAGCGGATCCTTGCCCGGAATATCGAAGTGCAGAATGAGAACCGCGGGTTGAAGGAGGAGGTAGGCGAGATGGAGGGCGTGCTTGTTGAGGTCAAGATGTCGTTAGCACAGGTGAGTGCTCATCTTGCTCTGATCTGCAGAAACCGACTTGCTAACAACACTGCAGACCCAATCCGATCACGATGCGCTGAAACAGCGCTGGTCGAGCGTGCAGGCGATGCTCAACAACAAGTGAGCATGCCTGGAGCACACGCAAGTCACGACCTAGTAATGTATATCACTCAAGACCTATGCACTGCCGCCATCGATGACCTACAATCCTGGCACTGGAGGCCTGATCGGGCAGCACTGTATTCCAGTGCGTTCGAGGTACGCGCGCGGTGATGAAGGTCTGCAAGCTCTTGCGAGGCACCAAGAATACCGTATATATACCCGCGAAGTGAACAGGATAGTGTGTATAGCAATACGACGTTGAGTTGCTACGTACGAACATGTCGTCTACAATATACTAATCTCTCCTCGCGAGTCTGGCGTCGCTTTTTGGATCGTGCAAATCGTTCATCGTCGTTAAGCTCATACACTCCTACCAGCCGTGACCATTTGACTCGATGTAAAAGCTCAACAAGCTCTTCCCAGGCACCACAGCACTCACAGCGCCCCTCTGGTTCCTCGCAACTCCGTACGTCAAGTCGTTAGCCTCGTTCGTCAACACCGTCGTAACCTTACCATGGTACTGCACGCCTTGAAGCGTGACAGTCTCGGTGTTGTTGCCGTTGTTGATGACTTGCACAGCGCGCGAGCCGTCGGTGTTGGCGAACGCAGTGACGTTGAGAAGGCCATCGCCGCCTGCTACGGATGCGGAGACGCGGTTGGCGCCTACGCGGACGAAGCGGGAGCCGAAGTGAGCAAAGGCCCAGAGACGCTTTGTAACCTTCACTTCGCTAGTGTTGTTGATGAATAGGAGCGATTGGTTGTCCTGGAGGCATTGTCAGTAAGGAGTGAGGATGATGGATGGTTGTATAGCCGTGAAGTGATTAAATGAAGTGAGAAACGTACCGTGGTGTTCGCCGCACCCCACCAGTAGAGGAACCCGTTCATGTTGCTGCGGGAGAAGCCCTGCTGCACATAGTTCGCCCAGGTGAGACCATCAGACTGGTAGTTCTCTTTGGTGTACCACTTGTAGTTGATCGGGTCGAAAGATGACCACTCGGTTTGCCAGACGTGCTTGGAAGTGTTGAAGGGCGCTCCGGGCTTGGAAGAGTATCCGTGAGCAGTGACAAGACCAAGCTTGTCCTCGTCACCAGCTTGCTGAATGCCAGTGAGGCGCTCGCGGTTCTGCTCCCAGCCAGAGCCGTCGCAGCAAGCAATCTGAGTCTGGAGGCCGGCACGCTTAAGCGTGGGGTAGAGTACCTCGATAAAGTCTGCGGCTTGGCGGCCGTCGGACTGCATGGAGGCGTAGGTGGTGTTGAGATCGGGCTCGTTCAGGAAGCCGACGTATTTGACCTTGATGCCGAGGGCCTCATAGTCCTGGATGTACTTGACAATCTTGTTGGCGTACGACTGCCTCCAGTCGCCGCTGGCACAGTTGGTGCCGGTCACACCGCAGAGGTAGCCTCCGTAGTTCTCGGTGTCTATCACAGATCAGTAACCGATCCCGCCGATCGGGAACCTTTCAGACTCACTGTTGGTCTTCATGTACCCGTCGGCAGACCATGCATCAGCGTAGATGGTGTCCACACCGCGCGAGATGGCCTGGTACGAGAGCCAGACCTGGTATTGATCCTCGCGAGGAAGGGGAATGAAGTTCAGCTGACTGCTGTTCGATCTCGGTGCGGTGGGTGCGATCGACTTCATCAGATCGAATGGCTGATCAGGCGAGGAACCAAGCCCATTGCGGAGGATGGTCATGCCAATTCCCTTGGTCTTGCTAAACAGGTAGTCCAGAACCTTGGTCTGAGACGGGGTGTCCAGCTCGTGGATGACGAGCGAACGCTGGAAAGCCTCGGAGACACCAATGCCATCGTATACCTGGTACTTTTGCTGAGTGTTGACCGAGACGACAGGGCCGCTGTTGTAGCCTCCGCCCCAATTGGCTTCAGCAAGCGCTGCGAGCGCCGCAACGATGGTGGTGCTTCGAACGGCCATGTTTGCTTTCAGTGAGGCTGCGATTGATGATTTGTCTGTTGAAGACAAGAGCAGCTCGTTGCCTTTGTAGCTTCCAGTACCTGCATCGTGCTGCGAACTCGGCAGAGCTTGCCTCGCGGCTGAACTGACTTGACAGCCATACCCCTCCGAGCATCTGGACTCACACGCTTCATGATGCCATCAGTCAGCGGCCCGTCGTACTATTGATTAACAATTAGCCTGTGCTGTCCATTACGAGAGCGGTCTGCCAGATCTTGGAAGTTCTTGATCGTAACAAGCTCAGCTGTGGCGTCTGCCCCTGGTCCTGCCCACTGGAGGCATTGTGTTGTTCATACCGATTGCCGCAATAGCTGAGGCTTTGATCCAGGTTTTTGTGATACCCAGGAACAGGGGATCGGCGAGCAAGATCTTTGTCGAGATCATGGGAAGCCAATCAATCGAGCTGTGCGTGCAGGAACAACCGGCAGGCCGACTCCACAAACACGTTCTCCCCGCTTCCTCCAGAGCTTTCTCCAGCTTCCACATCTGCCCAAGCTCGTGGTGGTGTGGGGACGTCACGATATGCAGGTACGGATATTGAGTGAAAGCGACCGGCTAAAGTGCGAGATCTTGGGACTGAGAATGCGGCTGGATGCTCGTACGAGTCATGAGGAAAGATACTCAATCTAAAAGAACGAGGTACTGAGGACGTGGAAATGTGCGCTGGATGCTCAACGTAACAGCGATTCTATCCAAGCCGGCTGTGTGCACTGCTATGTCTCGCTGCTTCCTAACACTGATATGCCTTCTCGGCTTTTCCCATTACAATTATTCGCGTTGCCAGCATGACAACAGCATTCATGTTGTGATGCGGACGTCAAGCTCATCGTCAATCCATCAAGTTCAGCAGCCCATAACGTAGCTATAACTCTTCATGCCCTCTATTCCAGCGGCGACACCACAAGGGCAAGATAGACCACCGCTTCGACTGCCTCGTAGCGACTACGCTTGTTCCCAGATCAGTTGCGGCAGCGGGTCCGGAATTTGCAGTGTTGTCAATCTCATCGTCCGCGGGGTTTTGTGTGTTTTCGGCGTCAACACCTAATGTGTCGCTTGGAAAAACGTGCGTGCCGAAGCCTTGTCCTGTACACTTTGCAAACACTGCGCTTGGGAGCGTGCACTGCGCCTGTTGGACAAGCCCGGAATTGAGCATGACATGTCCGCTACACGCAAGGTTGACTGCCTGTACGACCGCGATCATCTCTGTTGCATTGAGCTGAGGCTCAACACAGACAGCTTGAATCATCAGCAAGTTCGCACGAGGCGGAACTTCCTGATGGCCGCCGTAATCGCGTCCGACTTTGGTAGCGGCGGCTGCCTTTTCGGCGTGGTAGGATGTGTTCGCGACGTGAGCTGCAGCAAGCAATCCAAGGCGGCGATCTGAATGTGACGGTAGTAGTGTAGCTGGTTCTCGGCAGCTGCAAGTGCTAAGTGACATGCCATATCACCGCGGCCACCGAGAGCGATCTCGCGAAGAGAGTGAAGATCATCTATCATTTCTCGCCACGGCACATTCTCGTCGATGCGGACCAGACGTTCGCGAGCTTCGCCGAAGGGCCGATCGAACGTAGGTAGCATAGATGGGCACTCCAGGGCAGAAGACTTCCGAATGCACAGGACGGCGAGGCTAGCTGGGAGCGTACAGCGAATGAGGCGCATCATTGAGGACGTCAGTGACTTCAGAGATGTGCATCGCCGCAGGACGACACGCGGATACATATAGCATTCAGTCAGTGACCAAACAGTCTCGCAGTGTCCTTGTCCAGATTTGCCTAGAGCGCGACGCGAAGTGTCCGTAGCATCATGAAGATGCGAGGAGAGACAGGCAAAGCACAGGCACGTCCGTGAGTGGTCCATGAATTACGATAAGGGCATCTTAATCGGTCGCCAACTGTGTCTAATGCAGGCATCCAGTTGGGATGCCCCTGTCTCCTGTAGGCGCCAAACATTGTAGCGTCGCGTGGATGAGATGCTGAGAATGTCGAAAATAGTGATACCATCCATTCGGCTTAACGTGTTGCATCGGGGTGAAAGGATCGCGGATGCGTATAGCCTTGCACCTGGTGGCGGCTCGCCGGTCGCGAAAGTAATCATGTAGTGGCAGATCTGACGACTGGAGGGCTACCATCGGTCACACTCCCTCCCCGCGCTCCCGCAGCAATGTCAGCCTGCTCCCCATACCACTTCCGTATCTACACCACCCGTCAGCAAACCACCAACTTCCACCTCTCTCCCATTCATGTATCCACTCACCCCACTAAACACCCCCTTCTGCCCCTCCGGCCCCTCCATAAACAGCACCCCATACACAGTCACGAAGAGTATACTCCCCCATTGCGCCAGCTTCACGCCCTTCGTCCACGTCGGCCTAGCCCACTTCAACTTCGCACGACGGCGGTAGCGGCGTTCTAATGAGAAGCGGTGTTTAGGTGAGAGCGAGTCGAAGTGGGGAGGCCAGGTGCGCTTCGAAGTATAGGGATTTGATTGCCAGGTGTAGGGGAAGTTGGGTGAGAGGGATGGGGTAGGCTGGGTGGTGAGAGGGGGTTTGGGGAGGGCGTAGGGGTCGAGTGTTGCGCGAAGAGGGAGAGAGGGAAACATGACGAGAGATGCTCGCGGCAAGATGGCGAAAGTGGCAAGTATGATGGTGTGGAACATGAGGTCCCTTGAGGTGCAGTAGACATCAAGGCTTGGCATTGACTTCATCGTCGAAGCTCGCAAGAAAATAGCTGCGAGTTGACTAACAGGGAGCAGGGTGTTGGTACATATATATACAACGAGAGCGGTAAGATCACACAGGGATCATCGCAGCTCCACGCCAAACTTCGATACGAGTTCCTGCCGGATCTGCTCATGCAGCTCGTTCGCTTCGTCAGTAGTCAACGTCTTCTCAAGACTGCGGTACGTTACCCGATAGCACAAACTTTGCCTCCAAGTTTTCGGATGCTTGAAGCTATCAATCAGGCTCACATCTTCCACGGCGTCGCCAGCAGCGTTTCGCACAACCTCCATCAGGTCGTTCTCGTGGAACGATGGTGTGTCGGTCGCAGATGGCTCGGTGAGCTGGCCACCGGCTGGCGATGGGGCAGAGGTGCTCGAAGCCTTGGTGTCTGCGACTACTGGCGCTTCAGACTTTGGTAGCCAGAACGCAACGTCTCGAGGTGCCGCAGGATATTTGCTGAATGGCTGGAATCGCCGGATCGGCTGCGACTCATCGAATTGGCTCAGGAACCGCGGGTCTTTGCTCCAGAACAGGCGTATGTCCGGGATGCCGAACAGCAACATTGCGATCCGCTCCAGTCCAATGCCAAACGCCCAGCCGACTCGAGATGACACACCAGCGCGATTGAGCAGAGGCTGATCAATGACACCGCAGCCTAGCACCTCAAGCCAGTCGCCCCGCCACCACACTTCCAATTCCCATGATGGCGATGTGTGTGGGAAGAATGCCTCAACCCAGCGGACCTTGAGAGGCTCCTGTTCGCCTTGAGCACCTTGGCCAGATGCTGCTAGAGCTTTGTCAGCTGCAGCGAAGATGGTAACCACCATGTCCTCAAGTGAGCGCTTGAGGTGAGCAGCGACTGCCTTCGCCTCCTCCGGCGTGTGATACTTTGTCTGCAGCGGATTGCGCTCCTTGTGAAAAGGCGGGTTCGGATCTTCGACTACGAGATCGTGCTTAGGTAGCTTCTCCAGGCTTGACATTATGGTCTCAGCGAGATCCTTACTCGAGCTAGACGCATTGCGATCCCACGTCAAGGCACCTTCCATCTGATGGAAGACAGGATAGTGGCTTCGATCAACTGCGTCTCTACGATACACGTCTGCCGAGATCGTGTAGCCATCACTAGTGTTGGCTCGAAAGACATCCACTTCATGAGCCGAGGTATGAGTCCTCAGCAGAGTGTCTTTGTTGATGTAGTAGGTGTCGGTCCGGCTTCGACCTGGGTGATCCTGAGTGAAACCAAGCGAGTCGAAGTTTTGATCGACTGTCACTACCGCTGGAAGCTCGTTGCGATTTTGGAAAGCAGGGAATCGAGACTCAATCAGCTTCCTGGTGATCGAGATGGGGTGATTTGACTGGATGTGGAGTCTCCGCCCATACTGGGCGAGAATGGATGGCGGTACATTAGTCCATGAGTCTGTAGCGTAGGTGGTGCCATTGATCGTGAGGCCGTGGTCGGCGTTGCTTGTTGTAGCTATTACCAGTCAGTAGGTTCAATGTTGTGATAGCCAGACTTATTCCCGGGGCTCAGACCTGGCGGTCAATAGCAAGGTGATCACTATTACGGCCGTCAAGTCGATGCAAAGGGACTGCCGTACGAGCGACTCCAGAAGTGTTCGATCTCCATGACAGGTATGTGGGTTATCGTGTGAACTCGGAACGTGGCAACAGTCCACACTAGTCTCATATGAGAGGTCTTCTTACCTGAGGAAGCCTGTCTAGAGAGTCTCAGGGTCGCTCGTGTCGATTGTCGGACGGACCATCGCACTCCAGCGGGCAACGCCCATATCGAAGCGTTCGGATTCCGCAGGATCATCTCGTCTGTACTGTCGTTAAAGTGCACCAGACATGTAGCATTGATATGTCGACTTCAACCTGACGGTTTCCATGTCCGGTCGCGACTTCTGTCACTCTACACGTGGCTCGCTCCGCGGCAGGAAATAACGGCCAGAGCCGCCTACATCATTGCGCTAAGTTCGGTGCTAAAGCTGCAAGTCGCGAAGTACAAATCCGCGATCGGCCGTATACACCCATATACATACTCTTAGTGCTATCTCAACTCCACTCGGCCTGGAGTTGTGTCGCTCACTCAAGCTATGCGCTGAAGTAGAGCATGTCCAAAGCCCCGACAGCCACCCAGCATGGCCCGCATCACTACCCGCTGTGGTTCGGAGGGAGTGCGAGTTGTTTCGCGGCCTGCGTGACGCATCCACTGGATCTGAGTAAGTCAGACGATCTATCAGGAGAGTGGGAAGTGTTCTGACGAGGTTTGCAGTCAAGGTACAAAATGTTGCTAGCCATTGGCTCCAAGTACAGCTCAGCTAACACGGTGAAGGTCAGATTGCAAACACAGGCGCATGATGGAGCTCGGAAGAACATGCTGCAGACTCTCACACACATTGTCAAGGCAGATGGCATAGCGGGGATCTATGCCGGAGTAAGCATTGTCCGCATACACGCGCAGCATAGCTCCGCTGACTCCAACGGCGACAGCTATCCGCCTCCCTTCTCCGACAGATGACCTACAGCACCACCCGCTTCGGAGTGTATGAGGAGCTCAAAGAAGTCTTCACGACCGCAAAGGAAAAGCCGTCCTTCCCGGCCCTAGTCGGAATGGCCTCAGCCTCCGGTTTCCTCGGCGGCATCGCCGGCAACCCAGCCGACATTCTCAACGTCCGCATGCAGAACGACGCAGCTCTACCCGCAGCAGATCGGCGGAACTACAAGAACGCAATTGACGGGCTCAGTCGAATGATCAAGGAGGAAGGCGTCGCCAGTCTCTTCCGCGCAGTCTGGCCCAACAGCCTCCGCGCAGTCCTCATGACCGCCTCCCAGCTCGCTAGTTACGACATCTTCAAATCTGAGCTACTGCGGCGGACGAGCATGGGCGATAATCTGTACACCCACTTCACCGCGTCCTTCATGGCGGGTTTCGTGGCGACGACGGTGTGCAGTCCTGTGGATGTGATCAAGACGCGGATCATGACTGCGAAGACGAACGAGGCTGTGTGGACGCTGCTTGCGCGGGTGACGAAGCAGGAGGGGTTTTCGTGGGTATTCAAGGGCTGGGTGCCGAGTTTCATCAGGTTGGGACCGCACACTATTGCTACTTTCATGTTCCTGGAACAGCATAAGAAGTTGTGGCGGAAGTGGAAGGGTTGGGAGGAGCCTTGATTTGGGGTGGATTTCTGAGATGGCCCATCGGCCCCTGGGGTGGACATAGACGAATTCCTGAGCTTGCAGCATGGCGTTTTGGGGATGCACCTATGGCTGTACATTACGATAGACAACTGCGATAGCTGCAAGACTGTACATCACTGTGGCACACGTGGCCCTGCGGAGTGTCCTAGTGTCTTAGGTGAAAGTGATTTATGCGAGAAGGAGTGATGTTGAATGCCATCCACGAGATTATCCGCCAAGACTGTGGAGAAGCCGTGCCTGAAGTCCAGACACCTGGCAGCTGTGTTCCCCGTCAAATATTGATGCCACGAGACCTCTGGCGCGACAACTTCACTTCACCCTCGACGCTCCTTCCTTACCTCTTCTCCACATTGACGGACCTCTTGCACGATTGATTGGAGTAGAGATCGAATTCGTAGCTCCGGCGAGCCACCGCAATCATGAGTGGACGTATGTACCACCCCCGTGACCTCGAGCAATGCATGCGCACGTGGCCGCGGACAGACGAATAATCTCTATGGCGTCGCAATGGCTTTGGAGCTTCAATGAGCAATAGCTGATCAATCTCACCTTACAGTCCGCTTCCTCGACCTCGTCAAACCGTTCACCCCCGTCATTCCCGAAGTCCAAGTCCCCGAGACCAAAGTACCCTTCCAACAACGGATAGTATGGACGTCCGTCACGCTGGTCATCTTCTTGGTGATGAGCCAGATGCCACTGTACGGCATTGTGTCTTCAGGTGAGCACCAAGAGTCGAAGCGAGAGAGGGACGGAACAAGCATTGACAGGGGACACCAGACACCTCCGACCCTCTATACTGGCTACGAATGATGATGGCAAGTAATCGCGGAACACTCATGGAACTCGGTATCACACCCATCATCTCCTCCGGCATGGTATTTCAGCTGCTAGCTGGAACCCACCTCATCGATGTCAACCTCGACCTCAAATCCGACCGCGAGTTGTACCAGACCGCACAAAAGCTTCTCGCTATCATCCTGTCACTCGGCCAAGCTATCGTCTTCGTCGCTACTGGCTTGTATGGTCTCCCATCCGATCTCGGTGCTGGTATCTGCGTGCTCCTCGTTGTCCAGCTTTTGACTGCTGCTCTTGTTGTAATCTTGCTTGATGAGCTTCTACAGAAGGGCTACGGTATTGGCAGCGGTATCTCGCTCTTCATCGCCACGAACATCTGCGAGTCGATTCTCTGGAAGGCTTTCTCGCCCACGACTGTCAACACCGGACGTGGACCTGAGTTCGAGGGTGCGATTATTGCCCTTGTGCATCTCCTGATCACCTGGCCGAACAAGCAGCTTGCGCTGCGCGAGGCGTTTTACCGTCAGAGTCTGCCGAACATCAGCAACTTGCTTGCGACTGTCATCGTGTTCTCGGCTGTCATTTACCTCCAGGGTACGTCACGCAGTATCAGATCCCGCGACTCAGTACTGACAACATTCCAGGCTTCCGCGTCGAGATCCCCGTCAAGTCCTCCCGCCAGCGTGGCATGCGCGGTTCTTACCCCGTCCGCCTCTTCTACACCTCCAACATGCCCATCATGCTGCAATCCGCCCTCTCGTCCAACGTCTTCCTCGTCAGCCAAATGCTCTACAACAAGCTCCCCGAGAACCTCCTCGTCAAGCTCATCGGTGTCTGGGAAGCCCGCGAAGGCAGTGCCCAAGTCTTGCCTACCTCTGGTCTGGTCTACTACATGAGCCCGCCTCTCAACGTCACGGATGCGCTTCTCGATCCCATCCATACCGCTGTGTTCATGACTTACATGATCGTAGCTTGTGCGGCTTTCAGCAAGACTTGGATTGAGGTTTCTGGATCGAGCCCGAGGGATGTTGCGAAGCAGCTCAAGGAACAGGGATTGGTCATGGCTGGACATCGCGATGAGAGCATGTACCGCGAGCTGAAGCGTGTTATTCCGACTGCGGCAGCTTTCGGTGGTGCGTGCATTGGCGCTCTGTCGATTGTGAGCGATTTGATGGGTGCTCTTGGCAGCGGTACTGGAATCTTGATGGCTGTCACGTGAGTGCTGAAGATTTTCTAGCTTGGGGCGAATAGAGGCTAACAGAGTTCACAGCATCATCTACTCGTACTTCGAGATCGCCGCCAAGGAGGGCGACATGGCTGGCCTCAAGGGCATGGTCATGGGCAACTAGTGTGGCTATTTCCAAAGCTTGCAGCGTTGGGCATTGGCGGCGTGGGCGGGATTGTACACCAAAAGTCTAGGGTGTAGCGATTGGCAGACAAGGCAGCCTTTTGGGCAAGTACTCTAAGAGCTGTAGTGGATAGGCATATGTAGAAAAGCTTTCGAACTCCCGAGTACACTCCCCAATATTTCACGTGACTTTCATATGCTATGACGCCATTGGCCGAGAGTTTGTCATCGGTAAGTGAAGATCGCGACTTCGTTCATCACTGCGGCTGTAAATCTCACGTCTGAAACGAATACCACCATAACAGAGACTAAGTGAGGGTCGCCATTCCTGTATATCACGCTGTCGACCAAGCCAGCGATGCGCTGCCTCAGCAAGGCACTCCAACGCCCCAAAGCACCCAGACCACAACCCACATCTACAGCGATCGCCACGCAGAGATGCACAGCACCGCGATGCTACTCGACGACGCGATCCGCTGTTTCACCTTTATCCGCGCCCAGCAGAAGGCCTCAATATCAGTCCCGGCACCTCCCTACCCTCCCATCACTGCAGAGCCGCCGCACGATCTTCATTCAGACCGAGCCAACGCCTAACACCGACGCACTGAAGTTCAAGCCCAATACGAATGTGCTTCCGGACTCCTTTCCCTCCACTTTCCTCGAGTACACCACACCCCGGTCGACCCTGTCGCCGCCACACCCTAGTCCGCTGGCAGCAGAGCTTATGAATGTAGATGGTGTGAGGAGTGTGTTCTATGGAAAAGACTACATCACAATCACGAAAGACGCAGCGACGCCTTGGGCGCACGTAAAGCCGGAAGTCTTCAGTCTCATCACCGAGGCCGTGACGAATGGCAAGTCATTTGTGAACGTCGTTGCAGCCAAAGAAGGCGAGGAAGGCCAAGGCAGCTCCGCCTCCGAAGCCGACGCAGTCTACGACCCCGCCGACCAAGAAGTCGTCGACATGATCCTCGAGCTGCTCGAAACGCGCATCCGCCCCGCCATCCAAGAAGACGGCGGCGACATCGAGTTCCGCGGTTTCGACGCCGAAGGGCAGGTGCTGTTGAAATTGAGGGGAGCGTGTAGGACGTGTGATTCGAGTACGGTGACGCTGAAGAATGGGATTGAGAGCATGTTGATGCATTATATCGAGGAGGTTAAGGGCGTGCGGCAGGTGCTTGACCCGGAGGAGGAGATCGCTATGGCTGAGTTTGCGAAGTTCGAGGAAAAGCTGAAGGCGAAGCAGGGGGCTGAGGCTACTGCGGCCGCATAGCGACCACTTGCGAGTGTGTTGTGTAGATACTATGCGAAGAACTGTGCGGCTTAAGCGTTGAATAAAATCACCCAGGCGAACAACAACACCTATTTGCTATCATGTTGCGGCTTATGCCAAAGCCGACAATTGTTGCCTCTATAAGCACCATGATGCGCCTTAGTATACTGATCGCCATGCGGCCGGGCGCGCAGGGCGGCCAAGCGGCGGAGTTCTGTAGGAGTAACTGGAAAGCCACGGCGGGACTCAAAACCATAGGAGCTGGCAATCACCCTCCGCTATATGCGTAACCAGCGCTGTGCGTAGCTCACAAGTCGCATCACCATTGACGGCCCTTGTAGTCAACTATGTGAATTTGGAGCCTTACACACTGATCGGACCATCCGCAGCGGTCAGAATCGCATGGTGAGAGTTACCTGTGGGAGGCAAGGGAGTGCATCCATATTCTATCCTGCCTGCCAACGTATTACCTGGAACCACGCGGCTTCGCGATAGACACTTCGCGACGTGAGCGCAAAGCTACTTACCTGGTACCAGTGCTTATTCAACTCGACCTCCGTTCGCGCTGGAAACACTCCCGCGATATCACTCCAGCTATTTCCCTGCAGCTCGCAAACGCTTCAGAAACCGCTCCTCACCGGGTGTCCACGCCTGTCATATGTTTGACGCTGAGGATTGCTGCAAGCCAAGCATCCCAGATGACAACCACCATCGCATAAGCATGGAGCTGATGCACAAACAATCACGTTCCAACGTAGTGTGTCATCGTAATCGTCCATCGAGTGAGGAGCCTTGCCAGAACGCGCTGAGGTCCGCTCACTGACTTGCCGTGTACGCTAAACGAAAGTAATACCCAGTCCCATCCCAAATCCCATCCCCAAACCCCTATTTCATTCCCCATGGCCCCCTCTCCCCCCCAGCCCACCCATATGCCATCCCTGCCCCTGCCCCTCACTTACTACATGCAATACCTGCGCCGGAGCCCCCAAATCAACATTCTCCCGCTTGAACGCCGCCAAATCACTTTCCAGCGCCTTTATATACTCAATAGCGCTATTGAGAATCTCGCACTTACTGCGCTTTGCGCCCTCGCCAATCGCGGCGGACATTTCGCTGGGCCTCGCGGCTGCGTTTCCGGAGGGCAGTCGGCTAGCTACGTAGGGTACGCTTTGGTGGAGCCGCTCGAGGTGCGCGTTCAAATTTTCGCGGTAGCGGCGCTCGACTGCTGTCTGTTGGATTCTGTTGCGTTTACGGGCGCGGGCGTAGGTGTGCCTTTCTGCTGTAGTTGGGATGGTGAGGGCAGCAGACATCTCCGTTTCTTGGACAATGAATGGATCTGCAGGGGAATCCATGACTTCGGCTTCGTCGATCGCTGCAGAGCCGATGCTGTAGTAAGCCGAGTCGACGGTCCTTGCAGACATATAGCGAGACATCCCAAACTGCTCTCTGTCACTCACGTCGCCATCGTAGACATATGAGAAGGTGTAGTCGGACAATCTTTGCGGAGCAAGCGGCTGCTCGACGTTCCAACTCGGAAATACAGGGTCCACATCGAGTCCCCTGGGAGACGGCGTTGCCGTTGTTTCGCCCTCACATTTTGCTGCACGCTGAACGGCACTTACTACGCATTCATCGAGGTGCTCGTAGAGCTCTTGAGCACCGACAAATGTGGTCTCACAAACAGAGCACTGTCCTGACTGAGCTTCGTTATGCACTTCCATGTCCCTGGTTCCAGTACCGACAGGTGTGATCTTCCCGACTTGATGCACTTGGCTGAGATGGTCCTTGAAGACGTCGGCATTTTCGAAGCTCTTCTTGACCTCGGAGCTGGAGGTAGGACAGAAATCGCAAATCAGCTTGCCTTCGTAATGGTTCATGGTATGGCGGACTCTGTCGTCCTTGCTCTTAAAGCCCTTCAAGGTACTCACACGTCTGAGCAGGACATTTCTCAGGTCGGTGAGTTTGATGCGTGAGCATGTGAGCCCTCACGTCCTGGACATATTTCCGCTCCTTGCTACCTCCAAGGGAGCTAAGCGCTGTACTGTACGATACGTGCGCAGCTGACTGCTCACCTGCGACTTCAGACGCCGTAAGTCTTTGGTGCAATTGTTTGTATCGCATCTGTAGCGCAGCCACTTGGAATCCTTTGCCTTTGTCCTTTCGAAAGCGCGCAATGACATCTTCCCAGGGCAAGTTCTCCCTTTCTCTCAGTTGCAGAAGGAATAAATCGTCCTCAGACCCGGTGTCTGTGGACACCAGAGTAGATTTGCGTAGTAGATCATCTTCAGGTACACGCCGAATATTTGTCGTTGGCGGCGCCGTCATCAGAGCAGGCGAAAGATCGATGAGGTCTTGCACGATGTCGGAGATATCTTCCTCAGATGAGTCTGACTGACTATTGCCGTACACTGCTTCATCTTCGTCGTCAGAGCTTTCGCCGTCTAGTCTGTACGCAATCGCCGCATCGGCAGCCTGGGACGCATCGTGCAGTGCTCTATGCAAAGGCACGAGCTCAGGGCTCCGTTGAGAAGACGAAAGATTGACCAGCCTCGTGAGTAGAAGTTTGCTCATCTCGGCGAGCTTCTCCAATGCCATGCTCCATGTGGTACTACCGTGCCCTCCTGCTAATTGGAACGCTTCCCGCGCGTCATTGCACCAAATTTGCAGCATATCAGTAGACAACTCAAGCCACAGGTCGCGCTCGGTGGCCTGAGAATGGGCAACTTCTTTCCAATTTGACTTTGGAAGGGGGATAAGCCCGGCCAGATCAACATCGGGTAGTGCGATTGCGATATCTCGCTGTCTCTGGTCGACAGAACCACGTCCGCGATCGCGTTTTTTGTCCAACAGGTGCAGCAGCACACAACAACACGCGCTAGCCAATTTTACGGCCAGCTCATCTGCGTCATTCCTCGATTGGTGGTCATCCACTGACTTACTGACGATCGAATGACCAGTGGATACCTTGCTACGGGCATGTGTGACGGCTACATAGCGCGTTGCCCTAGGATCCGACACCGGCCTTGAGCTATGTGATTGCTATTACGAAAAGCATATCGAAGCCATTCGAGATGAAAACGCAGACCTGCGTTCCATTAGATCGTACAGATATCGGTCTTCTTCTCAGCAAGTCGTCTCCTACGAGCTGCCGGTAGGCTTCTCGAAAGCCCGGAAAGCAGTCAAAGCACTCTATGAAGCCCTGGATGGATCTTGGTCATGTGCGGATGACAGGCACGTCCGCCATGCTGCGAAGCTCTGTTTGGAGGCCAAGGTTGAGGAAGACGTTCGACTAGACCTTGCATTGGCTTGCACTAGTACTGGGACCCCGCCTCCAGAGCCGCTATGGCTCTACGTACGATCTTCGACGAGTGTTCCGGCGTCGCCGCCGGCTGGCCAACCCGGCGGAGGCGCAGGCGCAGCGAGTGGTCTGTCGTGTGGGAGTAGCTCAAATTCAAAGCGCATCAAAGCGGGCGCGTCCACAGTCGTCCCAACCAGTCGAGACCTTAGGAAAAGTACGAACGTGTGCGCGAGTCTCTCTGAATGCCCCTGTCTCACTCGTTCAGAGGAGTGCCTTGGATATGTCGACAGCCTCGATCGTATCTCACCCGAGCCATTGCGCCACCTTTTCTTCCATCAATGTGTCCCCAAACCCGCGACAATGACCGAGCTTACAGTCCAAGCTGCACTAGAGACTGGACTACAGGTCTCGGTGGAGCATCAGCTAAAAGTGGCGCACTCCATGGCCAAAGCGGTCTTGCATCTGTTCGATACTCCGTGGATGGTAGACGAATGGCTGCTGAAAGATATCTCGATGTTCCTCGCGAATGGCCAGCAGGCCGGCGATGCTCTTGGTAACTCGCCAGGACCACATGCTCCCATAATCGAGACTGACATCCTCCAGATACGATGCACATGACGAAACTCTTTCACGAGAAGCAAGCCCAACCCCAGCCACAACCGGTACCGCAGACAGCATCGATAGGTTCGTCCTCGAGCCTGCAATCTTCATATTGTTCCGACGAACAGACTCTATACGGCGTACCAAATATCATCCTGTAAGTCCTATTTCCGTACGCTGCTCTTCTTGCGAGCTACCACATCCGGTAGACTCTCATGACTGACCGTTGACTCCTTTGTCTCAGCTTCTCTCTCGGCGTCGCACTCCTCGAGATCGCCCACCGGCGGCCCCTCGAGTCATTCACCCGACCAAACGACCGGAACAACATATACACTGCTCGCCGCCTCGCCCAGAGTCCTAGCGCACTAGGCCAACGCTACCAAAGCATAGCACAAAAGTGCCTGCAATGCGACTTCGGCACGGGAAGCGAACTACGAGGCAAAGACCTGCAGGGACGTGTGTACGGCGATGTGGTCGGCGGCTTGGGGAGGATGGTGGAGGTGATGAGTATTGCGTAATATCTGTAGGACTACTAGCGTTATGGAGCAGGCCTCTCGGCTAGTGTGATATGCTGCATCGCACCGGACACAGCTTCCATCTCTTCTGCTTGCTTCGTCCCCGTTGACTTCGTCATGTGCAGCATCGAGGCCGCGGAATCCTCGGACTCGGTTGCTGGACCCATGGAGTTCGCGCTGCTTTTCCGGACTTCGGTCTCCACTCGTTCCTTGATCCGCTCGTCTAGTAGCCCGACAAGCTTGTCGCTGGCTTCATCCAACAGCTTTGCCATTGCGACATCGTTGTTAGACTTGCCCTGTGTGCGCTCAGCTAGCATGCGGACGGTGAGCTTCAGCTCCCGCTCGAGATCACGAAGCAGCTCAGGCGATGGTTCGTCCGTTTGCGTAGACGCAGCGAGACGCTTTCGATAGGCTCGTAGAGAGCGAGCTAGGGAGGTCGTCGAGGAAGAGAGACTGCCGAACGTGCTAGGAGTGGCTCTCGTATCAGAAGGACTGGCTTTGATGCTCGGCAGAGACGAGTCTTTAGTGACATTGTCACTACTCTTCGTTCGCAGATTAGCCATCGAGCGACGGCGCATCGTAGTACTCTGCTTTAACGTGTTGCGCGGACTCGGTGGCGAGGGCGAGCGATGTCGTACAGTCTTGCGCCGCGGCGACTCGGGTTCTTGACGTGACGCTGGAGCAATGGATACACGAGATGTCTTTCGGCGAAGTCGTTGAGGCGAAGCATTGAGATGGGTGGACGGTGACGACGGCTCGCTCTCTTCGCCTGAAGCGCGTCGACGAAAGCGCGAAAGCTCAGTGTGCGATATAACTTTACGCAGTGGTGGCGCTGAGATGGCGTCTTCTCCAAATACCGCTGACAGACCATTGCTCGTGGATGACTCCGGCGGAGGAGGGCCGTTTGGCTTGGTGTCCCAAATGAAGATCGTACTGTCTGCGGCTACTGTCACAAGCCGTGTCGGAGTGTCTTTACCATCGGGATCGACATCGATGAGCGCAAGATCCGTGATACCCTCAGTATGACCCCAGTCGCGAGCTATGAGCGCGCCATACTCAGTATACAGTCGGACTGACTTGTCTGTGCTCGAAACTCCAGCAATCGTAGGACAGCCGTTTAGCGAAGAAGCGTACGCGATCTTTGAAAGCACAGCTGCCTCACCGCCATCAGGGTCTGAGGACTTGAAGGAGAGACTGCACTGTCCATTACTTAGTCGGTATCTGCTGATGCATCGATCGACAGTTGCAATCAGCAAATCATCATCGCCGGCTAGGTACATCGATGTGGGCGTTGCTTTGAGTGTAATCGTCCGCAAGATCGCAAACACCAAGGTCTCGGGTTGACCCGGGTCTCGCATGATGCCCTCTCGAACCACGACAGATCGGTCAGCAGCGTGTGTGATCAGTCGCTTGTTTTTGGAGTCGTAGAGCACCCCAGTCATTGCGCCTGCATGTTCATCGAGCGTCTGCCGCAACGCCAGCTGCCCGTCGATGCTCGTGAAGACCTGGACCATGCGATCCCGACCAGCAGTGACCACGAAGTCAACGCCTTCTGTGAAGAAGGTGGTGACTGCGGTGATCTCAGCGGAGTGAGCACGGGCATGATGTGACACAGTACCGGTGGACTGGTGGAGGATGGAGAGCACGCCTAATTTATCGCCACATGCAAGCCACTCACCTGTGGCGCTCGCGGCGACGCACTTCAACTCGTTTGTCGCATCGCCGACCCCGTTTCCGGATGGTATGGATGCCTTGAGCTGTACAACTGGGGTACCAAGCGGATCCCAAAGTCGTACTACGCCATCAGCCGAATACGTAAGGAATCGCGCAGTGTTACGGCAGTTCGACCGAATGCCAGCGATACCCAGTATGGGAGTATTGTGAGCTGGCAGAGCGATGCCACTATTTTCGGCGGAAGAGAGACTGTCATATTGTAGGGAGATGCCGTGTTCGCTAGATAGCTTGACGATAGCATCTCCGACCAGGCAAGCCGCAATGATTGCAACGCTGTTTGTTGTGGTTCTTGCGACAGCCATCATTCGGCGTCGGTCGCGACTAGATGGACGAGACGAGTTGAGATACTCATCCGAGGTCAATGTCTCTTCTTGTCCCGCAAGGCCGTACAGATGTAGCACACCTCGTCCATCGAGACAGGCAGCGCTGATCGCAAATTCCATGTTACTGACTAGAGTAAGATTCTGCCCACCTTGTATATCACTGAGCAGGCAGACCTCGCCTGCCTCGGCACACACAATGGCTTGGGTATCCGACAGGGGAACCGCAGCAATGAAGTTGCAATCGAGCAGATCGCCGAGCAGGCTATTCCTCCCAGACAGCGTGCGATGCCTCGGGCTCAGAATGCTGTTACCGAACTCTGAAGCCCTAATACTGTCGCGATGTCGAGGTGTGAGAAAGCTGACTGAAGATGCGTCGACGTTTCGAAGTTCCACAGACTCCTCGCAAGGTCTCCAGACTTTGGCGTACCGCAAGCCGACAGTGACGAGAATATTGCCCACCCAGGCAATGGCATTCGTCAAAGTGGTGAGCTTATTGCTGGCATGCAGCGTTGGAATACCAACTTTGTCAACGTTCCAGATGAAGAGAAATCCGTCATTGACAGTACCAAGTGAAGCCAGAAATCTCGAATCCGGACTGAAGCGCAATGCATGCACTCCAAAGCTATGCTCAGACAGAGTGGCGATTGGCTCGTCACATTGGTCGCCCTGCAGTGAGAAGATAACAACGCGAGGCTTGTACCCAGACTCGCCCAGTGCTAGCCAGTTCCCGTTAGGGCTCACAGCGACGGATGTCGCAGCCTTGACGCGATCTTTTGCCGTAGTCGACTTGCCAGTGGGCGAATCTGACCAGTCACGACCACTCGATGCTAGTGGAGAGCCACCCAGACTCTTTTCCTTGACATGTCCCAGAGCTCTGTGTCGAGGCTCGTTCGGCGTTGGCGAGGCGGGCCATCCGCCACCGTCTCTCCCAGACGAGTACGCATTCGTCTTGGCGCGAAAGAAGCGCTGTGCGACGTTCAGGTCCGAGTCCACTGCTGCCAGCACAGCTGCAGCTCCAGCTACATATGCGAAGCTACGCGTCGCAGGCAAGCAGTCAAACCCATTGACCGAGGTCGTGGTTGTCCCAATGACCTTCCTAAGCTGTAGCCCAGCTTCCTCAATACGCGTCAACTTTGTGGGTGATCGCGGTGATGAGGCATAGTTCTTGAAGAACGGCGAGTTGGCTGGTGTAAGGCGCAATGCCGGGTGTGTGTAGCCGCTCATCCTGGCTTCTTGACTCTTCGTCTCCGGCGATGTCGCGTGTGTCGGTACATGTGACTGCTACTAGTGTGCAAGAGGCTCATTGCTTTGGTCGCATGGTCGTTGCTGCAATGGAATGCGGTTGTGCTGCCCGAGAGACGCCGACGAGCCACCTAGAAGCTTGTCCGTTGCGCGTTCATGAGATTGACTGTTGAGAGACTAGACAGCGCCCCTATATCTGGGCATTTAAGCATCACTGTAAGTACATAGATGTACGCAAAGTTGTGTCGCGATGGTGGCCGGCGAGCTGCAAGGTCAACAAAAGTTGGCTGCAGATGCCAAGAGGCATTGAAGTTGCAGCAGACGCGTGCCGCCATCACGAGGGTTCCTCTGCACGATAATGACGCTATACCACCTACCAGCATACGGATGCTTCGAAAGTAACCCACAGGGATGGTGGTCTCATGGACTGATGCGTGGCCTGGACTATTCAATGGCAGACGAACGCTTTACTCGCTCGCGTCTGCCTTCTCTCGGCCGGTATGGGGGCTCGACAACTGCAAGCAACACGACATAAATCCCGGTTTGCGCGATGATCTCCAACATCTAGCATCATACGTCGCAAACCGAACGCTAGCGGAGATGTAGCACTGCCCTGCCCCATGAGATCTCCTGTCGTCTTGTGGTAAGTGTTGCTCGACTGAATTCACATCGGAAGCTATCCGGCATGCCGACAGCAATGGCAATGACAGCCGCAAGTCAGCAGTAGCGACCAGGGCTAGACAGTGTCACGACCAGCCTCTGCGCCACAGGAATTTGTCAATATACTCGGCCATGCGGATGACCATTCGCGTGAGCACGCGCCAAGCAGCTCCATGTCCCCGCAGTGAACGAGATGACGGATGGAGGGGTCTTGTTGATCAGCCTCCACTCCGAATGCACGTCGATTGAGGAGAAATCGCATCTACCGCGTCTGCTAAGCTGGGTGCTGGATGTAGATATACTCTCGAGCTGCTCAATAGGTAAGCGTAGCTTCTCATAGGATTTGTTATGACACAGGGAGACGAATACAAGACGAGATCCAGCAAACCCACCCAGCTCGCTCACGCGATCCTTTTAACCGTACCGCAGACCGCTGCAGCCCTGAAGTCCACCTCGGACGACGCAATAACCTACCGCCGTATCGAGCCGTCTGGCCTGTCCCTAGCTCTGCACGTAATTTGAGAAACGATATTAGGTTGCGTACCTGCGCTTCGACTGACAACTCGATCGACTTACTCTTTTGCTTGACTTCCCGTCAAACGTAGACTTCAGCTACTCGGACAGTGAAGTGTGAACAGCGAGTGCACGCTTGCAAGAGATCGAGATTCCGGCGACCGCATAGTGTGGCAAGCTCACATAGCTACTCGAATTTCGATCGCGTGCGGCACAGCTGCTTGAGAAGCTGAGAGATCGCAAAGATGTCTGAGGGCGACGTAGCACCGCCCAAGCCGGCGGTGCCAGAAGCACACGAAGTAGATACATTCCACGTTCCGAAAGCTTTCTTCGAGTAAGTCAACTTCCGGCCTCCAAATCAAGCTCCACGACTGACAGCACACCAGAAAGCACGGCTCTCCCCATCTCAAAGATCTCGACGAGTACAAATCCCTCTACAAACAGTCCATCTCCGATCCCTCATCCTTCTGGGGCAAGCAAGCCCGCGAGCTCCTCTCCTGGCAACAAGACTTCGGCCAAGTCAAATCCGGCACTCTATCCAACGGCGACACAGCCTGGTTTCACGGCGGCAAGCTGAACGCCTCCTACAACTGCGTCGATCGCCACGCTTTCAAGAACCCAGATAAGCCAGCCATCATTTACGAAGGCGACGAGGCGAACGATGGTCGCACGATCACCTACGGCGAGCTGCTGCGCGATGTGTCCAAGCTCGCCTGGACACTGAAGGAGATGGGCGTCAAGAAAGGGGATACAGTCGCACTCTACCTCCCCATGATTCCAGAGGCTCTCGTAGCTTTCCTAGCCCTCACGCGCATCGGCGCCGTGCACTCTGTAGTCTTCGCAGGTTTCAGCTCCGACTCCCTCCGCGACCGAATCATTGACGCAAAGTCCAAAGTTGTCATCACGACCGACGAAGGCAAGCGCGGCGGCAAACTCATCGGCACCAAAAAGATCGTCGACGAGGCGCTTAAGCAGTGCCCGGATGTCACGCACTGCCTCGTGTACAAACGCACTGGCGCGGATGTGCCGTTCAAAGCCGGCCGCGACTTGTGGTGGCATGAGGAGATGGAGAAGTGGCCTGCGTACTATGTGCCCGAGACGATGGACTCCGAGGACCCGTTGTTCTTGCTGTATACTTCCGGGTCTACCGGCAAGCCGAAGGGTGTCATGCACACCACGGCCGGGTACTTGCTCGGCGCTGCGATGACCGGGAAGTACGTTTTCGATATCCATGATACTGATGTGTTCTTCTGTGGTGGTGATGTAGGTTGGATTACTGGGCACACTTATGTCGTTTACGCGCCGCTATTGCTGGGTGTGGCGACTGTTGTCTTCGAGGGAACCCCAGCATACCCTAACTTCAGCCGGTACTGGGATGTAGTGGCGAAGCACAAGGTCACGCAGTTCTATGTCGCACCAACGGCGCTTCGTCTGCTCAAGCGCGCCGGCGACCACCACGTCAAGGAGATGAAGGAGTTGCGCGTGCTCGGCTCCGTTGGTGAACCCATCGCGGCGGAAGTCTGGAAATGGTACTTCGACGTTGTCGGCAAGGAGCAGGCCCATGTGATCGACGTAAGTCTCTCCACCCCCCTTACATCAGGTCTCCTCACTAACACCAACACAGACCTACTGGCAAACCGAGACCGGTTCCCACGTCATCACGCCCCTCGCCGGCATCACCCCTACGAAGCCCGGCAGCGCCTCCCTCCCCTTCTTCGGCATCGAGCCCGCGATCATCGATCCCGTCTCCGGCGAAGAAATCCACGGCAACGACGTCGAGGGCGTGCTAGCTTTCAAGCAGGCTTGGCCGTCCATGGCGCGCACAGTCTGGGGTGCGCACAAGCGCTACATGGACACCTACCTCAATGTCTACAAAGGGTATTACTTCACGGGCGATGGTGCGGCAAGGGATCACGAGGGGTATTACTGGATCCGCGGACGCGTGGACGATGTGGTCAATGTCTCTGGGCATCGGTTGAGTACCGCTGAGATCGAGGCTGCGCTTATCGAGCACCACGCTGTCGGCGAGGCGGCTGTGGTCGGCATCAACGACGAGCTCACTGGCCAAGCCGTCAATGCCTTCGTCTCCATCAAGGATGGCAACGAGATTAACGACGCGCTGAAGAAGGACTTGATCATGCAAGTCCGCAAGTCTATTGGACCTTTCGCTGCGCCCAAGGCGATCTTCTGCGTGCCGGATCTGCCTAAGACGCGGTCTGGCAAGATCATGCGAAGGATTCTGAGGAAGATCTTGGCGGGGGAGGAGGATCAGTTGGGCGATACGTCGACGTTGAGTGATCCGAGCGTGGTTGATAAGATCATTGAGAATGTGAAAGAGAGTCGGGTGAAGAAGTAGAGGGTGATGGTGAGGAGAGTGAAGGACAGGGTATGGGTAGGAATCTTGGTACGAAATGAATGGACACTCCAGATGTTATGTCCTGCCGGTAGTCTGAAGTCGTAAGAGTGCTCGTCGATCCAGTCGCGGAGGTCTGAAGTGGAAGTTACGTATGCGCCTCAGGCATGCTCGCACTTCTTTCTCTCCAGACACGAGATAGGTGGGTGCTACTGTTATGAGCTGGTCCGAGGCGTGAATGGCTATACTATCGTATCATCGAGGTCACGTGAAAGGTGTGATGGAGCATGGCGAAAGGACGCGCAATGCAGAGGCTAACCAAGAGGCTTGGCTCCGTAGCTCGGCCGCGGAGGAAGACAGTCTCAAGACCTGAGTGCTGTTGATTGTGTCGTAGTCTGCGCTCGTCGACGGTGTGATCGTAGATAATGATACGGCGATGCTGCGTGACTTGTACATTGGATGTCGTACGGAGTATTAAGTGCAAGGATTGCCCATGGGTACAAGAATAAACACAGTAAGGCTGAGACAAAGTGCGCGCTTGCCTTCTTTCGGATGTTCGTTGACATCTGTGTCGAGCGTGCTTGGCCGAACAAGGCTGTGTAATCGGCAAGCCGCCATGATCGAATGAGCATTCTGCTATTCACCCAACTCCCGAGCGATCGACTATCTTGCCTTGCCATACACTCCCAGACCGCGAGAGATTGACCGACTACCATCATCTTCCTATCTGTCAATCCCTACCCTGAACGATCCCGATCCGCTGTCCGCCTCACATGCCTCTCTTCGACCATTCGTCAGAATTCACATAGCAAACTAGCCCTAGGCACTACGCAAGCAGCCGTGTACGAGCGCAGAGCACGACTTGTCGCGACTCCGCCACGCACATAGCGCAACCATGCGCCTCTTCCCCTCGCTCCTCCTCACCCTCGCCACAACCTTCCTCACAGTACACGCCAACAGCCGGACACGAAACCCCATAGGCGCTCTTTCCCGAGTCCAGAATGCCACAATACACACCCACAATCAGCGGATACACGCCCTGTCAGACTTCGACCTAAGTTTCAACCTACGCGAGGACCTCTACGTCAAGCTCAGCCTCTCGCCGAACCACGATATCTTGGCGCAGGATGCATCGATATCCTACCTTGCGCCTGATGGGTCCATCTCACAGCGGGAGGAAGTGGACCGGTTGAGTCACAAGGTATTCAAGGGGACGGCGTGGGTGCAGAGACCCAAGGCTGGGCAGCATGTATGGGAAAGGGCTGGATGGGCAAGAGTGATGGTCACGCAGGATGGACGGGAGCCAGTGTTTGAGGGTGCTTTTGCGGTGGAACATGACCATCACCATGTGCAGACCTCGTTCAATTACATGCGTACGAAGCATGGGGAGGATCCGGAGATTGAGCTGGCACGGCAAGGCGACGAGTACATGGTCGTGTGGCGGGACTCGGACATCTTGAGTGATGCTGATGTGGCGACCGGTCATGGCGATTTGCGAAGAAGACTGCAAGAGGAAGAGGCACCGGTCTGTCAGGCGGACAGGCTGGTCTTCAACATGCAGCCTGATCACCCCGTCTACCTCGGCATGCGGAAGAGGGAGTCAGGATCTTTCGGTGTCATCGACTTCTCGAGGAACATGTTTAGCAAGCGCCAGACGGACTCGACTACTGGAGGCAACAGTGCTGGTGTCAATCTTATTGCTAACATTGGCAAGACTGATGGGTGTCCCACGACTCGCAAAGTGGCGCTCGTAGGTGTGGCGACAGACTGCACTTACACTGCCGACTTCAACTCGACACAGACTGCACGCGACAACGTCATCCAGCAGATGAACACTGCATCCGCCGTCTGGGAGAACACCTTCAACATCTCGCTCGGTCTGCAAAACTTGACCGTGTCCGACGCCACATGTCCCGGCACGCCTGCCCAGGCAACGCAGTGGAACCAAGGCTGCAGCGGTAATGTCGACATTCAAGCCCGCCTCAACTACTTCTCGGCCTGGAGAGGTACCCTGAGCGACAACAACAGCCACTGGACCCTGCTCTCGACCTGCAATACCGACACCGCCGTTGGTCTTGCGTGGCTTGGCCAAGCTTGCGTCAATTCAGCCATGACTGCCAACGCCTCCACGACCGGCAACGGCCAGTCCACAGGCGGCACTGAAACCGTCGCCGGTGCGAATGTCGTGATCCGCACGCAAGGTGCTGCCGAGTGGCAGATCATCGCTCACGAGACCGGCCACACCTATGGCGCCGTACACGACTGCTACTCCGCGACTTGCGCGAACCAGCAGATCGTCAACGCACAGCAATGCTGTCCGCTCTCTTCCTCGCAGTGTGACGCAGGCGGCCGCTACATCATGAACCCTTCCTCCTCGCAGGGCATCAGCACCTTCTCCCCTTGCACCATCGGCAACATCTGCAGCGCCATCGGCCGCCGCTCAGTGAACACCGACTGCCTCTCCAACAATCGCGAAGTCACCACTATCTCCGGCCAACAATGCGGCAACGGCATCGTCGAAACAGGCGAAGACTGCGACTGCGGCGGCACAGATGGCTGTGGCGATAACCAGTGCTGCGAGGCTACGACCTGCAAATTCAAGTCCACCGCCGTCTGCGATGATAGTAATGAAGACTGCTGTCGCTCCTGCCAGTTTGCCACCAACGGCACAGTCTGCCGCGCCTCAACAGGCTCCTGCGACCCGCAAGAAACCTGCTCCGGCACCTCTGCGCTCTGCCCGAAAGATGTCAACGCACCGAACGGCGACAGCTGCGGCAACAACCTCCAGTGCGCCTCAGGACAATGCACATCCCGCGACCAACAATGCAAGACAGTAATGGGCTCCTACACGCAAGGAAACGACACCTACGCCTGTGACTCCTCCGGCTGCATGATCTCCTGCGCATCCCCCGAATTCGGCATAGGTCAATGTCTTGGCTTGCAGCAAAACTTCCTCGACGGCACGACGTGTGGCGGCGGAGGAACTTGCAATAACGGCCAATGCAAAGGTGCGTCTGCGGGCGGGCAGATCAAGTCCTGGATCGAAGACCACAAAGCCATTGTCATAGGCGTCTGCGCCGCCATCGGCGGGATTCTGCTCTTCTCCATCCTCGGCTGCATTACGCGGCGCTGTCGAAGGAGTCGGAAATCTAAGCACCTCCCGCCGCAAGTCCCGCCTGGCGGTTGGCAGGGCTGGAACGCACCGCCGCCGCCTGCAGCCATGCATCAGAGTCGCGGGTATGGTCAGCGAAACGTGCCGATGCCGCCGCCTATGGCTCAACACCCTAGTCAGGGGTGGTTTCAGGGTGGTGCGCCGCCGCAGGGACCGGGGTACGGGCCACCTCCTCCTCCTGCGAGTTATCGAGGAAGATACGCTTAGGAGGCGTTGAAGGGGAGGTTTGGATGGGGGAGTGCTGGGTGAAATGACCTTGGTTTATGACCTACATTTTGGAGTTGATGTATTTGGGTTATGGGGAGAGGGGAATGGGGTTGTATAGAGAGCATCCGTGCATTGGGCTGTACAGGACGAACGACTGGTAGACCTTTGCATAGTAGCGGCGGTTGTATAGATCGTACAGAGCTATGAAGCTTTTCCACTCGCAATGCTTTTGCCTCAGTACTGTTGCTCCCTATATACTTTTGATGCCGCGCTCAGATAATGCAACTGCCTGAACGCCAGCGCTAAAATCTTGTATGTCTTAACAGATTCGCAAAACCATGCTCGGAACGCCGTCTCTGATACAGTGCTCTGATGCAGGGCTTGGATCGCCTCGCCTGGAGACCCCAAGAGATGTTTTGCAGATGTACTGGAGCACCGACGCTCGGTCACAACAAGATCACGGGCGATCGATGTTCTTGGGCAGGTAGCTCCATCAAGTGCTCTGTGGCCAGTATGAGCCCGTCGCACTAGCCGCTACCACCTCTGCCTATTCCGAAGCATTATTAGCTTAGGTCCGTGATCACTGTAAATTTTCACTTTGGTGACATGACCGCCTCTTCGCAGGCGGTCGTGGTGCGTGTGTAGCTGGTGGTCCCACTTGCACGAATTCTGAGGTCGAATTTAAGATGTCGACAGCCGCTAGCTCGCGGCAGCGAGGTCCAGGAAAGTCGGGAAGGAGCGCCAGAGGGAGATGGTCATGAGGAAGGAACGGCCCTGGGTTTGCCTAGCGGGGTGAGTGAGTATATCTTGTGACCACAGTGACCTTGACGACCCGGAGACAATACCCATGTGAATGATCAGCCACATATCCATTTCAAGATCCAAATAATATTGGTCCTGGTCATTGGGCTGCCAGGCCCATGTCGAGTGCTCGACCTCCTTCCTCTCTCTCAGCGGGGCTTTGCTCACGCAGCCTGCGCCTTCCCGTTCGACCTCACTTCCAACTTCCTCGCAGGCTTCCTCTTCTTCTCTTCCTTTCTTTCCTCTGTCTTCGTCTGCTCCGCTTTCTGCTCCTGTTCTTCGCGTTGGATCTGCGCAGAGCTTCTGACCTGCAGCTTCCTAGGCTTCTTCTTTGGCGTCCCACTTTGCTGCTCCTTCAGCTCCTCGGCCTGTTCTGCCGCTCCTGCAGTCTGCTCACTTGCTTTCTTCAAAGCTTCAGGGTCCCTCACTGTGGCTTCCCCAGTCTTCTCGTTCACAATGACAGCGCCGCTCCGCACAGCAGCTTCAGGTACCTGCACGACCTCTTCCTTCTTCGCGCCACCTTTACCAATCTTCTGTAGCTTGATCCACGGGCCATGCAACGCACCGACGCCACCTCCCACTAGTCCACCAACAAGTGTCGTGGGGATAGTAGCAACTGTGCCCACAACCGTGCCGACCACGGTCCCCAACCCAACTCCCACAGCACCTCCAATTCCCGCACCGCCTACCGCGCCCTGAAATCCACCAGAACTAAGCAGTCGCGCTTTCTTACTATTCCCATGTGCCTCGATCTCCCGATCATAAGCTTCACTCAAGATCCTATTTCGCTCGACTGGGTCCGTGATTACAGCGGCTTTCTTACGCAACGTGTCCGCCAATCCCTGCGCTTGCTGCGCTGCTTGCGAAGCAGATGCAGCTTGCGCGAGGCGTTCTTTCTCGGGCATAGCTTTGATAGCGGCGTCGGAGATGTTGTAGTCGCTCATAGAGGGCATGGCAGCGTAAAGGGCGGGAAGCTGGGTCAGGAAGGGGAGGGCGGTGGTCAGATGGGAGACGAGGGAGGGGAGGGGCATAATGGGGAAGGGGGAGCCATTGTGGCTGTTTGGGGGGTTGGAGGCATTGGAGGGGTTTGGGACGGGTCGAGAACAGGAAAACACGTGGGAAGTTGTACACAATGAGACGTCATTGTCTCGGCTCACTTGCATTGAGAACAGGGAGGAGTTCAAACTTTACGGCGGAGCACCTACACTTGGACTATATGTACCTCGACACTTCCTTCGACTTCACGACCTCGTTCAGCGTCGTTGCTTTTATCATGACCTCTCAACGATTGACTATGGCTGCCGTTGGTGCTGTCAGCGAGCCCACTGTTGCTCGTTCTTCGCTCCATGGCCCTGCATATGCGCTCCTGCCCGCATGGTCCATCTAAGGTATGGAGGACAGGCACGGCTGAGGCTGATAGCCTGATGGATGACAGTTGTGTCATGATTGTCGCGCGTACGCAGTTCAGGTCTTTCTACTCTATCGGAGACATCAAGTAAGTCTGCTTCTCCAGTTCCCATTGGCAAATGCCTCCATGAATACCTTTCACACAAATTGCACGCTGCCGCAAGAGGTGGTCGGGTTCGTGACCTCTCCAATCACCCGAGGGACCTCGGACATCATATGGAGCTGCCTGGCCACATTACTCCTCTGTACCTGGACTGTTCAGCACCTCAATGTACCCAGGCAGTCTACGCCGCAAACTACGAGACAGGCGTGGCGGCGACGGGTAACGAGACTTATGACGAAGTTGAGGTGGATGCTGGTCACTCTAGTCATTCCGGAGTACATCTTAGGCAAGTCTTATAGTGATCGTTGCTCCTCGAGAATTCACACCAAGGGTCTCGCGCAAGAAGATGGTGTGGAGTGGAGTGTTGCGCATACCTTTCTCGCCAACATCGGGGGCTTCGCCTTCAAGTTCGAAGAAGCCCAAACTACGCCTTCACATTCCCGGCGCACTGGAGAGCAGCAATCCACCCTAACAGCTCACTCCCAGGACGTATCCGGGCAGTACATTTCCTCCTCATTCGGGCATGGCTCGAACCGCCTTAGCGGCGCTTATGGCCCAGAGGCGGTGGAAAGCGGGCACACGATTGCAGCAAATAGTACGCGTGCTTTATCTGACGACCCGATCAATCGTCCTACCGCGCCGCCGTCCGTTTCAGAGGTCGATGTACAGACTGGTGCTTCCGGATTGGCAGCAAAGGGGAGCAAATATACGGTCCGCTCGGGCGTAATGCGAGATGGTTCAACGGTGCCAGCGATCTAGCCGCCCTGTGTCGCGTCTCCTACGATCTTGGAAAAGACTTCCGAGGAGGATATGAACATCATTCGCAGTGACAGCCGCGCAAGCCATGCCATCTCCGAAAGAGATGCGGTATGTGAGAGGGACACACCGGGGGATCCTGCGCAGGGGAAAGCTGCACTGCAAATGATTGAAACGCAGTGCACTAGGAGATCCCCGGCCGTTCCGCTGTCAAGCGATGAAGTCAACAAGAGTCCGATGCGCGACCAACTTGAATCGCTGGCTTCACATCCGAGATGGAGTGCAGCCTCATGGATTGCGAGAGAGATAGCAGATGCTGCTTTGCTTGGGCCAAGTCCCTGGGCTCCCGACGGAAATCATGTGCGGCTTGTCGATACGGTGCTGCAGGGTCCATATCTCGATTAGTTAGATACAGCATAGGAAAAGTCGGAATGTGTGAGAGGTTACGCACCGTGGTGTTCCAACCTTATAGCTCTGCAAGGGAACGTTTGGATTCTGGACGCTTGCCCGCTGCTGTACGCCCGGAAGTCCGGGATAATCGACAGACTGCCCGACATCACGAGAGATCAAGTCGACGATCGCAACAAGGGCGACTTGGTGGTAAAAGGAATCATAGTGGTTCAGGTGATGGCCACTATGTTCGGCAGTATCTACTGCATCGCGCGGAACTATCAATTCCCACTGCTACCGAGCAAGTCTTGTGGAAAGTCACAGCGCTCACGACGACAACCCTGCCGTCTCTCATTGTTGTACTACCTTTCGTAGCCGCGCTGACAATTCATCAAACCAAGCGCACAATGTTTTGGTCGAGTCTAATTTTCCACACTTCTTGCGGAGTCTACGCAATCGCGCGAATATACCTCACCGTGGAGGTCTTTCGAGAAGTGGCGTTTGAGGACCCACGTACGTTCAGGACGACCTGGTCCGCCAATTGGGATCATTTCGGGTGAGTGGAGCGCGGAGATACATGTCACCCGATCATAGCAGATACACGTCAATTCTGATAGCAGAGAGTGCTTCGGTGTGGATTGTTGTGCTGTATCCTTTGGGGAGGACTGACAGCTCCGGCGGGATTAGTCGATTTCACAGCAAGAATAATTGGTACATAGAAAGCGCGTTCGATCAACTGCCGCAATCGATCAGATTTTGTTGACTGCGTTGAGATCATGCTCGATGTCTGTTTATATGGGACATTGCACTACAGAACGCAGTCGAAGCAGGGTTGCAGTGTCACCGAGCGGGACCAGCCGTTGAGCCTCACAAATAGTTCACATACACATGAACCTCCATCGTACTTTCTCTGAACGTTCACGTATATCCTCCTGATGCGCTCCATTGCCCGGCACACCTCGCGCCTGAGTCAACTCCGCGCGCACTCTCGCTCTCGTGTACCGCAATCCCGCCTCTTCCAGACTAGTGCTCCAGCTTTCTCCGAAGCCAAACCTCCAAACGGCGATCCCAGGAGTGCAGATGAGCAGCGAGAGTTTGAGAGAGAGCGACGAGCGGCTGCAGAAACTTCGCGGGAACCAGTAGTGTCGCCTTGGGACCATGGAGATGCGAGAAAGCCGCTGAGGCAACGGGTGCAGCGACGGAGTAGCAAACCCGATGTCCCGCGGCCGCCGCCGTTGCCGGAGTGGTTCTTGAAGGACAATGTGAGGCTATATGATGATGGGGCTGTGCAGGCGAAGGGGGATGAGGCGGTGACGAGAACGCTTGAATGCGTCGACGTTGAGACAGGAGCAACGTTGTTCAGCGTACCTGGGTATCCTGCTGATGGCGAGGTTGGCAAGGAGAGCGCAAGGGAGGTGAGTGAGGAGGAAGACAAGGAATGGGCTTCGAGAGCAGTCCCAGGGATTGGGTTGTTCAGCCAGAACATACGGTCACCTGATGAGAAGGCATCGAAGAAAGAGTCGAAGAGTCTGGGCTTCTCCTTCGGGCCTCCTCCTGCGGCGCTTCATGATGGCATGAACTTCGATCCGCTCGTCTGGTCTCTGCTAGAAACCGAAGCTGCTGCTAGAGCTGCTTTCTCGCTTGCCGGAGATGCAGGTGCAGCGTCCAGTCATGCGGCGTCGAGGACAGACATACATCTGCACTGTCCGGACATGAACGCACACGCGGAAATGGATCGGCACGTACAGAGTCTCGCTGGGATGCTACGGGCTGATCTCTTGCGATTGGACGCCAATGACCTTGCGGATCTGACTGCGGACTACGTTGGAGAGAACAAGGATTCGCCGGGATCGTTCTCGGCGTTGGCATACGATGCATTTGACGGCGCTGTAGCTTCTGGGATGAGGATCAGGGAAGGTAGTCATAGTACTGGATTCGAAAGTTTGGCTCGCGAAGAGCAAGAGGACGATGAAGATGACGCCGATGAATCAAGTGGACCATCGCCCGGACCTGGTGGCCCGGAACGGTTTGATAAGCTTCATCGGGCGCTTTCAGACTCACAGAGTCGGATACGAAAGTTATTGGGAGGTATGGGCGTTGCAGGCGTCAGCATCATGCCTGTGCCTATGAATGGGATGGGCGGTAATCCCTTCGCCGCGCAACGGTCGCCGCAGCCAAGGAAGAAGGCCGACTCGAGCTCGACGAGCGAGTTCGTGACTTGGGACGATGCACGGCTGGCTGCTTCGCTAGATAGCATACTCGATGCGCCATCAGTGAGAAGAGAGGCTTCTTCGCCTGGCCAATCAGAGTCAACGTCAGGAGACAACCCAAGCGAAGCCGCCGAGCAAGTCGCTACGATCCAATCAGAGGCCACCAAAGCAGTGGTGGACTTGGCCAGTAAGATTGGCCGCGTAAAACGTTCGAAGCTCCCATTCAGATTCGGCAGCGCGACAGCAAGCAGTGAGGTTGGGAGTGTCGAGCGTTCGTCGAACAAACGCACAGTCGTCCACATTCGTGACCTAGAAGCCATCACATCATCGCGATTGGGCGAGACAATTATTCAGCGCCTCGTGCAAGCTGTGCAGAAGAGACGACGCATTGGAGAGCAGGTTGTAATCATTGCTACTACCGCACAGAACGTAGAGGGACCCATTGAAAGCCTGCTAGACGCCTCCGAGGACTCTCCGTTTCGATTGACGATCACTCCACCATTACACAATATGGACACAAACGAGCGGGCCAGCTTCAGGGCCAGCGCACCCCCAATGCCGACTGGAGTCATATTCGATGATCCATCATATCCGCGAATCGTGGAGATCAACATGCGACATATTCGAAGCATGTTGCGTCGGCTCAGTCAGCCTGATCTCACGATCAGAGACTGCACCAACAAGCTGGCTGCTCTGCGCTTGCCAGGCACGCACATCTTGAGCGAAAAAGTGCTGAACCAGGACATGATCCAGCGTCTTGTGCTCACGGCCATCGGACTGACGCAGACCCATCTCATTGCCGATGTGATGCAGCCTATACATCTTGGCATTGCAACGGCTATCCTAGCACGAGCAGACCATTCGACACACGCCTATCTCTCTTGGCAACATCGCCCAGTATCGGCTACCATCAAGCCTAGTACACGCGGCGCTAGTACTTCAAGCGCCGACCTTAAGACTCCTACCGAAGCCTTGAACAACGCTTTCCGTGCCGCCAAGCTAGAGCGCCTGCGCAAGAACGCAAATCCGCATGAGACCCGCCTGCTTCATGGTGTGGTAGATCCGACGACGATCAAGACTGGGTTTGCCGACGTGCACGCCCCAGAGTCAACAATCGAAGCGCTCAAGAACATGACCACGCTCTCCCTGCTTCGACCGAAGGAGTTCGAGTATGGAGTTCTAGCCAATGACCGACTGACTGGCCTCCTACTCTATGGTCCGCCAGGCACAGGTAAGACTTTACTAGCTAAAGCTGTGGCGAAGGAGAGCAACAACACCGTCCTCGAAGTGTCAGGTGCGCAGATCTACGAGAAATATGTTGGCGAGGGCGAGAAGATGGTCCGAGCAGTATTCTCGCTCGCCAAGAAGCTTAGCCCATGTATCGTGTTCATCGACGAAGCTGACGCTATCTTCGGCTCCCGAGATGGAGGAGGTGGAGGGAACAGGAACACGCACAGGGAGATCATCAATCAATTCTTGCGGGAGTGGGATGGCATGAGCGAGCATGGCGTATTTATGATGGTAGCCAGCAACCGACCATTCGACTTAGACGATGCGGTCCTGAGGCGTCTGCCCAGACGGGTGTTAGTCGACCTGCCCAGGAAGGAGGATCGAGAGGCGATTTTGAAGATCCATCTCAAGGGCGAGCAATTGGCTGAAGATGTTGATTTGACCGCACTAGCAGAGAAGACGCCGCTGTACTCTGGTAGCGATCTGAAGAACCTCTGTGTGGCAGCTGCGTTAACAGCTGTCAAGGAGGGCATTGAGAAGGCCGCCGCTGCGAAGGACAGTGAGCAGACTCCGCAGTCAGCTGAGTCCGAGTCAAATCAAGACTCAGAGCCTAGCAGCATAGTTATTGACGCTTCTTCGACGAGCAATCTCAGACCTTTCTCCCCACCACCGACGGCCCCGCAAAAGCCTGAGCGGCGAGTGTTGACGACGTCTCATTTCGACAAGGCCATAGCGGAGATATCAGCAAGTGTCAGTGAGGACATGCGAACACTCACCGCTATTCGGAAGTTTGACGAGCAGTATGGCGATCGGCGAGGACGGCGAAAGAAGAGCGGTCTTGGCTTTGGCATGGCACCAGAGGCTGAAGGGAAGGGAAAAGAGGGAGACGAGGGGCGAGTGCGATGAGGACGGGAGAAACGCGAAATGTAGCAACCGGGATCGAGATATGACGATGATCCAATCTGATCTGTGGAGCCTTCGAGTCGACTCCAAGTCCCAGACGGTTTCGCAAATCGATCATGCTGACTTGGACCAACAAGTGTGCATCAGATAAGACTGTGGCAATATAGCCACTGCTCTCAGTTATTCCGCGCGTCATGGAAGTGCGGTCGCTGTAATCAATAAGCCGCTCGTAGGAGGTGCGACCGCGCCATTCATGCGGCCGGGAGACGTGGACGACCACCAGTCTTGAGCCGTCGATGCTTGGGAGATCTGCAATATAGGGTCTATAGACGATCTGAGCTCGATACAGCATAACAGTGAATCAGTTCAAGCTCTTGCATCCAGTCGCGACACCTCCACACAACGCTTGTCCCTCATTCTCGCCCGTATGCAAGATATCCCCGTCGCGAATCAAGCAGAAGCCGAGCCTATTGACCAAAGTCCACAACGACCTTCCGCGTCATCTCATCCCCCAGACAAGCTGCCAGCTCTGCCACGATACCCTTGATCGTCGCTCTGTCCTTTACATGACCCATCGTCCAGGCCACGATATCATCCATGCGCATGATTGGCGTTGCGGGTCCGAGACGCAGACGCATGCGGCCGAGGTTGGGAGGTGGGTCGAGCATGACGCCAGGCATGCCGAGAGTGATGAGGGAGAGGCCAGAGTTGGTGGCTTCCAGAGCTGAGGGGTACTGGTAGGTTGGATAGAAATCTGCGACGTCGTGCTTCTTCTCGCCGTTTTCGGTGACGACGACGACGTCCGAAACGTCGGAGCTGCTGCTGCTCGCCTGCGCACGAAGAAGGACTCGCTCTCTCGACATACTGACCCACTTCCTCTTCTCCATCAGCTCCTTCATCCGGTCGTCCAGCAAATCCCACTCTAGGTCATCAAAGTCAAGCACATACTGTGGCCTATAAGTGCCCTTATACCGCATCTTCATGCAGCTGTGGATGTAATAGCCCATATAGTAGTACTCATAGCCCTCATCTAACGCCAAGGCCAGCTCTCGAAGTGCAGACAGCTTGCCAAGACTCCACTTCTCGAAGTCCTGGTGGTAGATGAAGTACACGCCACTCACGGCATGTGGCAGGAGGTCGAGGACTGACATTGCAATAAGGCGTCCATCGAGGCGGTAGCAATGATGGTAGCTTCCGAGGCGTTTGCCCGAGGCATCTGTGCGGCGTTGCAAGGTCGACTCGCATAGGAAGCGGCGGAAGCCGGACTTCGTCGTTTCGGTGGGAGATTCATGGTGGACATTCTGCTGGTAATTGGAAAACAGATCGAACTTCTCGTTCGTGAAGGTATCGTATTCGAGTTTCACTTCGAAGGTGTGATCGGGCTTAGTTTCGATGTCGTAGGGTAGATTTGAAGTTTCGGGTGCATGGACGGTGGTACTGAGGTCGAAGATATCTTTGTCTCGAGCTTTCTCTCTGTGGCATCATCAGCATAGCTCAAGCAATACTGTGTCCACTCGCATGACCAACTCCTTGGTCTTCGGCTTCTTCAGCAAGGCCTTCATGTACTTTTCACCAAGTACATATCGATTCCACCGATGCAGTGTCTGTCGTTGGTCTTTACCAGCGTGAAACTGGGAGGCTGGTAACCTACGACGTCAGTCACTACCTGTGCATCACGTAGGATCTGGGGTAAACATACCTTATGGTATAGTGGGGACAGCACGACCTCGCGGCATCAGGCAAGTAGAGGAGACTGCCAGATCTGAAAAGCTGTATGAGCTAATGCTCGAATATTGCTGAGCTCATAGCGTCGATGTCGGTAAGCCATACCGTCTCCATCCTCTGTCCATGAGAATCTGGTAGTGCTCTGGGGCCAGCGACTTCGACGTGGCATAGTATGAGGCTCCTGCGCGATGTTAGCTCTATGAGAGTCTCATCCTATGTTGTTCGTTGTCGCTAGCGTCGAAGTAATACAGGTTGATTTGCTGTTGGAGGGTCATAGCTCATGCAGTGCAAGTAGACGCACGGGAATCGGGAGCGCGCCGACCTGAGTCTGCATCTTTGCAGTAGCCACAATCACCGGGCTGGTATCCTGTGACGATGTCAGTCGGCGCTTGAAATGCGTAGACATCTCTATCCAGCGTTCATGCACGACAAAGAAGCCTCCAGCGTGGAGCATGCCATCCACCCACGTTGCACAAGACCACGAGCTGCAACGAGCAGTGGTGATTGGGACAGCTACGACCTACCTATAGGCGTTAAAAGCGTTTGGGGCTCTTCTGTGGCGCCGGCGACCTGCATCGTGGGCGTCGGATGGACAGACGGGCTTTCTTAATCCTAGAGCTTCGTTGTATGCGGATGTGGCGTGGGGTATTGTTTTCAGACTGTCTCCATGCGATCAATCAACGTTGCGAAAGTGCTGCAATCATGGGATTCGTGAGAGCGACAGGCCGCGAGAAGTCGAACTCGTGGTAGGGAGTCGTTGGAGGGAAGGCGATGGTCTAATTGTCCTACATGATGATTGATGAACATTGACAGAGGCCGTCCCTACCTGCAGGTGCGACCCCCACCTTGTGGAGTGACGTTGGCTTTTCAGTGTAGCAACTACATCAAGGAAGGAGGCATACTGAGGCGAGTCGTCCAACGATGTTTACCACCAATGTTCGCAAGAGACTTGGCTTCAGGGGCAAACCTTCCGCGACAGTCTCGCTGGGAGCTGCTCTGGAGGCAAAGTCATCGCAAAGCGTCGCACACGAGCACTGACGTGGGGCAAGAGGCTGGGAAAAATTGGTCACGCGAGTCCAACGCCGCGTCCGACCGCATGGCGACCCGAGGAACGTGTTCACCTCAGCATCGCAAGTCATCACGCGAAGTATCGTTTCTCTCCAGTTCTCTAGCGCGGCATGTGCGCGCACGGTAAGTTCGGTCCCACGCGAGAACTTTTTAGCCCACGACGCTACTTGCGGTGGAGCAACCGTAGTATTTCTACCTCCTCCGCCCTTTCTTTTCCCGCACTGCCCCGACATCATTTCCTTCAACATGCCGAGCAAGCACAGCCTTCCTCCTCCCACCTGCCTGCAGAGGTCGCATTGCGTTGTTCATCGTCGTAAGACAGGTTGAGCAGGTCGATTGTTGCCTCAGGTGCGTGCACGTGCTTGATCGCGTGTTTGCCTAGCAAAGTGAAGGAATTGACTGGGCCTGGTGCTGTCGTTACGGCGTTGTCGCAGAAGTTCATTCGACACTTCGGTGGAGTCTCCTTGGTCAGACACGAAGTCGTTCCAAGGCAGAGCTTCGTCACAATGGCTCAAGAGAAGCAGCCCGAAAGGTCAATGGAGGCACGTGTTGGCAGAGATAACCAAAGGTTTGCAAAGCTAGACATGGACTTCGTTGGCGGATGACTCACACGATCGCTAGATATGGCCCTCGAGGAGAACGCCTGGTAGCTGGCGTCGTCCCTCTCTCCCAATCGAAAGACCAAGTCCTCCTTATCCAGTCATCTTCTCGCAAAGGCTGGGTTCTTCCCAAAGGCGGTTGGGAGGCAGACGAGCCCTCCGAAGCCGAAGCAGCCTGCCGCGAAGCTTGGGAGGAAGCCGGCATCCACTCTGCGATAGAGCGGGACCTGGGATTTGTGGATGAAAAGCGGACGGACGAGCAGATCAAGAAGGGTGGACCACATGCGCCCCGGGCTTTGTACCGGTGGTTTGAAGTCAGGGTCACGAAGGAAGAGGAGACGTGGCCAGAGGCGCACAAGAGGAGCAGGATGTGGATGAGCTATGCAGAGGCGAGGAGTCGGCTGGCTGACAGGCCGGAGCTGCTGGAGGCGTTGGAGAGGAGCAGTATCAAAAAGACTTGAAGGCTGACGCGCTGGATCGTTACGTTGCGCAGCCTGAAAGTTGATAACTTGACGCGGACGATCCAGGCTCCCCATCACTTACAGCTGTAATGTACCCGTACATCTCGCTCAAGTCACCTAACCACGGAGCTACGATCGAGCTACGGTCGAGGGTCTAAATCAGCGACCTAGAATTGACCTTGCTTCGTTATGATGGAAGAGAAGACGCTGATGATCTCGGGCATTCCATGGCTGCACTCGAGGTGTTTGTCACCAGGCAGGCACGATGCTGTAGAGAAGCTTGGCATCCATAAAGTCAACTTCACTTCATCAAAGCGACAGGTCTCGTCTGGTCGTGTTCAAGGTACAATATTGAGTGCGCGTTAGGTGCGTCGCGACTCGAAATCGCACAGTCAATGCTTCACTGCGCCTATGATTTGGGCAGTGTTGGTATGTGGCGTTGTCCCGCCTCTGTTCCCCAACCAATCTGCGCGCGCAAGGCTGAACGCTAGGTCCGATTCATGAGAACTCCTCCAGTTACGGGTTGAGGTATGATGTCCGCCTCAGCTACTACTCATGTGGCATTGCAGGCTATTGAGGCATCCTGTCGAGTCTTTTTCGTACCGAGAGATAAGTACCTGGTCTCCCTCGCTTTCATCTTTGTAGCGCTACTACCTACTTTTGATCTCAGCCTTGTGCCTCACTAGAACGACTCGAATCATTCACCATGGTGGCACCAATGCGTGTGCTTGTCGTACATGTCCTACTGGAGCTCTGCAGCCTTGTGTCCGCCACTGACCAATTTTACTTCCCGGCCATAGCGCCAGCTGATCTGTACGTTCCGACGGGCTTCACTCTGCAGGTATCCTGGAACACCACCTTCGCCCAGTCGAACTTGGTGCTTTGGCAGCAGACGGAAACGGGCTTTCTACCGAAGCATATCTACGGTGAGATTTGCTTGCAATATAAGGGAGGCCGACTGCTAACATCCGACAGTACACCTCAGCCCCGGTTTCCAGACATGGAATTGGCAAGCAAAGCGTATCGTGGACGGTGGCCTGCCTTTGCATTTCGAGCTGGCGCACCTCAATGGAAATGGTGGCAAGATTGGAGGCTTCAACAGTGGCAACTTCCATGTCGTGGACGGGCTTACGTCGGAGTTCACGTCGACCGCAGGCGCTACCTACATCCCGCCTACAGCGAATACAGCGACCACTGTCTCCACAGCTAGCGATGCGAGGACCAGTTCGACTGGCGTGGCTGATACTACCTCAACGAGCGCGGCTGATGCGACCTCAACGAGGGCAACGACGGTATCGGCCACATCCACGGTAGCGACTTCTACCACCCCTACGGCCGCGGCTTCGACATCCAGTGCCAGTGTACAAAACACAGCCACCGCTGCATCATCGACATCGACGACTTCGTCAACGGCGGCGTCAAGTGCGGCTCCAACAAGGGCCAGCAGTCTTGACAGCCTGTGGAGCCTCGCATTGGTACTGCTCTCCGCAAGCAATCTCGTCTAGTCCCGACCATCTCTATATAGACAGCTCGACATCTCCAACGTCCTGCATGACCAACTGACTACCTTAGCCTGTCCAAATGTCTGGAAAGTCTTGCGGGTAATATCGCGCTCACTGTGAGTACTGTTTACGTCCACAACGTTCAAGACACAGCAGAATGAGTCCAAGGGTTCTGGGACGGAGTCCAATCGAAGATGGTCTAGAAATGTCGTGGCATTGTCTGACGTAAGTTTGAGACAATCAGAGCACGAAGCGACTACAGAATCGTTCTAGCTGGTCCCTACAACGTGGTAGCGATTGCTGACCAGCAATCATCATTGTCTCTGCTTGTCCTTCACTTTCATCACAGTAGGTATATTACCTGCCGGAGATCCCATCGCAAGGATGTAATCAGTGCCGCATCGACAGCGCAAGGAGATCATGTCCACATCAGAAACCCCCCTTCAATACCTCGAGACCGCTCTCGCCCGTCCACAGTTGATCAAATGGTCTACTTTCTCTCGAATGCTCCTCTCCACATATCTCACAGAGCCTGATCTCCGCCACGTCCTCTACCTCGCCACCACAGCACTTGTAACTGCCCGCTGGACACTGCGCAAGCTCGACCTCTGGCGCAAGCGGGCTACTGCGTTCGGAATCCAGCACGCCGACGAATTGAACGGCGAGACCGAGACTGAGGGCAGCGCGTTCCGTGTCTGGCGGGACGAGCTGGATTTGGAAGCACCTCCTGTGAAGGAAGGGAGGAATGAGTGCGTGAAAGCGATAGAGAGTATCGTGGTGGAATTGCAGAAAGATTACCTGAAAGTTGGAAAGGCTAGAGAGTTGAGAGCAGAGTGGAGGCAGGAGAGGGTTTGAGACGTATTGCTGCATTTACTGCTGTGGCCTGCGAGTGAGACCCAATAGTGCAAGTCGTGATGGTGGGTTTAGATCCGTAGGGACAGCATTGTGAACGTACAACGCGTCTCGCTAGCCTCCCAGACGTTCTGTCGTGAACGGGCCATCGTGGTACTTCGCCATAGAAGTTCCAACTGCTGATTGCCTCCGTACAAGATGCCGTCCAACCCATCACGCTGGTAGTGCGCATAGTCCTTGTGACCAGTCGTCACACTTCTCACAGGTCATAAGTGCCAGCCATGTTGCTATACAACTGGACTCATTCGAGTCCCAGCGGCGCCAAACGCCTCGGCCAGCGTACTCTTCGACCGTTACAGCCTCAGCCTCACTCTGCATCAGCAGAATCATGCTGCAGAGCTGCTCGAAAACCTCGCCCCGAGTGGCATTCGGCAATCTGAAACATACCCTCTACAAATTCTTCGCCTTTTCAACGAGATAAATGATCTCTAGCACAGCGGCAAGAATATTGGAGCAGGTTGCCTTGCCTCTGGGCCTGCTACATTGGATGGAAATTATTATCTCCTTTGTAGCGAAGATTGGAGCGCAGTCTGATACCAGCGCAAGACCCTCGTACTCAAGTCGCCGTTGGCGAGTATTCTGATTCCGTGTTACCATCATCTCGTGGTCGAGGATGTCCAGGGAGTAGCTTGTATGGAATATCGTGATTGGCAAGCACTCATTGCGAATGGTGCGGCAAACTGCGTAGATAGCAGGAGCAGATGGACTGGGTTTGAGGCGGAAGTGTGTCCTTCCCTGTCGTGTACGACCAGATACTTGGGGGCGTAGTCGCTTGTGCCGTCAATGTAACTGTAGATTTTGAGGCGTAGTTCGGGCGGTATCTCCAGCAGGAGACAGCGATCTGCCATGGCCATTCCGCGGAGATTCCCCGTGTTGTAGGTAATGAGGCTTACAGAGGACAAGAAATGTCCTTAGACATAAAGGAGTGTGAAGTGGAGAACGATGGATCGCTGCAGCGCCATCACATGCACTTTGTGCAACGAAGCGGCTTTACACTCATGGATGAGGAGTAAGTCATAAAGAAGTGAGATAGATTTTACCGTAGTGCGCTTCAATCCAGCATGAGCGAGCCTATGCAGTCACATCTCGCCAGGACATGGAAATGCACGCATGCAATCGCTGTGTGCCTATGGCGCATCACGTCGCCTACGCCGTTGCTGTGACATGCACTCAGTTCACATGTCCTGCCTGTCACTCACGCATGAGCGCCCGACTCCAATTTGAGTGTTGCTAGAGCCGATGTATGGTCCATAGCGTCTTCTGGAACTCCTGGTTAGCTACGCCAGGTCGGACTCGACGATAGCGAAGCCCAGTGGGTGCCAGAACGGACGAAGAGGAAGCAACATCTTCGTGGCAACAGCCATTTGGTGGTGATGGCGCGTATTCATCAATATGATCGTCGCGAATGCAGGACCGTGCGGCCGAACCGCGGTACATCAGCGATCACGTCGCCCATGTTGTCGCCAACGTTCGCATTCTCTTTCCTCAGCCGCGTCGAAGAGACATCGGGTCAGCAGCCTCATGCAGCTGTGAGACTGGCTGTAGCACCACCAGATGACGTCCTGTCAGTGGCGTGTAAGACGGCCCTATGGCGAGATGAAGTCGATCATGCGCCAGATACGCGAAGGCATCATCAGCAGCATCATCGTGCAAGTCTGGTATCGCGATTCTGCGAACTCCCGCCACTCCCATGCTAGCGAGGTTCGTCAATACCAAGCCGCCGCGCACGTGTTCGTATAGCCACAGTCGACGGCCGAGAGGATGTCTTCCCACCCGGTTTGGAAGTAATTTTTCCACGGGAGTCGAGATCGGACAAAAAACTATTTTCTGGTCCCGCCGTGGGCTAGCAAAGTGTGGCAGGGTGTGGAGATCGTAGGTATCCCACCATGCACGCATCCGCAACACTGCATGACAGTGATCAGTCTGAAACGGCTGTCGTGCCGGTGGAGCTCGTGTACGTAGCACCTGCCGCTATGCTTTGTGGTCAGTCTTCAACGACACAAGATTCATGACGAGAGGGTGTGAAAGAGCACGCGGAAACGGCGCCCAAGCCACAATCGCCACACATCTGACACGCACGCGGAGGACGAAGAAACTCGGTTGCACCTGCAACACGCCTTTGGCACGCTGTCAACGGAATGAGCCACGTTCTTTGAAATGCTTGCATCTCAACACAGCGAAAGATCAGCGTTTGCCATGGTCCTGGACCCGGACTCGTCCGGCACCTCGGTTTGTCCTGTCTGCTGTGCAAACATAATCTACCGGCGATTGAGCCTTAACTGCTATGGATCGGGGAAAGTGGAGGCGATGTGGTGTGTGCGCGGAAAGTCTCCTTGTACCCTTCATCCCCCAAAATAGCTCGTAGCTTGACGTTCCTCACCGGGGTTCGTGCACCAAGCGACGACGCTATTCGATGGCTTGTTACGTGTTTGCCGCTCGGGCTTTTGTCGCCATCGATCTTCGTATTTCCGCTCTGTCTTGCAGCAGCCAGAGCGCCGATTGCCCGATGCTGGTCAATGTTTCCTGTTGGGTGGAGCGCAGATGGGCTGCCCCATTATGAGGATGGGCCTGTAACACAATGCCGCTGGGGTATGCTGGCGCTTGCCCTGTAGACCCTTTGTAAAGCTCTCCTATAGACTTTACAGCTTCTCGAAGACCACCTCTGCTTCAAACCCACATAGCTCTGGCCCAAAAAGTGGGTTTACGAAGTGTCGACTACCGCCCGTCGCATCTCCATTTCAGGCCCCGAGGCGCGCAGATCATCCACCACAACGGTGACCTCGCTAGCCGCCAGGGAAAGGCAAAGATTCTATATCGATAGCGCGCCCGGCGTAGCTCGTACTGCCTCTGCCGAAGCCTCTTGCTATCCAAGGAGCACTCTGAAACTAGCAGAACCTCATCCTACCGGCTCCCCTCGAGTCGTTGTCATCTGGGGCGCAGGCCAACAACTCTCTGCCCTGATTCTTGCGCCTCACGAGACCAGTCAGACCCTGGGTGCGCGTTCGGTACGCCTCTGACTACCTCGCAATCCGATTACCTGCTAGTGCGGCGAGCGCGTGCGCCGCAGAGGGACCGTCTTTTGGCAACTATCTGGAGCATGCTCTCCTACATGCCGCGGTCATCGGCACTGCTGTCTGACCTCCACCCCTCCTCGCCCACTACGACTACCTCAAACACCATGTCAGTCGCAGTGCTGCCTTCAGCACCTCTGCCATATGAGCATGTCACGATGCTCAGCGCACCATCTCCTTCGAAGCGACCAAAGCTGTCGCTCAATACATCGAGCGCCGTCCCGTCAGGTTTTGGCAAGAAAGCGACAAGTCTACGACTCGAAACCCTCTCTGCAACCTCTCCGACATTGCGCAATACTTTCAGCAACGCACATGAGGACGTAACGCGACTGCGAACGCCAGGCACACGATCGCATCGTCCGGTGCTCTCGTCGCTATCCATCTCCAGCTCCCCGATCTCAACAGTCGAAGAGCATTTGACACCCATCGCACCTGGCTCTTCGCACTCATCTGTAAGCTCCGCCGCTTCAACATCGACCACCGACTCCCTTCCAGTCGCGTTGCCTTACAAGCTTGCCTTCAACACTGCCTCGATACTCTCCAACGGTCCTCTACAACGGACGAGAAGCGTGCGAAAGCATTTCTCGCAATCGAAACCCATGTTCCCGACAGCAAAGAAGGTCGCCTTCAAGGCGCCGCTGGAGGAGGAGATCCACACCGAGCGCTACACCTTCTGCAACTCGGATATAGAGTCTTCGAGCTCGACGATCTCGACACTGGAGTTGACGCCGAGTGATCGGAGTAAGGCCAGGGATCAAGTTGACGACGAAGCTTCACATCTCGGTGAGAACTCAGAGAGAGACCTTTCAGTCAAGGCGCCAACAGTGACTGGCGAGAAGCGCGAGGCAGATGAGGATGAGGACGACAGCGACACATGTCCTGCCACACCTGTCGCTGGCCGTAGAAAGCGTGATCGAGAGTGGGTGTGGACACTTGGCCCGGTGAAGACGATCGAGACCGCGGAGACCGATGTCCACATCGCGGATGACGAGCCAGACGAGACAGCGAGGCAGCGCTCGCAGTGATGAAATGCATGGGAAAAATTTTAAAGGCCTTTTGGATTACTATACTTCGCTGTTACCAGCAAGACCTGCACCGCCAGGCAAAAGGTGTCCGGATTGGTGTTCATGTGGGACCGGCGTTTGGCTGACGGCTCATGCATCATGATACCCAAGAATATTACTGGATGAGAGGGTGTACATAGATCGTACAGTACAGTGCATGGAATTGAATCACTCGGAAGACAGGCAGCTGCAGCCGACCTCAACGTCAACATATCAGGCTTTCTTGCCACTCACTACTTCCGCGTTCGCTCTGTATATGAATTGTGTTACCATTGGCCCGTCCGACACCAACGCGTTTACAAGGTAGTATACTATCTCGCTGTTTCATCTCAATATCGCGAGTACATCGTCATGGCCATCGCTACCGTCCATTCCCTGTAAGGCAACGCCGTCGTCGAGAGCGTCTTTGCGACTCCATACCGAAGAACGCTGAAGGAAACGGCTGTCAACGGGAACCCATACGAGGAGGCCCACGTCATGCTCCTTCATCTCCGCCTCCCAGGCACTCGATGGCACCTTTTCGAAATTTGCGACCTCCCCCTCCCACCATTCCTCCAATCCGCCCTCCAGGAGACCCTCACAACGCAATGGACAAGTCGCCTCCCACACCTCCAAATCGTTCCACCCGCCACCCACGCCGCCAAACTAGTAGCCGAGCTCCTCACCTCCCTCACCTTAACCTCAGGACCAAACTGGAAAGTCATAGACTTCTGCTCCGGCTCTGGCGGCCCCACGCCCTTCATAGAACTCACCGTCAACGATCAGCGCCGCCGCGCGGGCCACAAGGAGGTGCCCTTCCTGCTGTCAGATCTGTACCCGAGTCTGGACGCTTGGATCTTGCATGCTTCGCGGTCGGAGAATCTGACGTTCATCCCCAACTCGGTCAATGCTGCGAATCCGCCTTTCGCTGCTATTTCGCCTACGACACAGGGGGATAAGGAGCTCGCTAAGGAGGCGGGCTTTGGGCATGATGATGCGAAGGTTATGAGGTTGTTTTGTTTGGCTTTTCATCATTTTGATGATGAGGTTGCGAGGAAAGTGTTGAAGAGTACGATGGAGACGAGTGATGCGGTTGTGGTGCTGGAGTTGCAGGAGAGGGGTCTGTGGAGTTTGGCAGCCATGTTGGGCGAGTTCTTTCTGGTGGCATTGATGACGATCTGGTGGTTTCCGCTATCTTGGGAGACGCTGCCGAGGTGGTTGTTCACGTACTGGATCCCGATCATTCCATTCATACATGCATATGATGGCTTTGTGTCTTGCCTGAGGACCAGGACCTTTGGAGTGAGTACTCGAGGTATCAGGTGCTACTTGGCAGATTCAAGCCACTAATCCTGCTGCAGGAGTTCATCAACCTCATTGACGACGTGATGGGACGAAGTCACGATACTGAGATACAGGGAGTCGGTGTGTCAGTGAGACGCGGTGATTGGGTTTTTACTAACTATCGTGTCTTACATACCTGGCCTTGCTTATACATGGATGCAACAGTTGGCAGAAAGATTGAAGCACCCATAGCGATAAGCTAATCATGTATTGGGGCCATCGTTACATCTCGCAAGACATGCGCCTCCTGCATATTTTCAGATCAACTGTCGGATATGAGTATGCTATTGTCGACAGCGTCACAGCCGTCGTCGCGCACTCGCTGCATCGTGGAGACAGATTGTTGCTTTCGTGATGAACCGTGATGGACAACCCGTGGCTTTCGATGGGTCTGTGACCAACACCGTCCACTCCTGCGGTACCGTACACGTTTGCGTAGGCAAGTAAACACCCCACCCTTGAGACTACCGAGTCCTTTGATGTGCGCAAATGTCGTTCTTCGCAATCAAATCACCCAAAAGCTCAACGCCACTCCCTCAGCAAAACACACCACCGCAGGCAAGCTTCCCAACACCGTCCTCGCAACATACACAAAGAACAGAGTCGCCATATCCTTCTCATTCTCCCCCTGCACCTCCGCCTCCCTCTTCCCCTCTGCCTCCTTAACCTGCCCCACAATCCTCAGCATACCCGGCGCAACAAGCGGCGCAAACCCCATCTGCACCCCCGCAAACACAACCCCAACCGCATACCACCACCCCACCTGCCCCGTCTCCAGCGTCTGATGCTGCGTTAGCCATCTGAAGCTCAGCAAGCCCGAGGCGACGGTTGTAAGGGTTAGAATGAGGTTGGTGGTGGCTAAGGGGCCGGAGTAAGAGGCGAGGAAGTGGGAGAGAGGTTTGCCGGAGATTTTTGTGAGGTTTCCTTGCGAGTCTTTCTTGGGGGAGAGGAAGGCGGCGAAGAGGGGGAGGGAGGCGAGGGAGAGGCCGAGTTGGGCGGAGGCGGTGCAGAGGGGAAGGATGAGACCTAGATGGGCGGGGAGGGGGCGGAGAAGGGGCATGATTAGGGTTGGTGGGGGGTGTGGAGAGGGAGGAGTTCGGTGACTATGCGGACTGTGTACTCTATAGGGTGTATGTTACTAGATCATCGGACATGCTCGTAGAGGTTACATTGGATGATATCGCGCTAGCCGGATACAGTAGTATGTTTGTCGCTCCAGAGCGTGGTCGCGATTAGATCATTGTTCACTTTACCTTCGCACCTCACAAGTACCTTTCTTGTTATCTCCCTCATACGAAAGGTCCCCGTCGAGCTGGTTTAGACTTCTTCGACGTTGTCCCTGCTGGTATGATGCCCACCAGGACTACTCCGTTCCCTGGCTAACCCACCGGAATGCAGCAGCCCGACAAGACGACCACCTCACCCAGACCACAGCTCAAGATGAGCTCCTTCATCAACACAATGTTCGTCCCTCACTCCTCGCCCCAAGCTCACTATCCTCACTCGCCCAAGCCTCTGCCCGCACTCCAATCAAACATCCTCGCTGCATCAGAAAGCTCCCTACACCTCCCACTGCGTCCAGACGCAGTCCATGAAAGCCCACTTCAGCACCAGATCCACACGTTCTTCTCAGACACGCCGCCGCCGTTGAGGAACGACAAGCCTGCTTGGCCCGGGCATGGCGGATGGCTAGGACAGCAAGTTAACTTTGGTCGCAGCAACAGCAATGCCCGCAGTCGGCAGACGTTCCAGAGCCAGAAACGCGCGAAGGGAAGCAGTACCTGGCAATTGAAGCAGTTCGCCGACGCGACATTAGGCGGGAATAGTCTGAGGAAATGCGTGCAATTACCTGAGGGGGAGGATAGGAATGAGTGGCTGGCTGTCAATGGTACAGTCAATCAGATCTCATTGAGCATCGACGTTGTTACTAACGCTATCATGCAGTCGTCGATTTCTACAACCAAATCAACCTCCTCTACGGCAGCATCACTGAATTCTGCTCCCCGACCACCTGCCCCGAGATGAAGGCCACAGACGAATTCGAATACCTCTGGCACGACCCTCCCAAATTCCCGAAACCCACGCGCCTTCCAGCACCGACTTACATCTCCCACCTTCTCACCTGGACTTCCAACCACCTCTCGAATGCCACGCTCTTCCCGACTGCACCGGGCGTGCCGTTCCCAGCAGACTTTGAGAAGACTGTCCGCATGATCTTCAAAAGGCTATATAGGATTTTTGCGCATATCTACTGCCATCATTATACGGTTGTGAGGGGGTTGGGGCTGGAGCCACATCTCAATACGGGTTTCAAGCACTACGTGTTGTTTGTTGAGGAATTTGGGTTGGCTGAAGAGGGTGGTAGTGGAGGGAAGGGAAAGGGGGAGTGGTGGGGTCCACTTGGGGAGTTGGTGGAGAGTATGCTGAGGAGCGAATGAGCGTACGTGGCTTACGCATCATGGAGCATGCCTGAGCTGGTATCGAGCGAGGTTCTGGGTCGAAGAAGCGGCACCGACGGCATCGGAGGCATGGAAGAGGCGTTTGGGAGGGTCATGAGGATTATGGTCATGATACACGAGGGCTGCGAGGGCAAGGCCGCGGACACTGGTGCCTGTTTTCCGCTGTAATGGGAGTTTGCTACGAAGGCTTTCACCTACGTTGACGTTGCCTGTTCCTATTTCAGTAGTTCTCGTTATGGAGGTGCATCGATAGGCTTGGTGGTGTCTGGCTTCTGTTATAGACATGTACAGAGTTCCCAGAGACGTCACATCCACCATGCCTCCAGAACTTCCAACAATGGTACCCACAAGCCACGATACATGCATGTCTCGCCCGAACACGTCCGACAACACGACACACGCTCGACCAAGACAATTGAACCACGCGCCACGCGACAAGAGTGCGACGTTTGAGAATCCCCGATGCTTCCAAGATGTGACTTCCATTGTCTTTGTCGCCAATCCATAGGCCCATCACCAGCCACACCAACTGCACCACCACACTGAACTAACTTACACCAACGCCAAAGTTCCACGACATGGCAAATATCAACAGTAACCCTCTAGTCGATCCCCCTACATTCGCTCCCCCAGCACGACCCCTTCGCTCCGCCTCGCACTCCCCCGTGCGGAGACAGGTGTCGTATGGTCGGCATATAAACGCCGATCCACTCCTCCGCGACCTCTCCCCTACGGTTGCTCTCAGAGCTTTTGGCCAGACGCGCGCGGCGTCGCCTAGAGCCGATGCATTGGCCCAGTGCTTCGAGCATACGCCTGATTCGCGAAGGGTGCTGGGTCAGCGGGCGGCGGGGTTCTGTGTGGATGTTCGGGCTTGGGTGAGGGAGGTTGAGGGGTGGGAGTGGGATGATGAGGGAGGGTTTGATGAGGTGAGGGAACGGAAGAGGAGGAGGGTTGACGTTGGGGATGAGGTGGGGGAGCGGCATGGGGAGGACGAGGAAGAGGTGGAGTGGTGGGGGAGTTTGCCGAGGCGGACTGTGGAGGGGTATGAGCACAGGATTGCGGAGATTGAGAGGGGGGTTGAGGATGTGGATGTGGAGGAGTTGAAGGGGTTTGTGAGGGGTGCACATCAGGATGCAGAGGATGGGAGTAAAGTCAATGGGAATGCTGCGAAGGGGAGGAAATTGGATGATTATACGACTGTGGTCACAGCTACAATACTGAAGGCGTTGCCATATCTTTCGCGGCTGAACAAGTTGCTGGACGTATGGACCACCCGACTATGGATCCTTCGACAGGTGCCCGGATTCCTGGATGGCATGAAGCAGGCAAGGAGCGAGCTAGGCGGTGCATGGGATGCCCTGAAACCTTCAGCGAGCGAATCTGATGCTTCGGGCCAAAGAAAGGCGTCTGAAAATGACCACCTGCTCGACCTGCAGACCAGGCTCGATAATCGCATCACGAGTCTCGGTAGGCGACTCGACAACTTGCTCGACGAAACGGAAGGTGGAGCAGAGACTCTACCGGAGCGCTGGATCGAAGACTTTGAGCACTTGGAGCAGAAGTACTCGGAGTGGAGGGTACAGGTTGAGCGCACAATCCTTGATCGCAAGCTCGTTGAGAGTCGAGCTGCTGATCACGAGGCAAGACGACTCAGCAAGGGTCTCACACCTGATGATCACTTTGGTGGCTCTACTGATCAATCTACCGACGTCAGGATTCACGCCTCGAACGGCGCTCAGCTGGTCACAGCCAGCACGATCCCACAGGACAACGTGACAGACATGGAGGCAATGATTGATTCTGCCATAATCGATGTTAAGCATCTTTCGGCGGAGCCGACACCGGCAGCATCGAGCGGACCTGAGACTGGTGGTTGTGCTCATGCGACAGAGATTAAACTTGTTGCCCACCCTTATCAACCTAAAGATACGAATGAGGACCATCTCGAACCATCGGACGCGCTTCGGAACGTAGTCACTATCACCAAGGTCAGCGACGAGCCGAGTGCGCCCGATGCCGGAGCTAACCCTCGACATGTGTCCGATGCAACTCCCTCCACAGGACATGGCGACGACCATCTTGCAGCAGACGTACCTTCGCGATCTGTTTCAACAAGCAGTGTGCCAGCCAACATCATGGTCAAGAAGCGCGCTGCTTTCCTGTCGGACGCCGAGCGTACCAGCTCGTTACAACGCGCGACTAAGTCTCCCGTGAGGTCGTTTGAACATGCTAGTAATGCGTTCACTCGACTGTTCAAGAAGGATAAGCCGGAGGAGGTGAGTCGTAGTAGCTCGGCGGCGTCGAGGAGGACTTTGTCGGGTAAGGAGCGGACATCTAGTTTGACGAATGGGGATCGCGAGGTTGTTGCCCCTGCAGGCGTCAATACAGTGGGACCGGCAGAAGAGGCGCACGCGAAAGGTGTTATGCTATCTGGGGCTGGGACTGCCCCTCTGGAGAGCCGAGCAGATACGCCTTCTTCACCCGAGGCAGTGATGCTGGATGTGAAGTCAACGCCGTCTCCCAAAATGAACATCACCGGTCAGCAAAGCAATTTCTCACCTGCAGTGGGACACGAGAGAGAGACAGAGCCGGACACCACAGTGGCTCCAGCCAAAACCGAGGACTGGCCACTTGCATCGCCCGTTGCGTCCCCTCACGCTGGCACTACACCTGCGCAAGTCTCCCCGATACACGAGACTGCGCCTGTGCCTGCGCCTGGTCTGCCGAGCCTACATCATGAGCTCAGCGACAACAGTACAGAGATTCATAGCCCGGGGCCACTGGACAGCAATGCCTTCGATCGCATGTTTGTTGATAGCTTGCCGGCAACACCGGACGGACGTAACGCCACATCAGCAGCCCGCCGTGGATCGACAGGTCGCGCCGGATCACCATCAGGCCTGCGAAGGTCGATCGAATGGTTAGACGAGCAAAAAGCTCTCGCTCACAAGGAGGTACGCAGTGCGTCCTTAAGTGATCGCGAGGCACTCAGTGCAGATTTGATCGACCAAAGCAACACCAACGAGACGGAACACCATGCAAAGTCCCAGAACGATTCTCCAAGGGATTTGCAGCAGCTACACGATCAAAGCTCCCCGGAGTCTCCACTGTCAGCCATGTCTTCGCCCGAGATTAGAGACGCGAGCATCGGATATTTCCCCCTCCAGAGTCCCACAGCATCACAACGCAACAGCGTCGCAGCTGTCACTCCACTCCAAATTCGGAGCATCAGTACGCCCTTGGCATCTCCACTGCATCTTCGCCTCAGAATCCCTGGTCTCCACGGCGAAGTTGACAATGACGACCTGTCTGTCAGGAAGCCTCTCATGGTGAAACGGGCAAGCATGACGAGTATCGAGTCTCATTCCCGATCTGAGCTTCGCAGCATCGACCTGAGCAAACGAAGACCGACTTCTATGTTGCAGTCGAAGTCAAGCAGTCCGGCCGAGCATTCGCAATCTCCCATCGGGCAGCAGAGCTTCGCTGCATTTCCAGTGCCGCCAAGTGGTCATGTGCCTAGTGTCGCAGAAGAGTCTGCAGCCAAGGACGATGCTTCCGAAGGTCCGAGTCCCGTGTCACCGCTCGAGGAGTCACCAGTACTTCCGAGAACAAGCGGACCAATGCCTAAGCTAGCCGCAGCAGTCGCAGACAGCAGTCCAGCAGCCCAGAAAGCGGACCTGAACGCTCTCATGGGCAAGCGTCGCCAGCCTCCCGCTGCTACACTCACTCCCCAGAAGAAGAAACCTGCCTTCAAGACACCGACGATGCATGATGCGGCGTCCTTCGATCGCCACGTTAGTTCCGTGCTCGAAGCTTTGCCGGCGCCTATCAAGTTCCGGTCTAACCCTAGATCTTCGCCGCGGAACGCTAGTGATCCTCGACCGAAGACGCCTCGTCTTGTCTCGCAGACGAAGAGTTCAGGGCTCACCCTTGCGCCCGCGGAGCTCGATGCTAAGAAGTCACAATCCGCAGCAGATCCCGAGGTGAAGCTGTACCATCTTACTCAAGCAGGGCGTGAAGAACAGCCAATCCGTCTCTTCGTCCGACTGGTAGGCGAAAACGAGCGTGTCATGGTGCGTGTCGGCGGCGGGTGGGCAGATCTCGCAGACTACCTGCGACAGTACGCCGAACATCACGGCAGTCGCACAGTCAGTGGAGGTCGAGAGGTCGATGTATCGACCCTAGCCAGCGCTGGCACAAGCTCGAGAAAGGTGAGTGGTGCCGCTGCCAGGCCGACACATATCCCTGGCTCTCGCCCTGGAAGCAACGACAGCGCCGCCACGCCGGTCTCACCAGAGACTTCGAGTAGTCCGACGCCAGCCAACTACACCTCAACGCCTAACAGATCATCACGCCCATCGACTGCAGACTCGCTTGCATCGCGGACTGCTTTCGCCAGCGCGAATAACAGTGGCAAGAAGGCTGATCTGCCTGAGCACAAGGCGAAGTGGATTGAGGGCATGCTGGAGAAAGTCACGAAAGCTAGTGCAGAGAAGGCGAGGGGTGATAAGGGGGTTGTGGGAGAGATTGGCAAGGCGGGTGCGACGAGGAGGGTTATATTCAGGAGTTCTAGTGCGTTGGGTGGGGTGGGGAAGAAGTGAGGATGTAGGATTTCGTATGATCGGGCGGGGTATGGCTGGGTATCGGCCAGTAAGAGGATGTGTACGATGCAAACATGAAGGCTGGATTTGTATGTCTAGCGGGGTGTTTTCATAGGCATAGCGCGATTGGTACAGCAGACCATCGGAGAAAAGATGCATGATATGCGCTCTCATCGGCGTTCTTATACGGTCATAGCATAGCGTTCACTATATACATGTATGCATCACCTTTCAAGTACTATATAAGAAAGCACATCCATCAGCCTATGCGCATGGAATCGCCCCAGACTCCATCCTCGCCGATCGATCCTTCCATCGTATGGTGTGAAGCTCGAGTTCAAGCACTGTAGGGCCACCGTTACTCGCTGTCGACTTCGTTACAAACACCATCCACATGTCACGGCATCTCCACGGTCTTGCAGAGTCGGAGGGGGAGGGACTTACTATAAACTCAACACCAGATCTCCACGAATACTCGCCTTCAACTCGATCTCAATCTCCAAATTCGCCTCCAAGCTCAACTTCAATCCATCACTATCCCCTCCCGGCGCCTCGCCAAACTTCTTATACGGCATATACTCCGGCTGCCTGGGATCTGAGCCTCGAAGCGGAATCTCGCCCCTCATAGCGCGGGCGTGTGTGACAGGCCCGTCCATGGACGTGCTGTCCGGCCCAATACGCTCAAACGGCCGCTGAGCCTGGAGATCGCCGCGTGCGTCCGCTTCTTCGAGGACTTCGAGACTGGTCGTGAACATGTGCTTTCCCTCGTCCTGCTCCTTTCGCAGCCGCTTTCGCCGGTCTCGTCGCGAGGAGGAGCGAGAGCGGTTCGTTTCGAGGCCTTCTTCGCGGCGTTGCATGGCGACGAGGTTTTGGACTTTCTTGTTCTGCGTTACGGTGCGGCCTTCTTCAATTTCCTTATTGGGTTGCCGGGGGGGACCGCCATCGGCTTCCTGTCGCTGGATGAGTTGCTGCTTGCGGCGATCGATTTCCTCTTGCTCCGATTCATCCTCGGCTTCCTTGTGGTATATTCTGTCGGGGGCTTCGGTATCTTTGACCATGTTTGCGGTTGTTTGGCAACGACCCGCTGCGAAGGGCTTTAGGAGAGGGTTCGGAGTGTATGTTCAATCTATGGCTATGTGGTCCAGTGGTCCAGTACTCGAACGGGTCAAGTAATGCAGCAATCGTCAATGATGCAGTCCTTCTAGTTCTATAGACAACGGCCAGTAGGTCCAGCAGACACAGCAACGGCAGCTTCTCGAGCCCTCCCACGAATGCCGCAATCCGCAGCAAGGTCCTAACCGCCGCCAGCCAATGACTACTGCTCCCTCTAGAAACCTGTTTCCATCCTCGCCGCAACTTGCACGTCTTTACCCCACCGGCGCTGCTGCCGACATCCTCGATCGCCAACAGGGATTACTTACTGCATGCGAGCGTTCCGGCCCCGCTACGCCGCAGCGATGAAGTCACTTTGTCTCATGCAAGCATTCTACGCGCGTCGTTGTGCAAGAATCTTGATGGAAGTGGAAGACAGACTTTTGACGGACGTTTTGGAAGTGCGTGGTTGGCGCGTGGGGTGGCTGGAGCGGTCGAACGACTCGTAATCTGAGTTTGGGAGGAGACGAATGAGAGTAATTCGATTGATGAGGTTTCATTAGTGGAATTTGTGCCCGGTTCGCTTACAGTGAGAGTTTAGCAACTGTCTGAAGCGGTGGAACTGTCGAACGAGATTCTGTACCGTGTCGCCGTGCATATCCGAAGGGTAGCATTGCCAAAGAGTAAAGATCGAAGCATAGTAGGAAGGTGATGATTGTGGTAGGTAGTGCCATAGATTGCGGTGCATTACATAGAACATCAAAGCACCACTGAACACCAATGTGTCAGTGAACACCTCGTATTTCCAAGTCCATCTAGTTGAGCAGACCCAGTGTCAGGTCACCGTGGATCTTCGCCTTCAGCTGGATCTCGATGTCCAGGTTCAGCTCAAGTCGCAATCGCAGTTGCTCCCCACCACCCTCCTCCTCTTCCTTCTTCTCCCCGCCTCCAGTCAGCCCACCGAGCGCCTTGCCTGCGGTGTCGCCGACCTGCCCAACAGCCTTGCCTGCGGTGTCCTGCACCATCTCGCCTCCAGGTAGACCCTCAGTAATGTCGTCTAGCCCACCACCACCCTTGCCCTGCTGCTTCTTCTGCTTCTGCCTCTGCCTCCTCCCTCCACTAGCACTCTGATCGCTCCTCGCCACACTCTCCGCATCCGAATCGCCTCCCTTGCGTCCCCGTCCACGACTCTGGCGTCTGCGGGACTTCTCGCGCTGCTGCTGGGGTTCCGGCTCGGCCTGCTCCTCACCCTCGGCGTCAGCCTGTGCGTCTTCGCCGCCCTCGTCCGTGGCATCGGGAGTGGGTTGCTGCTGAGGTTCTTCCTCCTTGGCCGCGGCTTCTTTCTTGCCGCCGAGCTTTTTGGGAGTTTTCTTGACGGAGGAGGAGGATTTGCTGGCTGAGGCGCCGACGCTACCGCCGGCGCTTGCACCGCCTTCGGCACCTACAGAGGCTGATTGCGATTCTTCTTGCTTTTCCGACATGGCGGTAGACTACTCCTTGGGTCTTGGAGTGGACCAAGGTATTGGGATTTGAAAGGGTTTTGGTGATGTTGCAAATAGCTGAAATAGAGACGCCCACAGGTATCAATTGCAATGGTAAGGTAGAGATATGGAGACGCTACCGGGGAGGAAGGATTTCGAGCCAGCCCACCGTGAAACCTGTTTCGCGGCCTCGATGCGATTCGGCAGCGCAGTCTTCGTCTGACGCAATGGAAGCACCTTGGCCCTACCAGCCCCCCGCCGCTAGGGTATGTGTACAAAGCAAGGCACATCCTTGCGCGTCGCACTAGCCGACAACCATGCAGATCGGGGGCGTCGGAGTCAGCCGCCGGCTGTTGAAAAGTGGTCTGCGTGTGGCTGAGCACGGCAGACAGACTTTGCACAGTAGATTTGTGCAAGTGCAGCTGTCTTCTGCCGTCGGCCATCATTCGTATATCCTCAGATCGTGTGCACCAAGTGTCAAGAATGATGAGAGAATGCGTGCCATTAGATATATTAATCCTCGACGAGGACGGCATCTGTGTCAGTTGCATTGGAATCGTTTGCTCGTAAAGCACAACAATTTGAATGTCGAGTTCACGTGCTGCCTCGGCACCGTTGATCGCAACGACAGTCTCACTTCTTCTCCCTTTCGTCTGCGCTGAAGCGTACATCGAGTCTTCAACGTTCGTTGCATGAGAGCTATAGAGCAAAACTTGAAGCCCGAATCTGATCAGCCCAGTGTCGTCGAAGATGGCAGACCAAGCAAGTAAGAACGCGGCTGCTCAGCAGCGAATCGTCTCTCATATGCAGAAAGATCATCATGATTCCGTGAGTGCCTTCAATGAATTCTTGTCCAAGCCACTTGTACTGATGTTCCTAGATTGTCCGATATCTCGAGCACTACAGCAAGGTCTCCGCCTGGACTGCACAAAGTGGCGTTCTCACATCCGTCGATCTGAACGGTATGAACCTCACTGCAAGCGGCAAAGCCCACCGGATTCCTTTCGACCCGCCTTTGAAGTCCTATAGCGAGGCCCGCGAACGTGTGGTGTCGATGGATCAAGATTGCTTGAGAGGTCTTGGCCGCTCAGACATCACGATCAACGAGTTCATCTGGCCAACTGGCCGCTATGGGGTCGAGTTCGCCGTCATACTTGGCATCTTCGCGGCTTACAGTCAGCGATGGTGGTTCGCACCTGGTGGCATCGTTGAGAGATCGCTTGGAGCGGGGTTGGCGAGGTTCAGCTATAGAATACAGCCTTGGCTGTTTGGGGGGCTGCTGGTCATCCACGCTGCAGAACTGGCGTACTTTGTGCCTGCAAGGCTGAGGAAACATTCAGTCAATCCCAAAACCGGATTGTTCTGGTTGTGGTGTGCCGCGCAAGCTGTTGCGGGTGTTGGGTGTTCGAAGCGATTCGATGCAATGATTGAGAAGAAGAGGGTGGCGAAGGGGAAGCAGCAGCATTGAGCTATGCTCTTGTTTTAAATTCATACAACATATATCTCACGCTCTCTGCGGAGTGACCTTGAGATCGAATCCTTGGCTGAGTTAGTGCATGCATGCATTATACATGTACACGGGCATTGGTGATGGAGAGCCCGGAGGTAGTGATTTGGGTGCGGAAGCTGCAATACTGGCTTGCGTAGCCGAGAGCACCCCTGACTTCACTCCTGATCGTGACTGCCTGCAACTTAGAGTCCATTGGTCTTGCCACAACATATATTGTTGGTCAACACATGTAGACCATGGTCGGACACGCGTCTAGGTGCCACGTTCGACACCTTTTGTTAGCATTGATGGGATGATCGTTAAGGATGTAACCCTCGGAGGAATGTTCTGCGCCGGACCCATCTTGCTACCGACCACACCGACGCGATTGCGGCCAACCTCAATGGTGTAGTACATTCATCACTGACAGTCAGATGGGCGCAACCGAACCATGGCACCGATCATCATCAACCTCGAGAGTTCGCCGAGTGATGAATCGGACCCCGTCGTCAGCAGAGCGAGTACGCCAGGACCCTCAATTGAGTGTCCCGACTATGATTCACAAACGTCGGACCAACAGTCTGATCGACCTATCGCGACATTGAGTGAAGGAAGTGTGGAGCTTGATCTGTCGACTGAAGCAGCTCAATTCCTGGATAATCCGTCCAACTTCATCGCTCTTGGCAGCTTTCGGAGCCATGATGATGGCACTGGAGCCACTTACGATCACTGGGAGGACGTACCAGCCGATTTTGCAGGCGCTACACTGAATGTGGAGATCCTTCAGAATCTGCAGAAGCTGAGTGATGCGAGGTGGGTGAAAGTAGCACATCGATCTATCGTAACTGGTCCGCATCGTCAACACATCTTGTACCACGTCTACCTGTTGCGTGGAGACGTCGGACATCGTTTCGTTGACCGCAGCAACAAGAAGATGTTGGCATCACTCGACTTGATACTCGCTCATATCGACGTTAGCCCAGAGACATGGGCGGGCGACGTTGGTCCAGGGACCAAGTTCGATTGGTGGGCTACCGTTCAGGAGGGCTCACTGTTCAGCAAATTCAACGAACTGCCATCACCTGAACCAAACTTGGCTTGCGTCACTGATCACTATGTCCGAGGTGCTATGCAAGACCTGCTCGAGCCTGAATCACTGCAGGGTATCCGAACGGAGCTGTACCCATACCAGCGAAGATCAGCGGCCGCTATGCTGCAGAGAGAGTCGGTCTCGAAGTTGGATCTTGATCCCCGTCTGGAGCAGCGCACTGCACCCGACAACACATGTTTCTTCTACAGCCCGAGGGAGTTGATCTTCCTGGGAAAGCCCCGGTACTATGAGGCATGTCGAGGCGGAATTCTGGCCGAATCCATGGGGTTGGGCAAGACGCTTATCTGTCTTGCTCTAATTGCAGCCACAAAGCATCACCTCCCTAAGATGCCTTCGCAGTCTGCAGTAGCGCCGGTGAGGCCGAATATTGCGAAGCTAGCCACTATGGCTGTCTCAGCGATCAATCGCAGGTCGATACCCTGGAAGATCGAACTTGAGCGCATAGCGGCCGCTACAGGGGAAGATCGACTAGGTTGTGCCCAGCTACTGGACCGGCATCCACCATCGTACGAGGTCCCAACCATTGCTCAAAGAACGGGGCGCAATGCTGCCCCAGTTCGAGACAGCCGCACTTTAGCTGCGACCACACTCGTTGTAGTTCCCCGCAACTTATGCCGGCAGTGGCACGCTGAGATCGAGAAGCATGTGGATGCAGACTACCTCAACATACTGGTGATGGAAGATCTGAGTAAGCCACTTCCATCGGCGGACGAGCTTCGAGGATACGATGTTATCATTTTCTCAAGAAACCGCTTCGAGAAGGAAGTCAAAGATGGTGCGGACGGGCAAAATAGGCGTCTACCATCTGGCAAGCAGGTCTGTCGTTGTCCTTACATCGGCGCGACGAGAACCAGGGACTGTCATTGCATCAGAGTGGAGCATTTATATGTCTCACCCCTTAGGCATCTGCATTTCAAGAGACTCATTATCGACGAAGGTCACGCATTCTCTGCTAGTCAGAGCATTGCAGTCAACGTTGCCAACAAACTCATCACTGCAGATCATCGATGGGTGGTGAGCGGCACACCAGCAAAGGATCTGCTGGGCATTGAGATTCCAGCGTCGGACTCAGTCAGCCGCGAGATCGTTGCGGCCGGACGTAGAGCATTCGATCCACGAGAAGACACCAGCGGTGCCATAGAGAGCCTGGGATCTCTAGTGAGCAACTTTCTAAAAGTCAAGCCTTGGTCCGCCGATGTGAAACGCGGCAAGTCTGTGACCTGGGACGATCTCATCTATCGTCATGAGAACACGCGCAAAAGAACGTTCTCTGGCTTCTCTGGTTGCCTTTCGCGGACATTGTCAAGTGTCGTAATAAAGACTCGGCCAGAGGATGTTGAAAGAGATATATGCCTGCCGCCATTCTCCCACGAGACTGTCTTATTGAAGCCTTCGCTTTTTGACAAGCTCACGGCGAATTTGTTTATTTTTGTCCTGACTGCGAATGCTGTGACATCGGAACGTACAGATGCAGATTACATTTTTCACAAGCACAGTGCAGGTGCTCGTCATCACCTGATTGCCAATCTGCGACAAAGTGCCTTCTTCTGGACGGGTTTCAGCACTGAAGATGTCCAAGGTAGCAGGAAGAACGCCATCACATATCTTGAGAAAGAAGGCACAGGAGCCTCCACTGCCGATCGTCATCTCCTAGCAGAAGTCGTGCAAGCTGCAGATGTGGTTCTGGCCTCCTCTGGATGGCAGAGCCTGAGCAATTCTCACGAGCTTGGGCTGTTCGTCGATGAGTGGCCAGCAGAGACAGCACATCACTGGACCTTCCCCGGCTGCACCGACCCGATGCTGACCGGCATGTCGCAGGCACTAGAGGCGCAGCGGCATGTGCATGAGAGGGTGGGTTCCGGTGATCCGAGTGATGGCCTGGCCGGTGTTGGGATAAAGTCACTGGCCCGTGCACAACAAGGGCGAGCGTATGATGCTGGATTGATGGACAAGCAATCCAAAGAGTCAGCAAAAGCCGGTCTGCCCTCGTCTAGCATCCAAGGAGAGCCATCTCTCAAGCGAAGACGCTCCATGTCTGAGGATGGTCGCCGTGGATCCCCAAAGAAACGGAGATCTTCAGGCGGGGCCCCACAGTTGCCTGCCACAACACAGCCAGCCTCTCAAAACGCACCTATCCCACATGAGACTGAAACGGCAGAAGTCACATCCGATAGAGGCCCTCTCACAGGGTCATCTGTCGCTGGCGCCCTGGACAGCGCAGTTCTGGCGGCCCCTGTTCATCTCGCTATCGATCGCGAGTCCCCTGCTGATCAATTTCCGAACCATACACCTTTCCAGAAGACCCAAATCACTGGCACTTCCTCTGCTAAGCTAAGCTACCTTGTGTCGCAAATCTTGAACTACTACCACGATGAGAAGATTCTGGTCTTCTACGATGGAGATAACGCGGCATTCTACATCGCGCAGATGCTAGACCTGCTCCACATCCGGCACGAGATATACGCAAAATCGCTCACTGCTGCCATGAAGTCAGAATACGTTGTCAACTTCAACGAGAACCCCGACGAACGAGTGTTATTGATGGACGTAAAGCAAGCCGCTCACGGTCTCAACATCTCGTCTGCGTCAAGGGTCTACTTCGTCAATCCGGTATGCCGGCCGAATATTGAGGCCCAGGCAATCAAACGGGCGCACCGTATCGGTCAGACTCGTCGGGTACATGTGGAAACCCTTGTACTGGAGGGGACCATTGAAGAGAAGATGCATGAGCGGTCAAAGCGCATGACAGGGATCGAGCACCGAGGCGCGAGCTTCCTGGACGACGATGATGGTATGCGGGGGATCATTCAGGGCGCTCAGATCATTCCGATCACAACAGACGAGATGACAGGCGCCGGGCAGATAGCTCCACTTGCCATACCACAACAGCTTTGGGGCCGATCTGGGTGGCAACAGAGCTTCAGCGCTACCGATTCCGTCAGACCTGGTAAGAAGAGAGGGACGGCTGCATCATCGAACAGCACTGCGACCCCCAGAACAGATCGGAGCAAAGCCGAGTTAGAGACGCAATCGAGTTCGCACATTGGCAGGGGTGCTGCGCTCTTGAGTGTGTCTCGGCCTGACTGAGGGCGACATGCGATCAGCGCCCATGTGAGCGGAGTGATCACGGGGACTGTAGTGCTAGACCGAGTCTCGTCGCAGAGAAGAAGACGCAGTGGCGATGGCATGGGCACTGTTTGACTAGTGCTGCACCTGGCGTGGAAGGCCTTGGCATGTCTATCTGGGAGAGCGAGCGTAGCAGGGTATAATCTGCCCATTGATGAGCATGATACTACTGCACAGACACAGAGTCTGATGAGACCTCAGCTCGAACGATACTGGGTCGAACTGAGAAAGAAATGACGCTAGTGCAGCTTAGCAATTGCGTGATGAAGCAGCCCCACACAAATGCCTGACATCAAGTCACGCAATCGCGACAACGCAATGTCGACACACGCGACTGTATATATGATGGTGTATGATAGGCAGCGATTGATTGCTATGATAAGTACGACACTTCCATTTCTCGTCACTCCCGTGGTTTCACTTCCCTCATCTCTCTCCTTGGAATTGTCTCAACATGGCCCCTGGACTTCTCAACGACGAGTTGCCTGACCGCTCGGCGACTGAGGCAAACAGCAAGAACGCTTATCCTCAACCGTTAAAGCTTTCGGGTGCTCTGAACAAGTACAAGCTCGAGGACATCACGCCCGTTGCAGGTCGCGAGTACTTCAGTGTCAACATCGTTGATGAGCTTCTGAACGATGACGCCGCTCTTCGGGACCTCGCCATCACGAGTAAGATACACAGCTTGTCGTATGCGACCACTGCTGACTCCTACAAGTATCCCAACGCAGCGTTGTCTTCTTCCGCGCGCAGAACAACCTCACCGACGACCTTCAAAAAGAGTTCGTCCAGAAGCTCGGCATCCTCTCTGGCAAACCCAAGGACTCTACCCTGCACATCCACCCAGTCTTGAATAACACGTCTGAGTTCGGTGTCCCAGACGCGGAAATCTCGACGATCTCCTCCCAAGCACGGAAGAAGTTCTTCGGTGGCGAGCAAGGGTCACGGCAGCCTCGCCGTTATGATGCCGCGCAATGGCATGCGGACATCCAGTTCGAGAGAAAGCCGGCGGACTACACCAGCTTGAGATTGACGAAGCTGCCCAGCAACGGCGGTGATACACTGTTCGCGAGCGGTGTCGAGATCTTCGATCGCTTCTCCCAGCCGTACCAGAAGTTTCTTGAGGGTTTGACTGCGACTTTCGTCGGCGATGGATTCCACAAGGCTGCTGCTGCGAACCCGGACACCGTGCGCATCCACGAAGGCCCCAGAGGCGCCCCGGAGAACGTTGACCAGACCTTGAGCGCTATACATCCTGTGGTACGCACCAATCCTGTCACCGGATGGAAGAGCGTTTTTGCGCTCGGTACTTTCCCAAAATTCATCAACGAGTTGCATGCCGAGGAGAGCGATGAGCTCTTGGCGAAACTGCGGAGGACAGTCCTGGACTCTCACGATCTGACTGTGAGATTCAAGTGGAAGAACGAGAACGACATCGGTAAGCTCACTGTTGTGTTGCCGATCGTGCAATCATACTGACGTCCTTGTCGCTGTGTGGGATAACAGGTCGGCTTTCCATAGTGCCACGTTTGATTACTCAGAGGAGCGATTCGGGCATCGTGCTGTCGGCATCGGCGAGAGGCCTTATTATGATGCAAACAGCAAGTCCAGATCCGAGTCGTTGGCGGATGGTTATCAGCTCGCGTGAGCGACGTCACGTAACGGGGACGTCAGTGGCCGAGCTAGCTTTCTCTCCGAGCGCTAGTAGAGCGCAGTCGTTGCACTCAAGAGACGGATCCAAAGACCAGTACCTAGATGACCTAGTATGCGAGCCTCGACGCACTTGTACCATGGCTGCTCAGTTCGCCTTGCCGTTGTCATTGCCTGCATCTCATGTGCTAGCGTGCGTCCGCTCCACCCGTGGCAGAGTCGGCGCCACTCTTTGCGCTTCTCGAGGATAACTAGGCTGCAGACTCGTTGTCGCCGTCCAGTTGGTATGTGCATCAGCAAGCAGCAGCTGCCACTGAGGTGCCGATACTGAACGGTCCATGCAGCCAAGCTATCCCAGGGAGCATCATGTCGTGTAGCCGTTCGTCTCATCTAGACTGTCTATCACGACCTTTAGCACTAGCTTACCGTCCGCGTCTTTCGTCTTGCCAGCCATGTCGAATGCTTCTGACGCGGACTTCAGCCCGCTGAATCGATGAGTGACCAACTGGTCGAATCGCGGTGCATCTTTCATTTTCGACGCAGCTTGCACAATCTCGATGCTCTCAGCGTATGTGTTGGCGTACCGGAACACCCCTACGATGTCAACTTCTCGTAATGCTGCGGCGCCCAGAGGTATTGTCTGTATGGGATGGCCCATACCGACAAGCATCAGGCGGCCGCCAGGTTTCGTCGCCTACCAAAGAGTCAGCATCGTGGTGATTACTACATGAAATGGTAGCTCTTACATAGATACCAGCCTGAACACATGACGGTACACCTGTGCAATCGAACACCACATCGACCTCTCCGATCTCGTCAATGGCACCTAGCTGCGCCGCTGTCTCCTTAGCGATGGCAAGGTTCTCGTCCGTGTCACTTCCTCTCTTCATCGGCACCAGGTACGAGCTGTGAGCAAAGCCATTCTGCACAGCAAAGTCCAGTCTCCCTTGATCGATATCCGCAATGATCACTTTCGTCGCGCCCTTAACCTTCGCCACAGCCGCACAAAGCAATCCTACAGCTCCAGCACCGAACACGACTAGCTTCGCCCCCTCCGACATCAGACTTCGCCGGAATGCATGCAATGCCACCCCAAGCGGCTCCAGTAGCGCTCCAACGTCCAGACTGAGATCCTCAGGCAACTTATAGCACCACTTTGCCGGGTGGTTGATCCTCTCCTGCAGCGTCCCCTGGAGATGTGGGAAGCTTTTGCCACTGCTCCTGAACTTCAACTCCTTACAGATGTTGTATCGTCCCTCTTTACATCTGTCGCAACCCTCGCAAGGGAGACCGACTTCGAGTGCTACATGATCGCCGACTTTGAGGGATGAAACCGAGGAACCGAGCGCGGTCACTATGCCGGAGGACTCGTGGCCAAGAGAGAGCGGTTCGCGGACGAGGATGTCGCCGTTGCGGAAGTGGGAGTAGTAGTGCAGGTCACTGCCGCAAAGGCCAGTGGAGGCGATGCGGATTTGGACTTCATCGTCAAAGGGGGGCGGGAGATCGCGGGACTCCTATGCGGAAATCAGTCTCTGTTTCTGGCACAGAAGAAAATCGACTTACTATGCGAAGATCTTTCACCCCGTGCAGTACGGAGGCTTGGATTTGAGATGCCATTGCTTTTCAGGTCTGAGTAAGATGGCGTTTTGCTGCTGCTTGGAGCCTCGAGAGCAGAGGAAGAGAGTGTAGTATGACAACCAACAGGGAATATTACGCTTACATACTTACCATGGACCGGTCGCTCACTCTTGAACTCGTTGTGAATACGATGTACGTACAATGCCGGCATTTGATAGTGCCTCGGAGGAGGCTTTCTGGGGCGTCGGCAACTGAAGGCGTCTGAAGTGGACTCCGTGTGACGGCGACATTGATGGACTGTAATCAACATATAGCACATCTGAACTTCATTCGCTGAGGACCAAAGTCAGCATATCAGAATATTACCTTCGTACATCTGCAGATCAAGAGATTGCGTTCCGTCCGAACGCCAACATGACTTCGCTGCAAAAGCTTTTCGGCCTCGAAGGTAAGACAGCATTGGTGACAGGCGGCACACGCGGAATCGGACAGGCAATGGCAACAGCACTGGCAGAAGCAGGAGCAGACGTGCTACTTGTGCAGGTACGAGATATTGATGAACGCCAACGAAGAGCATGTTGTTGACGTCCATCACAGCGAGATGAGAGCAACACCGAAACACTATCGGCAATTCAAGCCATCGGCCGAAAGTCCCAAATCTACATAGCCGATCTGTCGTCCCAAGCCTCAATCACCGCCCTAATCCCCAAGATTATCGCCGACGGCCACCAGATAGACATCCTGCTCAACTGCGGTGGCATACAGAAGCGCCACCCAGCTCACGAGTTCCCGGATGAAGACTGGAACGAAGTATTGCAGGTAAATCTGACGACAGTCTTCACCCTCTGCCGTGATGTTGGAGCCCACATGCTGTCGCGGGAGACCGATGCTCGCGGCAGGAGAGGCAAGATCATCAACATCGCCTCGTTACTCAGCTTCCAAGGAGGCATCACTGTGCCTGCATATGCTGCGAGCAAAGGTGGTGTAGCGCAAGTAACGAAAGCATTCTGTAATGAGTGGGCCAAGGAAGGGATCAACGTCAATGCCATCGCTCCAGGCTATATCGCTACTGAGATGAATACAGCGCTCATCAATGATTTGAATCGGGCAGACTCGATACTCTCGAGGATACCCGACGGAAGATGGGGTAAGCCGGAGGACTTCTGTGGGAGTGTGGTGTTTCTGGCGAGTCCTGCGAGTGACTATATCTCTGGCGAGTGCTTGGTAGTCGATGGAGGCTACCTCGCCAGGTAGTCGTATATACTGCGGAAAGCGTTGCTGATGGATTGGAACGCGCCATATGCATCTTGCGCTGGCGACCACTCCGTGTGCGACGCTCGTAGCACGAGCTCACATGAACCCGGCTTTAGCACGATGCTATTAATATGGTCAGTCCTTGCAGACCCAGCCCGCCTGATCAAGTGACCTACTGAGACATGCGACTTTGCCCTGTTCCATCGTTCAGCGCTGTGACGCCGTGAGAGCGATCTACATGATGAACGCCGTTATTGGTCGCATAGTCTGGAATGTAGATGTCGTGAGCTCGGTGGCCTCTGTGATGTCCAGTCCGATCACCTGCACCGGAGGTATAGTCGGGGATATAGATGTCGTGAGCTCGACGTCCACCGATGCTAAAGTGGAATGCATTGGCTGTATCAGCTGTGTGGTTCTCGGCCGCCCGGCGCGGATCGACTGCGGAGCCATTGTCGGACGTGACAGTGGGATGATGCGAACCCCAAAGGTGAAAGGCACGGCAGCGAATGCACCAGCCAGAGGAGGTGCGATGTTGGCACCATCGATGGATGACCTTGCAATGTCGGCACCAGGCGAAGTGCTGATCTAGTGGATGCCGTACTCGGCAATGCCTGCAAAATGGCAATGGACGCTGTAGCCGATCGTGAGTATTGACGTGTGGAGCCTGGTGTCGTCGTCTCCAGGCATTCCATGCATGCCTGCGAGCGATCCCATTGATCTGGCGATGCGCGGGAAGACGTAGCGCGACCGGGTCTGGTGGTGCTACAAACCCAGTCCCAGGCTTGATGCTGCTCTCAAGATTGTAGTGGTGCGGGCCTAAGTGCGGCAAGTGACCACTGTCAACGATGTGTCAGTCTAAGAGGAATTGCAGCTCGACCGTGGGCATCTCAACAACACATGGACCTACACATGCCCAAAGTAGTCTCGTTCGTCGTCGTCAAGCTTGACCTTGATTTCTGGGCTGTTCCTATGCTGGAGATGGTAGGCGTGTGGGTAATCCAGCATCTCGTGCGATTCGGATTCGTAGCCCTGAGAAGGTACTAAAAGCAGTCGTTACTCGGTGAAGCTTGATGTTGGAAATGCGTGTGCACTGAGGGAGGACGCGAGGATGTAGTGTGTAAAGTGAGAGGTGAGATGACATGTGAGGGAAGCAATGCCACTTTGAAGTTAGGGTCGTGTCCTTTCCTCGAGGGCAGGAGCGACGGTCGATGCTCTCGAACCGCAGCCTACGTGGCTCGCAGCCTCGAGGAATCGCACGACGAGATCGAATCACGAAGCTCACAAAGGTCATACTTACCGTCTGCTCGCGTTTCACCAGGTGTAGAACGATCGCAGACATGATAGCGCCTGACGAGGAGGACTGCGCAACCCTTGCGTGTGCGATTGACAGCACGTCTCGCACAAAGCCCTGCCCTGAATGGTGAAAGATCTTCCGGATAGCCTGCTGATTACAGCATTACCCAGATACGACACCGACACCCATTTCAACACTGCTCACTGCTACCCACTGCAGTCTCGAGCACAAGGCTCTGATGGGGCTCAATTAAGGCTCAGTGACCATCGTGCAAAGGTGGTGCACAGACTGATAAATCCTGCACCGTCGCGCTCAATACTGCTCTGGTAATGGTTCATAAGCTTAGCACTCGCGTTTCCAGCGTACTTGTGGTAGGTCATGGGTGATGCAGGAGCAGAGAATACTGGAAGGCGCGGTCGAGGTGCATCACGAGATGACGCGCTGATCATGCGACGCGTCTCCACCTTCACTGAACCACGATGTGAATGCCCTTCACATCACCACCATCGCCTGGACCGATCACGCAGCCGAAGACAATCATGGCCTTCGACAACGAGGAGAAGGAGGAGCGCCTCAAAGCTGCTCTATGGTATAGCGTCGGCCAAACGATCGATGCCCACACAGACATCAATGCGACAGCCCACTTCATCGGCTCGCTGAGCGAGATGCTGTACGCACAGATTGGTACGCGTAGGAAGCTTCACCGTGCAGAATGCTACTGAAATCGTACAGAGAATGTCAGTCAAGATCTGGAGACGTTTGCGAAGCACGATGGGCGGACCACCATCAACACCAAGGACGTACTGCTGCTCGCTCGCCGCAACGAAGGACTCGAGGAGCTGCTCAAGCAGGAGGCGAAAGCCATCAAGGATCGACCCTCAGCACGCTGATCTATGAACATTCTCGTTGTATGACGTGTTCATATGGTTTGGCCTGTCCACTTCATGCCACTTAGGAGCCTGGCCATATTCATTGCGTGCGGCATCTATTCCTTGATCTGGAAAATCGCAATGAACCTGCCTGATCTACCAGCGAAGGGGTTATCTTGCAGAATTGACTGTGGGCAACGCTAACGGACACGCGTACAAAGACGGTCTTCGCGTCTCGTCTCCTAGAGCTTGTGGTTGGCGTCGAACCTGGCAAGGTCGAGCTTGATGACCCTCAATTGGCCTTCGATCCGAGCACTGGTCACAGCATTGGGCAAGACCACTACGCTGCGGGTGACATTGTGATAACGTCAGTCATGCTGTCACCGTCCACCGCACCAGTCCGGCTTCCTTCGAGCGTGAAATCTGGACCACCGCTTACTTACTACATTGCCTAATCAGTACATCACACTTCCTCGCGCTCTCCTGGGTATCTCGCTGTGCAAATATCACACTACCGGTGCTGTCTTAAGAAGCTTACGGTCCAGTACCCCTTCCCGATTCCTTGCGGAGGTTCATCACATCGATAAACAGCAGAATTGGCCACACTCTCGCCCTGCATGGGAGGCACGCTGTCGTCATTGACATGGTGCCAGCCGGTACTCGGCGCATGCTCGATAGGAGCTGCAGCCTCACTCGGAATGAACTGTCAATTACCAGGCCATGTGGTTGCGCCCGGATGGAGCTTGATGGTAGAGAGTGAAGTCGTCCTGGAGAGTCTATGGAAGACCCTGCAGTGAACTGACGTTATACACGTCCCATTCAGGACACTGATGTGTGGCTATCCGCCTTTCCACTGTTGTCAAGTGCCCGCTTCCACTTGGAGGTGTTGCCCAACACACGTCACTGGACCTCGACCTGTACGATCGTCTACACATCAGCATTTGACTTGTTTTGCACTGCACACAGCTTATTATCAGGGGACAGGACGAGATTGAATGTGATGCTTCTCTACTCGCAGTGGTCTCTGCAGATGCATACTCTATCAAGCCAATATCTGAGCTACGACACCCATGGCCCCAGAATGCTGTGTCACCAGGTGTGCAGCATACAACGATCGCGCCTCCAACGGGTCACAGGCCGCACTCCTTCATCTCCTCCTTAGTGCGCGAATCGGAAGTCCAATCTCTTGTTTCCTTGGTCGTTGGTGGTATCAAGATACTCTTGCTTCTGCTCCGCACTCATTGCGTCCCACTTCCTCGCCCTCGTCTTGTTCTTCAAGACATAGTATAACTTGGCGAAGATGAACAGCGCAATCGATAAGCAAGCAATGGCAACGAGCACGCTATTGCCTCGCTTATAGAGCGGCTTATCATCTGCGCGATACACCTGGCTGGCTATGACACCTCCGAGCTGTACCATCATGCTGCCGACAAGTCAGCATCATGCACCCATTAAAGGATACATCTTGCGTACTTGTAACAGGCTGCTGATATGGAGCGAGTCCGCACAGAGCCGGAGTTCCTGGAGGAGAGGCCGACGAGGATAGCGTGGCAGTAAGGGTCTGCGGATTGTGTCAGCATCACTACGGAAGAGAGCTTGAGAGGACTTACAGGACAGTAGCACCGTCAATAGAGCATAAGTCGCCCAAGGCTCCTTGTTCGCGCCGCTCCATACTCGGAGTGCGATCACGCATGGCAGTGCCCTATATGTTGCGATCAGCCATGTTCAAAGCGAGCACGCTGCGGTCGCTTTTGCTGCGATCGCCTCTGCTGCCAAGCGCAAAGTCCTCAGTACTGGCGTCGGTGCATCTACGCTAGCGAACGTACTATGCACTGCCTGCAGGAGAAGAGCGAATGTCCTGAGCCAGGCGCTCAACGGCGCCGCAAGAGCTGCAGTATAGACGCTCATTCCATCGTTCGGCTGCGACGGAGAAGGACTATGTATGGCTGCACTCACCACAGATCTTGGATGAGCGCGATGAGCATTCGTTCGTTCAACCGCTCGCTGACCCAAGTCAAGAGTAGGAGGTTGCAGATAGCGAGAGCTGTAGATGGAATTACCAGGAGATTCGTCTCGAACTAAAATAGATCAGTATTGCTATCGATCCTGTGTTGGTCGGTCGCACCGTCGAGAAGCCCAGCTGCCTCAAGGAGAGGGTGAGGTATGTTGCTGGAGTTGAGATGGGAATGAAGCATATGAGGCCGAGGGCATAGATCTGGCAAGCCAAAGTCAGCATGCTGCGGATCGCTGCTGTACCGCCTCAACTCACCGGCCACATGTCATAATCTGCCAGGGCTTGATATAATCGCTTTGGTGTGATCTGGAGGTGGTGGTCAATATCACTGAGCAAGGAAGCCAACGTCTCGACGTACTGCCTGTCGATTGTGCATGTCGCCTGCGATTACGATCAGCGATTGGACCGATCTACTTCACCGGTGAACGCCTGGCCAGGGTGCGTCCGGGAGGATCAGGGGCATACCTTTGGTCGGATCGTCACGCAATCTTAAGACACAGTCAGCACGTCGTTGGCCCAGATGTCGACATCTGCCCGCGTGAACTATACGTACACTCTGTTCACGACAATCTTGACCTCGCGATCGGTGAACCACCTGAGACCGTCAGCACTAGTCGTCAAAAGCACCTCAGCGGCGGTCCTGTGCTGATATGGGTACTCACCCATTGGGTCTGAACCTGGTTTTCGTAGCGACGGCGCTCGCTATCAGACTTGTAAGCCGGTCGGGCAATTATGACCACCCTCACATGTCGCTACTCACCGGGCATGGAGAAGAAAGCAGCAATCCCAATGCTGAACGTTATGATGCCTTCGATGAGGAAGAGCCTGGGTCTGTCAGTCGATCGCCAGCTCACGGTCTCAGAAGTCACACACCATCTCCAGCCTGCTAGACCGTGTACGCCGCGCAGATGCAGTAAGCCAAACGCCATGATGGATGTGATGATTTGTGTGCCATCAAGTGCGGTCCAGAAAAATGCAAGTCTGATCGGTAGCTCTTTGCCGATGTAGAAGTACGAAAGCCCTGTCCTCTCACTGTCAGCTAGGGGGTGGCAGACTAAGCTCGGGTGCTGCAAAGACACGCACAGAGAACCTGCAAGCGGTGTTAGCTGATGTTCTCCTGGTACAAAGTGGTCAGTCGATCCGTCATACAAGATCAGGAATGAATCTGGAGACTTGTCAGCGAGACTCGATCGAAGAGGTTGAGGGCGGGACGTACCCTCCCTCAAGTGCACCGATGAGGACGCGGCAGACGTAGAAGGATGTCCTTCCCGATAAAGCTGCTTGCGAGGCGGCGACGATAGACCAAGCAACCATCTGCACTAGTATGAGATGTCAACACTTGGATGTGTTCCGCCCTATCATCCAAGAAGCTCACTCGGGATCCATCGATCAGGCCCCTGCAACAGAGATCAGGAACCAAAACTACGTAAGTAACACGGTCCACGACACTCACCAGTCTTTTTGAGATAAGCTGGCTGGGAATCTCCGCGAGCAGGAAAGCGACCTTAAAAAAGCTGTCAGCATTCAGGTTGCTCTCAATGTATGTTGGCAGGTGCAAGACAACTTTGAAGATGGTATTCCCGTTGTTGTAGTCATTCGTGGAAAGTGATAAGTCAGACAAAAAGTTGTCTGACACAGCCTGAGCCAGGTTCCCTCGATCGACTTGCAACGCAAAGAACGCCACGCAAGCAAACAAGCAGACACGCCAGTCGAGCTTCCGTACGAGCTTCTTCTCCTCTGCCGCAGTCCATTCAAACTCCGGATCAAATGCACTCCGACTCTCGTACTGCGAGTCTTCGTAGACCTGTCGCCAGCGCGCGGCAATCTTGGGATCAGAGAACGGATTCTTCTCATCGAAAGATGCGAGCGACTCAGACGAGCTCAAGGAATGCTTAAGATCTCTCGTGGACTTGTCGCTGTCAATCGTATATGCTGCGATGGTTGGCTCGACAGCCTGAGCAATCATGGGAGCTGCCATGGCTTCTGTATAGGCACGAACGAATACCGCGCGAGGTACAAGACTATCATTCTTCCTTGACACGGACGGAAACATGGTATATACGACACTTGCATTGAGCCCTGTTCGCTCGTCACTACTGGATCCGATGGCGCAATGCCTCAACTCACACCCAACGAGTCGCACAGAAGAATTTGCGCATCTTGGCTGTCATTGGCAGGGAAGGTGGGTGCATGGAGTAACACAGTTCAGATCCACGTTGCGCGCACGCCATTGCTGCCATGTCACACTGCGTGCACGCCGTGCTTCGACCACGGCGGGCAGCAGGCCTGAAGCTTCTAAAAATCTTCCTGAAGTGGACCTCGAAGTTGCTTATCCGACTTGGCGATACGATTCCGTCGAATGAGCGAGGATGCTATAGCCTACGGACACGTCAGAGGCGCAATCTCGTCAGACGGACGCGAAGATGCCTTCGCTGTCGACGATGGCGTGCGGCTACGACCGGAATACTATCTGGCATCGAGGTAGACCGTCTTCTTGAAGCGTGGATACATATGCATCTCCCCATGCGTACAAGACGACTTCAGTCACGGCGCCTTCTATATGTACTATTCCGGTTCTACTGATTACCCACGCAGGGTATAGAGTCTATAGACCTTAATATGTATCAGGTCCCCACCCGGCGGCTACTGCAATGAAACAACGAAAGACTGAACGGCGATCTCGCACCTCCTCTCTTGAACGGTGGTCCGATGATTGAGCTCATTGGCGTTGCTCTAAGAAACTCGGGTCAAGAGATCGATCAGTGTATCGAGAGGACATACAACGGGTTTGCCAGGACATGACAAGTGTCAGGGTGCACAGAAGCATTTGTGTGCAATATTTAACTTACTCGTCTTCAACTGGTGATCGTCGTTCACACAATTCAAGGTACGCAATTAGTGCCATTCGTGATTCCACATGTGGGACTCACAGAAGAAAGACAAGCCGATTGCGTGCGTTGCCACGCAACAGAAGTAGATGAAGTTGCCCGCTTATGTATGGCGTGATAGCTACACTACAATGGCGAATCTACCTACCAAACTCACAACACATCGACCACGTTAGCTTTATCCGCGGTCTACGACCAATGGCGTTGCGGTCTCGGTAATGCGACTTGATGGCAACATAGTGGATTAATGAGTCGCAGCTACAGCATTGTATATAAGTTCGAAGTTGTGACACAAAAGGTGAGAGGGTAGATTCTTGACGTGTTCATCCAACATCAAATGGCGACCACAACAGTCCGCACTACTTCGACAGCGGAGACAGACACTGAGGCACCAAACGCAGATGCTGCATCGAAGTCTCAAAATACAGCACCACTACAGCTCAAGGGCGTGCTCGATCAGTTCGAGTCCTTTGATGTTACTCCAGTCATCGGAAAGGAGTTTCCCAAGGCTGATATCACGGAGTGGCTCAAGGCTGACAATGCCAACGAGCTGCTGCGAGATCTTGCCATCACCGGTATGCACAGTTACGAGCTTTCACAACACTCCAAGATATGTGACTAACGCACCATAGTCTCGCAACGTGGTGTAGTGTTCTTCCGCAAGCAAGACAACCTCGATAACGACCTCCAGAAGAAGCTCATTCAGAAGCTCGGCGAGCTCAGTGGCAAGCCAAAGTCCAGCGGCTTGCATATCCACCCCGTGAGCAACGGCGGTCGCGTTCTTGGTGGCAAGGATGATGAGATATCGGTCATCTCGTCTGAGCAGGCAAAGAAGCTGTACAGCGACCGGTTCGCGAAGGAGGCAAAGCAGAGCAGTAAGGAAGGTGCGTGATCTTCTCGTCGAGACCTTGGCAATGTTGTAGGCACGCCTAGCTGACACCATCGGAGGCTGGCACTCGGACATCACGTTCGAGCCTGTGCCAAGCGACTACGCCGTTCTACGACTCACCCAGCTACCGAAGACCGGTGGTGACACTCTCTGGGCCAGCGGCTACGAAGTGTACGACCGGATCTCCCCAGCTTACCAGAAGTTCCTCGAGGGTCTGACCGGCACCTTTGCGCAGCCGATCTTCAATGAAAGTGCAGGGAAAAATGGGTTCCAGCTGTACACTGCTCAACGCGGCTCGCCCGAGAACTTCGGATCGGACTTGAAGGCCCAACATCCTGTCATTCGAACAAACCCAGTTACTGGCTGGAAGTCAGTCTTCGCGGTTGGTCATCATGCGCAGCGAATCAACAAGGTGTCGGAGGCGGAGAGCAAGCACCTGCTCAGCTGGTTCGTGCAGCTGATCACCGAGAGTGAGTCCACAAGTAAGCTTCCTTCCAAGCCTACGCTGACACTCGCATTCAGACCACGACCTCCAGGTGAGAAACAGATGGCAGTCTCCCAACGATCTCGCTATCTGGGATAACAGGAGCGTGTATCACACGGCTACGTACGACTTTGAGGGCCAGGGCGAGCGCACGGGCCAGCGCGCTGTGTCGCTTGGTGAGAGGCCATACCTGGATCCCAAGAGCACTGGGAGGCGCGAGGCCTTGGCTAAACTGGAGCAGCGATAGACGCAAGTCGGAGATGGAAATTCGTAGCTGCAGGCCAGCCTCAAGCGCTCCTTGTGTCCAGATGTTCCAGCAGCATTCGACATCGCGCTTGCAAGAGTTGGTTGGGTGCACATGTAGTCGATGGTACGTGTTTGTGTGGTCTCTCGATCGCCTCTATTAGCCGCCATGCTCAGATATACTCCTCCACAGTACCTGTCAGTCTCCGTAATCTCCCGCTCGCCAAGCCCGCGTCACTGCCAACCTCACTTGGCCCTGTCAAACTTTTGCGCAGCATAACTTTACCCATACGTGCCACGTTCGCCCACCAAAGCCATCGCATGGATCTTCTAGACTCCTGAGCTAAGCGTACGCTTAGATGTGCGTCTATCGAACATGTTACCAGTGGCGTAATCTCTGTCACTTCTTGCCAAGCTGCTCTTCACTAACAGCGAGCGAGGCTGAGTCGCATGCAATCGCTCATAATTGCCTGGAAATGATTTGACACCTGGTCCAGCACGGGAGGGTCATTATCCGACGGCGGAGCGTCCCAAATACCCCCCGATCCATTTTCTCGACGCCCTTGCTTCGCCCCTGGCGTTCAGGATGGGATGATGTCTCGGTGTGGCTGAAGATCGATCTCTCATGCTCGCTTGGCAAAGACTGACAGCGCCGAGACCACCTGCCCAGCGCTTCGCATTCGTGGCCAAGGCTACGCAGATGTCACCCATATGCGATCGCTGCATCTTCTCAGCATGCCCAGCGCTGCTGCGCCTCCGTACCCTCGACTGTGCTATGCCACCGTCGTAGGAGGCGGTACGCTGTAGCTCGTCATATACCACCTTATGGCTTCGTGGTAGGCCGTAATCCCTCGCATCGTATCGTACTTGTACACTTTCACATATCATCTGGTCGGTTCTCTCAATGACTACCAAAAGGAGCGTGCCATCGTCAAGCTCAACGCAAAGAAGGAGGACAGAACCATCAATGTCATCCGCTCTGGCAAGTCTCATGTTATCGGTGTCCACGAGCTTCTGGCTGGCGATGTCGTCCACCTCGAGCCTGGAGATATGGTCCCTGCAGACGGTATCTTCATCAGTGGCCACAACGTCAAATGCGACGAGAGCTCAGCGACTGCTGAGTCCGATGCACTCAGGAAGACACCTGGCGATCAGGTCATGCGAATGCTGGCCGAGGGTCATACCGAGCTCAAGCAAATGGACCCATTCATCATCTCCGGCAGCAAGGTGCTGGAAGGTGTCGGCACCTATCTGGTCACCTCTGTTGGCGTCAACTCGTCGTTCGGCAAGATCATGATGGCCATGCGTGTCAACATGCAGCCAACGCCGCTACAAGTCAAGCTTGATGGCCTTGCGAGTGCGATAGCAAAGCTCGGATCTACGGCGGCGATCTTGCTGTTCTTCATTCTGCTCTTCCGCTTTGCGACTGGGCTGTCTGACAGCACTCTGTCAAGCTCGCAACAGGCACTCAATTTGTCGACATCTTGATCGTCTCGGTGATTATCATCGTTGTGGCTATGCCGGAAGGGCTGCCGCTGGCTGTGACGTTGGCATTGGCCTTTGCATCAACGAGAATGGCGAAAATGAACAACCTCGTACGAATCCTCAAGTCTTGCGAGACGATGGGCAATGCGACCACCATTTGCTCTGATAGGACTGGCACGCTCACTCAGAATGTCATGACTGTCGTTACTGGTACTTTCTTCGGCACCAAAATATTCGACGATAAGAACAACAGCGCCAATGAGACACGTCTGGCCCTTTTCGCCAATAACTTGAGCAATGATGAGAAAAGCCAGCTGATCGATGCCATTACCACCAACTCGACAGCTTTTGAGTCTGACAATGGCTTGCTCAGCTTCGCTCGTTCAATCGGTATGGGTCCACTATCCGAAGAGCGCTCGAATGCGACCATTATCCAACTCGTCCCCTTCGACTCCCGTCGCAAGTGCATGGGAGTCGTGCAGCGACTTTCCAATGGCACCTACCGACTCAATGTCAAAGGTGCATCAGAAATTCTCCTCGGTCACTGCACATCGATGTGCAGCTCTGCCAGTACCCGGTCCATGACTTCCGAAGACCGAGAGGCCCTGGAGAAACTTGTCGATCTGTATGCAAAGCAGTCACTTCGCACTATCGCACTGATCACGAAGGGCTTCGAGCAGTGGCCGCCAGCTGGCTGCGAGGACGAAAATGATCGTTCACAAGCCGACTTCGATGCTGTGCTCAAGGAGATGATCTTCACCGGTATCGTTGGCATTCAAGATCCTCTTCGACCAGGCGTCCCCGAAGCAGTCCAGAAGTGCCACATGGCCGGCGTCAGCTGCCGCATGGTCACAGGCGATAACGTCGTTACCGCACGCGCCATTGCCACCGACTGTGGAATATACACCGACGGCATTGTCATGGAGGGCCCGGTCTTCCGCATCCTATCGGACGCTCAGATGGCTGAAACCCTGCCTCGTCTCCAAGTCCTCGCCCGCTCTTCCCCAGAAGAGAAACGCATTCTCGTCACGAAACTCCGTGAGCTAGGCGAAGTGGTAGCTGTGATAGGTGACGGTACGAATGACGGCCCAGCGCTGAAAGCAGCAGACATTGGCTTCTCTATGGGCATCTCCGGCACTGAAGTCGCCAAGGAAGCTTCCGCCATCATCCTCATGGACGATAACTTCACCTCCGTCCTCACAGCGCTTATGTGGGGTCGCGCTGTCAACGACGCTGTGAGGAAGTTCCTGCAGTTTCAGATCACTGTCAACATCACGGCTGTGATCATCGCCTCTGTCTCCGCGCTCGCAAGCAGCGATATGCGGCCTGTCCTCACTGCCGTACAACTCCTCTGGATCAACTTGATCATGGACTCGCTCGCCGCTTTAGCCTTGGCCTCTGATCCGCCGACCGAGGAAATACTGGACCGCAAACCACTCAAGCGCTCAGCCCCTCTCATATCTATCACGATGTGGAAGCAAGACATCGGCCAAGCCATCCTGCAACTCATCGTCACCTTCACGATGTACTACGGCGCCCCCGCCTGGCTCGGCATACCATCTGACGGTCTGGAGATTCGTTCCCTGGTTTTCGCCACCTATGTCAACCTGCAGATCAGCAACATGCTCAATAACCGCAGACTGGACAACAAGTTCAATGTCTTCCAAGGAGTGTTCAAGAACTACTACTTCGTCGTTGTCTTCTTGGCGATGATTGGATGCCAGGTCATGATCATGTCTGTTGGTGGACGAGCGTTCTCTATCCAGCGAATCACGGACAGGGACAGGGACTGGGGGATCAGTATCGGCATCGGATCGCTATCGCTGCCTTTTGGCGTACTGATTCGATTGGTTCCTGACTGGCTGTTCGAGAAGATTGCAAAGGTCGTTGGCAAGCCGGTTGTGCTGGTTTACAGGCCGCTGCACCGGTGGTCTGGCAAGATGGGGAGGAAGATCAAGGGGCTCAGGCGAAAGAGCAAGGAGAGCAAGGAGAGCGAGAAGGTCGAGGAGGTCGCGGAGGAGGAGGCGAGGGTGGAGGAAGAGGGCAGAAGGACTGATGTTGAGAAGGGTAGGGCGTGATGACACCCTCGATCTTTTAGATATTGGGAGCGTTTGAGCGCATATCATAGACCATAGACTGCAATGCGACTTAGTTCACATCACACACACTTTTCCAACTGATCTCCCCATTCTCCACTCGCGCGGTTGAGTGGTCATCACTCGTATAGCCGGGACCGTCGTCGGCTTGCTTCGCTGCGCCGCATAGTTGCCCATGACGTCCACGGGTGGAGGGGTTGCCAGAGCGTCTTTCCCTCTTAGCAAAGCTCGTAGCGGATTAATCACGCACCGGCCATCCTCTCAGAGAGATGCTCGTCCGCGCTGCCCTTGCCTTGGACGCTACTCTGACAACTCGGAACTCAGCGCTGAGCAGCAAGGCGAGTCCGTGGCCACAGTCCGCTGCTCTGTAGAGCCGATTGGAATCGCATCAGTGTTCAAGTCCCCCCACCAGCACCCATGGGCTCGGGTCTCTGGGTGAAGAGCACTACAAGAGGATGTCAGCACAGCAGTACCGTCATCGCCATTAGGTAGACATGAACGTTACCCTTCCATCTCACAATCTCCACAACCTCAACCTCCTCCCCCACCCCTTCCTCTTCCACCATCCCCCCACTACCATCCCTCCGCCTCAGCATCGCCAAAGGCTTCGCGAGTTTTTTCACCTCACCCGTCATTCGCTGGTTCTTACCCACATACAGCCAGACTTTCTTGTGCCAAGCTGTATCCTCGGGAGGCGAGTCCGGGTCGTAGAGAGGAAATGAAAGAGAGCCGACTTCCAGAGACCCGTTGGCCGATGGTGCGAGAGTGGAATTCAGAGTACCTTGGATCTCCAGTAGCGCAAGGCCTGATGGAGTCTGGAGTAGCGGGGGTAGAGGACTTGACACCGGAGGTATTTGGGGACTTGTCGTTGGGTAGATGGGTGCCGATGGCATGGCTGGTGGGTTATGAAGCCAACGTCCCAGTCCGCAGTGAAATCCTGTGGCGAACGGGGGAGATGTGGGAGAAGAGTAAGAGTGGCTCGCTCATGGGATGATGCGACAGTTCTTCATCGTTGTGTGTACATTCGGCTTCGCAATGCGTTCAGATCTCGGTGTACTTCGAGTTAGAGAATCGTGCCAATGTTTATAGTGGCACACGTAGGTGTCGCGTCGACTTTCACGGTTACGATACACGTTGTAAGAGAAGGATAGTGTTGCTGCCCATGCCGGCGTCAAAGCCTGACCGTTGATACGTAAGATCAGACGATTGTATTACGACCTGAGGAACAGCTCTCTGGCCATGCAATTCTTGACCGTATCGCTTCAATTCGTTTGAGCGCTATCGCTCTCCTATCATGATACGTCGACGTCGCTACCCTAACGCCATTCCATGCATCTCCCCTCACATCGCCTCTCCCTACGAGAAGTCCTCCCCCTTCTCCTCAATCCCCTCCTTAACTTTCAACAAAAGCGTCGTCTTCCACTTGTCCAACTTACTCATCTGATCATACTGAAACAGCTTATCCGCGAAGACCTCCTGATCCCCAGCCTCCACAGCCTCCGACAAATCCACCAACAACTGGCACTCTCTGGTTCCCGCGAAACTCGGATCCAAATCTCTGTACGATTCGAGCGCGCGATTCGTGGCGATGGTGTCGCCGGACGCTAGATGGCAGATGCCGGCTTTGAGGAGGTACTCTTTCACGCTCCACTTCATGAGGTTGTTGTTTATGGCGGATTTGGAGATGCGTTCGTAGTTTGAGGTGGCTTTTTGGTAGTCGCCGGCGAGGGCGGAGAGGTCCGCGAGCTTGAGGTAGAGTTTGTTGGCGAGGCTGCCAGACTTGTCAGTAAAGTAGTTGCTTCCATGGAACATGGGGCTAGCTCACGCTTCGGCGTTATCAGTCTCGTACCAGCCCGCTGCTGTTTCATAGGCATCCGCAGCCCTCTTGTTATCCCCAAGCTCTGTCTCATACAGCTCTGCAAGATTCTGCTTGTGGCCCGCCGCTCGTCTGAAGTTGCCTTTCGAGGTGTAGTGGCTGATCGCCTGCTCCAGAACACGCGCGGCATCCTCCGGCTCATCCTTCTTGTACGCCTTGAAGGCTTCTGTCAGGGAGTTGGCAGCATCATCGGGCTCATTCAGCTTCGACGATTGGATCGAGGCTGCCTTCTCGAAAGCTTGTCCGGCTTCCTTGCCAGACTTCTGCATGCGAAAGGCATTTGCAGCTTGTGTGTAGAGGTCTGCTGCGTTCTCGAGCTTCTCGCTGCGGCCGCCGAAGAAGGAGAAGCCTGAGCCTGCAGAGGCGGCGGCTTTGTCGGCCTTGAGATGCGATCAGCAGATGTAGAGATCGAATCGTAGGGCAAGTACCTACCTTTTGGAGTAGCGCCCTTGGGTCCATGATGGGTGGACAGTGGCGAACGGACAAGAGCAATGTTCGGACTACAAGTACAGCTCTCAGCTACATCAGAATCGAGACATGAGACACAGGGTTAATTGCAAACTACAACGTGGACTTTGACACGTGGGAACACGCAGCTCGTGTCGAGTGCTTGTGCCTGGCGCAAGCGATTTGGCTGACGTAGCTCGAATCAACACTGCTCTATAAGCACTGCTTTAGAGCCATGTCCTCAAGCTTGCATTGCAGGTGGCCCGCGATGACACGTGACTTGTCACTGTGAAGACGGCGATGACTTGCCTCTCTTCGCCCATACAAACAACCTGCAACTCCCTTGGCGCACGAATGAAGATATCCATACCCCGATCGAATAGTGAAGCTGAGTACTCGTACGGCTTAGCTTTGTCAGGCATCAACACGGATCTTCGGCTGACCCCGCGCCGATCTTGGCACACCACACAAAGCGCAGGTCGTAACATTGAATGTTCCAAGTGAGCTGTACCCACCACACGACACCCATCCTCTCCACCTCGACATCAATCGTCACAATGTAAGCTGCATGTGAATGCCAGAGCTATAATCGCAATACTGATAATCTCCAGGTTGATCCCCAAGGCCGATCGCAAGCTCATCCACGAGGCACTCTTCCGCGAGGGTGTTCTCGTCGCCAAGAAAGATTTCAACCTCCCCAAGCACCCCGAGATTGACACCAAGAACCTCTTCGTAAGCGCAATCACTCAGTACCGACAACGAGTCCCATTACTGACATTCGCACCAGGTCATCAAGGCCTGCCAATCCCTCACCTCCCGCGGATACCTCAAGACCCAGTTCAGCTGGCAGTGGTATTACTACACGCTCACCCCGGAGGGTCTCGACTACCTCCGCGAATGGCTCCACCTCCCCGCTGAGATCGTCCCGCAAACCCATGTCAAGCAAGCCCGCTCCCACGCCCCTCCCCGCGGCATGCTCGGAGCCGACGGCGACCGTGGTGGTGAGCGTCGCGGCGGTGGACGTGGTGGACCTCCCCGTGGCGACCGTGAGGGCGGATACCGTCGTCGCGACGCTGGAGAAGGAAAGGAGGGTGGTGCTCCGGGCGGCTTCGCTCCTAGCTTCGGCGGTGAGCGTGGTGACCGTGACCGTGAGCAGCGTGGTGGCTTCGGCCGTGGTCGTGGCGCGCCTCCGGCTTCGTCTTAGGAGGGCGACGCAGGCAATAATGGCGCCGCTGGCGCTGTTGGGGCTGATGGATGGTAGATGCTGCAAGATGATCATGTGAGGTGGACTGCCGAGAGGAGAGGTAGATGTTCAGCAGAAGAAAGCCACAGTAAGAGAGTCAAGGTACATGGCTGCAGACGCTGCTTAAGCTAGACAACCCATTAATGCCTTGTCATGTGGTTCCCTCGTCTCAATGATCCCCTCAATAAATGCAACGTTCGTCCTTGCCAAGACTGTTAAGTCGCTCCTGCCCCATTGCGTTCACGATGTAGCAACCACCACCCATAAACTGCGGACCATAACACGGCAGCTTCATTATCGGACACTAGAACCTTCTAGGTCTTATACAGCGTATCTAGGAAGCCACCAGCCAATTCCCTGACCACACTCTTATCCGGCAACGCCCCAGCAACTCCATACAATGCCGCCGCATCTCCCTTCGTCCCATCAGTCTTGCCCCTACATTCCCCAACCACAGCCTCCAGATCACTGATCAAGTCCCCAATAGCCCGAGCTACGGGCAACGTAACCGCAACATGTATCCCAGGCGGGTCTTGCAGAGCATTCAGATGCCAGCCTCTATGGCTCATCCCGTCAGCAACGGCGTACAGGTCAACGAGATGTTCGTCCACGGGCGCATTGATTGGGGAGCGAAACGCCACGACGCTGACAAGAGGCTTGCCGATAACGCGGAGACTATGCTTAAGCGCCGGGGATGTGCGAACAGCATCTTCGAGCTGCTTCGCAGCGCCAACAATCTGCACACAGTGGCTTATATAGCCTTCCTCGCCTAAGCTCATCAAGCTCGCCCAGCAGCCCGCTATCAGCGCTCCGGGTCTCGAGCCAGCGATGCCGGGCGAGGCGTACACGCCTCCACTCCAGTCAGGGCAGATGTAGTACTGCCATGCCCGCAGCGCTGCGGAATGGTAAAGCACTACGCTATTGCCCTTTGGCGCGAAACCATACTTGTGCGTGTCGACGCTTATACTCGTCACGCCTGGGACGTGGAAATCGAAGTCTGGTGCTTCGAAGCCGGATTTGGCGAGGAAGGCGATCATGAAGCTGCCGAGACAGCAGTCGACGTGTAGTGGCAGGCGGTGCTTGAGCGCTAGCGTCGAGAGAGCTGGAATGTCGTCTACGATTCCGTGGGGGAAGTTTGGCGCGGAGCCGACAAGCAGGATGGTGTTGCTGTTCAGGAGGCGTTTGACGTGGGAAAGCGAGACGCGGTAGCTGGGTGCTGGGCAGGGGACAAGGTGAACTTTGATGTTGAGGTATTCGCCTGCCTTCCTGAAAGCCGTATGTGCCGTCTCTGGTAGAATGATCTCGGGTTCCCGCACACCGCGTTCAGCGTAGGCCCTTTGCCGCGCACCGAGGACCGCGGAGAGGATCGATTCTGTACCACCGCTTGTGCTCACGCCCGCACCACCTTCAGGCGCGTGGAAGAGGGACAGCACCATGGCCACGACTTCTGCTTCCATCTTCCGCACCCCGGGAAAGACGTCTGGATGTATTGGGTTTGCGACGCCGAAGCGTTTGAAGGCATCAGCCTGAAGTTCTGCAAGCTCATTCCCGCCGTGGTAGACTGCGCCGCTTACTCGTCCGTCTTCCCATCGCGTGTGCTTCATGTCCCCCAGTCTCTCCAGTTCCTTCCGCACATCCTCGCCACTCCATCCTTTCGCAGGTAGACTTGTGTAGTTCACCACGCCAGGCCCAGAGGGTACGAGCTTCGTCTGAAGGTCTAGAACGGCTTTGTCGACATCTGCACGGACTTTAGACTGCACGAATGGTAGGCGCAGGAAGTATGTGTAGAGCTGCTTCCAGATCTGTTTCCGTAGTCGAGTGATGGAGCCTAGTAAGCCGTAGCCTCGGAGATGAAGGTATGTCTTGCGTGTATAGCGGAGGAGGAAAAGTAGGAGGAGAAGGTTTCGTAGGGCATTGAGGGACTGTGTGAGAGCGGCGCGGCGGGTCGCAGGGAGGGCGAGGGGAGACTTCGCGATGAGGGAGTTGACGCGGGAGCTCTTGGGTGCCATTGTGCTTGTGCTCGCGAGAGTCTTAGCGAGGGCGCTTCGTTACCAGAGAGGAGGGCTAGGCATCGCGATGGCACAAGCTATATTACAAATGCTGATGAGGCAACAATGTAGCACTGAATGCCGGTGTTGTCGTCGACATCCGGTCTTGAAGCTTACTCAGTCACGTCGTTCCGTGTAAACGATGATGTGGGGTTACAAAGTCCGAGGCCGAGTCCAATTGCTCGCCAGCATTACATGGCATGTCGACTGCCTCGTTCGCCACATGGATTAATGATTGGAGCAGCAGGTCTAGTGTAATTGTTGTTGCGAACGATCGGGATCAAGCTTGAGTGGACAGCGTGAGTGGAGTGGACAAAATTGCATTTCCTCATATGATCATGATCTCTTGAGCCCTCAGGTCATTGCACGTTCCCTCCACTAGATAACAATATACTCCCCATCCACCCTATCCATAGCCCTCCTCCACCTAAACGCCTGCCGTCCCATCAGACCCTCACTATCTCGTCGTCTAGCACTCATCTCCACCTCGCCTCCAACCCCACTCACACATCCATCTCCCCACACCCGCTCCAACACCTCCAGCCCGCTGATGTTATTAAAGAAGCCACTCTCACGCTGGATCTCCACGCATCGCTGTCGAATGACGTTCCGATGCCCTTCGTCTACGCACTCGGTGCCCGTGATAAAGAGCGGCCAGAGGAGAAATTTGTTGACGCAGGATGTGACTGGGAGGGCGGTGATGTGAAACAGTGCCTGAGATGCCAGGGCCTGGAACTCGGGGGCTGACGAGGGGAGGAAAGGGTGCGCAAGGCGTGTGATGTAGAGTAGTGCAGAGTGGCGGAAGGACTCGGAGATGTGGACGAGATCTCTTTGCTCTGGTCCCATGTTCGCAGGCGCATCGGGCGTCGGCGCCGAAGTCGAGGTAGAATTTGAGGGCGAGGGCAGCGTGGAGACATCCATCTGCCATTCCTGCAAGCGGATGCGGATATCGTGCCACTCGGCCCAGAACTCTTTGCGCTCATCGTAAGCTGGTCGCGTGGGATCTTCAGGCAGCATGGAGTCATTGGCATCTTCTTCAGGAATTATGGGACTACCCCAGCCGTTGCCATCGATGAAAGCGAAGTCTGCGGCAATGAGTGAGCGAGGTCCGCTACGCATGCCAGTATTGCGCTTGGATCGAGGGTAGCGAAACGGGCGCTTGGGCATGGGTGTAGCCCGTGGTGTCGTCTCGCCGGACTTGGGCTGCGAGCTGACTTCCCTACCTTGCGAAAGCAGGTTGAGTCGCCCAAGTCTCGCGATCAGCTTGAAAAGTCGACCATCACAGCCTGAGAACTGTTCCAGGGCGCCAAGATTGGCGGAGAAGTCTAGCATGTCAATACTGTCACCCTGGATCTGCGTCTCGCGATCATTGACTGTGCTAGTCATGACATCGAACCAGGTGAAGAACATTTCCACCCATGCTGTGAAGTTGCTCCTCGTATGTGGACTTCGCATCGACATCAGCTTCTGCACGCCGGCAAGCTGCGTCTTGAATTTGCTGAAGCCGCTGTCGCAGACATGAAACAGGCAGAGTATCAGCAGTGTGGCGAGTACCGAGTCGTCCTGTGCAGCGTGAGGATCTGTCAGCTGCATGTTCAGCTGCTCTATCGACATTTGCTTGTAGCAGCTCTCCTCTGCTGTCGGTCGCGTTGGGTCTCGGCCGTCAAAGGCTTCCGTGAGCTCCTCGATGAAGCCGGTCTTCCGTGACTCGATCTTGCGCATGCGCATGTTGTTCGTGGCCAGTGCGGCAATTGCATTTTGCAGCCCTTCGTTCTGCGACGCGAGCTGGATGATGTGCATGCGGTAGGGATTACTGGGTCCGTCGAATGTGACGAGGTACGGGCAAATGTGCTGGTCGTAGTAGGTCATGAGTGACTGTAATCGTGGTGTGAGGTAGAAAAACGGGTTACTGAATTGTGCGTTTAGCAGCGATAGCTGGTTATCATCAAGAGCTTCATCTGGTGGCGATTGGTCCTGACCAGTCAAGAAGTTGTCGTCGAACATGATGTTGCTGAAGCTGTTGAGCTCTGGGCGGCTGTTCTCAATGGCACTCGTGTTCTCGAATGTGCTGTTGTTTGGTAGAACGTCCAGACTGGCAAGAGACTGCTGGTACGAATCTGCCGAAGAGCTCATGGATGCGTTGTCAACATAGCTAGGCATAGATGTCGGGAACTGGTCCGGAAAGACGACAGAGCCAGGAGTTTGTGGGTAGTCCATTGGCGAATCCCATTCGTTGGCAAATGATCCCACTGACGCTGCTGACAGCGGGTATGGACTATGATCAAAGTGCGGTGGCACAATGGTCTGCAATCGAGGCGGAGGGGCCATTTGGCGGCTGCCCCCAGTCGACCGTGAAGCTGCATGGTCTTGAAAACCAGTGTGATGCCAGATCGTCTGCGGCACGGGTATTGGTATACTGGCTGACCTGTATGGCTGAGTGGTCGCGGGCAGATGTGCAGACAATGGCAGCTGCGATGCTCCAGTTCCGGGCTCTACCTTGGGCTGTGTCACCGAACTCTTCCGTCGCTTCGCCACGTTGACATCCTCCTTCACGGGGTTGATGTCACTCCCATCCACATTCTTGTTTGCAATCGGACATGCTAGACCACGCAGCTTGCCTCTGCTAGCCACACCAACACCCCATGTCAAAGTAGTTTTGTACCCCGAGCATTCCTTCCCAATGTCAATGCACGGCGTGCAATACGGTCTCTTCCGGTCGCATCCCACACCGCGTTTCCGGCAAGCAAAGCAGTCATCCTGTGCACCACCAGTACCCGTCTTTCTTCTCCGCTTCCTGACAGGAGATGTCGCCGTGGGTGTGGTAGTCGGTGCCGGGAGTTCGACAGCAGCGGCAGCCATGATGGTCTAGTGTAGCAACCGCTTGGTGCCACACGAAACCTTGACGGGAGTTGTGAAACGAACAGATACACGATTGAGGAAGGTAACAATTCAGCGACACAGCTCTCGACCGTCACCCTAATATCAGCAGGGCCCAGCAAGTCGCGAGTCTATAGGCACAGGGTTAGATCGCGGGCAGATTCATGCCTTCTTAGCGCCGCCTCTAGTAGAGAGGGGACTTTGAATGGGTCCCATGTCGCATTGTCATGTAGGCCGGAAAATCTATTGGCAAGGTACCGCGAGACAAGCTCGATCCAATGCCCTTATTCTGCGCGGGAAATGCTAAAGACGGGTGGCGACGAGGGTTTGCATCTGGTGCCATGATCACGCTATCTCCGCGAAGTCGCCACGACAGGACGAATCTCCGATGTCCATCACGTCCTTCTGGTTAGCACAGCGACGTTGATCAGAGTAAGGCACACACGAGCATGTCGTCGAACACCCTGCACACCCCACCACCTCACGAACCGTGCACCAGAGGCGTGGGGTCCCTGTCCGTCTCGTGCTGCGAACGTGCAGAGTCACACCCGGGTGCCTGCCTTTCCGTCTTTGCCTCCCTACGCCTCTGCCAGACGCCTTCGAACCGCTGCCGGCGATACGCACACAAGAAGACAAACGGCCGTCATGCCCGATCACCTGCAGGCACTCTGACGCAAGTCAAGACGCCACTGATGCCACCCTCCAATCTCCAGCGCCCATTGAATAGCCGCGGGCAAGGTCTTGCGTTATCTCTGCGCACAGACGCGATAAGCATCTTCCACGCAACCTTCTACGCGGGAGGACCGTTGAGCGGCTTTCTTGGACAGCTGCTGCGGATTGGCAGGGCACAATAATGGCCTTCGTCTGCGGCAGGAACGGCCAGCGCGATGCAACGTCAAATTCTTGGCCTTGCCTTCACAACGACGTAAGACTGGTCGCCGATTGAGATTGATCTATGGTCCTGTAGATCATGGAGACGCTAAACGGTCGGCTCCGCTACTCGCCAAAGGAGTGGAGTCCGGACAGAAGTGCATTCGGTCCAAGCACGAAACGCCTGTGGAGAAGTCGGCATAGCGCTCGCTTGACCGAGCTCGCGAATGACAGAAGAAGCGGACCACTCCAGAGATCCGCGCAGTCGATACTGCTTTTATAAACTGCACCGCTACAGCAAATTGCACTCCACGCTGCCTAGGACACATTTCAGAAGAGACCGTACTTTCCCTAACAGCCTAGGACTGTGGGAACTCTTTGGGTGCGGCATATATCAGCGTTGTCGTCCATGGTAAGTTGCTCAGCGGTCCGCTTCTTCTGTCACTCGTGTGCCGCGATAGAAATCGCGCCTACACGTAATAGCAATCACCCCCGGACTGGGGCAGCGACCTGGCGTGGGATGACCAGAGAGTTGTCGTGTGACCGACTCCTCAACACAGAGACATTCTGTATCGCGTGCCTTCAAAGTAGGTACTTTGTCACGTCGCTTGCTATCAACGAGCTCCTTCACCGTCACCAAGCTCGCCGCGCATCAGCCCCACAGCTCCAAATCGACAGCTTGGCAACGTTTGGGCGTCGGCAGCCGGTACTGTAATATATTGCGCGCATATTCACATATTGGTTGAGCGTGGATCTTCAGATCTGATGAAGCACTTCATATAAAAGTTCGGCGCTTGCCGGTCGATAGCTTTGAGGTTGTAAGCGAGCCATGTCGCGATTATGAGGTGCGATAAGGACAACATTGCGTACCATGAAATCGTAGATGAGGTGATTTGGAAGCATGATCGTGTACCGCTCTCTCCTGGACCACTTTCAAAGAGAAATGCCCTCTTCTCCACGACAGGTTCGGTACTCTCTAAGCATGTATCGAACGCTTCGCCACTATCGTCCTGTAGTCGGGTTGCCTTCGAGATACTTGCTGTGAGACGACCAGACTCTGAACAGCGCAGCAACCGCGAGACAGCCCTCACGGCACGCTTTCACCGACGCGATCGACCAGCTTCTACCAGTAGCCTTTCTCGATCAGGGCTCTTCGGTCCTAAGCACGGAAACATGCGCTCGCGAACCACTGCTTGCGATAGTAGACGTTACAGTCAGGTTGAGGTTGAGACTTTGAATATTCTCAGTCGATCCAATGCAAAGTCGTGAGATCATGATCGTCAAGCCATGTCCCCTGCCATATGATCAAGCTGCAGCAGGGGCATGACTTCGACAAAATCGCAAACTCCGACTTGGACCGCACGGTGACGTGAGAAGTGCTCTCTCCGCTTCTCTAGGAGTGTGCGCGCTCCTGTGCTGCGATCCTGTGCTACTAGAAGCGTATGTAACTGCGGTAGTGGGACCCCTACTCACTAACGAGCAGGGAGCGACGACACTGCTCACTGGTGTCTTCATTGTAATTTTGGGACTCTCACAGGCAGTGTTGTGACCGACTGGCGTAGTCCAGCTTACACCAGAGTAGTTCTCTGGAGAAGTTTATGTATGAACATGTCACCGAGAAGACTCAAGGTCCATAAATATGTGCACTCGTACAAAAGATACAAATTTGTTATTGCTGAACAGTCCGTTTTATTCTCCATCGCCCAACATGTCAATCATCACAAATGGGTCCGGATCGAGGCGCAAAAGCCGCAGTCGCGTCTTTTCCGAACATCACCCTTAGTCTGCTCCGCCGTTCACAGCCTTCGGGCTCGCTCTCCGACTTTCCATCTTCGTGCTCCTCTTCTCATCTCCACTATCATCGTAGTTCTCGTCAACCTCGATTTTCCTCGCAGCTGGCTCATAGACCTGTGGCGGAGGAGCAGGAGCAGCTGCGGGAGGAGGTGGTGGTGGAGCATGATGCTCATCTTGGGGTGGAGCTGACTTTCGCACCTCCTGCACTGGCGGCGCGGGTAGTGAATGCATGCTTGGCAGCACGGGCGCGTGATGGGCAGCTTCCGATGGATGATATGCGGAGCTTGGCCGTGCTTCGTCGAGACGACGGAGCTCCGAGGGGCTGTGCATGGGTGGCGTGGAGATCTTGTGAGGCGGGGATTGACGGTGCATTTTGATGTCTTCAAGACGAGAGCGAGCTTCATCTGTGGCGGGCTTCTTGTTCGCCGAGCTGCTTGGATCATCTTCCCACTCGCGAATGCGTTTTGGTACTGCACTGCCCGGACGCTCTTCGCGGTCGCGCATAGCTGCGTCCGAAGCGTACTGGGCATTCAGTGGAGGTGGTGCACCGCTGGCGATCTGAGGGGTGGCGTTGGCGTGGTGTTCGTAAGGCTTTCTTGGGTAGGTGCCGCCTGGGGAGGGTGCGGCGCTGGTGATGATGCCACGGACTTCTGGACGAGGACTCGGTTGTCTGCCATAGCCTGACAACGGTGGCGGGCCTTGACTTGACTGCATACCGTTTGGTGGCGGACCTGCATTCACAGGAGGTCCGAATGGTGGGCCACCATGGCTAGGCTCTTGATGCATTCCATAGCCTGGCATGTGCTGAGGCGGACCGTTCGGTGGTCCCTGTTGGAAAGGGGTGGTGTGCTGATTTATCGGCGAGGGCGAATGACCCCGATGCGCTGGTGGCGGCTGACGCTGAGGCTCTTGGTACGAGCGAATAGGGTCTGCGCGAGGCGGACTGGGCTGACGAGACTGCATGGGAGGCTGCTGCGGAAGTCCTTGTGATGGTGGTTGCGGCATACGATCACGTTGATCGTACGGGTTCATGGGCTGAGCAGGCATGTGAGGATTCTGCAGGTCAGCCAGTCGCGCGCCACCGTTTGCACCCCAGTTGTTGCCAGGAGCCAATGGTGGTGGCGCGGGTCCTGGTGGAGGATTTTGTGCATGGGCCCCCCACTGAGGGCCTGGCGGTCCGCTGAGCGCGTTCGGCTGATACGCTTGGGGGTTGATGTCTTGTGGTAGTGGCGCACCACCTTGATTGGGCATACCATTCGTTGGCTGTCCCTTGAGCAGTGCCAGACGTGCCTTGATATGGACGTTAGACGGGTCAAGGTCGGCCGCGCGCGTGTATGCATCGAGAGCATCGCTGGTCTGGTTGTTGCAAGACTCGTACTGCATGATGTCAGTGGGTGGTACCTATGTGGCAGGTGTATGCGCGACTCACCAATGTGCCCAAGTCGTACCACACCTCGGAGATGTTGGGATTTAGACGGATGGCACGCGAGTACGCATCGAGCGCATCACGGTACTGGTTAATCTGGTAGTAGAGCACGCCGATGGAGCACCAGAATGTCGGATTGCGGCCATCACGGTAGACGGCCTGTTGGTAGGCCTCATATGCCTTGGGGTACTTCTGCTGCGACATGTAGCATCTGCCGAGCAGGTACCAGCTTTGCGCGTCGTTCTGGTCTGGGGACTTGTTAGCTGGATTCTAGCATTGGTAGGCGTTTGGTGCATACCTGATGCGACAGACTTCTCAAGGTATTCGATTGCTTGTTCTTGGCTGCTGAAGCTTGTGCTCTGCTGATGGTGAAGCCATCCGAGCTGCTGCAGGACCTTTGCGTGGTTCGGATCACGCTCCAACACACGAGTGTACGCGGACTTGGCAGAATCATACTGTTCACACGTCAGTACATGGCAGTCGAATTGATGTCAGCCAAGTCTTACGTCTTTCTGTTGCTCGTGCACATGTCCGATCTGGAACCAGATGTCCTCCTCACTCAGAGGTTTGGGTGGGTCAGTCACAATGTAGCGAAAGCACTGCATTTCAGTCAGTAAAACGTGCGACCAGAGGACTCAGCAAGACGCATACCTCGAGACTCTGCTGAAACTTCTGCTGCTGCTTGTATATGATGCCGAGTCGGAAGTAAATCTCATTCGCCTTTTCGAACCTTGGCTCCATCCGCATAACCTGGGAGAAGGCCTCTTCGGCATGCTCAAGCGACCCATATCGATCGTACAGTATGCCAATGCCGTACCACAGCTTCGGCTCCTTCGGGTCAGGCAGATGATATAGTGCCTGCTGGTATGCCGAATATGCTTGTTGGAGATCATCCATCATGAGGTAGCAGTGTCCGAGACTGCTCCACACTTCGCCATTAGATGGCTCAATGAGGATGATCTGGCGCAAGTACTCAACCGCTGCAGTGAATTGGTCCCGCGAGCGCAGTATGCACGATATAGCTTGCATGGCGGGCACTGAGCGCTGATTGAATGTCATGGCGCGTTCATATGCCTGGGTCGCGCCATCAAGCTCGCCCATCACTTCTGACAGGCCACCGAGCTGAAGCCATGTCTTCTCATTGCTCTCGGCTAGCAGCTGTGCGGAAGTCTTTTGAGGTGGTGGCGGCTGCGATTGCATGTGCATGCTACCATTCGCCTGAGGTCGGAGGTTTGGAGGGTAGTGTTGCTGATGGGACATTGGTGGTCCCGTGGGCGATTGTAGGTTCGCCATGGTGGACAACTATGTAAGAATGGCCTTCATGATGTGTCAGATCTGGTCGCTACAAGACATATACCATCCGCGGCGTCGTCTCGTGTCCGCTGGTCGGAAAGCCAGCTGGGCGCAATCACTCACCTTCAGATGCACCCTTGATCGGGAATAGCCACTAGCGGATCCCAATACTGAGGAAGGTGCGTGTGATATGACGGAATAGCTGCTTCAGGCAAGCACGACCATCGCGCACGGAAGGTGCGACTGACTATCTTCAAAAGTGAGGTATGCACAGCTGTCACAGGAGAAAGCGAAACGACACGGGCAGAAGAGGCAACGGGCGGACCTCTACGACCTCGTGCTAAACGAGCCGCCGTGGGTAAGGGTTGTTCGCACCTTCCCGCCAAGACATTGTAGATGTGATCTGAGCGCATCCACACTAGATCGTCAGCCTCCCGAAACCTAGCGGGCACGCCCAAGCCAGCATGGCGGAAGGATGCTTGTCACCAATCCCACGCCACATGCCGCTCACTCCACACTCTAAATTGTATACCTCCACCCCGGTCGCTCCCGGTATGGAGAATGCATGTCATGCCAATTTCGAGCAATATGGCTGGTGATGTGCCTGATCCGGCTATAGTCGATCCTGATAGAGCTTGCTTGTCGGCGTAGATAGTGTGGGCTCGAAGTCGCTCTCGTGCACAGACTTATAGCTCAAGGCTGACTCACTTGAAACATGATGGTACTGTACATAGCCTACATGTATCTCAGGGACGCATGCGCGACCACCACAACCTGCGAGCACACACAAGCTGGCATTGCCCGATGACGGGTGTTGCGAGAGATGCAGTGCGACGCAGCATCCGCATCGAACCCAGCCCGTTGGGCACGCGGCGAGCCGGACAGCTGCATAGCGCTCTGGTACTGAACAGTCACTCGGGACGTCTCTGTGCCAGAATAGGCATGCGCCGTCAACTCTGTCACACGCGTTCATGTGCATCGGAATGCGCTGCGGTGTGGCAGACGAGCGATGCTGACAGGTCGGCATATTTGCGCCGTCCGAATGACTTCGATCCAGTACTGCTACATTCACCAACAATCAGCCATACGACCAAGATCTGTGCAAGCATGACTCGGACCGGAGTACATGCCATCTAGGGATCGCTGTCTCACAGCGGATGTGGACACAAGCTTTCCTCATCATCTATTCGATGCCCCATGCGCAGCTCGCCCCGTTCTGCCGCGTCTCTCCAGCGGCTGTGCCGTCCAGAACCAGAGATGAGACCAGTGACCGTTAGCCATCGACCATCAGCCAGCTTGACATACCGAGCGCAAGGTACTTTGTTCAACCGTCACACACCTCACGCGCTGCGCCCCACAGACTCGTCCACTCCACCACCAAAATCTCCACCATCTGACCTTTGACTTCACACAAGCCGCATGCGCCCAGCCTTGTGCGCCAGTACGCCTTTTAAGCTTCGGCTAGACTGGCTGACCGAACGCCACGGTGTCACCGTACTTGTGTGCTGTCGCCGCGTGGTTCGTGCCGCAAGGAAGGATGGTGCAATTACCCGGCCGGCGCTGCAGGCTGGGCGCACCTCAGGGTTTGGTCTCAGTATGTTGGCCGAGACGGAGTGTGGCTGCTAGGTGGTAATTTTGACAGCAAAAGCCTCAGTGTGCAGCGCTGCTACTTGAGTACCATGTCATCGCCACGCTGGTCAGCTACTTGGAACAGCAGCGACGATCGCTCGCGACATACTACTGTCGGGATTGAAGAGATACTCTGGTGCGCCCTCGGCAGTCACTTCGCCGAATGAGGCAGCTGCAAGCTAGCTCCACCTCTGTGCGATGTCTCGACTACTCCAACACGTTTGCTCATATCTCAGGTTTGGATGTTGTAGTAATGGCGACTCACGTATTGCCTCGAACGTTCAGTAGGTCATTTCGTCCCTCTCGCAACATTTCAGTTTCACCACGCCTTCCGTTCCGAGCTCAAGCGATTCGTGCATTCGGCTCTTCAAGATGCAGTCAGATAGCCACGTCCGAGATGACCGAGAAGGACCTCGCAAGCCTCAAGGTACAGCAAGATAGGTTGATGCACGATATTCACAGCACCTGCGAATGGGGTAAGGGTGAGCGATGGGGAGAGTAAGTCCGATCATGCTCCTGCAAGATACTCCCGACCTGACTTGAAACCTACAGTGGACATACGGAGACGGGCATGTCTCGTCTATCGCTCTCAGATACGGATAAGCAAGCACGCGACTGGTTTGCTGAGACGACGAAGTCACTGGGCTGCAAAGTGACTACAGACGCCATGGGCAACCAATTTGCTGTACGACCTGGGCTCAACGAAGGCGCACCGACGTACGCTGGCAGCCATCTCGACACACAGCCTACGGGTGGCCGCTATGATGGCATCCTGGGCGTCACAGCTGGCGTGGAGATGCTTCGCACTCTGAATGACAACTGGGTTGAGACCAATTACCCTACCGGCGTGATCAACTGGACGAACGAAGAGGGCGCTCGCTTTCCGAAGTCCATGGTCTCTTCAGGTGTGTGGGCAGGCGATATTCCCATTACAGATGCTCACACCCTCAAGTCTGTAATACCTGCCAACGACACCGCGACCATGAAGTCAGAACTCGAGCGTATCGGCTACTTAGGCAGGACTCCCTGCTCACACACCGCTATGCCCATAGCCGCTCACTTCGAACTCCACATCGAGCAAGGTCCGATTCTCGAGGCCGAGAACAGACGTGTAGGCATCGTGCGTGGTGTACAAAGCTACAAATGGTTCACCATCACGGTCCGCGGCAAAGAAAGCCACACAGGCGCCACATCCTTCGCCCACCGCGCAGACGCCTTACTGCTAGCCTCTAAATGCATCCTCGCCTCACATCGCATAGCCACAAAACACAATGCCTTGGCCTCAACCGGGATTTTGAACTTGCGGCCAGGCAGCACGAACACCGTTCCAGGCTTCGTAGAATTCAGTCTCGATATCCGCTCCCCATCGAACGACATTGTAGAGGAAGTCGAAGCCGAGTGCCGCGCCGCGTTCTCTGCCCTGACTTCGAACGACTCGACAGAACCCGAAGCAGCCCACTCCCACACCAGCTCCCTCACTTGCGACATATCCTGGCGCACCGACTTCGTCTCCCCAGCCACATCCTTCCATCAGGACTGCATCTCCTGCGCCACCACTTCCGCCGCTGCCCTCTGCTCCCCCTCCTCCACTTCCACACCTGAAGCCGATGCCAACCTCAATTTAGGAGCTTGGGGTAAGCTTATGACGTCCGGCGCTGGACACGATAGTGTGTATACGAGTAAACACGCGCCTACGTGTATGATTTTCGCGCCTAGCAGGGATGGGGTAAGTCATAATCCGAGGGAGTTTACGACGCCGGAGGGGTGTGCGGATGGGGCGCAGGTTTTGCTGGGGGCGGTTGTGAGGTATGACCGATTGAGGGGGCAGAGGGCGGGGGTAGGGAGGATGGGGAGTAGGTAGGGGACTGTAGGTCGTTTATGTACGGAAAGGGATGCGTGTGTGGAGTGTGCGTGTTTATTCTACACTGTGGGCCTAGGAGCAGTCCATTGGCGCCGAGGAGTGAGCAGCGAGCGTCTAATGTTGTATTGCCACTATACCCAGCTTGCCCACAAAGGCGGTCTCTGATAACATGAGCGCACTTGCTCTGTACCTCTAGTAGACTTCTCTGCACGGGAGTCGATGCAATTGAATGCGACTCAATGGCGAGTCTGATGGTCACTTTGGAATGGCCAAACTCTCCTTGGTGGCAAAGATGCTGACGAGCGCACATACACGGCTCACCACACTGAGACCAGGAGCCTTGAGTCTGCGACTTAGGTCACATTGCGGAGATGTTAAACTGTGAGTCCACAGGTTTGCAGTCTTCCATACGCATCAAATGTACAGTCGCCATCCGCCGTGATATCCATCATCGTATTCCCACTCTGGCTTCCCACACTCCAACTACTCGTCCAATCTCGCCGGGAACTTGCCGTTCTCTCTCAAATCATCCCATCGGTTCGCCCAGCCGGAGGGACAGAGTGATCGGTACGCTAGGAAGAACTATATTGACAATCGCCACGTTAGCCTCACTCTCTCGTTCCACCCATCCCCATATTTCCTCTCCGAGCCGCGCCTCGCAAGTATAAGGGTTGAGTTCTAGAAGCAACGTACCTGTCGGCAAGGCTTAAAGTCCTCTCCCTTGGCCAAGATGCACTTGTGGTAGTCGACGTAGTTCTGCCAGCAGTGCTTCGTTTGGTTCTGGTTCGGGAAGCGGGCGTCGAAACCTAGATACCTGTGTGAGTATGCCAGATCGCAGTGCTGAGGGTTCAGGAGGGAGGAGAGTATATACCGGCTGCGCAGGATTGTCAGTATGCGCTTTGCAAGATTGGCATTGGAGGGGAAGCGGTGGGCGACGTACCTGTTACAAACTTGAAGGGCATGGTGACGCGCTCCTCATCGTCGGACATGTTTGCGGTGTTGGTCTGTGGTGTTTGGAGGGGCGGCCAAGGGGTGTATGTGCTATGCGCTGTGCTAGAGTGAGTGATGAGGTCGATGAGGGAGCCATCTCGGAAGCAGCCACAGCTTCGCGCCTTCCGTCCGTGCATGTGCCAAGAACGAAGGAGAGCTTCAGGTTGGCTGGGGATTGGAGTGCTGCAATCCATCGGCTTCCGCTACAGCGTCAACGCAATAACACGATGCAGTCGACACGATTCATGGCGGCAAACATGCTGCGCTCGCAGCCCATGGCTTTCAATGCGCTAAGGACGCGCGCGGTGGTGCCGATGCAGCCGGTGAGGGGCCTGAGGTTGCAGGCGAGCCCGAAGATGAGGATGCCCGTACCGGTGAGTATCGCTGAAGTGTATCAAAGCGCTTGAGATCTATCACTGACCGTGTTGTAGAAAGAAGAACACTCCGGTATGTCCCCCCGTCGAGCTGTGGAGATTCCATTGCACCTCCTTCCTCGAGCCAATGTCGCAGCATCGTTCTCGCAGGACTCTAATACTGACCACACTGCACAGCACACACCATCTCCCAGCGCCTCCGCACACTGAAGAAGATCCCGCCTGAGTTGATCCCCCTTGGCGTGGTGTTGGCTATCGCGCTCGGTGCCGCAGGCTACAGTATGGGCTCGAAACTGTTCAAGGACAAGACGTTGCGGTTGGGACGGCAAGGCAAGCATGCTAGCGACTAGGTAACAGTGTATTTGAGATCGGAGAGTGGGAGGACGTGTACAAAGGCGACCAGAGTGGCGATATGGGCATGCGAGGGTAGTTGCAGGATGACTGAGATCCGAGGTAGTGACGGATGCAGAACACAATTCTTCTCACTTCCCAACTGTCGCTGGATGCATAGTCGCGATCTCGCCGCACCTCGACAGTCAATCGAGCGAAGCAACAAGTACTGATCGATCAAGGTAGTTAGGTTGCGCCAGAAAGTCTCATCGAAGGTAGGGCACGCACAGCTGTCGCTTGAAAAAGCGGAAGACACGGGCAGAGAATGCAGCACGCGGACCTCTACTACCGCGTGCTCAACGAGCGTAGGTAAAGATTCTGAAACTGCCTTGGCGGAACATCCTGAGGTGTGATCTGAGCACATCCACACTTGATCGTGATTCTTCCTGGATCTTGTTTGGTCTATGACCACTAAGTTCCTCACTAACCACGGAAGAGAGTGCTCAGGTTCAGGGAGGATGATTCGGGAGATGGGAGGGGCATAATGCTTATCGCCTTGTAATCCGCCTGCAAGTGCACTTTGGCCCACAAGAATTGTGAACGTGGAGTCACGAAATCCTGCACATCGACATATACACGAGCTGGCCTGACCGTTGCTCTTGCAATGCTTGCTTGGTTTTGGCAGCAGGTGTGGGATGGAAAGCGAGGACAGCCCGACTTTCAATGGCTTTGCTTGCAGATATCACTTGGCTAGGTAGTTCATCGCACTTTGGCTAGATCGCGCCGGAAAAAGTGGCTAGTCCGGTCCTCTTCCCCTTTCACCGAGCAAGCGCAGTGTCCGCAGCAGAAGACTTTACCGTCACTGGATGACCGTGGACGTTGCAGCAGACGACTTCGCAGTCGCTGTGCTCCTCGTGCTAGTTGGTGGCAACGCCACAAAAGATTCCGTGTGCGTCGCGTTTGCACCACCCGTCGAGGCGAGCGTGGGGGTGACTTGAGGGGTGACTTGCTCCGTTCCGTCGGCGATGTTGAAGTGGTTCAATGTCCTGTTGAAGAGCTGTAGAGCTGCGGATGCTGCGGAGGAGTGTCAGCAAAGGAGCTCCATGCCTGCGATATAACCGCTGCTTCTCCAGAACTCCAATATGGTGTCTATGCATCTACAGAGATGTCCAGTGCAGCGAAGTCAGCAGTAAGTTCTCAGTGGGAACACAGCGGGGCATTTGCTGCCGTGGTTCCTCAGCCCCTCGGATGTAGCAGGGTGGGCCCTCCACTGCTGCGACGCTACCAATATGAGCGTTGCTCGCTCCTTTACTCTGCGGGAAAGCGGATGTACATTGAGAAACAACTTACGTTGGTAGTATGGTACCTGGTGCCCCACGTCGTACATCCCCAAGAACGAGAAATTCCCGTACTGCCTCACTGCACCATACTCGACCCCGTCGACCAAGAATGGCTGCTACCCAGCCGCTGCGAGCTCAGCAGCGTGAGTGTAATTGACCGCGAGCGATACGGCTTCTCCACCGAACCAGTTGCAGAGGTAGTCTGCATCGCCATAGTACAGGCTAACTCTCAGGCCCCGATCCAGCAAATACTCCAGATCCTCGCGGAAATTCGGGAAAACCCAGTCGCCAGTAGATTGAAAGGCGTAAGTGACATCTTCGTTGGCTTTGGTGTAATTCAAATCCACCCCAATAGCGTTCTGCACAAAGGCTTGGTCCAGATAGTCTACGAAGTAATTCGGCGGCGTGGGCTCCTTTTTCGGGTGTCTGATGTCGTACGTGCCGCGGCCGCTGTAGCTGTAGTAGGGTCCCTCGACATTGTCTCTGCACATGTCTTGAGCCTCGGAGCACAGGATGAAGGTCGCTGGTAGCGATGGTGAGGAGATTGGGGTGGAGGCGTTGTAACCGCCGTCTGCGGCCGCGGCTCTGCAGGCTGTGATCTGCTCGAGACAGCCATTGATCATGTTGAGGGCAAAGCGGGCGTGATTGTAGACTGTGTCGTTGATGGACTTGATGCCGTAGGTATTATTCACGGCGAATTCCGGGTGGTATGGTGCTTGAATGTATCTGCATGGTATGGTTAGTATCTCTGCTTCTCCGAATGGCTGAGACAGAGTGAATGCTCATATCAGTCTAGCTGCGACAACGGCATTGCAGACATCTGCATGCAGGAGAGCCACGGGCGGACACGCAACAGAGTATCTCTTGTCCGCGCCGCACCACAAGCCCGCTGTCATGAGTGCGTTGGCAGGAGCATAGGAGACACGTACTCATCAATGAGACCATTTCCGATGCCGAGGGTATTGAAGTTCAGGGCCACGCCCTTGATATCACCGCTTACGATCTTGTCATTCTGTTGGAGGAAGTAATCGCAGAATGAAGGACCGTACCACCGTAAGACTCAGTCCATAAATTGAAATCCTTGGTTTTGGTTGAGTCATTGCTTCGAATACCGACCTGGGGGTCTAGCTGTGAGAGTGCGCTCAGAAATCCTTGAAGCACATGCCTGTGCGGAAGTCAGCATGAATGATCCTCTGCACATCCTGTCCGCTCGCCGTAAGTTCGGACAGTTTCATGCAACTACCAAGTACACCGCGAGTGTTTATCCGCACCTACCCAGCCCACGAGTGCGTGTCCTTCAAGCGAGCGGCGGGGTCACATAATACCTTTTGTCTCTCGACAGCGTAATAAGTCGTGTAGAGAGGAGGGAAGAGCTCGGTGCGCAACATACCACGCAGCGATAGCTGCCAGATCTGTCGTGTCAATGGTACCCTGGTCAATCGGGTCAAGGATTGGATAACGACCAGTAGCCCGAGCCATGTTCGCATCCTCAAATCCTGGGAGGGGGTCAGTCTTACAAGTAGTGTTTTCTACGTGCCATTTTCCAACAACTTTAACTGCAGCCCATGCTTCAAACAGTTTACTCGTAATGAAGCAACGTCTGTGAGAGACTTATGTTAAGAACTCCATCTCTCCCCGAGAGTCCTGAAGGACATTAGCTACTGCAGGTACAGCTATAGCAGCAGAGGAACGGTTCAGACTTATTGGAGAAGCAGAGACGACATATCAGTACCTCACCGCCAGTATATAAGTTGCGACTCCCAATCGCCTCCTCCTGGTATGAAAATCCCGTGCCCACTGGCTGTGAAAGGAACAGCATGTTCGACACCTCGCTCCAGCTATGTTCGTTAATGTACGACGTCAGATTCTCCGCGATCCTCCAAGGTCCTAAGTCTCGGACGAGGCTGATCGGACTGTCGCTCCCAGGTCCTCCGTTGAGCCAAAGAGTGATTGGATCGTTGGCCGGATCCCGACGCGACTCAAAGAACCAGAAGAATGTGTGAAAATTGGGGGCAAGATCGCGGTCTACACTATACCTCTGGCGCATGTGTTGCGTCTCAGTCTGAATGCAAGGCGGCACCAAACCCACCTGTCTCCCTCGCATAAAACATCATCGCGTGGTGACCATGATAGCCGTTCAGTGACCTATGATGAGCCAATGGCACACTTGACACCGAGACAAGCCGCACGCTAATGAGCTTGTCAGACTTAAGAACGGGCAGGCCAGTTGCTTGATCTTCACGGGTGACGCGGGCGAAGAGAGGGCTAGTACAATGATGAGCCTTCACCACTACGCCTCCCGCTGTGTGACTACTGAGAACGTCGAGTCATAGTGAGTAGCCTGACGTGCCGCAGTATTCGCGGTCACATTGCTGCCGCTCGACGCGAAGGAACCAGATAAGGCTGATGACTGAGTGTTATAACGCACGATGAGGGAAAGAATGGAGACCCGGGCTAGATACCGATGTTTGGATTCCGCGCTAAGCCACTCTGGGTGGACAACTCAAGCCCGCCCTTCATTCGTGCTCGTACCTCTTTCCCATGTATATTCCTTACATAGGTGATGATAGTACCTAAGGCAACGGGCACGCCAACACGACTGAACAAGAGTGCTTAGATTAGATGAGTGCGACGATTGGATGACCCGAGGCAGTCTACTGAGATGGTGCACATACATGCATCGCACAAACTCGCAATACTGGCTTTGTTTCTTCGAACCGGGCAACATCGATCTTAATACACGAAAGACCACACGGCTGGCGGGCTCGATCGACAGACTCTGCGGTCAAGGTAGTCTCGTGCGAAGCGCTACATGCTACACGTTGGCCTCGTCGTTGGTGCAGGCTCAGTTGCTGCCCATGTTTCCGCGGTACAGCTGGGTGAGTAGTGTACCGCAGCTCACGCATAACAATCGAGCAAACCCAGGATCCTCGACAATAGGTGCTATCGCGATGCGACTCATCCGTCTGGTCTATCAGCAGTCGAGTGCCGGTAGATCGAGTCGATTGACGTCCGCTCACCCGAGGCGGTTGCACCTCGTCATCACGAACATCGACCGACAGCTACATACACCAGTCCTTTGTAGCAAAGACTAAGATAAGTACGTTTCGACTCCATACTTTTTCAATTCGTCCCGTCCATCTCCGGTGCCCACTTGACCTCCACGGCCAGCATGCACGATACTGTCTCCACCACAAACGGACGTACGAACGGCCATTCGAGGGTATTGCATATAGTCATAGTCTGTCCGCCTAGCCCTTTCGATTCTACGTTTCAGCTAATACCCCAAGATCGGCGGTTCCCTCGCCGGCCTCGCCTCCGGCATCTCCCTCCTCCGCCTCGGCCACAGAATCACGATCCTCGAACGCAACCCTACGCCTCTGCTCCAGAATCAAGGCGCCGGTATCGTAGCCGGCGGTGACACTTTAGCTTTCTTCAAACAGTATGATCGATGTCAGCGGCCCTTCGCGGTGCCGAGTCAGAAACGAATGTATCTTGATCGCGAGGGAAAGGTGGTGCATGAAGTGGCGATGAAGCAGGCGATGACGAGCTGGGACCTGGCTTATTTTGTCATGCGGGCCAATTTTGATGGGCTGGAGTCAGGGTACTGTGATGTTCCTGGACGGGAGCAGGGGGATGGGGTGGCGGAGTATCGGTATGGATGTACATTCAAGATGGTGGAGGAAGCAGAGGGTCGAGTGAAAGTGCATTTTACGGACGCTTCTGCCGCAGATCAAGTTCTGGATACTGACTTGCTCATCGGCGCCGACGGACCCTCGAGCTCGGTGAGGAAGCAGTTCTGTCCAGACGTTGAGCGAACCACCACCGGCTACTGTGCATTACGAGGGACTGTGCCTGAGACGGAAGCTAGCGACGCCGCATTGGACGTCTTCCGTGAACGCTTCGCTTTCTTCCACGGCCAAGGTCTACAGATCCTCGCCTACCTAATCCCCGGCCCCCTCGGCAACGTGAAACCCGGCCAACGGCTGGTAAATTTCGTGTGGTACTACAACTTCTCCCCTGCCGAGCTAGAGGAGCTCATGACTGATGCGGATGAGAAGCGACATCGCTACACGTTGCCGCCAGGGAAGATGTCGAAAGCCGTGTGGGCGAGGCTGACGAGGGAGGCCGAGGAGAAGATGCCACCGCAGTTCGCGGAGATAGTGGGCAAGACGAAGCAGCCGTTCGCGCAGGCTATCACGGACGTGCTTTCACCGACGAATTCTTTTGTTGGGGGGAAGGTCCTGCTTATTGGCGATGCGTTGGCGGGGTTCAGACCGCATACTGTTGCTTCGACGAGCCAGGCGGCGTATGATGCTATGGTGTTGGCGGAGTATGTAGGTGGGAAGAAGAGCCATGAGGAGTTTGTGAGGGAGACGATGCAGTATGGTCGGCTTCTGCAGAGACGGGGCGTGGAGATGGGAACGAGGAGTCAGTATGGCGCAGATGTGCCGCTCGAGGACCACATTAAGGATCGGAATCTGGCGAGCACGAAGAGGGAAGAGGAAGTATATCCCGAATGGACTCAGCATGGGCTATAGTGACTTGGGCTGTAAGATCAAATGTACATCCCCAAAACGCTACAATATCTCAGCCCTAAGCGAAAACATCAATAACCACCCTCTCATTCCTGACTCGTCTCCACCACTCCTCCCGCTCCGCCTCACCCATGCCCTCACCCTCCGTCAACACACTCTTCAACTCCCTCCCTACCCCCTCAGCCAGCTCCGGAATCCCGCAAATGAACAGCTTCGCGCCTTGGTTCCACAGCTCTCTTACCTCAGCTTGATCCTTCCTTGCACGATCCTGGACGTACTTGCACCCTCCGCTCTCCTCGGGCTCGCGGCTGAATGCGTAGCGCAAATCAACGGCACCAGCCTTAGCCCAAGAGTCGAGCTCGGCAGCGTAAAGTCTGTCGGCCGTGGGGCTGCGGTTACCGATAAAGAGTACGGCTTTCGCCAACTTCTTGCCTTGCTGGAGTTGCACGGTACGCTCCTGGACGAAGCCCCTAAACGGCGCAAGACCGCTGCCGGCGCAGAACAGTAGTACAGGCGTCTCCTCCGGTTTCGCAGGAAGGTGGAAGAACTTATTCGTCGATCTCACTGCTACCTGCACTGAGTCTCCGGCTGTGAGGCTCGCCATGTATGTGCTCGTGACACCTTTGAATGTTCCGTGGCCGGAGGCAGACGGTGCATCGAGCATGGCGTATGTGACTGTGGCTATGCTCGAATCGGCGAGGGCAGAGGAGGAGATCGAGTATTGCCGTGGTCGAAGAGGAGGCAGCATGGAGAGGTAGTTTTGGAAGGTAAGATGGACCGAGGGATGTACTTCGAGAATGTCGAGGAGCGAAAAGCGTTTGCCAGTCGCCTCAGCAGAGAAGTGGGAGTCGTCAATCAATGTCTGCAGTCGTGATTTCTCCGACTTGTCCTCGGTCGCATCTATGCAAGTAAGTATGTCCTTGCGTGTTGCAGGGCTGTGGAGTTCGACGAAGCCTTCAAGTATATCGCGGATAGCTATGAGTGTGCCCGCTGGAAGGAATGTAGCTGTGCTGGGATCGATCTTGATCGAGGCGCCAGGCTTGAGTCTGAATTGTCGCGTAACGCGCTTGACATTGTACGGTCCGTTCAGCGGCAATATAGCGATGTAGTCGCCTGCCTGATAAGACATGCCCTTCGGGAGCTGGACAGCGAGATGCCGCTTCTCTGGCTCACCGGGTGCGACGAGTGTCTTCGACTCCAGCACCGTACCTGTCTGTACATCCTGTCGTAAGAACGTGCTGCGATCTGGAGTGTCAATCTCAGCCTCGAATGTAGCGGCGCCTTCCTGCGATTGCTTGCTTGGCGCAATCGCAGGCCACAGCGTGCTCTCGGTCCACGACTCGAAGTCTGATGCAATGTTGCTCTTCGCCGCATCTGTTAGACCTCGGGTGGCAAGCCTCTTCGCGCCATGTTTCAGAAGCAAGTCGTCGCAAATCGTAGGTATCCTGTGGAACGTGGAGAACCATTCGCTGTTGCCACAACTGAAGACTGCGTACTCGACGCCCTGCAATTGCTGACCATCTGCTAGTCCCTCGAGCCACTTGACAAACTTGACGGCGTTGTCAGGAGGCTGCCCCTCGTAAGATGCAGTGACGATCACAGTCGGCCTGTCAGTCGGGAGTGCCTCTGTGCCTGCATCCATATCGAGAATCGTAGCATCGTAGCCAAAGCGCCGAGCATCGACAGACAGCTTCTGAGCTAGCGATGAACAAGTCCCAGTGTTCGACCCATATAGGATCGTCATTGGCTTCAGATCCTCAGCAAGTCCAGAGTCCGTCCGCTTTGGTGTCGGTGCTGTTGACGTAGGTGTCTGGCCCACGAGGGATGAAAGCAAGCTCACTGGCGTGACGCCCTCACGAAGCGTAGCTCGCATATAGAAGTCATCAGGCTTGATCGTCAATGTCTGCTTGATCTTAAGCTGGTAATCCTCGTCCGCCAGGACCAGCTCAAAGGACTGGAAAACCATCGCCATAGCCGCCAGCGCTTCCTGCCAGGCAAATCCACGACCGATGCAGGCTCGCGCACCTGTCCCGAAAGCTTGCCAGGCAGAGTTCGGCAACTCCTCATATGCTTTGCCCATCATCCTCTCGGGGCGAAACGCATCTGGGTCTGGACCGTAGACTTCGGGATCTCGCTGTGCCTTTCCGATCGCGCAGAGCACATTATCTCCTCTCCGAAGGGCATACTTGCCACCCGCAAGATACTCGAATTCATTCGGGTTGTCCGGTCTGATTGTGCGAACGAACCCCGGGGCTGTAGGATGGAGGCGCAGAGTCTCACGCAGCACTCCAGTCAAGTACGGGAGGTCCTTGAGATGCTCGGCTGTCAGCTGACCGCGCCCGACGACTCGGTCGACCTCCTCCTGAGCTGCGAGATACGTGTGGCGATTCTTCAACAGTGCGTAGAACGCGAAGCCTGCGATGTGTGTCAGTGATCGATCCATCTCGGTCACTCGGGAGGTTTGCGTACTCAATAGACCCGACGTAGTCTCGTGACCAGCAACTAGGAAGGTCGTCATGTTACTCGTAATAAGCTTATCATCCATGTGCAGCCCAGTCTTGGGATCCTTCCCGTTGATCATCGCGTTCAGCAAGTCACGCTTGTCAGTGGGGTGCGCTCTCCGATACTTGACCAAGTCCATAGCTATGTTGTCCATGAAGTCTCGCGCAGCGCCAACGCGCTTTAGCGTGTCGTCCCAGGGCATCATAGACTTGATGATTCCGCCGGCCCTCAGACTCTCTGAAGTCGCGCCGAGTAGCACGTTCATCGCATCGACGAAGGGATGCATGTCCTCGCGATAGAACGAGTTGAAGCGAGTGTCCATCGAGCAGAGCGCGATGGTATCCAGGGTAAGCCGCGTGAAGTCCAGTGTGACTGGGATTCTGAAGTCCGAGCCCTGCCTTGCCCACTTCAAGATCATCTGCGTAGCAATGTCGTGCATTTCCGGGAATATGTCCTGCACAGGCAGCGGCCCAAAGGCGGGCACAAGAATCCTGTGTGCCTGTTGCCAGTCCGGGAGCTCCTCTGACGGAGCAGTGAAGAGGCCAAGACGTTCGCCGGGTCGATTCAGTTTCTCTAGGGCTTCACCCGCCGCCTTCCAGAAGCGCTTCTCATCGCACATCTCCTCCAGTAGCTCATGATTGGCGACGACGAAGATCTCGCGGCCGAAGAATCGAAGCTTGTAGATCCCGCCATAGGTATCGGCGAGGTTCTCAATGGCCCGGACTGGGACTTCGTCGTTGACATTGAAGACATTGCCTACGATGGGATAGCCAGCGACCGCCGGGATGTTGTTCCGTGCTGAAGACATTCCGTGCTATCGACCGCGATCAGGCGTAAAACGCGTTGCAGCCGCGCCCGAGATATCTTTTACCCACGAACGGAAAGTATGTCACCCGCAGACCGACAAGCCATAGCCAGAAGAAAAGGAGAGTCAAGTATCGTATACAAACCTGCTGCCTACAGAGCTGAAGTCAAAACATGCCACTTTGACTCTTGTCATGGAGAGGGATGGGGCTGCCGTTGCGCAAGTAGTGCATAAAGAGTGCCGTTTCATCTGTTTGTGGACAGCTCTGCGCCGCGGTCTTGTCGCGATCGAAGCCGAGGCATCTGAACCGCTCCGCTCATTGGCTGACTCGCATCGATGATGGCCTCGTTCATGCTCGCTCGAGTACATTCCACGTGTTGACGCGCGACACACCTGTGAAAGCCGGCCGTAAAGGCTTGGGAGGTGTGGCGGTACTGGTTTGGCGTTCGTGGAGCGCTACGATTGCTCGTTCGAGCCCCATCCATAGGTCGATTCGCACTGTGACGCTGCAGAATTTGCACGCGACCGCCATCGCTTGAGCTGGGGCATGGAATTGATGTGGCCGTCTCATCAGCCGTGTCGGATTCGCAATGGGCAACATGTCGAAGTATTGTCGTCGAGCCTACCTATCATGGCATGCTGTTCGATCGAGTTCGTTTACCAGGTGGAGCTGATCCCGGCCCGACGATCGGACGTAGATGACTGCAACTCGTTGCTGCAGGGAAAGCGATCAGAAAATGTATGCATTGTAGTAATTCACGCATAAGTATGAAAAACTCTCTTACTGGTAAGGACACTCTTTAATCACCACTCCAACAATGTCACTCCGCACCTGCGCGCGGCGGGCCACCGCCATCGCCGAGACATGCCAACACACCCTCCGCCAAGCACCGCAGCGACGACAACGATATGCTTCTGTCGCTACAGCAGCAGCGCAATCAAATCTCCCATTCGAAGTCCGACAGTCAATCGCCCGAGATGCCTCACTACCTACCCCAGATCCAGCCTCAGACTCGCAGACCTCCCGCCTGGTGGGGTCTCATTCCCCATACATGGTTCCGACCTATGTCCGCCCGCCGCCTATGTTCCACAAGGGTGAAGGCTGCTACATCTGGGACTTGGACAATCGCCGGTACCTGGACTTCACCGCTGGCATCGCTGTGAATGCATTGGGTCATTGCGATCCTCAGATGAGTCGGATCCTGTACGAGCAATCACAAACACTGGTGCACGCCAGCAACCTTTATCACAATCCGTGGACGGGTGCGCTGAGTGAGCTGCTGGTTCAGAAGACGAAGGAGGCAGGAGGAATGAAGGACATAAGCCGAGCATTTATATGCAACAGCGGAAGCGAAGCCAATGAGGCAGCCATCAAGTTCGCCCGGAAGTATGGTAGGAGTCTCGAGCCTTCGGGCACGAAGCACGAGATCGTCTCATTCCAAGGATCCTTTCATGGCCGCACCATGGGCTCGCTCTCCGCAACGCCAAACCCGAAGTACCAGAAACCCTTCTCTCCCATGATACCAGGCTTCAAGTACGCCACTTACAACTCCGTTGACTCGATCAACGAGCTTGTCACTGATAAAACCTGCGGTGTGCTCATAGAGCCGATCCAAGGCGAGGGAGGCGTCAATGTGGCTACACCGGAGTTTCTGCAAGCACTTCGAGACCGATGCACAGAAGTCGGGGCGCTCCTGATCTATGATGAGATACAATGCGGGCTCGGCCGTACAGGGCAACTTTGGGCTCACGCATCATTGCCAGCATCAGCGCACCCAGATGTTCTCACCACAGCGAAAGCGCTCGGGAACGGCTTCCCAATAGGCGCTACACTAGTCACCGAAGATGTATCAAGTAAAATCGTCACAGGCGACCACGGCACAACCTTTGGTGGCAACCCACTCGGATGTCGTGTGGCACACTACATCGTCTCGCGTCTCGCAGACCCTACCTTGCAGTCCTCTGTTCTCGCGAAGGAGCAGCTCTTTCGTAAGCACTTCTCCCGCATCGCCTCCCGCTTCCCCAACATCGTCTCCGAAATCCGAGGGAAGGGTTTGATCCTGGGTATGCAGCTCAACGCCGATCCGACGCCAGTCATCACTGCCGCACGGGAGCGCGGGCTACTGGTGATTACTTGCGGGACGAACACACTCCGCTTCGTGCCACCTTTGATCGTCACTGAGGAGCAAATCGAGGCTGGATGTGGTATTCTTGAGGAAGCGATGGCGGTCGTGTTCGAAACGACTGAGCGTGTGGAGGGCACGGATGGGCAGCAGGAGATGCGCGCGTCTTGATGAATGGTGTGGTATAACAGCATTGTGGTCATGATAGGCGTTTTGAGCGCGGCGTTGGGGCAGGGTCGAGGGATGAATCTATAGACAGCCGACAGCCGACAGCATCCCACGCAAGGCAATGCAGAAGTTGCTCAGGATACCTCTTTCGGTGATTTCTGGAGAAGCAGTGCTAAGTGAACGTCGCAGCTCTTTTGTCCCTCCAACTTCGCAATGCAGCAGAATGTACGCCTGCAATGTCATCGAGAGACGCTCGCATTCCTCGAATTAAGTTGTTACGAAATACGAGACTCCCACGAGGCGCCTCGTAGCACAGGAGATCTCCAGACTCTAGAACATGCAGGTGTGGTGTGAGGTATTCGCACGCTGCAACGCGCCATCGTACGCATTCCACTTCGCTCTGCAGCAATTGCGTACCTTCCTCGTAGACATTATCACTTGATGATGAGTCCTTGCACAACGTCACCCTCACACGGACAATGACCACGACCTCTGCGCATCTTGGCACCGGAGTCCGCTTCGGAATTGGCTCGCGAGCTCCGCAATGTTGGAACGCGGGAGAGTCTTGACGTGTAATCGGGCAGGCGTCAAGATACTGCGCTCCTACGCTCCCACTACTGCGCAGTCTCACAATCATCTCCTGGCCGTGTCTGCTCCCATGCGATCAGCCTGCGGCGTAAGTATGCTGACGACTTCGGTATTGACGCGGCTCGTCGTTGTCTCTCCTTAGTCCAACTCCTTGCTTGTTCTCACTCTGGCTATGTACGGCGGATGGTGCTTATCTACGAGTGCTCCCTTCGTGTTTGCTAGTTGTGTTGCATTTCAGAGCGTTTGGGAGAATACAGAGTAGAGTCTGGCAGCAATGGGCTTTCAAGTACGAGACAGCGATATAGAGTCTGATGATAGCAGCTCCTCGAAGACACGCGTGTCGAGCCCTTCTGGCATCACGCCGAAGAGGATGTCACCCAACGAGCGAACACCCTTGATCACGACCAAGGCCCTTCCCTCAGCCGACGAAGACGTCTCGGCGACAAAAGCCAGACGCAATCATGCCGCACACAAGATCGTCTTCCTCCTGGTCGCCATCCTGGTCCTGGCAACATCCGGCGACCAGATCTCGGAGGCGCCGCTAACGCGTATTTACGAGTCTATAATCTGCTACCGCTACTACGAGACCGCAGACCCGAGTAAGATCCGGTTGGGTAGAGATACAGTGGGTCCTGGAGCGATTGGCGGAGTTGACGAGCTTTACTGCAAGGTCAATGGCGTACAATCCCAGCTTTCCACCATACGCGGTACGCAGCAGTTCCTTGACGGTATACCAAGTTTAGTGCTTGCGTTCCCTCTAGGCTGGGCTGCGGACAGATTCGGCCGGAAACCGATGCTGCTGATCGGCATCATATCGTTCGTCTTCAGGGCATGCTGGATGCAGTTCATCTGCTGGTTCTGGCAAGCCTTCGATATACGTTGGACCTGGGCGTCCTCTCTGCACGGTCTCGTGTCCGGCTCGTCAGCCTGCATTTCGGCGTTATTCTTCGTGCTGATCTCAGACGTCGTAGCGCAAGAAGAGCGCTCATCGGTCTTCCTGCGTGTGGGCGCCTCGAACATGATCTCCAACTTTACGATGCCGCCGCTAGCAGCTTTGCTGATGCGGTACAATCCGTGGATTCCGGCATTGCTTGGGACATTTCTAACGACAATGTCGTTGTTTCTTGTGGCTCTCCTGCCGGAAACGCTGGATTGGAGGCATCCGCACAGTACGCCCTCATCTTCACACCCACCCTCACCCACCTCGGAGAGTGGGCTGCCTCCGCCACCAGATCCAAGTCCTGTAAATACTATAGCCTCACTCAACTACCCCGTCCGGCTCTTCCACGGCCTCAAATCCGCCACACAAGTTCTCTGGACCGATTGGCGCATTCCAGCATTGATATCCACCTACTTGTTGCACATGCTGCTAGGTGTGCTGGCTATACAGACGCTGCTCCTGTACATCTCGAAACGCTACTTATACACGCTTTCGCAAGCGACGCTGGTCTTGACTACGAGAAGTCTGATAAACTTCGTCTTCCTGTTCCTGCTTCTCCCGGCCGTGGCGAAGCTGCTCACCGTAAGATACGGGCTGAGCGCACAGCGCAAGGATCTGTACCTTGCGCGTGGATCGTTGGTCCTCACGGCTGTGGGCTGGACGATGATCGGCCTCGCGCCTACCGTTCCTGCTGTCTTTGTGGCTATCATCATCAGCAGCCTCGGCTATGGTTGGCCTTTGCTGCTACGCTCATTTCTCGCCTCGTTGGTGCCTACACATTATCTAGCACGGGTCTTCTCCATCATCTCTGTCGTGGATTCTGTTGGGTTGATGGTTGGTGCGCCTTTGATGGCAGGACTCTTTAACAAGGGACTCGATATCGGCGGTATGGGAATTGGGCTTCCTTTCTATATGCTAGGAGCGGCTTGTGCGGTCACGACCGCAGTCGTTTTCGTGGTGGGGTTGAGAAAGGGTGAGGAGAGAGGCAGCGAAAGTGATGAAGAGGAGGATGATGCATTGCGATGAGAGGGATGGTAATCTATAAGGCGCCGAACGGCATTGGCTGCTGCATGTCGCAGCGCCCAGGTCCCCTCGCTTCTTCGGAAAGCTCGAAAGGCTTAGATGCCCGCACAAACGAACCCACTACGGCTGTACCATGCATCGCGGGTGAGCGACGAACACGCGGTGCGGCCACGACATCCATGATGGCGCTTCTCACGGCCGCCGTGGTCGAGTGCTTCACTACTGAGTGCTTGTGCGAGAACGGCAGTCGTCGCGTCGCCACATGCAGTCTTGCTGTCGAGTGTAAAGCTCTTTTAGCGTATCCTCGAAGATGTACGTAATAGCAGGAGTTGAGAATAGATCTCGTAGATGTTAGATACATAGATACCCAAGGTCATAGTATGAGCTACGAAGCGATAATGAAGCAGGACAATGAAGACACCATAGTGTCAGCAATCTGCGCTGTCATGGGTAACTCATCGTACCACCTCTCACTTTTTGAAGAATCGGATGCGTGACAAGGAATTGATGTTCCCGAGGCAGCACTCTTGAGCTGGACCCTCATCAACGGAACCATTACCTAACAGTGACCATCAATGCGTGATTTATGTGTCAAAATGCACCATAACGCTCCGGAAGCGTATAAGCATAACCAGACGTCGTTTCTATCGCTGTGGAATGACTAGATGTGATGTTGATGAATACCGCACGAAGGACCGATTTCGCTACATTCGCTCATTCAATGATATAGCTGCGCCAGCTTCGGACCCGGATACTTCTTGACCCCATGTATGAACCACCATGCTGCCGTGAGGAGCACGCATCCAACGAGTATAATCGAGTTCCCTAAGATCATGTCAGCTATTATATCTCCAGGCGTAGGTGTCAAGCTCGACTTACAGTTCATCAGAGAGAGCGGATCCACCGGGAACGCATACGGAAAGCAGAACCAGACGATGAAGAATACGATGAGCAGGCAGGTGATAGAATTTATCACGATGCCAAACTTCCCCATGTAGAAGTGGCCTCTGGGCATGTACTTCCTTCCAGTCAAGAGATTCGGGAAGATCGCCAGGAAGTATGACACTGTGGTCAGAATGATGAAGGACCCGACAAGGTCCGTGAAGGCGGTCTTGGACCCAAGCTGGATCGCACCGAAGGCCGTCGTTAAGACTGCGCATAGCAGTGTTGCTGGGATCGGGCAGCTTAGTCTCTCGTTGACTTTGCCAAATGTCTTCGCGAAGGGCGTCGCATTGTCGCGGGCTAGGACCCAGTAGAGACGCCCCACCATCATGAGCGTCCCTATTGAGCAGATCAGGACGCTAATAAGGATGATGAACAGAAGTCCGAACGTCGCGCCTTGGTTCCCGGTCGCTTGCGCGTAGACTTCGGCCAGTGGGAACGAGAGTGGCGTAGTGGACACTGCGGTGAGGTCGTTGATGCCATACATGATAGCGATGGCGAACATTAGAGTTGTGAGAAAGCCGAGTCCCACCTGCGCGAAGACGGCTTTGGGCATATCGACGCTGGGATTGGGCAGCTCTTCGGCGAGATGTGTGATGGCATCCGGGGTGCCGATTGTGAAGGCGCCGTTAAGGACACCCGTCAGGAAGCAGATGCCGTTGCTCCAGCCCGTCATGTTTTCGAAGTCTTTCCAGACGAAGGCGTTGGTCGCGTGCTGCTTCGGCATGGCAGCAACAACGATGATCGTAATCAGACCACCAGCTAGCACGAAGAACAGGCCCACGTGCTGAAGCTTGGGTAGTAGGCGATTACAAAAAATAACGAAGGCTGTACATGACCATGTTATGATCACGAAGGCGATGAACGAATGATATGCTTGTGGTTCGAAGTCGGGGTGGTAGACCGAGTACATGGCCACGCATACGTTGGCTGGGATGGCGATGATGGATGCGACATCGAAGATCCACCCGAAGAAGTTGAGCCAGCCGCAGAAGAAGCCGATCACTCTGCCATACTTCGGTCCGGGAGTGATGGATGCCCAGTGGTAGACGCCGCCAGACGACGGCACACTGGAGCAGAGCTCAGCGATCGAGGCACCAATAAAGCCGTAGAAGATCTAGAAGCGGCGTCAGTAGATGTTCTCGCAACTCCTGCTTGGCGGATCGGCTCACGCATGCGACGATCAGTTCGTATATGATGCCAGGCGGACCACCATTAAGCACGCTGATCGACAGTGAACCTCCGAAGGCGACCCATGCTGCGATGGTATCGTTAGTGTTGAGACCACAGACCGCGTCGACGAATGCGACAAACCGTTGTCGATGTTCAGGGCCAAGCCACAGATGGACAGCAGTCCGTAATGCCGTTGCAGTTGGTCGGCATGCCCTGAGGCATTGATGATCTCTCCATCTTGACTCACCACAGCAGTCTTTCTGTGGTCGAAATCGCCGCCAGCTTTCTCGTCAAGGTGCTTCTTGTCGTCCGAAGACGAGCGCGACGCCAAATCTGCCATGTCGATACAAGAAATGCAATACAACGCTACGAAAGAAGTACGCGCCGACGGCGGGATGTCTTTGCAAAGAACACGACAGTATGCAGGTCCGCTAGCGCCCTCAGTCTCGCCCAACGTGGGTCTCGCGGTGCATATACCACGACTCAAATCAGCTCAAGATAGGCCTTGTGGGTCCTACAAAGGTGAGAGTCAAAAGTATGACATGCAGTCAAGACAAGACAAGATCGGATGCCAATATGACTTGTCATCCGATACGCCTCGATGACATCTAAGGGGAGCATTGCCGAGATGGTGCTTTCCATGCTTTGCTTGCGTGGCTGTGAGTGGTGAAGATAAGAAACCCGTCAGCCGCAAGACTGCGCGGCCTCGGTCTAATGTGTTACGGAATAATGTGAAGCGAGGCTCGACGATACATGCCATGTGGCTGCCATGTGGTGTTTGAGCAGCTTGGCGATCCCATTGAGACTGTGGTGGCAAATGATCGGGGAGTGTGTTCTATGGCATATGTGTGAATGGTCTTCACGGCTTCGAGGTCGCTTCGCTTGCACTGTCTGCGCAGCAAGACTCCTGCCAGGATTACAAAATACGGCGCAAGGGGAAGGACCTGATCGATCAGGTTTCGGCGCCGATGACTGGGCTGTCAGTCGATGCCGTAGGATGCAGCTGTTCCAAAGCATTGTGATGATGTTTGGGGAGATCTGTTGCAACACCATGGTCAGACTTACCGCATTCACGATTTATGACTAACACAGACTTTTGGCAGCGGCGCTCGACTGCCCCTTTCGTCTCTAATCTCTTATCTTTAACATCACCTCAACACGATGCAATCGCCGAGTGTCATCAGTGGCCGGTGTCCACCTCTGATAGAAGGAAGATTTCACGTTCATCATGATGACACTGGTCTTGACATTGCAGCGATCTCGATGCCGCGTGCCGAGACAGAGCTGTCGGCAGATCTGAGAAATAATCTCGGTTTCGCGATTATTCAAAGCTCATGTCAGAGCTGCAGGTCCAAGATAAGGCCGGCTCGAAGCTGGTACGCAGCTTTCGAACTATGCATCTCAGCAGCTCCTGCTTCGCTATCCGGTGGGCCCACTTACGTCCTCAATCGCACTGCAGATCCCAAGGCGGTGGAGCATGCAGTATGCTTGACAAAGAGGCCTTTCAATAACATGATGGAAGGTAGCAGATCGCTGTCGTGCCGGCAGATCGATTCGAGCTTTCGAATATGTGTTTTCTTCGGTCATTTCTTTCCAGTGCATGTTCAATTGTTTCGCCCAGTATTTGACGTTCACGACTGCTTGAGCTGAACAGGTCGTCTCGAGAATCTCACCACCTGCCCGCGTATCGGAGCTGCGAGGATGGAGAGCAGGCACGACGACACGTCGAGTGCGAAGTCTTGGCTGCCTGCCTTTCTCAGGAAGAGCAAGGGCGACGATGATAGAACGCCTCCCAACGAGGCCACATCATTGCTGCCAAAGCCCGACGACGATAATACCGCAGGGGAGAGCTATGATTACGAGAATGAGGGAAAGTCGCGTATTCAGCTCGTCGCAGCCGAGTTCTGGATTCTCTTCAAGGGCTCGATACCCGTGATTCTGGCATACACCTTGCAGAACTCTCTGCAGACTATCTCTGTCCTTATCGTTGGGCGCATTAGTCCGGAAGCGCTCTCGGTTGCTGCGTTCAGCTACATGTTCGCAATGGCCACCGCCTGGCTCATTGGCATGGGCGGAACCACTGCGATCGATACACTCGCCAGTGCATCGTTCACAGGCAGTAAGAACAAGCACGATCTCGGCGTTATCTTGCAGCGCGCATTTCTGGTACTTGGACTGCTGTACGTACCTATCGTCGTGCTGTGGGCCTTCGCTGAGCCGGTCTTTCGAGCACTTGGGCAAGAAGAGTACATTGCTCGAGATGGAGCAAGGTTCCTTGCAGTCCTGATACCTGGCGGGCTTGGGTACATCTACTTCGAGTGCATGAAGAAGTTTCTACAAGCGCAAGAGATCATGAGACCAGGCACTTACGTCCTGCTCATCACCTCGCCGATCAATGCAGGACTGAACTTCCTATTCATCTACAAGCTGGATATGGGACTACTTGGCGCGCCACTGGCAACTGGTATCAGCTACTGGCTGAGCTTCTTCTTGTTGCTTGCATACGCTCGCTTTGTAGCTGGCTGGGAGTGCTGGGGTGGTTGGAGCAGAAAGTGTCTGCACAACATCTGGCCGTTCACCCGCATCGCCTTACTGGGCGTCGTCCACGTTGGTACCGAGTGGTGGGCTTTCGAGATCGTCGCTATCGTTGCCGGCAATCTCGGTTCTATCCCTCTCGCTGCTCAATCAGTCATCATGACTGCCGACCAAGTCATGAACACAAATCCCCTTTGGGGTTGGCGTCGCAACATCATCCCGAGTCGGCAATCTGCTAGGCGCGCGAAACCCGAAGGGTGCAGCACGAGCTGCGAACACTGCTGCGTGGCTATCCATGCTTCTCGGCACCCTTGTCCTTGCCATATTGATGGGCACGCGCAACAGCTTCGCGAAGATCTTCAACGATGACAAGGATGTCGTGCGCCTTACCGCCGAAGTCCTCCCCTACGTCGCTCTTTTCCAGATAGCAGATGGTCTGAATGGCTCGTGCGGTGGCTCGCTGAGAGGTATGGGAAGACAGCATGTCGGCGCTGCTGTGAACATCATATGCTACTACTGCGGTGCGCTACCTCTGGGCATTTACCTGGCTTTCCATGGCTGGGGTCTGGCTGGATTGTGGGTAGGGCAGTGCATTGCACTATATCTTGTCGGCGTGGCAGAGTGGGCTATTGTGGCTTTCAGTAATTGGGACAAGCAGGTCGAGTACGCGTTTGGCAGAATGGATCATCAGGACTGGGCTGAGATGGGGGAGGAGAGTCATGAATGACAAGATTAGATGGTCTAGACGATACATGACCAGCAGCCCTGCTCAATGCACCATCCATCATTCCAGTGCGCGTCCCGACATCGTTTCTGACCGCGTCACTATTACTACGACAACCAGTGGACTTCACTCATTGAGTTCGCATCTGTCACGTGTCAATGCTCCAGAAGTGATGGAGCTTCCTGATCTGGCCCCACTGTGGAGGCTGGAGCTCTGCTGCGGGCTTCAAACGTCAGATCTCTTATCTCAGCCACAACTCCCATTCCATGACCAACGCGCGCGTTCACGGCTATTGCAGCGGCACGCTCTTGGCCGCCGGCCTCGATGAAGCCACGCCTATACTGTCCTCATCAGGATCCAGAACGCTTGGAGACGTAAACATGCTTCTCCAAGATCCCAGCTCCCTGAGCCTCAATCCGCCGCTCGCGCCGGCCTGCCAGTCTCAACTCCACCGTTACACCGCCGCCTATCGCTCGTCAGGAACAGGACAGGCCTTACCGGGCTGCATGATGGTGATGACATTTTATGCAAGCATCCCGCCGTGTCCGCCGGCGCATTGGAGCTGCCCAGCGCGTCGTGCAGGCCAGCTCCATTGTTAGTAAACAGGGCCTGTCACCGAGGCGGTAGAGCTACGGGCGGCAGTGGTGAGAGGATTGAGTACTTTTCTTTCGCATTGTTCTCTTCCATTCGCTCTTCTCTTGTCCATCACGGTGCTGCCATTCAAGTCGTCAAGTAAGAAGACTTCCAAGTCCGCGAATATGAAGTACTTTGCTGCTGCGGCCACGCTTGTGGCTGCTGTCACCGCTCATGGCGATCACGCCGACCAGGAGCCCATTGAGGGACCGCACAAGAGCTTGTGGTACAACACTCTACCTGGCGATGGCGGCACTCAGGTAGGCTCGCAAGTGCCAGTGAGCTTTCAAGCTCCCGACTTACACCGCAGCAGGCGGACTCCATATTCTCCGGTATCTCGACCTTCGGCCGCATCGACTACTCGCCCTGCCTCGCTACCGAAGACGTGAAGTACGACATCGCCTTCATCGGAGCGCCGTTCGACACTGGCACTTCGTACCGCCCAGGTGCCCGTTTCGGGCCCTCGGGCATCAGGCAGGGTAGTCGCCGCCTCAATCTCTAGTACGTGTCACAAGCTTACACCTGATTGATGCAACAAGGCTCACGCAAAGTGCGCTTCAGTGGAGGCTACAACGTGCCATTGGCCGCGAATCCGTTCAACAGCTGGGCGAAGGTGATTGATTGTGGAGATATTCCAGTGACCTCGTAAGTGGCAGGCTACTCTGCAGTGGAATGAGTTCTGCTAATCACAGGCTAGCTACGACAATGCCTGGGCCATCCAGCAGATCGAAGAAGGCCACAACAGCATCCTCATGCGCGAACCCGCCACCCACGCGAAAGAGAAGGGCCCATCCCTCAAGGGCAAGACCCTACCCAGAGTCATCACCCTAGGGGGCGATCACACCATCACTCTCCCCCTCCTCCGCAGCATGAATCGCGCCTACGGCCCCATCACAGTCATCCACTTCGACTCCCATCTCGACACCTGGAAGCCGAAAGTCTTCGGCGGAGCGCCAAGCAAGCAAGCCGCGATCAATCACGGCACGTACTTCTTCCACGCTGCGCACGAAGGGCTGTTGAGGAACGACACCAACATCCATGCCGGTATTCGGACTACGCTTAGTGGGCTTTCAGACTACGCAAACGACGGCTACGTGGGATTCGAGATCGTCGAGGCTCGCGAGATTGACACGATCGGCACTGCAGGTATCATCAAGAAGATCCACGACCGTGTTGGACACAAGAACCCGGTCTACTTGTCCATCGACATTGACACCTTGGACCCGGCTTTCGCTCCCGCTACTGGTACGCCGGAGACCGGCGGTTGGTCGACTCGTGAGCTCAGGACGATCATCCGTGGACTTGAGGGCATCAACCTTGTTGCCTGTGACTTGGTTGAGGTGGCGCCGGCTTACGACACTAACGCTGAGTTGACTACGATGGCGGCCGCGGACACGCTGTTTGAGGTTATGACGCTGATGGTCAAGAAGGGACCGTTGAGCGAGATGGTGTCGAGTGAGGTTGAGGAGATTGAGGAGAAGATGGAGATTTGAGGAATGCTGGCGGAGAGCGTGGAAGCTGGTGAGGATACTGGGGAAGTTGGGGAGTGGACGTTAGTAGTACTGTTTATGAGCGTCCAGAACGTGACTGGCAATCTGGACGAGTGCTGTTCCAGGATGCGAGCTTGTAAGCACATTGCTGGCCGAGGGCCCGTCGCTCTCTATCACATGCGTGCAATGGTTCTTCCCGTAAAAAGATCCCGGTACCGCTTCATTCCCAGCATAAATGCACAAGCTCAGCCTACATTTAGACAAGTCTGTTATATCTTCGCCTTCGCGCTTCCGACTTCCTTCGCGTCCGCCCTCCACCCACTAAGCGTGCTCCCGCCATCAATCTCAATCGCATTGCCAGTGATGTGCCCAGCACCCCTTGAACTAAGAAACAGCACAAGCCCAGCAAAATCCTCCGGCTTCCCAACTCGCCCACTTGGCTGCCCAGCCGTAAGAGTCTTCTCAAACTTCTCCATCCCAAAAGCCGTCATCCTCGACGGGAACACACCAGGACAAATCGCATTAACAGTAACATGCTGCGGCATCAACTTGCTCGCCTGCATCTTAGACAAATGAATGCAAGCCGCCTTGCTCGGACCATACGAGAACGTCCCCGTGCCCGGCGCCGACAAGCCGCCCGTAGCCCCAGTCGTAACATCCACAGTTGACACCCCAGCCATAGAAGCAATATTAATAACCCGACTCGGCATATCAGCCGTCGCGCCTTTCGTGAGCTCTGCATGCAAATGCGCAGTCGTGTAGAACATGGCTTTCACATTCAGCGCGTAGATCTTGTCCCAGCCTGACTCGGGAAAGTCATCGTAGGCTGCGCCCCAGGTTGCGCCGGAGTTGTTGAGCAGGACTGTGAGGCGGTCGGTTTGCTTGCGGACTTCGGTGCAGAGGGCCAGGCAGCCGGCTTTGTCTTTTAGGTCGGCGACTATGGTCGTGCAGTGGCCGGGTCCGAGGGAGTTGAGGCGTGCGGCGGTTTTGTCGAGTTCGGATTTCTTGCGCGAGGCGATTATTACGCGGGCGCCGTTCTGGACGAAGGCTTGGGCTGCCATTTCGCCAAGCCCCGTTGCACCGCCTGTGACGAGAACACTGGAGTGATTGTCAGTCGAGTGTATGCTGGAGGTAGACATCGGACTGACACATGGTCCTTGAAGTCGAAGAGGCTCGCGATTGTCAGATTCGCTGACGAAGATGCGTGAGCCATGATTGCGAACACGTGAGCAAAGTCGAATAGTGTGAGAGTCTATAGACGCTAATACTTTGCTAGTCGTGAATTCTGTGAAAGTAAGTGTGATCTGTGCAATCGTGTTGTTATGTCTCGTAGTGTAAGGAACTGTAGACCTCCCCGAAGTGGAGAGCTTGGTGTGTTTGAGCCGAGGTTCAAACTCAAAGCCAGGATGTCATCGCAGCCTCGAAAAATCATGGGGAGTAATGAACGTGCTCATACCTACCTGCATTCCCAGATTGGCATATGAACATAGGGCATGATGCGATTAGCACGCGACGGTATCTGTGCAATAATGAGTGAGCTTCAGTACGTGAAAATGTGGAAATTCCGCAATGCGAGCATGTTGCACGCTTGTTGGTGCATCCCCGATGCGTAGCCCAATGCTTCTGCTGTCGCGCAGACGATTAAGCTTGCGCCTCCTTTGTCGCTGGCTCGCTGTCATCAGATAGTCGCACTGCACTGGGCGTCGCCACTGGCTGAGCAGCGTTCAATCGCTCGTCCAGCGCACGCAACGCTAGTGCTCTTCGCCGCTCTGCCTCCATCGTCCTCGCGCCGTCGCCCGACGCTGAAGTAGTTTGAGGCAAACCGCTTGCCGACCTAGTTGCCGCGCTCGCGCTCACGCTCTCCACATCAAATTCCGGAAACGGCCTAATGAGCTTGAGCTGCACCAGCAAGTCATACACAGCGTTGCACACAGGCGCGAGGAACGGATGCACGATCTCCGGGAAGAACGACACGAACGCAAACGTCTCGCTCGGATCGCCTCGCATTGTCGCACCTTCTGCGCTCGACGCAGATTCCGCCGTGCCGATGTCAGCGAGTCGGAAGAAGCGCAAGTGGATCCAGCCGGTGTAAAAGCCGAAGAGCGAGAGCCAGAAAGCTGTGTCGGTGCCAAGCAAAGGACCAGAAAGCATGTTAGCTAGCACAAAAAGTGCTGGCAAGTGCTTGAGACGAATGCTGATCATGGATCGCGCGACTGATACGGTGTGCTCTGGGACGAGCTGCTTGAGCGAGACGAGGAAGGAGGCGGAAAGCGCGAGCAGGCCGTTGATAGGAGTTGCGCTGTGAGAGGTCAGTCATGGTCGAGACATGGATCAGGCGAAAGCATTACCTCGGCGGCGAGTAGCCCCGTACGCTATGCCATAGCGCGTAGATGAAGAACGTGACAATATTCGGGATCATGGTCACGAAAAGCACGAACTTCGTGTACTCCCTACCGCCCCACGCGCGTTCCAGATATCGTCCTCCAAACCATAGGACCGCTCCAGAGATGGCCAGTGACACGATGTTATTCTCGATCAGGGCGCTTGTCAGGAACGTCCATGGGTATATGATCGACTTCGAGGGGATCAAGACCAGATAGGGGATGGCCCATCGTGGGGAAGTCAGGTAGCTGACGGTGCTAGGCTTGGCTTGGTCCGCGGCGGAGGTGCTCGTCGACCACTTCTGGAAGCGCAGAGTGGCATTGAGGGTGGAGAGGGCGATGAGGATCAGGAGGAGGGCGCGCGTGATAGGCGGCAGATTTATTCGAGGTGCCATTATGCATGGAGTTCGTGATGATCGCAAGCGCGAAATACAGTCGCGTCGATCTCGGCACGGCTGTCAGCCGCTTCCGAAGTGTAGATTCGAGATGCGCCAATGCACGTCCTCGACCATTACAGAGCCTCATACTGGCTCAGCTCGTGTGTATCTTCCCCTCTCACCCTGCCCATCACAGCGTCCGCGACGACCCGGCCTTGACGTCGCGTAGCCTGTATTGCCACGCCGGCGCTGCTGCACAACCTAGACGATCGATCATGGCAGCCCCCAGTACGACCACGCTCCACTCGGATCACATCAACTACCTCGTCTTCCGCTACTTACAAGAGAGCGGTCACGAGCAGAGCGCCAGAATGTTCGCCAAGGACTGGTATCGCCCGCGCGAGTTCCAAGACGCCGAAGATCTACCCTTCGCGCCTGCAGTAGAGCGCGGCGAGTTGGTCTCGGTAATACAGAGCGGGCTCAGGTACGACGAGCTACAGGCGCGCATCGGTAGGAACGAGCGCCAGCATCGATGGAACTTGACTGGAGACGCGAGATTGCCGAGGGAGAGTGTGGAAGGGGACGAGCAATGGCAGCAAGCACCGCCTCAAAGGGAGAGGGAGGAGTCCCGGCCATTAAGCTCAGGCAAGAGAAAGGTCGGACCACGCGCTTCTACTGGAGGGACTGCGCGAGTACAGGATGACTTTCCGACACCAGCGCCCAAGAGGCAACGGACTGGGCATGGAGACGATGATGTGCATGTCAATGGTGACAGGGACGCAATGGACGTCGATGCTGCGTCCTCGTCCGGGAATGAAGATGCTGATGGAGAGGTCATCAGTCCAGCTGCTGCGTCTGACGATGTCGCTGTCACCATACCGGAGCGGTACGATAGCATGGACGCACTAGTACAGACTGACTTTGCCACTGGACCCAAGACAAGCACGCTTAGCTTTACCGTGGCAAACCCTTCGGCCCAGATCATGCACTGCAAATTCAAGCCCAGTACTCGACCTGGAGGAACCGATCTGTTACGCGTGGGTGGGCAAAACATCTCTGACCTTTATGCCATCCCCGAAGCTCTCGATGGTCCCGCGCCAGATATTGGTCCCATCGAGTTGCCCTCACTGAAGCCAGATTCTATCGTCGTGGCCAGCGCGTGGCATCCTACAGATCCGATATATGTATACGTCGTCGAGCACATTGAGCCCGCTGCAGGACCTATACCCAAGCAAACGCTCATCAGTCATGGCCTGGATCTTGGTGTGGTAGAATACCTTCTCGAGCCTCACTTGCTTGAGCCACAAGGAACAACTCTACATGTCAGCTACAGTCCGAACGCCGAACATATCCTGGTGCTGCAAAGTAATCTGGAGCGGAGTCTGGTGCAGATCTTCAAGAGCGTCTCGGAGGAAGTGGATCACGTCGTACGTGGCAAGCCTGAAGCATGGGCACTGATAGACACAGCAGTCTTGAGTGCAGAGTGGGTGAGCGACTCACTCATCATGGTCGCTGGCGCGCACGGCATGTCAAGGATCTGTAAATTTCACGCCACTGGCGAAGACGAGCACGAGCCCAGGTCAGAAAGTCTAACGCAACATAATCTGACGACAAGTGGTCACGACCTCGTCTCAGGATCCACGGACTGGACTGATGGTAGATATTGTCGCAGTGGGCAGTGCTTGGTGTTCTTGTCTTCAAATGACCGGAGACTCGCCATTACAACCGATTACGACGAGAAAAAGCTGCAGTCTAGAGATGCACCCGTCGACTTGCTCGTAGATGAACGTTTCGACGCAGTGCCGACGTGTATGGCATTGGCTGACCATCGGCCTCGACAAGCTGGAGGAAGCCCAGGCAGGCTTGCAGTCGGCTGCGAAGACGGAACTTGCTTCGTCTACTCTACCAGTAGTGGCGAACCAGATGTTCGCCCTGCCAAGGTGGGTATGCTAGAGCTTTCCGAGCCTGTACGCGCACTAGCCTGGGGTCATGAGACTCGTGTCCTTGCTGTTGCAGGCGTGGATATCGTGCGAATATGGGCGGTCGTCGACGATGCGCGAGACACTACTCGACTCGTTGAGCGTCCGCTGCTGACATGGCGGCCGCAACTTGTGGAGCACGATGTCGTCGCGAACGGAGACGTGAACGGTGATGAGAGCGAGATTGGTGGTGGAGAGCCTGCGCTGAGCTGGAGTGCAGATGGCACGAGACTGGCTTTTGCGGTGGACAAAGAGGTGCGTGTTGGCATTCTCATGAGCATTCGAGGTATTATTCTGACACGATCACAGGTGCATATCATTTACTTCCGGCCTTCACTATCCGAGGCGGTGAATGCGCTGCCAGTGAACGGCGCATTAAGGGATCGGCCAGCGGAGCCGCTGGTAACGTGAGCTATACATCGCTACATAAAGCTTGGATATGCCATTACGAGTCCCTCTGTACTTCTTCGCAGCCTCTCAAAATGTCTCTTTGCGTTCCTCTCGATCTGCATCCTTTCATGGTGCTGGCTTTTGTGGCGCACGAGTGCTTCATGGGCACCATGTGCATACCCGAGCGTTTGCGTTCACCCAAAAGTCACCATACTCGTCCGCTACGGGCGAAGATTGCCACAGCAATGGCTCGTCGCGCTTGCCAAGGGCATATGGTTGAATCTCCCCCCGAAGCAGGTACACGACCAGTCCAGAGGCAAGTCCGTCTGCAGCGCGACAACTGCCACTTACTCATCTCTTGATCAGATCAAGATCTGCAGCGCCGCACATCCATCTCACACCTCATCACACTTCGCTACCATCAACATCCATCACTTCGCAGCAGACTAGCTCAATATCTCGCTATCAACAGCTCACTACAAACGAATTATCGCTCACATCCCTCGGGTAACACCTCTCATTCACTCCCCGCACCATGGCGCCCTCCCAACACCGCTCCGGCTCGCCCAGTCCTCCGCCATCCCCGACCAATAACTCCAGGCCAGGCCAACCCGCCAGCTCGAGATTCTACGAACGCCCAGAGCTACCTCCCGGCGTTCCCGACATGAGCGAACCAGACGCCATTACTGGTATCATGAACTTCGGCTCAGGGAGTCGCATGCCACCAGCTCATCACACTGGACAGCCGTTGGCTCCCCAGGTGAGGACTGTTGGTACAAAGAATGAAGTTGTTGGGATGAGTAATCTGAGGGTCGTAGACTCATTGCCGCCACCGAGACCGACGCTGAAGCGAAAGCCTGCGTTCGGGCGTGAAGACCAGGGAAGCGCAGACGCTAGTACGGGGACGGAGGATGACGATGTTGACGCTGAGTTCCCGCCAGAGCCTGTGAGTATTTTCGGGCGCGGCAGGCGAGAAAATGCTGCCTTGTATGTTCCCGCGATGGATGCGCCGACCGATGTCGCTGTGATCTCGCCAATGACGCAGCGTCCGGTGTCGAGGAGGGATGCTTTCGCGACGCTTAGGGGAAATCAGGGGTAGGGCTCTGAGTTTGCGTCTTCGCCTGCAGGCTTCCCACGGAAGTGTATTGAGGGAGACGCCATTTCGCCGACAACGCGACGTCCATCATCGCGAGATAGTGTATTCGCGATTCGCAGGACGCGGGAGCGGTCGTCTGATCATGGCTTCGAGGTGACAGTCACGGAAGTGGGTCCCTCGAGTAAGCATGTAGAGGATGTCGCCACGCTTCGCAATTTGGGCAGCGAGGATGTGATAATGGACGATGCTCCATCACCGTTTCAAGAGATGATGAGACAGAAGAGCATTTTTCCCACCCAGAGCTACGGCCAGGTTCCTGCGCCAATTCGACTGATGAGCGACCCGACGGATGTCGACGACGATATGTTGATGCTGCGGCGATCGGGCGCATCAACGCTCTCCCGGAATATCGTGGGTCAGAAGACCGCCTTCCGACCTCAAAGTCGTGGCAAGGCACCATCGTCCAATGGCCTGATGAGCAATCCGATCGATGTCGACGATGATATGCCCATGCTCGAGCGGTTTCCGAGACTGTCATCCAGGGGAGAGAAACCTATTGTGTTCACCGAACAGAATCTGGATGATATCGTACCGGATCACGTTGTTACAGGGAACATCGACGGTCTCGCCGATGCGCGAGCAGAAGACACGAGCATGACCGATGCTTCGTCGATGCCACCACCAAGCCCAAGACCAGGTCACAGACAGCTCCCTTCCATTCCGCCCGGTCTTAACCCAGATCGTCACGACTTTGTAGATCGTACGGGACAGCCTTCTAGACGCATCCCTGCCAAGCTAGCCAACCGTTTGTCCGACATCATCGATGGAGGCGCCCTCCTTGGGCGACTGATCGCCAAAAAGGCCATGGCAGTGCCACATCGTCCGAAGCCAAAGCCTAGCCTCAATGGCGTGTCCATGCAGCCAGAGTCGCCCTCCTCGCTGCGCAAAGTCAGCAGCGCGACGAGTCCGGCGAGAGTGAGGCGAGTCTCACCTCCGTCCGTTAGTCCGCACGACCCTGTCCACCCAAGTCTGAATAAACGCTACGAACTCTCACTTCCTGCGATCTTGGCCGAAAGACGCGCCAACAGGCAAGCATTAGAGGAAGGCGAGGAGAACGTCGCGAAGAGTGCCGCACCTGCGCAGCAGAAAGCCCTCGACGAGGCCAAAGCCTTCGAACGCTCGCACCGAGTCCTGGAATGGCGTATTCAAGGCCGGTTCTTGTGGTACAAAATCGCCACCTCGATCGATCCAGTTGGCAGGTAGTACTCAGCCAGCCATATCGCCCACCTCAAAGCTTTCAGACGGGCGATACGCAAGTACTGGGATACGAATCAGCGCGAGGATATTCAGTACACGGCGCTCGCGTTGTGGATTGACAGCGAGCCGACGCCGACTATGATGAAGTATATTTGGGGGAGTGACGTGACTGAGAATGTTCATCTGCTTTTCCACGTGACGGACAGCAGCGATCTTGCTGGTGAGTTCAAGAAGCCGAGGAAGGTGTACGGACAGGTGTTGGGGGAGGGGTGGGATGAGGCTGTTGCGACGTATTGGCGGGAACGGGAGGGGGATGTGGAGAGAAGGAGACGGTACAGGTCGTTGAAGGAGAAGCATCCGGATCTGGACTTGTCGTTCTACCTGAGCTTGAGGAAGGACAGCCTTTGTATGCTCGCTGAAGGGGCTGAGGAGAAGGCTGAGAAGATGGGGAAGGAAGTGTATGTTGTTTCCGAAGATGACGAGGGATGGAGCAGTGAGGAAGAGGAGGAGGGGGAGGGCAACGATGAAGAGCAGGGCGACGGGAAGATCGATGAGGCAGCGGAGGAGCTCAATGATCCCGAACTCCAGGAGGCGATCAGGCTTTCGTTGGCGACAGAGCAATAAAAGTATGGCGAGCTAGCTGCAGTGTAGTCTAGATCACTACTAACACATCGTAAGCAGCTATTTGGCTAGCACGCTGACATGAAGACCATTACCCACTAAATGTTGTTCCCACGTCTCGATGAAGCGGCTCCATCTCTTCCGCCGGCCCGACAAGGCTTACACCGCCAGCGCTACCGCGAACAACTCTGTAGTCCTGCAAAGCACCCCTCGATACTGCCTTGACGATTCCCTCGCCCCTGGACCGAGTCTCCGTCGCCGCGTGCCGAATCCATGTGTATAGATTGGTCGGCGCATCCTCCACTGCAGCTCGGTTGGGGTTGAAGCGTAGAGTGCACCAAAAGTAGAAGGTCACGACGGTGGCCAGCACTAGGCTAGCAGCCGTGGCGAGTGCCAGGTAGATCACCCAAGGTGGGATGTAGGTGATTTGCGTAATACAGCCCTGCGTAGTGTGAATTGCTGGCGGCGGGGAGAGCAAGTCGTTGCTACCGCCGGCGACCATGATGAGCGAGTTGAGCAGCCACACTAACATGTCCTCAACATCATTTACAGGCGGCGTGTCGGCACCGTTGTAGAGGTTCCCTTGGATCAGTCTAATCCAGTCCAAAAGCGTGCTGGCGCTTGTGATGTTGCTGGAGATGGCCTCGGCCTTGGGTGCGTGCATGGAGCACTGATAGCTTTGCAATGTCTGATCGCCGGTGTAGTTGGGGGCTGTGTCGATCGAGACTCGTACGTCGAAGGGTTGCTTGGCGTCATCGGCTTGAGAGGAGCTGAGTACGACGAGGTGAGTCCCGAGCCCTTGGCTATCAGATGTGCGCGCGTAGCTCGAACTCTTATATTGTAGGTTGCGCGCAGACATATCCCTGGCGACCTCGTCCTCGGATTGAGTTCCGTATGAATATGTGATGTCCAGTTGCACATTCGTGCAGTTCCAAGTCCCATACATGTCTTCGTCCGCAGCGCAGAAGTGAGGGGCGGTGTTGGCTTTGACGAAGATACCCATGGAGCAGCCATTGTTGCGACTATTGATCTGAGCGTTACCAGCGACGGAAGTGGACCGGCCGTTCCACGGCGGACCGTGGAAGAGCTCGTTCCCTGAAAGATCCAGCACAAAACCGGTGCCGAAAGGGCATTGCGCCAAAGTGTCTTGAGATCGAATGGTTGAAGACGCGAAGTCCGCGACGACAGCAGCCAAAGGGATCGCAACCATGGGCAGCCACCAGCCAGGATTTGGTACGCGATGTAGATAACGCCAGGGCTGTAACAGCATACCAGGACCTGCGAGCCAGCCTGCTGCTTCCAGTGGAGGAAGACCATTGTGTCGGAGAATCTGGCGCTTGATGTAGAGGGAGTGGCAGTAGCCGGAGATGAGCACGGGCAGTAAGAGCAGGCCTCTGAATATGGCGCGAGCAATGAACCGCGCGTGAGTGCTGTCATAGGCTACGGAAGGCATCTTTGACAGTCAACTGGTTGTTCAGACAGACAGAAACTGTAAGAGTTGCGAGCAAGAGATGTTGACCGAAAGGAGGAACAAAGCGAATGTGGAACCTGCAGCTGATGCCGCCATGGCAGTCGCTCATCCCAATATATACCTCGTTCCTGATGATACCGAGCGTCGCTCACGACACCACGCCAAGAATAGAAAACCGAGGCCGAACAGTGTTGCCTGCTCGTCGGTGTGTGCGGCCGCACAGCTGGCGCCGTTGTGATAATGCACCACGCGTTGCAAGGCGGTCGCGATCAGGCAAGCCGGAATTCACCCCGTGAGTGGTGGAGGCCGCCTCAAGCATGGCTTGACCCTTTCCGTACGCCAGGGTCAGCAGTGAGTGAACGGATGTGTGCGTTAGGATGGCCGTTTGCATACTATTGTGTATTTCAGAAGCTGGCTGGCTTTCGAGGCCGACCCATCGAACCTCGAGTAGGCGAGCATAAGGATGGCAATACACGCTCAGCGTACTTGGAAACGCACTTCTGCGACATCTGCAGCGTGATATTACCAAGTCTTTGGTTTCATGTCCTTGAAGCCGGCTTATCAGGTTATGGTCAGGCCACGACGTCGCTCTGGCCAATGAGCTGCCACAGCCCAGCGCCTCCGCCGGGAATGGAAGTGCACTGGCTGAATTCGTAGGTGAAATGCAGCGCATGGGATGTATCCCTTCGCCCAAAGTGTCTATCTTGCATGGACTACGGTCGAGCGATGTCCCTACGTTCGTGAAATCAGTATCCAGGAATCGAATCGAAGCACAGATGCTGTGGCATTGATCACGGCCTAAAGTTCCCAGTCAAGCCTGCGAGTTGTAAAGTACCTTTCGTACCATCGACCGGAGCTGGTGTCCTGAGCGCTGCAGGGCCAGCGTCGTCTCCAGAGCGATTGCGTGAGTGTACGGGGTTCCACGGTCGCGAAGAGGCGCACGTACGCCACATTGTCTTATTTGAGAGCCTTTTAGCACACAAGGCGGGCCAAACATTTGCGCGCCAATCAGTGAGCAGCAACGCCAGTATTGGAATCAGAGGCGCGCAAGATCGCAAGACATCGACTGCTGCGCTCCGACAGGACGGACTCCCAGCTGTTTCACTCAGCCAAATTTATTAGATGATCGACTGACATCGTAAGAGAGCTGCGAGCGTGACTACTTCGAGTCAGTTGTGTGCTATTAGATCACCGCTATTCTGATCGGTGGTGCGACTTCACTCGCGGCAAGTAGGATATATCACGTCTCGGCTTCGCGATCGCAATTGGGGCCAAGAGCCAGCGCATTCAGCCAAGTGTGTGCGCATGTACGCCTCCAACAAGTTGTTGGGTCCGAAAGGTGGTGGACATGTTGTCACAGCTTGCACGAAGCCGCGACGACCCGCCTTGTGAGCGTCTCTCGCCGCCATGTCGTCTGAGAGACATAAATTCAAAATGGAGTTGAATGTGAATGAAAGAGAGGGTAGAGTGTCTCTGGTAGAAATGGTGGTGACATTCCCTGCATGACCAAGCATTGATCGCGATCGCGCCACGCTACACAAGCTTTCTTTGATTGCGTAGCCTTGTGGCTGTCACCGGCATCTTAATGCGATCTCATGTACTGGTCATGCCATATGTCACTTCGACACGCCGATTTGGCCCCACCTGAAAGTCAACATGCATTGATTAAGTGATGGTTTGATATAAGTGTTGACGTACCCTCGTTTTCCGCGGCCATGTCGCTGATTCATCTGGGCTGGACGACACTTAGGAGACACCGAGTGCGGTACTGGTTCATTGGGCTCTCTGTTTTCTACGTTGTCTACTGCGTTTCTCACGGGATGCCGTTGCTCAGCTCAAAGCTCCCGGAATACACGGGCGAGTACGACGTGGGAACCATTGATCTCGAGGTACCTGTTACGCCCCCGAGACGCATTGGCGAAGTGATCTACAAGGACACTTCGCGCCCTGCCTTTGAAGTCGACACTGTGCTATTCTCACTTTTCTACCCGGCCACGAAAGGCGAGATCAGTCGAAAGGACAAGCATCTATGGGTTCCCCGACCAATTGGACTTCATGCCGAGGGCTATGCGAAGTTCGCACACTCGCACAATTGGTTCACCAAGAAGCTCATCGGCCTCGGACTATGGAGTCTAGCTGGTGGGATTGAAGTCCCCGCAATGGTCGACGTGAAGATGCACGGCACCGTCCAGTCGAGCAAAGAGTATCATGGCCAAGACGAGCAACCGGATGATGACTACGGATTACCACAATTCCCTGTGATCGTGTTCTCACACGGCCAGGCGTCTAGTCGAACGAGCTACACGCAATACTGCGCTGAGCTTGCGTCTCGAGGCTTCGTTGTGGCAGCACTCGAGCATCGCGATGGCAGTGGACCCGGAACGATACTCTTGGGAAATCGCACTATGAAGCAGCTACTGCACTTTGGCGCTTCGGAGCTGCAGCCTTCGCCGGATGGTCCGAAGCTCAAGATGCTGCAGCTTGATATGCGACAGGCGGAGGTGGAAGAGTGCGTGAACGTCCTACGCCGTATCAATGCAGGCGAAGGGCTCGAGATCTTTAATAACAATCCTCGGCACGAGGGCCAAGTCCTGCCGGAGTGGCGAAGCAGGCTCGACCTGAAGCGCATCGTCATAGGCGGGCATTCTTACGGCGCTACGCTGGCTCTTCAGGCGCTCAAAGGTGCACCGAGTCACGCGCTTCCTTTCGTCGGTGGACTCATCCTCGATCCTGGCAAGTCGTCTGGGCCACTAAACCACGACATCGACGCACCAGTGGTGGTTGTGCACTCTCAATCGTGGTCATCCAAGATGTCTATCTTTCACGGCAGACCTCACTTCGAAGTCGTCAAAGGTCTAGTCGAGAGTATCACCGCCGACCGCAAGAAGCTTGCCTGGTTCCTAACTGCAAAAGGCACGACCCACCCTTCCGTCACTGATGCGCCGCTGATTCAACCATTCCTGCTCTCTTGGACTACGGGTGCTACTATTGACGTCAAAGAAGGTGTGCACCAGTATGTGCAAGTCAGTCATGACTTCATGAAGTACTTGGAAGATGGGCACAGGCGAGGTGTGTTGAAGGAGGAAGTCAGCCATCCGACTTATAATGAGCAGACGAGAGAAATTGCCAATAAGGATATTGCGAAATTCTGGCAGGTGCATGTGGCGCCTACGACGTTCTGTCCGTACCCGGGCTTGTGTGGAATCGAGGAGGACAAGTGAAAGCATCATGGATGTCACAACGACTAGATTGGCACATCACGGTCATGTAATTTCTGCTAACTCCAGACACTATGCGACAGTATCGAGGGCACGAAGGCACAGAAACAGCAGGGCACGGATGCCTCGCGACAGCCTCTGCATGCCCCGACGGGCAGACACTTGGACTTCCCTCGCACGGAAAGCTTTGACTTGACCGGGCCAGCAACATACAACGTGCCTCAAGAACCCGTTGCTTCGAACGCGCTACGAAGGTGCAGATGCGTCGGCAACACGAACTATGGTCTCGATGAAGTCACCCGATTGTTTACATAGAGGGAAGGGAGCCATGCATACAGCCACGCGAGGAGTTGTAAAGGACAGTAGGGAACTAGGAGAACGCAAGGGTCGAGAGGCTGAATATCGTTGACGACAGGAAGGAGGCCCCTCTCTTTGGAAAGCATGGAGCTCAGCCGGCGCTCGTCTTCAGACAGTCGTGGCAGCAAAGTGTAACATCGCTATAGCTACGGGAGAAGGGATTCGTCATCACAAACAGCAGTGTTATCGGCGGCACTGCAATGTTGTCTGGTCGTGGTGGGCGCACCAGTACCGGCCCGGAGGGTTTTAAACCATGAGATCGTAGAACAAAGATGGAGAGGCGAGCATAGAGGGTGCGCCTGCGCAAATCTTGATAATACTCTTCGTACATTGTCCTTGGAATTGACAGGTACGCAACTAAACCTCTCGGTGGTGTTCGGATGATTTTGGAGCTCGGTGACGGTACGTGGGGTCCCGAATGGCCCCTCATTGCCATTGACCTCGAACATTGCTGACGAGCCGCATACTTTAGAATCCTCTTGACTTGTAGTAGCAGAGAACATACTCTGTCTCCCAAAGATCACAGTCTCTCTAAGAGGCTCACGTCCTCGCGAAGCCTATCTCCGGGCGCTCGTATAAATCACGCCAGCCCATTCACCCCTGGCATCCCACCACACACAGCCAACCACCATAATGGCGGCTTCCTCTCGTGACCCAACCCCAAATCAACTCTCCCTCGATCTCCCTGGCCCAACAGTCTACCTCACCGGCCACAAAGAAGAAACCGGCAAAGCTACCCTCCACGACAGCCGTCCCATCGAATGGCACCGCTACGACAACGACCAGATGGCCATGGCCGTAGCCTACACGACCTCCTTCCCCCCAGACCTAAACAAGAACGCCGACGTCGAAGCCCATGATGCTAAGATGAAGGCGTCCGGCGGTAAGCTCGGCCTGGTATCCGGTGGCGGGACGGTGCTCCGTTATGTCGACTTCGCGCCCGGCTATGAGTGCCTCTTCCATCGAACGCAGAGTCTAGATTATGGGATAGTGTTGGAGGGCAGTATTGAGAGTATTCTCGATGATGGGGAGAAGCATCTCATGGGACGGGGAGATGTGATGGTGCAGCGGGCTACCATTCACGCTTGGCGAAATCCGAGTCAGACGGAGTGGGCGAGGATGATTTTTGTACTGCAGGACTCAAAGCCGCTTTATATTGGCGGCAAGCATTTCGGCGAGGATCTTGGCAAAGGGACTGAGGGCATCCCGAGCAGTGGAAATGACAAGTGACCGCCTGACTGGCCGCGCCTTAGGCGACTGACGAAGCGGGATTCTCCTTGGCGGTCATGGGCTCACCGCAGGCCAGGTATGGGCGATAGGTGCCCATCTTTGTCGTACTTGGCCTCTGATGTAGTTGTCAGCATGGTTTGCCACATAGCGGGTAGCACGTGAGCTTACTAAAGAACGTATAATTCAACGTTATGGTGTCAATGCCCTTCATATTCGGGTCCTTAAGGAACTCTGGATCGATGTAGAAGAACACAGGCATGTCCACCGTCTCGCCCTTGTTCAGCCGTTGCTACTCGAAGCAGAAACACTGAATCTTGCTGAAGTATGGCGCCACCTGCGCTGGCGTGACACTGTACGTGGCCACTCCAATGACATCCTCATCGCTCTTGTTCGTAGCTGTGTAGAACGCCAATGCTGTCTCACCGGGAAGGACTCGTACTTCTCGCTGCTGGGGCGAGAACTTCCAGGGTAGGATGTCTGAAGTCGACCCAGCGAAGGTGATCCGTAGACGTCGTGAAGTCGTGACAGGCGTAAGCCGAGTGGCAATCTCTGCCTCGCTCTCCAAGCCTCCGCCATGTGCTGTAGACTTGATCGGCTGTCCGCCCCAGCCTGTCTGCTGACATATGGTTTTGTACAGTGGAACAGAGCCGTATGATAGCGAGACTGTGCCCATAATTATTGCCAGCGTATAGTAGAGCGTGTTTGCATTCTTTGCGTTTGAATGATTGGCATGGAGCGCTGCCATGTTTGGGACGGCAGCATTTTGGCTGTGGCGAGGGGGGGTATGGAGGGGCCGTCGGTGGGGTGGCCGAGTTGGCAACGAGCGGCCTGTGCAATTCACGCAGGTCCACGGGCGTCGAGTAGCAAGGTCCAGTAGACTTCTATAGCGAGGAGGCGACATTGTTGTACAGAATATGAAGCGTGTGAATCACTTCACTTGCATGACGGTCATGCATCTCTCGGAGGTGAGTGAACAAGTCCTCCCCGCAAATATTCACACCCCATCATCATCGTTTGCAACAGCACGCCGATTGACTACATTGACTTCATTCACACCCTCATCAGCAGCTCGGTCGTCATATGACAATCTGTTGCATAGATGAGGCAGTACAGGTGATGCAATATTCAACATGTTCATCACTTGTGGCATCTGTCACGAAGCGGATTCCAAGTACAAATGCCCAACCTGCTCAGTAAGATACTGCTCTCTGATCTGCTACAAGCCTCACAAGGCCGCCCATGAGGCAAAGGATGAGATATCACCGGCCCAGATCACTCCAAATTCGTTAGTTGTCGATGCTCAAGCGGCAGGTCCTGCTGTGAAGATACAGCGCCGCGCGGGAACCGCGACATCTCGCGCTGCAGGCCCGGACTTCAGCTCACTCGCCGCTGACCCAGCTTTCCAGCATCTACTAGTCCGGTATCCTCAGCTGAAGCTACAGCTGCAGCTTGTCTTCGGCCTCACTTTAGATCCCGGACCAGATGGCGAGCGAACCTGGGCCCGTGGTCCTCTTCCCGCGCTGGAGCGTCCACGCACGCAACATTACCGCGGCGGACGCGGTGGCCGAGCAAACAGAGGCGGGCGCGGAGGACGAGGTGGCAGAGGCGGATTTACGGTTGAGCCAGACGAAGAGAGACAGCATGGCATTTGGACGAAGGAGAAGGGTGACAAGGAGGCATTGGTAGTCATCAAGAAGATGAGGGAAGGCAGGGACGAAGATGAGAGGGCCGAGAGTATGAGAGAGTTCGGGCGGCTGGTAGCGATGAAGTTTGGGAAGGGCGCAGAACATGGGGACCAAAACGCGACGTGATAAGATCCGCGTGGTACCTTCACTCGTCCAAGCATCTGGGCGTTCCACATCGTCCAATACGAATACAAGTGACTCTCTATACCGCACGCACTGCAATAAACTCCGACTCGACTCATTACCGCGCTCTACAAAGCTCAGCCTCTCGCGCTTGTCGTACGACAGGATTCGCTGTCCCAACTGCGCTGATGGAACCACAACCGATAGACAAGATAGCCGGAGAATAACAGGCGCATGGCATCTTTTGCATACAGAGATCTGCCATCCTGACTACGAGCCCCAAGTTCAAATGCGCCTCGTCTAAGCACTGTACTTGACTTGAATCTCAGTGCAGCAGATCAACGGGTTATCCCTCAGCGCACCCTGCTTGAATTTGCGATCGACCTCAGCATACTCCGGATCATCCAGCATTTTTCCGAAATGCCAGATACTCGGATACCACACCAAGGCACAATCCTCCCAAACGCTCGAACCATTTGCTTTTGGATCCGCAACCTGCGTTCCCTCGCTCTCGCGCGAAGACCAGTCACAGCCGCCAAATCCGATGAATTGAGCGTCACCGCCATATCGGGAGCCGATGGAGGCTCCGAAGGCGGCGATGTACTCGAAGTATCTTGGTCTTTGACCCGGATGGTAGGCCAGGAGATTGAACATTGCCACTGGACCGGAATGAGAAGTGCCGAAGGTCTTGATAAAGTCTTTGAGTGCGAGAGGGGTGGAAGATCTGGATGCGCCTAACGGTACTGAAGACAGGGCGAGAGAAGCTTCCAGGTCCGATGGAGGATCGGAAGCGTCTAGCCCGCTGTGGTCGCTGGGAGACCAGCCCTCCGGCAGTGGCTCAACGATCAAGGCCGCTCGTCGCTTGTTCTCGCTCTCGAGAGCATCGAGCTGCTCATCTGGTATCGTCGTGGCGGTTGCCCAGTGTACATCCACGGACTTCGCCAGAGCGCTGGGTACCTCGAGATCGAACTCCGGTTTGGTTCTGCGAATGAGCAGAAAGTCCCATCGCTGCATCTTCGAGCCTGTGCCAGTGAGAGCCGGGACCGACAGTGAGGGTGCATGAATCCAGTGCTCGCAGTTGCCCAGATAGTGTGGACGGTCGGGCTGGGGGAGCTGCTGGACAGAGGTGAGAAAGTCATCTTTTGAGGAGGTCGAGATGAGGTGGAAGGTCACTGATGCCATGTTGCGAAGGGTTCTGAATGATGATGAACCTCCTGGGATGTCGCGGACACTACGATGCTGATAATGATGGGGCTTCGAATGAGCGCAAAGTGAGCAATACTTATAGCCTACACCACGCTCTCTCGTAGTCTCAACTTGAGCCCGGAGCAGCACATGCTGATCCTTGTGCCTTCGACAATCTACGTCTATGTGACTCACGTCTCATGTGGATAAGGGAGCAGACCAATGTTCCGTTGAAAGCTCTCGTGAAGGAGCTTGAGCGACTGACGTTCAGCGGACATAGCAACACCGATAACTTAGTACATCCGGAATTGAACAAACCATGCTCCAAGAAGCGGTATAGTATTAGCCAGGTGGGCGGCGGTGTCTGATACTGGGTCTTGGTGTAGTGTGACTACTGCCCAGAAGTTACGGGCGTAAGGTGTTGCTGACGATGAACATGAGATGGGAACGCCAGAAGTGCGTCGCTCTTGCACCTTGTGCGTGTCCAGGTGTCTTTCGCAGGCCGAAGTACGTGGATGACCATTTTGATGCAAGAAGTTGCAGTAGTCTTCACGCTGAATGGCAGCGTTACTATCATCTTTGACAAGATCTGAAGTGCGATCCTCATGTACCTCCGGCAATGCGGCACAATAATGATGCTACTGGCCATCCAATCCCCGCAGTACGAACAGATCCAGCATCTAGCGTGTACCGCGGAAGGTAGTTTGACTACATGAAAGGTCAGGGGCGCTCTCTTCCATACCCTTTGCTTTCTCCCAGCTGGGTGTGTCTCTTGGATGCAAGCTGTTCGTTGTAAGCTTTGAAGGGCCGCGTATCTGGACCCTCCGTAGGATCTGCCACTCAACATTTAGCGAGAGTCTCCTGAGCCCATATATTCGTAGCTGGATAAGCAGAGCTCGAGAAATGAATCTCAGGAGAGTACGAAAGCCACTTGTGATTGTCTCAGGAAGACGTCGAGCTGTCCGCACGTTGGATTAAATATCATACCAGGATTAAGCTAAGCCCTCCACATTAACCTCACTAACCCAACCATCTCGTGGAGACTCGTCGTCTTGGTTTTTCCTGGCATTACTGGCGAGGTGAGGTTCGGACACTGCAGGGCGCACTCTAGGCGGAAGGTAGCATCTCCTGGTGTTGTTTAGTGATCATACTCGGTCGATCACGCAACCACTGTCCTCTACTATCTTAACCTCTCGAATTCCTGCAACATGGAATCCTCTCTCATCTCAATACTGCTATCGTGGCAGACATATCTAGTCCTCGCCATCGTCGCTTTTGCACTGCAGTGCCTGACAACGAGGTTCAAGCCCGGCCTTCGCTCGCTACCAGGACCATGGCTTGCCTCTATCTCTTCCCTGGACCGCCTCTGGAGCACTGCGAAGGGCGATCAGATGAACTATCATCTCGACCTCCACCGTAGATATGGTCCTATAGTCCGCATTGGTCCTTCTCACGTCTCCATCTCCGATCCTGCTGCAATTCCGCAACTCTACGGTATCGCGACTAGCTTCCATAAATCGGAGTGGTACAGCCTATTCGATATCAAAACCCCATCTGGCCAGCCAGGATCGACAGTCTTCTCCGTGCGAGATGAGGCCAAACATCGCGCCATAAAGCGGCCTATTGCGGCTGCCTATTCGCTTTCCACACTCAAGGAATTGGAGCCTATGAACGACACTTGCTCGGAGATCTTTCTGCGAAAGATGGACGGTAAGATTGGGCAAGACATAGATCTCGGTCAATGGGTTCACTGGTACGCTTTCGATGTGATCACATCAATCACGTTCTCGAACAGATTGGGAATGATGGAGCAGGAACGGGACGTAGACCACATCATCGAGGCTATCGAGGGTAGACTGGTGTACAACAGTGTCGTCGGCCAGGTTGAAGGTTTGCATCGTTTCCTCTTCGGCAATACATTCGTCTCGAGTATGGCCAACAAGATTCCCGCAATTGCAATACTGAACTCATCGCGGTACATCGTCGACTTTGCTGCGAAGCAACTGCAGAGGTATCAGAGCAAGGAGTCGAGAAGTGGGGAGCTGGCAGACATGCTGGATCGATTCAAGCGATTCAAGGATGGAGAGCAAGTCATGAGCGACGCTCAATTGCTCAGTCACTCTGTCAGCAACATCTTCGCGGGCAGCGATACAACAGCTGCGACACTACGAGCGCTATTCTATTACCTTTGTCGTACGCCAGCGGCCCACGAGAAACTACTCAAAGAGATCGATGAGGCGGATAGGGCTGGAAGGCTTTCCGATCCGGTGACATTTGCTGAGGCACAAGATCTCGTATACTTTCAGGCAGTCATCAAGGAGGCTCTGCGCATGCACCCAGCAGTAGGCATGTTAATGGAACGGGTGGTACCGACTGGTGGAGCTGAACTCGCTGGCACGTGGCTCCCTGGCGGCACAATAGTTGGCATGTATGTCGATGCGCCGGAGCTCGTTTTCCCATTGAAGTTGGTGGAACTCCACTGACACAATCCCTCACACAGGAACCCGTGGGTGACAGCCCGCGACGAGTCAGTCTACGGCAGAGACGCGGCAACATTCCGTCCAGAAAGATGGCATGAAGCTGACTCGCTGACTCTGAAAGCCATGGAGCGCAGTTCCCTTGCGGTAAGTCCACAAGTCTTGTTCCCGTCCCTGGCAAGCGTGGCGTGCCACTAGTTTACGCCAATGCATACATCGGTCTAACATGTGGCCTAGTTCGGTGGCGGCTCAAGGACTTGCTTGGGCCGAAACATCTCGATGCTTGAGATATCGAAGTTTGTGCCGCAGGTGCTCCGGCGGCTCGATTTTGAGCTCTCGAATCCGGAGAAGGAGTGGGTTCTGCATGACTATTGGTTTGTACGCCAGACTGGCTTGCAGTGTAAGGTCCGGACGAGGTAAGGCTCGCTTATCGCTAGTCGCAGGCTCGCAGCAGCATCTCATCCCGCGAAGCTCCGGAGCGGTGCACCAGTACTGTCAGACTGTATCGTTCGACTCCAGCGAGAAGCATTCGAAACTGCCGATCGCTTACACCGATGCAGTCGGCTGAAGCTGACAGTCGCGCACGCACGTTTGGTCTTGTACTCCTGCGCGAACATCAGAGGATAGGATAAGACTTTCGCGCGTCAGCCGAATCATTCTGTGTGGTGAGACCTCGCAGGCTCCCAAAAGTTCACATTGTACGGACGTACAGTCGTCACTCCTTGCTCGACACGGTCCCTTGGCCCTTGTTGCGGAAGAAATCCGGCAATCGTGGAATTGACCAGGGCTCTCTCGCCCTTGGCATTCGTCGACCCCGCGAGGCTTCGCTCGCTCGAGACAAACTTTACCAAGCGGACTTGTTCAAAAAGGTAAATCCTCCGAAGGTTGTGACTTGCAGCTGCGACGGCACGCGACGGCGAACCTACCTTGCTGGCCACATGGGAATCTTGCGCAACGTCTCGCGTGGCCATGAAGACTATTGCACGACGCAGTCATCTGTATTGTCAGTGGGCTTGATGAACCCCGGACACTGCACCGAGGCGAGTAATCAAGCAATCGCCTCATTATTGGTCGGCACTGCTGCATCGGAGATCATTCCCACCGGTAACATGCTCAATGTGACTTGCATGCAGGAAGCGGCTAGTCGACCTTGGCCAGGCTTGGGAGTGACCACATCAATATGCAGTGATGGGGCAGGGCAAGCCAAGTCGGTGTCACCCGATGCATGCACCACACGCCCGTCGCGTGGTGAGGTTGCGCACCTTCCCCGCAAAATCACCCCAGATCGACTTTTCGCGCCATTTCCCGCACGGGGATTGGCGGAAGAGCTTGAGCCAAGAACGGTATCCGGTCTGGACTCATTGCCGTCCCCACGTTTTGGAGGTGCGCCTAGACTTCGCGCTGACTGCACCGAAGTGAGTATGGCTGGCCAGCTTGACCCCAGGTCCTTGGCTCCCGCTGCCCAGACACGCCTACCGCGGTATTTGACTCTGTGACATGCAGTCAGTATCCGAGGGTGAGGCGAGTGGCCGGCTTACAAGTAGATGACCAGCCCATGCGCTCTTATCGGTAAGGCTTCGTAGATCGCTTCACCCTCTTACAGTGCTTTCCCTCTGTTTCGTGGAATATTTGGGTCTTACCAGGCAGCAAGATGGCGACTCACGTTCAGCCCCACCACAATGTCGATAACGAGAAGTACCAGGTCGACGAGCTGGAACGTAAGGTGTCGGACACCGACTCGGAGGCAGAGAATAATGCTCACATCGATGCTCTCACGCCAGAGGAGCAGAAGAAGGTGCTGAGGCGGATTGACAAACGTCTGGTATTGACTTGTGGCTTCATGTAAGTTGTCCCATATCATCACCCCAACCCTGTCGACAATATGGCAGTCATGTCGACTCGACTGCCATTGCGGAACGCCACTGTTCTGGTTGTGAGAGCCCTACCTTCGTGCCACAACATGGCCGATAACTTTGTACTTTCACGGGAGAATAGCGCGCACGCTGCCGCAGATGCACTCATCAATGCATACACTGTATCTGATGGCCGGCGAGAACGACCGACTCAAAACGCAACAATCGGACAGTCCTCTGACTATGCTCTCACAGGTATTGCGTCTCCCTCATGGATCGAACGAATCTTGGCATCGCTGCAGTGGCTGGCATGGCCGTCGACTTGAAGCTGATTGGCGAGCGATACTCCATCATCGTGCTGGTCTTCTTCCTCACATACGTCTTCCTGCAACCACCTGCGACGGTCATTCTCCGCAAGGTCGGCCCGCGTGTCTTCTTGCCAACTATCTGCATCCTTTGGGGAATCACGATGATAATGTTCGCGTTTGTCAAGACTTGGGACCAAATGATACCTCTACGTCTTGTACTGGGTATTTTCGAGGCCGGATTCTTCCCTGGGTGCGCATATCTACTCTCCTGCTGGTACCCGCGCTACGAGCTACAGAAGCGTAATGCCGTTTTCTACCTCATTGGCTCGATGTCATCGGCCTTCAGCGGCATCCTCGCGTACGGCTTTTGGCAAATGAACGGACTTGGCAACCTCGGCAAAGATTATGGTCAGCATTACGGCCCAACCAAGGCCAAGCCTAATATCAAGCCCGGCATCATGGAGGGTATCGCAGGCTGGAGGTGGATCTTCATCATGCAGGGCTTGATCACAGTTGTCGTTGGCTGCGTCGGCATCTTCACCCTTGTCGACTTTCCTGAGCTCGCAGCCAAGAAGGGCGGCTTCACCATGGCCTTCCTTGATGAACGCGAAGCCGCCTTCGTTGTCGCTCGTGTTGAGAAGGACAGGCATGATGTCGTTCCGGAGCCGTTTCATGTCGGCACGTACCTTCGTGGTGCTCTGGATCTCAAGGTGCTTGGGTTCGCTTGCCTGTTTGGCTTGACGACGACCGTCACGTACGCCATTGGTATGTTATCCTTGACGACACCACTCTAGCAGGAACCGAGCTGACCAGTCGCATAGCCTATTTCCTGCCCATCATCCTTAACACCATGGGCTTTTCTGTAGCCGCGTCCCAGTGTCTCATTGGTAAGGAAATCCACCCCATAGCGCTGAATGCGATCTTGTACTGACACAACTTCCCAGCCCCGCCCTACGTCCTTGCAGCGATTGTCATGTTCGGCTGTGCAGTTGTCGGCGACAAGTACCACATCCGCGGACCCCTCGTCATGATCAACGCCGCCTATGGCATCATCGGCCTCGGTATGCTAGGTCTCCTGCATGCTCCAGCGCCCCGATACGTGGGCGCCTTCCTCGCGACCACCTCAGCCAACGCCAACATTCCGTGCGTCCTTACATGGCAAGCCAACAATATCCGCGGGCAATGGAAGCGCGCGCTCGCTTCCGCAACCCTCGTCGGCGCTGGCGGTATCGGTGGTATCATCGGTAGCACTGTGTTCAGGGAGCAGGATAAGTTGACTGGATACAAGCCTGGAATCATGACGACTATGATTGCATGCGGATTGATCATTGTCATTAGCTGCATGCTAGAGTTTAAGTTCTGGCGTGCCAACAAGCGGGCTGCTGCTGGTGGCAAGGTCATCGAGGGCCTGCAGGGGTTCAGGTACACGCTTTAGGTAGTGTGACTACGATGGCACATGCATATGATGTGTATAACTCCATGACAATGCTCATACGTCGCATCAACACTCTGCTCATCAAGATGTTTGGTACGCTCCCATGATACTACGAATATCTTCAGTACCGTGTTATCAACATTTATCAGCGGTGGAAGACAGTCTAATTTCAAGGCTCGCCTATTAGACAATTGGCCTCTCACGACGACAGGACGGGCATGTCTCACTGCCGTAGCCAGGCGTATAGGAGCACTGCCAACGTACCAGGTAATCGGAGACACAGAAGGGAGGCGATCAGTGACATTACATCAGGGAAACGGGCGGCGCATGGCGCAGACAGTGCCATGGACGAGTGAAATGGTGATCATGTATTAAGTTCTTTTGATTCACTGACTACTCAAGCGTCGCGAGTGATTTACCCTTGCAAAACACGCCAACCACTCCAATGCAATCCTGGGTATCTAGCCATTGTAATCCCCCGTCTGCCAAGACGCCTCTACCAGATAGCAATCGCCATGTACTCCATGGGAAGTGCCCGAGAACCGTGTATCGCGGCGTGTCAACAGTCTCGCCCATAATACGCAACGCAGCAGGAACGCAAGAGAATCGGCCTTTTTCCTGTGCTCGTTGCCCGGAGACCAAAGTGAAAGCAAGGCGTGGAGAAAGCTGAGCGAAAGCTGAGCTTTTGTAGTGAGCTGAGAGCCGTCGTGGTGATGATCAGTGCTCCGGCTGAGACCTGCGAAGTCGTCGAAGCTCGCATCACCCGTCGACAGAGTGTCCGCGAGTGGTGGGAAGCTTGCGCATGCAGTGTTGTGTGTAGCGGACCATGCATCGTTTGGCTGTAGAGTGGGCCCTCAGTCAGACATCTCATCCAACAAATCCGAGCCCTGCAGCGAGACCGCATCCTCAACGTTTTCCTCGGCCCCAGCCTCCTGCTCAATCACCTCCTGAGCCTGCGTACCCACATCCCTCATCCTCACATCCTGCTCCTCAGCCGCAGAAGTGACCGCGCTGCTGCTCAACTCACTCTCCTTCCTCTTCAACCCCTTCGTAGTCAAGTTCAGCTTCTTCCTCGGACGCCCCTCCTCAGCCTCAGGATCAACATCGCTGCTGACCTGCACCACAGTCCCCTCAGGCATCTTTGGATACACCAGCTCTCTCACCGGCGGCGGGTGCTTGCCGAAGAAGCTCTGGTAGTCCTTGTAATCGCGCCTGTTGCCGTTCGCCCACCTCACATACTTCACCTCAGCCTCGTAGTTCTCTTTGACAGTGCTGCTGTTGTTACCGAGCGCAGCACCAAGGCGCTTAGTAATAGTAGCACGGTCGGAGTTGCAGCCGTTGAGGCAGACGCGATCGCGAATCTCTTTGTTGCTCATGTTGCCTTCGCTGAGGAGGCGTATGAGAGTCTCGCGCCAGAGGAGATCGGGGCGGAAGTCGATGATGCACTTGGCCGCAGTCTCGTTGAGAATCTTCGTCTGAGCGAGCTGCTGGTGCGTGAGGATGGCATCTTTGACGCTGAAGACAGCATGGCGCAGGTTCTGCGATGGGCCTTTGTTGCCAGGGCTCCAGAAGATCTTGATAGTCGCCAACACGTCCAGTGAAATCGCCATGTCCTCGCCGGCGATGATGAGGTCCTCGGGCTTGGTCATCTTCGGACTCAAGCTCAAAGCCCTCGCTCGATCATTTTCGCTCTCGAAAGCAAAGTTCCCGACAAGCGCGCTGTTGTCAGGAGCGGGCGAGCTGTTGCCATTGTCGGTAGCCTTTCTACGACCACCCTTTTGGCGCGGTGCTGGGCTCTCATCCTCACTGACAGGGTCAGACGACACCTCCTTCGCCTTCTTCGCCAAGCGACCGTTCTTCTGCTTGCTTGTGATGGTGTCCTCGAGGCCCTCAAAGATCGGCATGTTGGATGCCCGCACAGCCTCCATGGCTTTCAGCGTGCTGGCGTCGTAGATCGACATATCCCAGGCCTTTGACGACTGAGCGGCGATCTTGGCTTTGATGAAGTCGAAGTCACGATTCCATGGGAAGTCGTCGGCCTCTGCCTGGCGACGCTTCGTCCCACGGCTCGTCTTCGGAGGTGCCTTGATGTTCACAGGTCTCGGGCGTATCACGTAAGGTGGAGTTGGTGGAGGTAGCGCAGGGCTGGACTTCTTGTTTCTGGGCGGTGACGATCGGAGATTCCCGTGGCTATGATTCAGTCAGTCTTCGATTCAACATGACAGGAACGCTGGTGTACAATGTACCTGTATGGTCCCATAACAAGGCCTGGGTAAGGCTGACTCGGCAAGTACGTCAGGTCGCCTTGGTTGACCATCTCCGGATATGGCATGCGCTGAGGCTGAGAAGTGCCGAGTATCGCGTCCAGGCCGTGCATGTGCTGGACATTGTACTGGCCATGGCCCAGGAACGATTGTGAGCCAGGCGGCATGCTCACCTTGTGTAAGGGCAGAGCCGTCGATCGGCGATGCTGGCTTGGAAGTGGAGCTCCCATATGGTGTGCACCCGGGTATGGGAGCTGCGGATCTTGTAGCTGCTGCTGCTGATGAGGACGTGTGGGGCGGTCATACACTCTGCCAAAGTTCTGACGCCAGGTCTGACGCTGATAATGCCTCATGACCCATTCCTGGACCGTGATCTTATTCGAGACCCAGTATGCGAAGGGGACCTCTGCAGCATAGCGGAACATCATCTCGTCCAGCACGCGATGGTGGTCCTCGGTCATGTTCCAAGATCCTTTGACCGGCTGCTCAAAGGTCTGCCCGAATTGAGACTCGAAAAGCAGGCGCTCGGCGCGATTCATCCTACGCCACGGGTGCAGATCGAGGTCGTAAATCTTGACTTGACCATCCTCCTCGATGTCAGATGAAACGGATATGTGACTTCTCGCGTCATCATCGACCTCGGTCTCGTCGTCAACGAAGTCTTCGATCTCCATGACAGCAAGCAATTCGTCCGCGTCATCTTCAGCCGTGAATGTGTATTCTTCGACGTCGGACCCTGAGTCGCTGGTCGCGTCGGTGATCTCTTCAGACGTGACTGAGTCATCCGAAGTGGCTTCGCTCGTGCTGACACGGCCTTTGTCTTTGCCCTTGTAAGAGGCTTTCTCAGCCTCTGCGCGTACGCGACGCATTTGGCCGCGTTCGAGCTCCTCTTTCACTCGCAGCGGATTCTCGTTATCGCTCTCGTCCAGGACCAGAGCGGATGCGACGTGGATGGTGTCGCTGTTGCTGTCGTCCGAGCTGTCGTACGACATCGTGGGTCAACGTCCGGGCGAACGGACCGAGATCTAGAAACACAGAAGGTGATTGCTCGCACGAAGACGAAGCGCCTGTGAGGACGTTAGTAGAGAGTCCGCAGGACTTCCGGCGATGCGCAGTGATGCCGGTCCAGAGTGGTAGTACTGCTACTGCTGCTGTGTGTTGCTGTCTGCTGTCTGCTGCTCGTCCAGGTACTGGCGAGACCAGAGGGTGGCGAGTCCAGAAGATATGGTCCAAGTGCAAGGCGCTTATACGTGCAAGTCGACCGTGGCCCTAGACGATGACAATGTGTTCGATGTCGATGTGTCGTGTGGTCAAGTGGATGAAGTGGTGAAGTGGATGAAATCTCTTCACAGTGCGGCGTTGCTGATGATCGCCGCAATCTCCCGCAGTGGTGCAGGTGGTGTCAAGACTCAGTGAAGGAAAGAGCAACCCACCCCGAGCAAAAGCACCTGCAGCGCGAACACGTGGTACCATATGTGCGTACATGTGAGTATAGTAGACTCCTTTCTCATATGTTCAGACGAACATGTGCATTTACGAGGCGCGTGCCGAGATCGCCGAGACGAGAACGAGAGTATTCGTGTTGTTACAGTGGTGTCGTGAAGTTAACGAAACGCGTTAAACAAAGCAAGGTGAAAAAATGAAAGCGAAGTGTGAAGTGAAGTCTGAGAAGGCGCGGGGCGCACGGACTAGTCGCAAATTGGTCAAGTGCCAAACATTGTCTGTGCTCGTGACGTGCGAGTTCGTTTGTTTCGTGTCTGTCTCGACGTCGAGTGCGACGTGAGATGTGGCTAAGATTGTCATCTCCACGAGCTTCCAGCCTTCTTGTATCGATTCCCTTTCGGAATTGGCTAGCTCTGGGCGCCAGGAAAGATCTGCTGGCCCCAGGATGCATCACGTCCGCATGTTCAAGACGTATAGAACAGTGAGAGTACTCATCGAGCATCCACATCTGATGGCCTCCCTTCCGTTTCTCCATCGCCCTCACCTGGGTGCCCGGGCTAGAGCTTTGCCTGTGCTGGTCTTGGTGCCATGGTAACATGGGCGCTCACAAGATAGCCTCACCATGGTGCTCGCTCTCAAAACCGATGGCAGCGAGCTTCTTCTGCTTGCTCAGATCGGTCTTCTTTGCCTTTGCATCTTCGGCCTTCTTTAGCGCGAAGACCTCGCCCACAGGGGCTAGTTTGTAGGGCTCTGGTACGTAGTCGTCCTTGTCAAGATCCTGCGAGGAAGTGTGAGCGACGTTCTGTAGCTGGCTGATGGGCGTATCGCTGAACATACGATCTCGCCCAATAATGTGACGTTTTCTCCGCGTACCAGGAAAAGGCCGCGCTCAACGTCCGCGTAGAGATTCTGTACAAACATACGCTCGACTGTGTCCTGTAGAACCAGATTGCCTGCAAAACATGATCTCAGCCTCTGTCACTCACCCTGTTGAGGCGTATTGCCGAGTCCTACCAAACTGATCCCAGCTTCTCAACACTCCGATGAGTTTCCTGCCGTCCCTCAGTGCGATCATGAGCTTCTCTTTCGACCTTGTTAGTACTGCATCAACTTTCTGTCTCGTCGCTACTCATCACTCACTGTCCGTCAGATCCAGCAGTTGCGCAGCAGTCGTGAACATCTGGGGCGGAAGTTGAGGGACCGGCGGAGGCATCTGTTGCTGCTGCTGGCCAGGCGGCGGCGGCGGTCCAGACGGGCCGGCATCATGGAGAGAAAGATTCTCCATATGCAGATGAGTGTCAGCGAGCGTATGGGAAAGAGTGTAGCCGCATGACGCGTGTATATGCGGCCTTGAGAGAGAAGGGATTGAATCGCCGTGGTCGATCACAAGCAGTGACGATAGAACTGATTGGGGAAATTTAGCCGAGCCGCATTGATTAAGCAAACTTTCTTGCTGCCCGTCACTCTCTACCCGATACAAACATTTCAACTCATCGAGTCACTGGGAGGAGCAGACAGTAATGAGCGTGTCATTGAGTGAGTCTCCATTTCCCCATTGACAACATGCGTCCTCCACGTATCACCTGATGAAGCACTCGATTTTCACAGACCTGATCGGAACTCTTTATGTCGATCCAATCGTAGTCCAACTGCTGTCTGACCCTAACACCTCCTCACAATCTGCCCTGAACTCAAGCTATAGGCTGTAATCTTACTGACTGGAAAAAGCTTCTCTAGTGTAGTGCCCTGTCGATTGAACTTCCCTTTGCCTTGCAGAAACACCAGCAGCCTGGCGGAGTCAGCGACCTCAGGCCTATTAGTACGCTCAGAGCGTGTTGCCTGAAGTCATGCAGTACTCTACTGAACTGCTTCTGCGAGAGTCATGTCCTGGAGTGGCAGTACATATATGAAACGAACCCTCCATTCATAAATTACAATTCCCTATCCTCAAATCCCTCCCTTCGAATTACACCCTCCTCCCAACTCCTCACTCCCTACGCCTGCGCCTTGGGTGTATCGCCGGCATAACCTCATAAGCTTCGCCCTCACTCTCAACCTCACCACACAGCCACCAAACCCACTGCGACTGCGCCCAGCATTCCCAGCCCAGACACTGCAACGTTGCCAGCTCCACCGCTGTAAAGCCCTGGGCTCGGCGTCGCACTCCCACTCGCTCCTGCCACAATCGTAGCCCCACTGCCAGTCCCCGTCTTCGTCCCTGTAGCCATTGTCGTAGGGCCGCCAGCGCTAAGCGTTACGCCGCTGGCTCGCCAGGTGTGGCCTGAGACGATGATCTCAGCCATACCCGTCGTGCTCGCCTCGCTGCTCGCCACACTTTTCGTCGCCGAAGGCCTAACGGGCAGGAAAGCTGAGGCTGTGGTTGTTGGCCCGGCTACGACGACTGCGGTGCTGCCTGAGATGGTCTCAAGCGCTATGCGCGTGCCGCCTGGTGCAGTGAGGGTTGAGCCTAGGGTCAGGGTTTGCGAGCCATAGACTAGGGCGCCGGCGTGTGAGCCCGAGGGGATCATGGAGATTGTGAGAAGGCCAGTAGAAGCAGCGGTAGAGGTCGGCGCAAATGCGATGCCGTTAATCAAGGTGTGAGTGGAAGCTGCGCCAGGAGCGTAGGGCGAGGGCGCGGACGAGGTTGGGGCAAACATTATGCCATTGGAAAGGGTGTGAGTTGTCCAGGCCGAGATTGACGTATCCGTGTTCGAGGACGCAGGCACGATGACAATGCCATTCGAGGTCTGTGCAGTCGCAACTGCGGTCGTAGAAGGGCCATTGCTGGGTGCGGAGACGGACTCAGCGGACGTGTATGCGATCGGTGGATTCTCAACTGAGGTAGTGCCAGAGGTGGCCGCTGTCGTGGCGCTGGTGGCGGGGACATAAGTGAAGGGCTTCTCGGTGTTACCGGTAGCGGTAGTCGTGGGTGCGGTCTCGATGATTGAGGTGTCAGGCTTATATGTGAAGGCTGGCGAGGTAGTGGAACCTTGCAGCGACGTTTGCGAGGCCTCCGTAGTAGGCACAGCAAGCGACGTCTCCGAGGTCGCTACAACAGGCGAAGATGCCACGGCTGGCGTAGTGGTGCTCGACGATGATGGAGGTGTTGTAGTAGATGGGACGTATGTCTCCGGTGTAGTGACTGGTGTCGTCGCTGCCGTAGTGACAGGCGTAGTGGTTGGAGTGGTCGTCGTGCTTGATTTGGTAGTAGGCGGAGGGTACGATGTCTCGGGTGTAGTGACGGATGTGGTCGCTGTTGTCACCGGGGTAGTTGCAGGAGGGATGTACGTTGTGTCTGGAGTGGTGACTGGTGTAGTCGTGGTCAACTGCGAGGTAGTAGGCAGATACGACGTCGGCGAAGTCGAAGACGTTGACAATGTGGCTGGCACTGCAGCCGGCTCGCTATACGTCGTTGTGATGACGGTCTCCGCTGGCGACGTGCTTGGGACCTCCAGACTCGTCTGCGTAGCCTCCTCGATTGGTGAGCCTTTTGCAGACCCTATGAATTGGGCCGTGGTTGTAGTGTTCGAAAATTGCGCTGCGAAAGCTGTTGCGCTGAACAGCAGCGCGCTGTAGAAGATGGCAGATCGTGGTGCCATCGCGAACATGTGTCGTCGGACTGATTATGCGATCTTGTTCGCTATTACCCCCCTCTCGTCTGCTTCTCCTTCCCAGATATGAACGAACGGACGTGGTCTCTCCAGACCACAATTACACGACCTTAGTGAAAGCCAGACACCTTGAAAGACCGTAAAGCTCCCTTCAGCAAATATTCCACTCTCGCAACGTCCAACAAGCACCACCAGAAAACGACAGAATGATCTCAAAAGAGCGTGATGGTAGACAAACAGAATGCACTGACACAAACGCAAAGAGCAGTGCAGCCAACCCTAGCATTTCGTGAAAGGCTCTCCACGCCTAATCTACAAGCGTAGCCGTCGCAAAGGCGCCATGTGAGGTGCTAGCCAAAAGCGATGCGTGCTATGTGCTAGCGCTGCCATTTTCTGTTGGCCCTATGGGGAAGTAGAGGGAAAGGAAGGGAAGCTCGGATCAGGGGGTGGATGAAATGAGATTTTGGGGCTGACTTAAGATGAAGTCGCGCTCTCGCAAATCTCAGATCTTGAGTATCCGGCTTGAGGCGTGATGTAGCAAGTCGTGTTGCTCTGCTTGGTCTCATGATCTCCTCGAGAGACACGCCCGTATTCTGCAAGCTGCGCGAGTCGACGAGGACGCCGTGGCGTCCAGGAGTGGTGTTGTCAATAAACCATGTTGGAAATCATCAGCCTTTAACGCCACGAGAGGAAGCGAGATTGCAACGGTTGTCTTGGCGTGAATTTGCGACCACTTTTCGGCACCACTTGAGAAAATGCCGAAGAGATTGCGGAGGAGTGCACTCCGAAGAAGACGGGTGATGCATCAGAGTAGTACTCACATGCTTAACGAGAAACGATAACGAGGCAGGCTCACGGAAATGTGAGTCGTTCAATACACGTAGCGCCGTCGTGTCTGCTGCTTGTCCTACCTCGACGACTTCGGTGCCATCGATCGTAAATAGCAGACAGACGACCATGTGAGCGCACTGCGCTTGCGGTCGTTGCAAGTCACCATCACTGTGCCCACATTGCCAACAACATCAATACCAGCAAAGCCTTCAACGACCCAAGCTCTACTTCCTGATAGCACGCTGGTAGAAGGCAAGCTCCTCACCCTCCAACACGTAACCATCGACACGCCCGCTCTGGCCCGGACGGCTGGCAACGACAGCGTACAGACGACCAGCCTCGAACTGCCTCTCCAACGCCGGCTCAACCTTGCCTCCAGCCTTCACACGCTCGGCCTGCTTCTTCTCAATGCTCTTGCTCTTCTTCTCCTCTTTGGCCTCCTCTCCTTTCGCCTGCCTTCTGCGCCCAATGCTGCTGCCGTAGTGTGCCTCGTACCATTGCCTGAATGCCGTAGCATCAATCTGAACCACGGCGGAGCGGGTGAGGGTGTTCGTGCGGACGAGCTCGTTATTGGAAGGGTGGAAGGCCACAGCAATGACGCGGACCTTGCGGGAGATACCCTCGCTGCCCCACGAGAAGTTGCCGCTGTCGAGGCGCAGGCCACGGAACTTGCGGTTGCCGCCGCGAGTGCGCACTAAATGGATGCGCTTGGGGCCGATACGGGTGTTGGCGGGCTGGCGCCCTTTCTCGAAGGCTCTGGATGCTAATGTCAGGAACTTGCGTTCAAGGCAGTGGCAGGCAGGGCGATCGGTTTATGCATACCTCTTCTTGCGGTAGTATGCGCGCTTCGCACCGGAAGCGCTCCTCTTGTGACGTGAGTCACGAGAGATACTAGGAAGGTGTCAGTGAGTGCTTGATATGGAGATGAGGGACTTCTCTGTGTGTCTGTACCCCATGATTGCGGTTCGTGAAGGCTACTGTGAGGGCTGTCAATACATCTCTGCTGCCACTTTCCGAGTCCGTCAGATTCAGGCTGCATGATCGCAAACATACCGATTGACGTTGCTTCACGGGCGCAATGAGGTATATGTGAGGTTGGCGAGTGTCGAAGGAATGTCGTCTTGCTGGGGAAGTGGTCGTCTTCGCGTAGCCAAAAAGTCGGATGTGGGACCTGGCTTCCAACTCTTGGCAGATGCCTGAGGCTTCAAGATTGCTGACCTCCAATTCACCAACACGAAGGTACTTTGGCGCCCACGATGCAGATAAATGTACTGAACAGACCTCGCATGAACCTCTTACGCACCTTGTTTAACTTCGCTCATATACACAGACCTTCCTTTGCCATCTTGGACCTGCAGAATTACATATTCGACATTGCTCGGGAAGGCGGCATGCAATGGTGAGTTGATGCCCGAGCGCAACGCCATCACCATCAAGTCATCGCACTTGCACTGCTGAAGAATGTTGCTCTCCAACATCTTCTCCTTCACCACTGTTGTAACGCTCTGAGTAGGTCATTGAATTCCCGACCACGGTCATACCTGGACGAGCATTACTCATGAGATATTGAAACAATCATGGTGTGGCTTCTCCACCGGCCAATCCATGACGTTGTCGACGTCCGCCCGCAATGGCATGCACTACTCTGAGCCTACCTAAGTATTCCCATTCACTATCTCATCTCACGTACATACCTTTTCTACTGTCGCTTCCTTGACCGCGCACGTACACACTCAACACACCGCTTCTTCTGCATGGCGTGGCCTAATCCCTTCACGCGCGATACCCCAAACACCAAAAGGTAAGGACTGTCACATGTCAAGTCAACGCCACAAGGACTCTGCTTACGATTGCACAGAGCCTGGGGCTTCAAGTTCGAATTCTCACCCGAGCACCTCACACCGACGACGTGCGAACCATTAAAGCACTCCTACGACGAGCGAGGCGAAGCAGTGCTGAATCGACTAAACGAGATTTCGCCGCCACTACAGAAAGACCTTCCCAGGAACAGTAGTAGGCATCCAGCATCCGAGAAGAACCCCGAGATACCCGATAGTACAATACGAGATGATGAGAAAGAGGCGACCAAGTCTCCCCGGCGGGACCTCTATGCCATACTCCGCGACAACGCACCAACAGACCCGCTGCTGGCAGACTTCTGGCGAGAAGTGAACACAGTTCCCGACTGGGTAGATTGGGCGCAGATAGAACGAGGGCAGGATGTTTTCTACCGCTACGGCGGCGCATGTCTCACCGGTCTGGCCTATCAGTCCTTACTCGGCGGGATGGGCGCAGCACGTGTAGTAGAAACGTTGGCACGGACAGGAGGCTTCTCGACGAAGGTTGCACGAGGTCGACTGTTCGAAACAACCCAGCATATTCTGCAATGTACAAAGAGCCTCGAGAGCATACAGCCGGGTGGTGATGGCTTCGCTTCAACTCTGCGAGTCCGACTATTGCACGTCGCCGTCCGGCAACGCATCCTCGCTCTCGAGAAAGCAAGACCAGGCTACTATAACGTAGCGGAATGGGGTATCCCCATAAACGACCTCGACTCCATGGCCACCATCGCCACCTTCTCCTCGACCCTCATCTGGCTCTCCCTCCCGCGCCAAGGTCTCGTCATGCGCGAGCAAGAAAAGGTAGACTACATAGCCCTCTGGCGCTACATCGGGCACGTCATCGGCTGCCCAACAAAAGGCTTCTTCGAAACACCCGCGCAAGCAAAACGCGTCATGGAAGCCCTCCTCCTCTACGAGATCCATCCAACGCCCACCAGCAAAGTCCTAGCAAACAACATCATCAAGTCCCTCGAAGGCCAACCCCCAGGCTACGCCTCAGCCGATTTCCTCACGGCCTCCGCCCGCTGGCTAAACGGCAACGAACTCTGCGACGAGCTTGGCCTGCCTCGCGTATCGCCTTACTACACCTGCCTCATGGCCGGGCAGTGCATGTTCTTCTGCTTCTTCACGTACACGTACCGCTCGGTCCCCTCTTGGGACCGGTCAAAGATCAAGCTGCTGAAGAAGGTGTTTTTTGATATTATTGTTAACACGAAGTATGGACTGCGGGGCAAGGAGAGCGTGTTTGAGTTCAAGTATGTGCCGGAGTATGAGACTGTGACGCTTATGGGGGAGTGTGAGGAGGAGAAGCAGGATTACAGTGCGGTTGAGAGGAGGAATTTAAGGACGTTTCTTGTGGGGTGTGCGGGGATTGGGGTGGGGTGTTTTGTTGCGGTGAAGGTGTTGGGGTTGGTTTGGAGGGCGGTGTGGTGAGAGGGTGGTGTTAGAGATGGAGGGCTTGTGAATACGTCGATAAGTATCGTGTACATAGCCATAGCAGTTCAGACTCGCGTACGATCTGTATCGCACGGCATCGCCAAGTCATGGTATCGCTTATTGACAGCCAGCGATTCATGTCCCAAATGTACTGCCGTGAGACTCCCAAGCTCCTCCCATGGCCTGGGCATATCATTCGCCTAGGCCACGCGCAACACCACATCAAGATCTTCTCTCACCTCGCGTCCCCACCACAGCAGAGCAAAACTGAATCTCCCCAGTCTCGCATCCCCATCGGAAGTCCCCCGATCGCCCATCCCACTTCGATCGCATTTCCTCGTCTCGACCGCGCCAGGCAAGTGGAGCCGTATATACAAGCCGCGGAGACTTGCAGGGGTATCTTCTGCGCCGCTACCAATTGCATGGGGCCATCGTGCGCCGAAATTCATGATTCGCCGAGGAAAGTGGGAGGGAGGAACCTCACTTGTTGTTATGTAGGCGTGCCTTTTGTGGCTGGCACATGTATTGTAGCTTTATCGTTGCAGCCGAGGGCAGAGACTTGAGGGTTGTAAGTTTGTGAAGTTACCTTGGTGTCGGTATTCTGCGCTACGTGTGACGACAGAGGTACGGCTGCTCTGGCAAGGGACACTCCTTTGCTGGCACGGGTAGGCGCGTAGCTTTCTTGCTGTGGCTGCTGGGTTGGGCGGGAGAGGAGCAAGGCTACACGGGCTGGACCTGTTTGGACGCGTATGGGGTCGTGACAGTCAGTGCATATCGCAAAAGGCACACAGGCAATGGCGGAAGCTCTATCGCGGAAGTGCACACTGGAGCATATCTTTTGCAGCACATAGAGACTACAATAGAGCTGGCTACGAACACGGGCACGACCGGCGGCTTCACAGCCGCGCCATGAGCTCAGGACGCGACTCTCGCCGAGGCTCCAGGGCGAACAATGTAGCTGAGAATAGCTACAAGAACAGCGAGCGTCGGGACAAGGCGAAGAGCACGCAGTATACAGGGTCCTCGTCGCGGCGATCGAGCTTGAAGCCCTTGGAGGCCGGGGTGGAGAGCACTGCTGCGGATTTGAAGAGACCAGCTCTTACGTCCCGGACAAACTCTGCGCCGCTGGTGGAGCGACGGAGAGGCAGTGGGTATGATGGGGGCATGCCTGGGATGCGGGAGGAGGGGGAGGACGCTGGTATCAACGCGAGAGTGACTGGGCATCGGCCGCCGCCGGTGGTCACGACCAGGTACTCACAATATGGGCAAGATGAGGACGAGGTTGCTGGGGTTGTGGGTGCAGTGCGGCAGTACGAACCTTTCCGGAGTCCGGATCTGGCACAGCCTTTGACGGAAATCAATATTGCCGTGGTAGGAGCCGAAAATGTGGGCAAGACGACGTTCATGCAGCGAGCTATGGATCTGCCTATGCCGGCGAGTCAGAGGGCTATTGAGAGGCAGCTGCCGTATGACGGGACTGTGTATCTGGTGCGACTGCTGGAGATCCCGATCGACGATGTTGAGATTGACGAGGACGACGATGCGATTAGCTGGCCTCAGACCATCGCAGAGAGGATGATGCCAAAGGTAGATGGTGTCTTGACGTTGTATGATGTGAAGGACCGAAGCAGCGTGGAATATGTGCCTGAGACACTTTCCGCGATCAGCAAGGCGCCTCTGCCATCTATACTCATCTCTTGCAAATGTGACACACCCATAGCCGAGCGAGAGGTGGCGCCGGCGAAGTACGAAATTGCTGCTAAGCAACAGGTTGGAGGTTTGCACACATTGCAGACGTCGCCGTCAGTTCCGGACAGCTACAGGAATGCGGTCTTCACAATGGTGAAGGCTGTTGTGCATGGCGCGAACACGGATCGATCACGGGCATCCTCGACAAACAGACTGCGAGCGCAATCGAATGCCATCAGGCCTATCTCGCCGAGACCGCCTGCTGGACACGCACGCGCGAGCTCCGAGTACGCGATGAGTCTCAACAAGGACAAGGCAGCGCACTCGCGGCATGACTCTAGCTTAGCTGGGTATGGGCACGGTCGGTTAAGAGTGCCCGGAGAGGCGAGCGAGGAGCCTCACAACACATTTTTCCTTGATGGATCAGAGACTGATAGCGTGTCCGGCTCTGCAGAGTCATCGTACGATGACGATAAAACTCCTCCCGCAAGACATGGTGCAGCACAGCCTACGCCGCAGCTGTCTGAGAACGGAGCCACCTTTGATCAGTTGGTGGATCGTCTGCTTGCAAAGCCGATATCGAAAGCAGACGAGAAGTTTGTGGTGATATTCCTGGCGTTGTACCGCAAATTCGCTGCTCCTGGGCGGCTGCTAGAAGCTGTAGTCGATCGCTACAATGCTCTCGACCAAGAATCTCTCCCAGCAATGATGAAGACAGTGGCCCGACTCCGCTTCTTGACGGTCATGGATCAATGGATCAGCCACTACCCTGGGGACTTCGCATATCAGAAGACTCGCCGAAGAGTCCGGATGTTCATTGCCAAGATCTCGACTACATCGATTTACCACGTTGCAGGCAAAGAAATGAGCACCGGGCTCGAATCTGTCCATGAAGATGATGACACGAACTGGGCCTGTACTGACAAAGACCGCGAAGCCGGCACTGACAACTCGGACCGCTGGACCATGACTTCTGTGGCTAGCACACTGATAGACGACGAGAACTTCATCTACCCGGACAACGTCAGTATTGGCGACGATGTCAGTACTACAATCACAGCAGGCGCAGACACGATTCGTTCTACCTCCGCCTCATCAACAACTTCCTCACAGCTAATGCAAAACGTCGAAGCCGCGCAACGGCAAGCGCATAGCTTCGTCCCACGTCCAACGCACGCTCTGACGAAGATCGACTGGCGCATGCTAATGGAATACCCCGACGAGACAATTGCCAAAGAACTCACGCGCATTGACTGGATCATGTTCTCCTCCATCCGGCCTCGCGACTTAGTGCGGCACGTCTCGCTAAAGGCGAACAGCACGCACAAATGGAAGAATCTTGTCAACGTTGATAGAATGATAGCGCATTTCAACCATCTTGCAGCGTGGGTTAAGAATTATATTCTACTGCGCGACAAGCCGAAACATCGCGCGCTGATGCTGGAGAAGATGATGAAGGTCGCGCGGAAGCTGAGGGAGCTGAATAACTATAACGCTGTTGGTGCGTTCATCGCTGGTATTCGATCGAGTTCTGTTGGCAGGCTGCAAGCGACGCGGGACCTCATCCCAGCCTCAGCAGGAAAAGATTGGAGCAGTCTAGAGATCCTCATGTCGCCGTCCCGCTCCCACGGCGCGTATCGTACAGCGTGGGAGAACTCTGCCTCAGAGCGAATCCCCTACATACCCTTACATCGCAGGGACCTTGTGAGCGCGGAGGAGGGGAACAAGACGTTCCTCGGCGACGAAAATGGGGCGGATAGTGAGCGAAGAATCAATTGGCGCAAGTTCGAGGTCATGGGTGAAGTCATTGTCAGCTTACAAAGAGCTCAAGGAGTCAGCTACAGAGGCTTGAGCACGCCGCATAGCGGAGAACAAATACGGAAGCTGGTACTTGAGGGGAGGATCACAAATGAAGAAGAGGTGAGCCTAGAACGACTTAATATGACATGGCAAAGTGCTGACCCCTATTGCAGGAACTCTACGAGCGCAGTGTGCTGCTCGAGCCCACGAACGGGCAGACGGGGTCGAAGATCAAGGACTTCTTCCGAGGACGATAACAAGCGTGATACGCCATTTTGCTGATGGTAGATATGACTGGAACGACTTCGACGTGAGATATGAGGAACATATGGATGGCGGCTTGGTGCACGATCTTGGATGAGACCTAGCGGGTACCAAAAGCTCGGGGTGGAGCAGGCTGTCTGTACCGCTTGGTGGACTGTTATATGGCGAAGAAGATACTGTTCTCACTCGTGACCTCGAAATGGTTGAACGTATATGCCATGTTGTGCTCTCTGTCTCGGGTGGAGCACTTAATCAAGTTACCGCCCAGTCCAGATCTTCGCCAAGACATCGACATCTACGCTTTCGACTTTAATCCCTGACATGCATGTGGCTGTCAATCCAACTCATCTTCACACACCTTAACACTACATGACTCACAGATGATAATGGAAGCCCAGTACGCCTCTTCCACCTCCACCCATGCTTTCCACCTCCCTCTGCCCGCCCCGACCTCGACGTCAGCCACAACAGCGGACAAGACTGCATATCTCGCCACTCTCCGCGAGCAGATCGCGCAGTTGCAGTCAGAGATCAACGTCTTCTTGACGCAGAAGATGGAGGAGGATGTACAGAGTACGGCGCAGGAGGGCAAAGTGAAGAAGAGTAAGGCGGAGGAGAGGGCGGAGGAGATGTATGGTGAGGAGGAGGGGGAGGATGAGGGATGAGGGATTTGACGACGTCAAAGGAGTTACGCGAGCAGGTTTTCGTGACTTAGGTCAAGATACCGCGATCTGGAGGGGATTTTCTTGTGGTCTTGTGGGACGACTTGAAGCGATTGCAGGAGCATCCTTACCATGATCATCATCTAGTCACCAGCCGCAAGCTTACGATTCAGCACCTAAATCACCGCACTCACCGCAGCAAGCGTGCATTATCCGTCCTCCAGATCACTAGTGTATCGCTTAGTCTATCATCGAGATCTCATGCTCTCTGTCGCAAGGTCAGCAAAGCGTCGGGACATTGAATTTGGGTCACCCTACCTCTGGAAGTCCTCCAACATCTTCAGCATGCCCCTGCTCAAGCCTCTCGCTTCCACATCGATCTGGATTTTTCCTGGATATCGGCGTGCGGCGATGATCTCGCAAGCAGTACTACAGAATGCGGGCTTGCCTTCCTTGATCTTGACGATCAGTATTTCCACCTTGCTATTCCTTGCGATGGCTCTAAAGGTGGCGGAGACAGCATCTAGCAAGCGTGCGTTCTCCGAAGAGGCGGTGGAGCCGACGGCAACGCTTTCAATGAGGACCGTAATCTCTCGTGCACTCGCAATATGTGCGCTCTGGTTCAAAAGACTGTATTGCGAAAAAACCGGCTCGCGCTGGGCGTCCTCGGAACGGCTGACGGCCACATGGTCATCCGACTTGAGCACGATGCAGCATAGCGGAGCCGGTGTCAGCAGTGGCCTGCACTCGATAGTGACGGTGCGACAGATCTGAAGCATCGGGTGAGGCGGTATATGGAAATTCCGACGAATACGATGCTCGCCATCTCTATTCCCCAAAACTCTATGCCATACAACGTGCTCAGTAACCTCGCTTATATGGCCATATATCTGGAGTCGAAGCTCGGAAGGGAGCTCGAGGAGGAAGCAGCGGTCCTGACTGGCGGTCGGCGCTTCAGCCATGACGAAGATGAGGGTAAAGTTCAAGTGGGCGGGCAGTGAGAACGGGAATCCATGTGTATACTGACTTCAGGTTGATCGCACTTGTATAGCGAACTGCTCTCCAAGCACACTGTCCGATAGGCGCGCCTTCTCGCGCCTGCGCTTCCGAGCAACCTCCTAGGCTCGACCGTATTCGCTCTGATTGTCCATCACTGCAGCATGTGCGAGACATGTTCGAGGACGTTCGTTGTGTCGTAATAGCAAAGATTCATAACCATCTCATGCTAACGGACTGTCAGCATCAGGGCATGACTCAGGCGCAGCCAGGTGAGTTACCTTGCGTGCTTCTTGCAGTCCATCATTGAATACGATTGCATGTGAATGCCGTCCCCTGATCTCTCGAGGGTAAGCTTGCCGTCATAACGCATCTCCACAACTGCACGACAGAGCGTGCTGTACACAGTCCCACGTGTCCCAAAGGGGATGATAATCTTAAGGCGCTCCAGCTTCTCAGCTTCTTCGATGCGGCGCATAACCTCGTGCACGGCGGTAACTAGCCAGTCACTCATGACTTTGCCACTTCGTCCCGAACGTCGGATGTTCACGACGAGCTCGCGCACCTGGGCGAAATGGGTGCTGTTGCTCAATAGGTCCAATTGCTCGTATGCTGTCTGGCGCTTACGCTCACCCTTGACTTTGGTGGCCTTGTACGCATTGTCGTCGATCGTGAGAGCATAGCGTGCGGCAGGATGGAGTAGGAACAAGGACTCATCGCGGATGGTTCGGCAGATTGACTGTAGGATGAGAGTGTCGGTCACGTCCTTCAAACGGAAGAGGAACACCTTATCCTGCACGACGACATGCTTGAGCGTAAACGTCGTGACCTCGTCCAGGTAGGAGTAGATGATAAGTCGCAGCTCTGGTGGTAGCTCCAAGAGCAAGCAGCGGCCGAGGACCGTGCCTGTGAGTCTGCCATGGTGTATAGTTCAAGCAGATGTGAGAATATCGTTGCGTACAGTGTCCGAGAAGATGTGCGGTGTTGAGCAGAGATGCCCTCTGTTGTCTAGACGGCGGAAGTCGCAGTGTCTGGTGAACGTGCCAAGACCTGGTGCCTGACGGCAATCGCGTTACACGCGCCTATCGTGCACTTCACGTCTTCCAGTTCGTGAAGAATAGACGGACTACAGTTAGAAAGCCGATGCTCGCGGCCATTGGACGCGTGCTCTGTCCGGCAGTAGTGGCCATGCTCGACTGCTCCAGTTTGGTCATTACTCAAAGAGCGCATTTTCCTGCAATGCCAGAACTGACAGCAGGACACGGACGAGGACCGAATAGGAGCTTAAGCGGCATCCTTCTCTCGTGTACAATTCTTTCTTTGTCAGTGCCATGCGCCTTCTTTATACTTGCGTTGACCCAGATTTCCACTGTGTGGCCTAGTGCCATGCTTCAACAACGAGCCCGAGCAGAAGCCAGGTCCTGGTACTGTGTTCTTGACCGCTGCGGTGTACGCTATTGCGTCAGTGATACACGAAAGCGTATTGCATGTTCTTGGTGCTATAAGGGCACGTCTCAAATGGATTTCGCTTACCGACAGCGTACCGACTACGCAGCAACTGGCGCAACCGCTGCGATCGTTGCAGACGAGCATGAGCGCAAAGCACACCACAGAGCACTCATCGCAAGGCACTGTCTGGTCAGGGTGCGTTTCCTGTCGACCTAGGGATAGCATAGTGAAATTGAGGAAGGCACGACCCACCGTTGGAGAATGAAGTGAGGAACTCGGAGGAACCTTTCTCCGAGCCACGAGCGCCAGACGATGAGATCTGAGATGACGTTAGCCATCGTAGATCGCGATCCGTCTCTTCATCGTGTAAAGATGCTGCAGTAATGGCAGGAGTATCGCCTTGATACTACAGGTAGGCGTGTAAACTTCTTAGTTTTCACCGCGTCTCTGCGCGTTTCTTTCATGTTTGTTGCTTTGCTACGAAGGAGCCGCATTGCTCAATACCGCTACTCTGTCCTTACCACGCGAGGCTCGAGTCCATCATCCTCCTTTCGCACCTCCTTGATCATGGCGGCGACAAAGCGCAAGCATTCTGCAACCTTGGGCAACGGAGCGCATTCGAATGGCCCCACGCCACCTCTCAAGCGACGGGCCTCAGCGCGCAATGCCTCGACCGCAGCTGCACTGAACCCAGAGGAACGCGAGGACATCTTCGACGCGCCTGGTGCTACACGTGCCTCGCCTGATAATGTACCTAACGGAGATATTGTTTCGGGCCTCTTGCCCAACAGCAACGGCTTAAAAGAGGAAAGCCCTCTGAGTGATGCGCCAGATCTCGTCGAGGCACCAAAGCCCAAGCGGCAGCGAGCGAAGAAGGTGGCTAAGACGACGGCAGCAGATGTAGTCGCAGCCGAGAGCGCCGTGGCAGCTGTTGTAGACGCTGCGGAGGCGAAGACACCGCTTAAGAAAGCGCGTGGTAAGAAGAATGAACCTAAGGTCGAAGAGGAGACAGATGCGGCCTCAGTCATTTCTGCAACGCCTGCGAAGCAGGTCGTAAAGAAAGCAAGCAATGAAGACAGCCCAGGCGACCCAGAAGCAGACGGCGACGAAGATGCAGACCCCGAAGAGCTGAAAGCCGCCCTTGCGAGACCGCCAGCAGTCAACAGCTCGTACCTTCCCCTACCCTGGAAAGGCCGCCTTGGCTACGCGTGTCTGAACACCTACCTCCGTGCGTCGAATCCTCCCATCTTCTCCTCGCGAACCTGCCGCATTCAGTCGATCCTCGAACACCGCCATCCTCTCCAACATCCAGACGAACCCGAGCACGCGACCAAGAACCGTCCAGACCGAACACTGCCTGCCGATGAGGCGAGGGGCCACAAATACGTGCAAGAGATCTGTCTAGCAAATGTGCGAGATATCGAGAAGATGATCCGCTGGAACGATAAATACCACATCCGCTTCTTGCGTCTCTCGAGCGAAATGTTCCCTTTCGCCTCCCACCCAGAGTACGGCTACAAACTCGCACCCTTCGCGTCTGAAGCCCTTGCCTCCGCCGGCCGCGTGATAGCTGAGCTCGGCCACCGCGTAACAACACATCCAGGCCAGTTTACGCAGCTCGGCTCACCGCGGCCAAGTGTCATTGAGAACGCGATCAGAGATCTAGACTACCACGATGAAATGTTCAGTCTCCTCTCCCTCCCCGATCAACAAAACAAAGACGCCGTCATGATCCTTCACATGGGTGGTGTCTTCGAAGGCAAAGCCGAAACCGTGGCTCGCTTCCGAGAGAACTACGCCCGCCTTTCTCAATCTGTCAAGAACCGCCTAGTCCTCGAAAACGACGATGTGTGCTACACCGCCCACGACCTTCTTCCCATATGCGAAGAACTCAACATCCCCTTTGTGCTGGACTGGCATCACCATAACATCCTCTTCGACGCTGAGCAATGCCGCGAAGGCTCGCAGGACATGGCAGACATCATGCCACGCATCCTCGCGACCTGGAGACGAAAGGGCATCACGCCAAAGATGCACTACTCCGAGCAGACGCCTGCTGCTATCACCGGACGGCAGCGAAGGAAACACAACCCGAGGGTTTGGAGCCTGCCGCCTTGCCCGGATGATATGGATCTCATGATCGAAGCGAAGGATAAGGAGCAAGCTGTTTTCGAGCTGATGCGGACGTTTAAGCTGCCGGGGTTTGACAGCTTCACGGATCTCACGCCGTATGAGCGGCGGGATGATAATAAACTCGCCGACTCGGTGGCTGGACAGCGGCGGATAGCGAAAGGCGAGACGTTTGATATGGTGGCCGAGGAGGAAGTCGGCATGGGTGGCCCCGACGGCCGTGTCTACTGGCCCGTAGGCATGGAGGAGTGGCTGAGGCCAAAGAAGCGGGAAGTAAAACCCAAGGTGGACGATGATGTCACGAAAGCCGAGAAAGCAAAGGCCAAGTCTAAAGCTGCGGCGGAGAAGGCGTACAATGAGCGACAAGCCGCTATCAAAGCCGAAATCACAGTAGGCGCTGACGGTGTCAAGCTCGAAGACCCAGGCGAAGGCAGTGATGAGGGTTTAACGCCCGCTACGAAGAAAGCCAAAGCTGCGATGCGGAAGAAAGCCGATGCCGCTGTCGCCAAAGCCAACCTCAAGATCGAGGAAGCCGAGGCCAAAGCTGCCGTCAAGATCGAAGCCGCAGAGGCCCAGATTCCTGCAAAGCCTGTAGCTGCCAAGAGGAAGGCACCTGCTAAGCCCCAAAAGGCAAAGGTGAAGGTCGAGCAGCTGACGCCCAGTGCCTCCGATGAAGCTGAGGAGGCTAGTAGTGAGGAGGCGAAATTTGAGGGGGATGAGAGCGAGGATGGAGAGCCGACGCCAAATAAACGGCCGAGTCTGCCGCAGGGCCGGAAGAGTGCAAGAGGTGGACAGGCGAGGGTTAGCTACGCTGAAGAGGACGAGGAGATTGAGGGCATGGCCAATTAAGCAGACTCGGGGGTCTGATAGATTTGCATAGCGATTGACGGGCTACACGCATCCCTAGTCCTTCCAGCGCTTGCAATATAGTATATAACCAAGAATCCACAACCCACCCTCTCACGGCGTACAAGAAACCACAACATCCAGCTCCGCCCCGCCACCCCCTTCCCACTCAACCCCGCCTAGATCCCAAACCCTAAGCCCAACCGGCACAGCACAAAGCGGCGACCCCTGCCCCTCAAACTCCTCAATCACAACCCTCCGCCCCCGACTCCCCGCCTCGTATCGCCCACAAACTAGCCGCACGCGCCTCGCATCCGCGCGCTGCCCGCAGATAACCGTCTCCGCGAAACGCGCGGCTTCGGGCATAGGCCACGTGTCCGCTGCGCGCGTTTCCTCGAGCGCGATGACGCTCTCGGCGACGGCGGCCACGACGGACTAGAGGCGCAGGTCTTCTCTGCGGCGGTGGGCGCGATGGAGCGCTATGGCGCGGAGACGCGTGGGGAGGGCTCGGTATTTTGTAGCGATTAGGTGGAGGGCTGGAGGGAGGCCGTGGTCGAGGGAGAAGCTGGGTTGGGGGGTAGGGGGTTTGCTGGGGGGGTTTGGGAGGGAGGAGATCTGTGGAGGGAAGTCTGGTGCTGGGTCGCTGGAGGAGAGGTAGGATTCTATGGTATTGAGCGTTGCGTTAAAGTTTGCGGTTAGGGCGTCTGTTGGGGTCTCGGAGGTGGCGCGGCAGGTTGACAGGCTGAAGAGGGTAGTGAAGTGGCGGATTCGCAGGAGTTGTAAGTAGCGGGATGCGTGGTTGGGGTATGTTTTAACGACCTCGGACCAGGCGTGGAGATTGTCCAGAAGAGAGGAGATGCGGGACGGTAGCGTACTGTTTGACTGTAAGGCGATGGAGCGGCTGTGGCATTAGGTCAAGCAGAGGCGGACTGCGCGGTCGAAATCGCTGCGGTGCGCCCAGTGCGGTGCTGCAAGGGTGCGGAGATCTTGGAGGATTGCATCGTGTTCTACGATGAGATGGGCAAGTCGGACGTCGAGTCTATGGTTTAACGGAGCGGCGCAGTGTCTGTGATTTGCATGCTGTCGAGTAGAGGGGTAAGCTCGCCCCGCAGGCGATCGAACGTCGCAGAAAGCTGTGTTGCTGCTGCGCAGGACTGTACTTTGGGTTTCGACTCTTCGGTGCTCTTGGTATCGTGAAGCTGATCGACTAGTTTCTGCGCCAAGCGGAAGTGCGCGAATGCTACGTACCTGTCCTGGAAGATGGTCTCGAACGTGATCAAGAGCAGAGATACGACTAAGATGGGTTCGATAGATGCTGCGCGGTGCTTGGCTTTCTCGATGTAACGCTGCAAAGCTGTCAAGGCTTCACCGTAGAGCTTCCTGGCCAAGACCGCGTCCTCTGTCAACATCAGGACAGACAGCGACGCGTTGGTGGCGCTGATGCAGGCACGATGCGCTACGCCGACAGCCATGATCGCCCGTAGTACCGCGTCCGACTCGAGGCTCATCTGTAAAGCCAGCCGTACCCACGCGCCCGCAGGTTGAATGAGCTGCAATGGCTCGGCAGTCTCTTTCCGGAAGTATTCGTATGCGAAGAGATCCGTCACCCGCATCGTCCATGCCAGCTTGGAAGCCGGTGGCAGTATGGAAGCATTGGCAGCGGTATCCTTGGTCAGGCGTAATCTGGTCCAGGGCTTTGCAGGGCAGTCGGCTTGGGCGATGAGAGCGTGCATGTAGCCATCGCAAGTCCGCCCAGTAGTCTCGCATTTCTCGCATGCTGGCCGTGCTTCGTCGCACTTTATCCTGCGTACTCTAGGGTATGGTCGGATGGAAGTCTGGCAGAGTAGTACAAGCAGTCCATACCGGCAAGTGGCGCGTCCCGTCCGTCAGCTTTTGGCAGTTAGCACGCGCTTCCTCTTCACAACGGGCAGTGTTGTTGTCCGAGGATAACCTGTAGATTTCTTTGGTGACACGGAATCAACTAACATGGCGAGGCGTCTATGTTGAATAGTCGCAGCCTGCTTTTCGTTTGTAAAGTGCGCTACCGGCTCTCAGCTGAGGTCCGCTCTCTCCTTCGACAGCCAGCAAGCGACGCGTACTCAGCCTCACGCATGACGATACTGTAGGGTATGTTGCTGTGGTCGTTTAGCTACTATCGCCCCCGGCGCTCTGGCAACGTCGTCCAACATGTGCGTTTGTCAGAGACGAAAGCATAAGGGGTAGACGTACATGTGTCCTAGCTGTGAGCATCGCATTGTGAGTGCGGTCGATCCGAGGGCGGACTTGGCGCCGCCCGCCGAGTTCAGGACTCCCAGATGGCGCAATGCGAGGGATCACAACCAATCATCTCCACACCTACGTCCACGCTACTGCTCGCCTTTCCTAGTTCATGCCCTTGTTTCTAGTAATAGCTCCTGTGAACGTGACCACGATCATTCCTGCTTCTTTGATGTTGCGATAGATAGCCGCGCAGGCAGCAAAGACGGCCGCCCGCAAAGCTGGACCATCGGCCAAGACAGGCCTGGAGTAGACGTGCGAACGGGCATACCTACAGCGATCCTCAGGCAGTAGCGGGAGCAGCAGACTTTGAGCTTGGCCTCCTCTCGCATTCCTCTCCTAGCCCGCCTAGAGTTTCTCGAGTCCACCCTGCCAATCCCGCGCAGCTCGCGCGTAGAGCCAAGCTCTGCGATCTGCTCGAAGCCGAGATGAAGTTCTCGCACAGCATCCAATTCAACGCTGTCCCCGATTGGTCCTCGCACTACATCTCCTACTCCAACCTCAAGAAGCTCATCTACCAGCTCGAGAAGCAGATCAACCAGGGACAGGTCGCGGATCATGCAGACGAGACGGAAGCTGAGCGAGGACCATTGTTGCGAGTAGGATCGAATTGGGAGGACCCGGATGTAGTCTTCTCGCGAAAGCTGGACGAGGAGCTGGAAAAGATCTGCACATTCTACCAGCTTAAGGAGCTGGAAGTCGTTGGTGAGGTCGACAGCTTACTGCGGGACGAGGAGGATTTTGAAGCAGAGCACGAGGCTGGTGAAGCAGATGGAGACAGTGGCCTACGCAGGCAGAGTGCGTGGGCGAAGGCGAGGCAGCAGAGTATATTCAAGAGCTTTCATTTTCCCAAGACTCGGCGGAGAACGTCGACCAGTGGGAGTCGTGAGGCTACGATACCTGAGGAGGATGACAGTGATGACGAGGATGCAAACGAGCAGTCTGCGTTGACGAAGCGGAGGAAGTCTATGTCAACCTCGCAGGACCTCAAGAGGAGCAAGGACTTTGCCACGGGAGAAGTCCCAGATACGCGAGGGTCAACGGAATTACGACGACGCCCCAGTACGGCCTTCAACGACTTCGGTGATGATGCTCTCCAAGCCCTGTACGATGAAGGTATCACACTGAAGAAGCGCACGATCAACATGTATGTGAATGTGTGCGAGCTTCGCTCCTTCATCCAGCTCAACGAAACGGGCTTTTCCAAAGTACTGAAGAAGTATGACAAGACTCTCGATCGCAAGCTGAAGTCGAGGTACATCAACGCGAACGTCAAACCAGCCTATCCGTTTCAGGCCTCCACGCTTGAGCATCTCGCTACCAATCTAGACAAGCTGGAACACTCGTACGCTGCCATCGTGACAAAGGGCGACGTTGAAGCCGCACGCCGCGAACTCCGTCTCCACTTGAGAGAGCACGTAGTCTGGGAACGCAACACCGTCTGGCGAGAAATGATAGGCATCGAGCGGAAAGCTCAGGCTGCGAACCTGGGGATTCGCCAGACCATGCTGGGTCGGGAGGGAGACTCAAAGAAAGGCAGGTTGCAGGGCGACGATGAGGGTAGCGCGACGAAAGAGGTCTCGACGCCAGTGGGCAGGTATCGATGCCCGAAGTTTCTGTTGAGCGGGACATTCTGGACGCTGGTGGCGATACTGATTGTGTTTGCGGTTCTGCTGATCGTGCCGATATTGAAGAGCCCAGTAGAGCAGAACTGTCTTGCGCTGGTTATCTTCGTGAGCTTGCTATGGGCTACTGAGGTACGTCGAGTTCATACCGGTATGCCACTCGATACTAACTTACATCCCAGGCGATTCCCCTCTTCGTCACCTCCCTCCTAGTTCCATTCCTCGTCGTCATACTGCGAGTCGTCCGCTCCGACTCACCAAATCTCGACCACAAGCACGCCTCCCACGTGCGCCTCACCTCCAAGCAAGCAGCCTCATACATTTTTGGCGCGATGTGGACGCCTGTCATCATGCTCCTGCTTGGTGGCTTCACAATCGCAGCCGCGCTGAGCAAATACAATATCGCTAAGATGATGGCGACTTTTGTGCTCAGTAAGGCGGGCACGAAGCCGAGGACGGTGCTGCTGGCTTGTATGGGCGTTGCGATGTTTGCGAGTATGTGGATCAGCAATGTGGCGGCGCCGGTGCTGTGTTTTAGCATTATCCAGGTGGGTCCTGTCATTCGTAGCCCTACGAACATGTGCGATACTGTGTGCGATACTGACGCATTCCTCAGCCCATCCTCCGCAACCTCCCCTCCGACAGCAACATGTCCAAAGCGCTCCTCCTCGGCATCGCCCTCTCCTCGAACATGGGCGGCGCCGCGTCTCCCATAGCATCGCCCCAGAACCTCATAGCACTGCAGAACATGTCCCCACAACCCGGCTGGGGACTGTGGTTCTTCATCGCCCTCCCAGTCTGTATCCTCAGCATCCTCTTGATCTGGGTGCTGCTACTTGTCACGTTCCAGCCCGGCCGAAACACGACCATCGTCCCCATCCGACCGATGAAAGACAAGTTTACTGGCATACAATGGTTCATTAGTCTTACGACCGTCGGGACGATAGTGCTGTGGTGCGTGAGTCATCAGCTGGAAGGCGTCTTCGGCGACATGGGCGTCATTGCGATAATCCCCATCGCGCTCTTCTTCGGCACTGGCATCCTGACGAAAGAAGACTTCAACAACTTCCTCTGGACCATCATCATCCTCGCCGCGGGTGGCCTGGCCCTAGGCAAAGCAGTGAACTCCTCCGGCCTGCTGCACACCCTCGCCGCATCATTGACGTCCCAAATCGACGGGCTAGGCCTCTACCCCACTTTCCTAATCTTCACCGCCTTGATAACAGTTGTAGCGACATTCATCTCCCACACCGTCGCCGCGCTCATCGTCCTCCCGCTCGTCGCGCAAGTCGGCTCCTCCATGGCTGAGCCTCATCCAAATCTACTGGTGATGGGCTGCGTGCTCATGGCGTCTGCTGCTATGGGGCTGCCCACCTCGGGTTTCCCGAACATGACCGCGATCATGATGGAGGATCCGCAGACCGGCGTTAGGTACTTGCAAGTAAGGCATTTCCTTACTAGGGGCGTGCCGAGTTCTGTGATGGCTTATGGTGTTGTGGCTACGGTGGGGTTTGGGCTGATGAGAGCAGGAGGTTTGTAATAACAGAAAACGCCCAATTGGTTGACCTTGAGTGCTCAGACTCGTCGCTGAAGAGAGAGCAGGAAGATCTGGAAGCGAAGCAACTCTCGTCACGAATTACAATTACCTGCGCTCATATTTTCTCTCTATCAAGATGAGTTCCTCCTCCCTAATCCCTACTCCCCACTCCTTCGCCTTTGGTATATCCAAGGCCGGTATTGACCTCGCAAGCTTCGCACTTACTCACTCCTACCATACGACTGCCATTCCCACCAACACAGCCCCAAGCACTCCCATTCCGCTTGTCGACTGCTTCCTGCCCTATAGAGCTATAATTACCGTTGTGACAGTAGAACATCACGGCTATACGTCTAGGAGGGGCCTCAACACGAGAGAATTGGTGAAGCCTTGGTCCTGTCTTCTCACCTGCGTCGCATGTCAGGCTCGCTCCGATGGACGCGCTTGTAGAAGCAGGAGAGCTTTCCCATCATCGAGGAGAGCCAGACACTTTGCGGAACAGACTTTGTGAAGACATTGTAGACATGGACGTGGGAACACGAGACCATGAGCCATGCATCTTAGTCTTGCTATCTACCAGCTCGGAACGATCTCGTTGTTGTCAATCCTCTGCCCCTGCCCCTGGTACGACCAATTGCTGAAAGAATTCTGCTGACCCGCAGGGCAGAAGAGGCTACCTGAGGTACCCGCTCCGTTGCAGGTCGCGTACACACCCAGCAATGTCCCCGTGAACTGCCCACTGCCCCCTGACACAATATTAGCATTCAACCACGTCGGCTGCGTCGCCTCGCTCTGCCTCCCCACCGGCCAAGCCGAGAACCCAAAGAACAAGCCATCGTTACTCAGAATCTGCAGATGGATCTTCTGGCCTGGCGTCGCCCAAGATGCAGGCAATGCGGTGACAGTAGTGTACGACGGGATGTTGTAGTATATTTGTCCAGACGCTTCGACGCGGAGGCGAAGCTCGATGCCGAAGCGCGTGCTATTGCTACCCGTAGTGGTGTTCGTAGACGCGATCGCGAGATCGATGTGGTTTAGCTGGGTTAGGAAAGCTGAGATGCCGGCTTCTTGGTTCGCGGCTGTGGGGCGGAAGTCCAGATCTACGCCGAAGGTGAACAGCGAGTCTGTTTGTCTGCGGCCGATGAAAGGGTGGCCTTGCTTTCCCGTCAACGCTCCATCTGTCGTAGCGTCCGGAGGCACGATGCCAGTGAGGTTCATTCGCGTTGGCTGGACCTGTAGACTATTCGGATGGCCTGCCGGGGAGATGATGAAAGTGCCGTTCACAGGCGAGCGCCAGGTGAGGAGATTGTTCGGGAGAGAGGACTTGGGAGCGAAGGTGTATGAATCGTTGGCGTTGTTGAAGGGGCCGATGCCTGGTACGTTAAGGTTCTTCGGGGGAAGGGGCCAGCCAGTTTCGTTCCCACGGACGGGGGTTGCGAAGGGGAATTGACCTACGGCCCATGTTACGCTTGTGAGTACTGCCTCTCGGCCCATGGGAACTGCCTATTGTTAGTCGTGTTGGACTAGTCTTCGTGCAGTAGTACTCACAGATGTTGTAGTCCGGCCCACTTCGGGTCGCCAAGGCCATAGCCCAGTATCTACCCCCGGCATCTTGGAACAAATCAGCGTGTCCGACACCCTGGAAGTATTGCGAAGTGCCCGTATTTGTCAAAATTGGATTCGCGGGATTACTCTCATAAGGACCCGTGATGTTCTTCGAGCGTGCGATGGAGACGCGGTGACCAGTGCCCGTACCGCCCTCGGCGATGAGCAAGTAGTAGTATCCATCTCGCTTGTAGATGTGCGGACCCTCGGGATAGGTGTTGATTGTGCCTGTCCAGACGTTGACAGGCGCTGTTTGCTCGCCGGTGGTAAGATTGATCTCGTTGATCAGGATGCCTGCAGTGCTGATATACACTTTCCCATCGTCATCCCAGAAGAGATCCGGGTCAATCGCGTTGGCTGAGAAGAGCGTTGCATTCGACCAAGCGGCGTTGCTGTACGGGTCCTTGCTGGTGAAGATCGTCCCGTAGAGCCGGTTGATGTTCTGCTGACCAACGTAGGTGTTTGTGACGTAAAAGACACCCTTCCGATACCTCAGATTTGGAGCGTAGAAGCCACCCTGCTGGTCATTCACGTTTCTTGCGCCATCTGGTAGACCCAGCTGATCTGGGCGACTCCAGACATGGCTGGCGAGCTTCCAGTGGATCAGGTCTTTGCTTGCGTATATTGGCAAGCCCGGAAAGGCTAGGAAGGTCGATGTTGCGCAGAAGAAGGTACCGTCGACGTGCACGCATGAAGGATCCGAATGCCATCCGGGAAGTACAGGGTTGAAGTAGGTAAAGTTCGCGGGAGGGGGAGGAGGTGGCGGAGGGAAAGGCTTGGGTAGAGCGGCCGAAGCTAGGGCAGCACCCAGCAGGACGCTCGCAACTGTAAGCAGCATCTTGAGCAATGTCGCAAGAGAGGGTTGTCGCAGAGACTCGAATGCGATTCGAGGTCGAGACGGAAGAGAATACCTACCTTTGGACCTACTGAGCACACGTACGCCGCTAATAAGATCTCGAGACACTTGTCGGCCATGCAGAAGTCGCAGAGGTAGTTTGAAGATCTCCGTTCCGTTCTGGGCTACTTTGTATGACTCGGAAGAGGATCTGTGTGGGCAATCTATATCCGAAACGCGCTGTATTTGAGACTCAGGCTGAAGTCGAGGTCGAAGAACGGCTGAGTCATCGAGATCGTCGACCGCGTCGACACTCTCCAGGCCGAAGACAGTAACATCACGAAGGTATTGACGCGTCAGAAGACTTCTAGCGTCTCGCCAGTCATCGGACGGATCGCGCGCGACGCACATCAGGGAGGCTGCCATCGGGCATTTCGACGGATCTCCTATCGTATGCTCTGGTCGCCACCCTTGCGAAGCGCGATGACGAGACTCACCCACGAGCATCAACACTATGACACCATAGTCATCGGTGCTGGCGTTGCTGGACTGGCGTGCGCGTCAAGGCTCTGCAGCATCCGAGGAACCAGCAGCCGGGCGCTCTATTGGTACTCGAAGCTCGTACTCGCATTGGCGGTAGAGTGAACGCCGTTCATGTCAATGGCTCGATTCGCATCGATACAGGAGCAAATTGGATCCATGGCATTGGCACTGCTGACAAGCCAAACCCACTGATGAGCATCTTGCCTCACAAGCGGTGTCGCGAGCTGGCTGGCGCAGTTGTGTTCAAGGCTCCGGAAGGTTCTGCATTACTCATACAGGTAGGGAGCTCGCAGGTCTCTCAAGCCATTGCGCCAGAGATTGCTGGGCCACTTCTCGGTGGTGTCTTTGGTCTACTCGACGAACTTCACGCAGTGGCTCCAGTGTCTGATCCTGCGGAAGCCAAAGCAACGACGTTACTAGATAGCATCGTTACTAGCGATACCTTGACCGATATCGAAGCTCACCTGCCCGACCAATACCATCGCACTTTGCGTTCGATGCCACAATTCGTCGAGAACATGGAAGCTGGCCCGTTGACGGCATCGTCAGCTGAGCAAGAGAAGGGCCGGGCTGGCTTAGGCTTGTTAGAGTTCGCCATTGACGACTTCGAGGGCGAGCAAGTGTTCCTTCAAGACGGCTACTCGGCCATTGCAGAAGAGATCGCGAAGGATTTGATCGCCGCGGACCTCATTAAGCTAGGATGCGAAGTACGAACGATTCGCCACGACCAATCGAATGTAAATGTAATCGAGACCGCCTCTGGCAGATTCACCGCAGATCGCGTCGTATGCACGATTCCACTTGGGGTGCTGCAGCATCGTCTATCCCAATCAGGGCATGGCGTGCCTCCTTTCCAGCCGCCACTGCCTGAACGCATTACCCAGGCGATTAATTCGCTCGGATTCGGGACCTTGGACAAGATCTTCCTCGTCTATGACAAGCCCTGGTGGCTCGAGGAGCCGTACTTGTCACGTTATAGGGATCGCATTGTCAATCGATCGGACTACTCAGCGATCGGCAGCGGAACCAGTGCGAATCACCCTGCGTATGAGGCGCCTGATAGTTTCATGGGCTTCACGACTGACCTTCCAGGCCTTGCGATTGCTTCGGACGGAAATGTCAATCCGGGACCCCGTCTATAATCGTGCATTAACCTCCATGCTTTGACTGGGTTCCCAATCCTTTCAACATTTGTCTCGTGCTCGAACGCCGTGCGTGTCGAGTCCATGTCAGACGTGGAGGTGGGTGGCATCGTTCATCGCGCGCTCACTCAGTGGCTGGGTGTTGAGCCGCCCAAGGCGTCTGCCGTCCATGTCACTCGGTGGGCGCAGAACGAGTACTCGAGAGGAAGCTACAGCCACATGATCGCTGGTGTTTCGATGACCGAACACCGCGAGACGTTCCAGACGCCTATTGTCAATGCACTCGGCGCTGAACTACGCTTTGCTGGCGAGCACACTAGCAGAAACCACTTCGCTACAGTTCATGGTGCATTGATCAGTGGGTATAGGGAGGGCGACGCCATTCTTGCCGGTATGAAGTCACCATGACAGTGTCGTGCTGATCGGTAAGATTTACCATGTATGGCCCGACAAATCCGGGCTCCATATGCTGTTCCATGTCCTTTCGCCTCGATCTTACAATCGAAGGCGAGCCCATCAGTCGGCGCCTCATGGCTTGTCCTCAGGCTTGCCTATAGTCTCTGTATGCGGTCTGAGCGTCTAGTCACGACATGTCGGACGGCTTGCTGAAGACATGGCTTGTGCTTCACAGTAGTGCCTTGAAAACGCGATAGTACGAGGCAATTACCCACAGCCACAATGAGAACTATACGACCGCTGCGGAAGGCAAATATGCTCTGACTCCACATGGTTTTGGTCATCACCTTGTCGCACAAAGCAGTGATGGCACTGGATACTTTCCCCACGAGGAAGCACTCGCGCACACGCAGCTCTCTAAGTCTTAGACGATGGACTTGTCGCAAGCAAGTAGCCTACATCCTCTCAAGTGCTTGATCACTATCTCTTGCGTCGCTGGTCGTCATCCGTGCGAGCTGCATTGTTGGCTCTGCGAGCCTTATAAGAGCTGTAACTCTGCTTCTCCACGTATTTGAAGGGCAGGGACTGCTTCTCTCCATCCGGCTGTGACAGAGAAAAGGCAAGAGGCTGCTTCTAGGAGAGATTAGAAACGTGAAAGGCTGCGGCCCTCTCACGCCGGCACTGCGGGACTAATCTGCTGTGTGAAGGCTTGATAGCAGCATGGAAGCACATCAAGTCTTGAAGAAACCCATCTAGCAGCGGTGAAATTGATGTGTTCAAGCTCAGCATCGATCGCGACCGTTGCTGCCTGAGGGGTACGGTGGACCTTGAGGGTGTTAGCTCCAGATCGAGCCCATGCGCTCTCTTGCCATTCCAGGGTGTAGGCGAGACAGCATTACCAATGTGTCCAAGCTTGACAGCTTGGACGAGTCTGGAGTGGGACCGAAGACTGGCCACTGATCTCTGGAGCTGGTCTCGTCCATGTTCCCTACGCCTAGACTGGGAGCGTCTTGCGTCATCACTCGAATTGCTGTGCCATGCTGTCGCTTCCGTTTCCGGTGCCTCCTCGTTTCTGGCGTGTCCTGGCAAGGAAGCACGTATTCCGGCCTACTTCACGGGAAGGCTTCTAAAGCCACGCAATCTCACGATTCATCTTACTAGTACTGCTATTGAGGCGACAGTCTACATCCAAGATGTGACTGTAACATGATCGTGTCATATGTGATACTGCCTATCTTGGAGCCATTGTGCAACAGCAGATCTAGGCGAAAGCCTCGTGGGGATGGGTCAGAAAGCACGACCAGCCATCGTGAGTCTTTCATTGCAGAGTGGCAGTGGCACGCGTGTTGTACTCGAGGCTTGCAGTGACCCGCCTTGAGCAGTGGACTGGCGTTGACTCGGATCGTGAGCTGGCCGCTGTAGTTGTGGAATGAGACACGGCTTATAGAATTTGAACAGTCTTGATCAGATATTGGCTCTGGGGCGAGCTCTATGAACGACAAACATGACAGCCCTGCTGTGAATGCCCAAAACGCCGTCTACATGATTCGTTTATTGTGAGACCCAAATGCCTACCACTCAAGCCCACTGTCCTCCCTCGACAAACAAGGCAGACTCTTGCAGAAGTCAATGTCCTCCTTACTGACGCCACCTTCCGCCGTTTCAGGTAGCACTTGCCTCGCCGGCCAGATTTCTCCACCAGCGATCTGCTCCCGCTTGTGATGCTCCGTCACATTTTCCTTGCACACCTTCTGGAAGTGTAAAGGACCCTTCTCGAGTCTGGGGTGCAGCTCGCCGTTGATGAAGATGCCGGCGTTGACGTTGGCTTGTGCGGCAGTGCAGAGCTCCTTGTCTTCGGACATGACACGCTTGTAAATGGCGTTCACTTTGTCGAACTCTGACATTGGGGAGGTCGAGTTGCGGAACACTTGATATTGCATCTTGGTACTGCAAGGGCCATCGGGCACGAATCTTTGGATCATGAAGAAGTGGGGACTGCAAGAGTGAATCAGTAAGGAGTATGTTTGACGAGGTGGGCTGAGCTTACGAGATATTGGTTGAAGCATTGGGGAAGTAGTATGTCGACGCGACGAAGAGACCCGCTTTTCGCTGCTGATCTGTCGTTGCCGCATCATGTATGATCTTGCTCTTCTCTGTGTCGACACGATAAGACTGTAGGTCTGCTAGGTCGGGTATGTCGGGATGTGTCGTCAGGCAGTGATAGCACTCGTTGTAGTTGTCGGCAAGGATCTTCCAGTTGTACGGTCCATGCATCTCCCAGTAGTGGTCGAAGACATATGTGCTGAGGTCGAAGTTCTGGTATCGTTCTTGTGTGTCGATGCCATCGAAATCATCTTCCCATGCAACCTCGGGCACTGCTTTGCTGTCGAGGTTGGCCCATATGAAACCCATGGCGTCTATGCGGATGTGTATGGGTAGGAGACCGTTCTTGCTCTTGTCGAAGCCGTCGAGTTCTTGGTAGCCGGGTGCTTTGGCCAACTTGCCATTGAGTCCGTACGACCAGCCGTGGTATTTGCATGCGAAGATTTTCGATGAGCCTTGGTTCTCCATCACGACGGGGAAGGCACGATGTCTGCAGATGTTGTGGAAGCCGTTGATGTTGCCCTCTCGATCCTTGCACACTACGATCTTGAAGCCCGCGAGCTCGAATTGGAGCCAGTCGCCAGCGTTGGGTAGTCTGATCTTGTGTGTGATGACTTGCCACTTCTTAGAAAAGATGGCTCTTCGTTCCAGCTCGTACATTTCCTTTGAAGTGTACCAATTTGATGGCAGAGCACGCATGGTCTTCTTCTCTTCGACAGCTGGTGGCGTCTTGGGGCCGCCATAGCCGAAGTAATTGAGGACGGCGGTCGCCATGATAAGGACTACAATCTGTGTGCGTATGATATGATGTCTTGCAGTATGATGTCTTGCGGTATGCTCGACGAGACGAAGGAGCACGAAGGCACAAGTGTGTAATAGTGTGATGAGAGAGATTGAGAGTCACTACCTGCCTGGCCGTCTGATATACCACTATCAACCCCTCCAACCTACTGCCAGTGCAGATAACCCATATCGGGCATCACGCTCCATACGATCGGCAGTAGAGCCTATGTGAGCCAGCCTACTTCAACCCGTAGATAGCGGTCCGGCACCGAACGGTGACCAGTGTGGAGGGGACTCCCAAGCACAAGTTATCGCGTCGTATTCATTATCGCACCGTATCAGGGACATCAGCAGGAGTTGCTGATAGCTAATCGTGCAATCGCCGGGTGAGGCGCGTGAGGTGAGGTTAATGGAAAGGAAGGACGGATTGGGAAGTGGAATCCTTGGGTGGGAATTCGGCTCCTGCTGACTACGCAGAGCTTGAGCTCCCTTCACCACACGCGTTCATGGCTCTACATGTATCTCGGTGTTGTGCCATTGGCGACATCGGCATAGTGCACAGAAAGTCACGGCGTATCGAATGTAAAGGTTGGTATAGCTGTCCGCTCCTCCCACAGCATTTCCTTCTTGCATCTCCTTCACTTCCTGTCTGCTTCTTCCTCACAGCATTTGCATTTGCCACCATGGCGCCCAAAGTCGTGATCATAGGCGCAGGCATCGTAGGCGCAAATCTCGCAGATGAGCTTTGTAGTCTAGGATGGACCAACACCACAGTCGTCGAGCAAGGTCCGCTCGATCTGCCCGGTGGCTCGACCTCGCATGCGCCTGGTCTGGTCTATCAGACCAACCCTTCGAAGACAATGGCAAAATTCGCTACCTACACGGTGTCGAAGCTGCAGTCACTCAAGGATCAAGATGGCTCAAGCTGCTTCAACCAAGTTGGTGGGCTAGAAGTGGCGACCACAGAAGCGAGACTGCATGATCTGAAGCGAAAGCAAGGCTGGGCACACTCATGGGGTATTGAAGCAAAGCTGATCTCGCCTGAAGAGTGTCTAAAACTGTACCCCCTCTTGAATCGGGACAGAGTGCTGGGCGGGATGCACATACCCAGCGACGGTTTGGCGCTGGCAGCGAAAGCTGTCCAGTTGCTAGTGAAGCGGACACGAGAGAAGGGCGTAAAGTACATTGATCGAACGCCGGTGACCGGCATCGCTCGGTCGGATGGCAAGGTGACGGGTGTTGTGACACCCAACGGCACCATCTCAGCCGACATTGTAGTATGCTGCGCAGGCTTCTGGGGCGTGGAGGTAAGCAAGATGGCAGGTCTGACCCTACCGCTACTGCCACTTGCACATCAGTACGTCAAGACCACTCCTATACAGGCTCTCAAAGAGCGCAAGAACCCACCCAATAGCGCAAGCCTGCCGATACTGCGACACCAAGATCAGGATCTGTATTACCGCGAGCACGGTGACTTCTACGGCATAGGATACTATGGCCACAAGCCCATGCCAGTCAATGCTGCTTCGCTGGGTTGGACGCCTAGTACAGTCAGCGACAATAACATGCCTTCAAGACTCACATTCACCGCCGAAGACTTCGCGCCCGCTTGGCAAGAGTCACAGGAGCTCCTTCCAGTCATGCGAGAGGCTGAGATAGCAGACGGCTTCAACGGCATATTCTCTTTCACCCCTGACGGCGGCTCTCTGGTCGGCGAGTCTCCCACTCTAGACGGCTTCTGGGTGGCCGAGGCGGTATGGGTCACGCACTCAGCTGGCGTTGCCCGTGCAGTGGCGGAGGTGTTGGTGAAAGGAAAATCCCAGATCGACCTCTCCGACTGCGATCTTTCTCGATTCGAAGGTGTGCAGCTCTCATTGGACTACGTGAGCGAGACGTCGCAGCAGAATTTCATTGAGGTCTACAATATATTGCATCCGCTGGAGCCGAAGCAATCGCCCCGAAACTTGCGAGTCAGTGCTTTCTTTGCGAGACAGGAACAACTGGGCGCCATGTTTCTTGAGCAAAGAGGGTGGGAAAGGCCGCATTGGTACAAAGCGAACGAAAAGCTCGTAAAGACGTTACCTCGAGAGTGGCGACCACAAGAGCGGGATGCTTGGTCGTCGAAGTTCTACTCACCTATCGTGGCGGTAGAAGCGTGGAAGACCAGAACAGCCGTGGCAATGTACGACATGACGCCTCTACGAAGATTGGAGATCTCCGGCCCCGGCGCACTCGACCTGCTCCAGCAAGCATGTACAGGCGACGTCTCGAGACCTGTCGGCACAATCACGTACGCATTGGTGCTGGACGACAACGCTTGCCTTCGCTGCGATATAATCGTGGCTCGCCTGGAGGAAGAGCTCTTCCATGTTGGCATCTTCAATCCCATTGTGATTGAGACACTGTCCCGATCAGCTCGCAAACAATCGCAGCATTCATCAGGCAAGTGGGCCGCGATACACGAAGTAACCGCTGGCACAAGTGCACTCGGTTTGTGGGGTCCTCATGCCCACGCAGTCATCCGCAAACTCAGCGAGGACGACTTCTCCACCAGTGGCTTTCCTCATCACACCGTGAAGCGGGTGCACATTGCTGGCATCCCTGCGACAGCAGTCAGACTGTCCCATGTCGGCGAGGCAGGCTGGGAGATCTACGTCAACGCTGATGTAGGCCTGCGACTGTGGGACGCGGTCTTCGACGCTGGACAGTCGGAAGGCATTATTGCTGCTGGTAGGGCAGCTCTGAATTCGCTCAGAATGGAGAAGGGGTTCAGAGACTTCGGCAGCGACTTTACCAGCGAGCACACGCCTGCTGCTGCTGGTATGGAGGGACTTGTGGCGCCGAGTAAAACCGGCTACACTGGTGCCAACGCCCTGGCATCGCTTGTCGGCAAACAGCCAGAGAAGAGGCTGAGGACACTGACGATCGACGACGGCAAGTCAGTGGTGATGGGCAAAGAGCCTGTCTTCCAACATGGTAAGGCTGTTGGCTATGTGACGAGTGCGGCGTTTGCATACACCATTGGGAAGCCTGTCGCATACGCTTGGCTGCCTTCCGGGGTCCGCGAGGGCGACAAGGTCCAGGTCGAATACTTCGGGAAGCGTGTTCCGGCTACAATCGCTGCGAATGTGACCGTCAAAGAGAACTGGATGGATGATCGCTCAGTCCGGGCGAAGTTGTAAAAGCGGTGCGATCCTGGAAAGCGCAGTGAGCTACTTAGTGGGTCTTATGCCCATTTCAATGATAATGAGAATGCAGACTACAGAATCACGTCCATCGACCATCGTGACTCTGTGTTTCACTCCACTGCTTGTCGTCATGCACCAGAGGCCCGGCAGCTGCGGTACTCTGGTGCCACTCTGCTGTCCTTGGGGTCGCCGTGGCTCTTGCAAAGCTCGCATCAGTACCTCCGAGACGACGCCGCGCTCGGTGCGAACTGCCTTGCTTCATCACTTTTGCAACATGCATGCCAACATGTGCCCTGAAGAAGTCCGTCTACAGCTCCATCTAGTCTGTACCTGCCAAGGCATATCTGCCGGCGCTAGGACGCAAGTGGCTGGTGGGGAGGCTCTAGCGTAGTGACCCCAGCTTGCCCAGCAACGGTTTCTGAAACTTAGTGATTCGAGTTCAACCTCATCATCAGCTTCCTGTCCTGTGAAGTCACCGTTCATCGCGATCACGTTCTGCCGCGCTCGTGCAGACAGTCGGTCAATAGGTCCGTGCGTGATGATGCACGTGTCGTCGAGAGCTCTGCCGCTGCTCACCTGAAACCAGGATACTGCAAGGATACTTCCAAGACACGGTGCTGCATCTTTCCAGGCACCTTGCGATAGCGGCTAGCCAACGAACATGCGCCGTCATATTCGCGCAAGTGAAGCAAGCAGTCGCTAAGCATGCCGTGACACGTTGATCAATGTGAGTGCATGCGTAGTACGTGGCGTCACCGATGCACGAGCAAAAGGTAGTGAAGCAGGAAGTGGCAGGAAGCTTGCAGTCGCACCTTCCACCAACCTCCTCATTCATAAATCGACTCACCACGCAACTTTTCCAGAACACTTCAACTTGAGACACCACCCTCACTCATATCATACGCAACAACATCCTCTACCACTCCGCACATCTCCGGCATCACACCACCTACCACTCATCATCAACATCACTCTCGTCAAGATGCGTTCCGCGATCATCCTCAGCGCTGCCGCTCTCTTCACCTTCGTCGCTGCTGACGCGACTGGTATGCTTGCACAAGATCAACCATCAATGAGAGCTTCCGCTGACCGTAATGCCAGTCACTGTCACTGTCACGGAGACTGCTTGCGGTACTGGTGAGTGTCCTGAAGTTGCTTTCCTTTTAATCCCAAGCAATGGCCCCGACACCATCGCTGCACGTCAAGAATCTGCACCTTCACCCACTACTACAAACGCACTCTCTGTGCTGGAATCAGCACTAGCCACAAACCCACCAGAGCCACCCATCTCATTTGCACCCGCGCTCTTCTCGAGCTATGGGTTGACGGGTGAGATGGCGGCTTCTGCAATCGTGTTGGCACCTGCATCAGCACCTATTCCAGGCGTCACCACAGTCACCACCTTTGTCACACTCCCTTCATCAGCCGCTTCACCATCAAGCCCGTCATCAAGCATGGCAAGTCCAGAAAGCTCACCATCTTCAACAGCCTCCACCGCTGCTCCAGTCGTTCCCGGCACGGAGTCCTCCGCTGCTACCTCGTACGGCGTTGCCACTACGACCGCCGTCACCACCGTCCCAACCACCACGGCCCCGGCCGGGAGCACCTCTGCTCCAGTTGCCGCCACATCGACTACTCTCACCACCACTGCTTCTCCCGCTCCAACCTCCTCAGGCAGCGATACCGCCGTCATCCCAATTCCCGGCACCACTCTAAGTGGCTCCACTGCAGCCTCCGCGGCCGGCAGCTACCTCAGCTCCATCGCTAGCGCCGCTACCACCGGAGTCACCGCCAACCCGGTTGAGAGCTCTTCGGCTTCTACCCCCTCCTCCGGCAGCAGCGAGGCCAGCCCCGCCTCCGCAACTACCACTGCCGCCCCTCCTGCCGGTACTAGCAGCGCCTCTCCCAGTGCTCAGACTACCAACGCCGCTAGCGGCGTGCAGCTCCCCGCTGCTATGGGGGGTCTCGCTGCGGTCGCTGCTGCTCTCCTCTTCATCTAAGCACCTCTTCAGGCTTGCCTGCACGACACTCAAGACATATCATGCAGTGCGATCAGCATGAATCACGGAGTTGAATGGTTGGAGTTTGGGTTGGACTTTCAGGAGTGGCTAAAATACCCCGGCTGCATTCTCTACGGCGGACATGACGTCCAGGATGATGGAATTACTGATGCATTTGCTTGTAATGGGTTGGAGTGAACGGTGGTCTTGATGGCTGGCCTAGTAGCTACTTTTTCGGCGAAGTAATGTAATACCTGTGCTTGCTCTCTGTGTCAGTGCCGCTCAATGCCCACCTATGTGAAACGTGGATGCTTTAAAGCGAGGGGTAACGTGAGCAGTCGCTCCCGAATCCACCATCACCCGGACATACTCACTGGTGAGAGTCTTGCAGTGCATCACGCTTCCTCCTGCCGGATCACACTCCCCTTCTGCTCCACCTCCTGCACCCTCGTCTCCAGATCGTGGGTCTCGAAATCCTTCATGTTCATGCCAGGAACGAACCACCTGTTGCACAGTCAGCGTCCCACCCCACCCCACAATAGCAAACCATCGTCACTTACGGCGCGTTACTAAACAAATAGTTCATCTCCTCCAGCGGCCGCTTCTTTGTCTCCGGCTGCGTCGCCCAGAAGTATACAGCATTCGTGAAGTTACAGACAACGAAGAGGATGTAGAAGCGCCAGCCGATCTTCTCCATGGCTGTGGGAGTGACCTGGCCGATCATGGTGTTGAAGGCAAAGGAGACCATGACGCCGATGCTGACGCCTTTTGAGCGGGTGCGAGTGTCGAAGATCTCGGCCGGTACGATCCCTGTTGACATCGTCAGTGGTCAGTGTCTTCGAAGCGTTGGGGAAGACTTACATGAAAGCGGTCCGTTTGTGGCGGAAAAGCTGATATTGTAGAGCCAAGTCACAATTATGAACGCCCAAGCTGCCGAAGCGTTGTTCGTAGCACCTGGCGGAAAGACGGCAAGCATGATAGTGGCGATCGTGAAGAAGAGGCAGTTGAACAAGTTGCCGCCGATCATGGCCCATCGGCGTCCAGTCCAGTCAATCGTTGCGATGCACGCGGCTTGTGCGAGTAGTGCCAGTACCGACGATATGCCTTGATATTTCAGGGTGTTGTCGGTAGAGATGCCAATGGCGCCATACAATATTGGGGAGTAATATTGGATAGCTGACACGCCTGTCATCTGTACACTGGCTTGTATGGCGGTAGCAAGAAGCAGGCGTCGAAAAGAGCTTCGATTCGTGAAAAGCTCGACATATGACTTCGCTTCGTGCTGATGCTCGTATGCGATAGTCTCGCAGATTTGATCGTACTCAGCGCGGACCCAGGGATCTTGCTCATTGCCGTGGGCATGAAGCCTGGCAAGAGTGCGAAGGCCTTCGTCAGCCCTATCGTGGTCGATGAGCCATCTTGGCGACTCGGGAAACAGCATCATTAGCAGAGCTAAAACTCCAGCAGGGACTAGCTGGATACTTAGACTGATCCGCCACTGCTTACTGCTATCGTCCGGGAAGTTACGATTGCAGCCATAAGTAGTCCACGAAGCGACCAAGGCACCGATACCGAGCATGAATTGCTGTAGAGCTGTCACGCTGCCGCGGATCGAAGGATGGGCGATCTCGGCCTGGTAGAGCGGAATTATCATAACCAGAAAGCCCACGCCCAAACCAGCAAGCACTCGTCCGGCATAGAGATATTCAAGTGACTGTGCACCGGTCTGCAGGCCACCTCCTAGTAGAAAGATAACCGCCCCGATCACAATGGTCAAGCGTCGACCGAGGAAATCTCCACTTGGTCCTGCAAATGCAGCTCCAAAGAATGCCCCACCAGTAAAGACAGAGACGACGGCACCCGTCTCAGTGGTGGTCGGATTGAATCGTGATTTGAAGTCAGGCGAAGAGATGGCGCCAGCGATGACGCCGAGATCGTAGCCATATAAGATGGACCCGAAGGAGGCAAAGACCGAGACGAGGAACTACAGACTGTCAGTCCGCGAGAAATATGGACTATGCAGCTGAGACCATTTACCTGGTAGACCTTTGGAGGCAACGCCATGATTACACACAGCTAGTCTGTTGACTATCGAACACCAAGAAAGACGGATGTACAAAGTCCTCCAGACTTGGAAATCGTCTTGACTTACATGCTCGGGGCCGGAATAGCAGACTACTGCACCTCAAGTACAACGCGCCTAGTGAGCAGACCATCACATCCTCGGCAGATACCGTGTGTCCACTGCGGTCTACTAGTCGGTTGACTCCTTAGTCGCTATACCGTTCGCCCACATCCCGGTGCCATGCATTGCGGAGGCATGGGGTCGGGGGCGGGGTGTAGGGTGTCAATAAATGGCGTACGGCTCGCATGCAATCGACGTGGCAACGCGTAGCATTATGCCTTGTCTGGCTGGCCGTTTGTGCTATGCAACAGCTGCAACCCCTGAATTGATAGATGTCACTAACGGATGTCTAGCGGTGATGGCAGAGTCTTTGGACGCACAGAGTCGCGTTCAGTCGTCTCGGTTTAAGCTCGCCCGATTTTCCGAGGCTGAGATCTTGCACCAATAATCTGCACGCCGCTCAAGACTTCGAATCATCAACAAGGCAACTCACGACATCTCATGATTCGAACGCGATCAAGGTGGAGCCGGTAAGGAATGAGAAGTAAAAGGTACAGTCCTAGTCGTGGACGGTGTCTTGCTGGTGGAGGTGTGCGAGTCCAGGACCACCTGGTTGCACTGCTGCTGCTGCATGGCATTTATCCGGACCACAGTGGAGACTCCGGCAGCTATCAGTATTGTCGTGCGGTATGGGAGATTTCCTACGATCGTCCGTAAGTAGTTTCGATTATCTACTATACTCCCCCTAGCACACTCCTATCCGCCTCGTGCTATCAATATGACGACCTTCACCCCCCTTTCCCCCAACTCCCCAGCCACAATCGCAGTGCACCCAACCCGCAAGCTCAGCCCTATAAACCCCAACATCTACTCCGGCTTCACAGAGCACATGGGCTGCTGCATTTACGGTGGCATCTACGACCCCAGCAACCCCAACGCCCACCTCATCGACTCGAACGGCTTCCGCAGAGATGTCATCGAAGCGATGCAGGAGCTCAAAGTTCCCGTCGTAAGGTACCCGGGTGGCAACTTTGTCGCAACGTATCACTGGCTTGATGGCGTTGGGCCGAAGGAGAAGCGACCGCACCGGCCGGAGTTGGCTTGGGCGGGGGTCGAGAGTAATGAGATTGGGACGGATGAGTTTATGGAGTGGTGCGAGGTTGTGGGGACGGAGCCGTACCTTGCATTGAATTTTGGGACTGGTGTGTCGTGAAGTGTGAACTCGTGAGTGGTCGAGCAACGTTGACAGGTTGTAGGTACTTTGGACGAAGGTGAGTAGTCAGCTGTAGCTGAACCAAGATGAGATGAAAGCAGTTCTGACGGGACTCAGCACTGGCGTGGCTCGAGTACTGCAACTCGTCCAGCGATACGTACTACGCCAACCTCCGCCGCCAGAACGGCCACAGCAAGCCCTATAATGTCAAATACTGGGCTCTCGGAAATGAATGCTGGGGTCCGTGGCAGGTCGAGCAGGTTCGCCACTCCCACCTGGATCAAATCCCGCACAGCTGACGATTCCTAGATGACCAAAGAAGCCTACGCCAGCAAAGCCTATCGCTGGGCCAAAGCTCTTAAACTCCTGGACCCAACCATTCAACTAATCCTCTGCGGCCAAGACGGCACCTCCTCCTGGGACTTCCACGCCCTCTCAACCTGCCTTCGTCCAGACGTCCACGCCTTGGGTGGAAGCGCCACTTCCAGTCTCATTGACATGCACAGCATACATATGTACACCGCGTCCTCTGACCCCATTAAAAACGCAATCGCCCCACGGGCAGCCGAGCGAGCGATCGAGATATGCGCCTCCCTGATCGATCTAGCGCGCATCGAGAACGGCGTCTTACCCAGTGTGCCGCGCCAGATGATCTGTTTCGACGAATGGAACGTCTGGGACCCTTCCCGCGCAATAGGGAGTGAATGCGCTGAGGAAAAGTACACGCTCTCCGACGCGCTGGCCGTGGCGATCTGGCTGAACGTCTTCATCCGTCAAAGCAAGTACGTGGGGATGGCGAATATCGCTCAAAGCGTTAACGTCATCTCGCCACTCATGACTACCGAGACGGGACTGATCAAGCAGACGACGTGGTGGCCGCTGTTGCTGTTTTGTAAGTATATGAAGGGGTGGACCGTAGCTACTCATGCAAGTTGTGGGATTTATGACGGTACTACGGAGCCGGCTTGGTTGCAGGGCGTCGGGGAGGTGGGGTGGCTGGACGTTTCGGCTGCGGTGGATGAGGAGGGATGGGTGAGCATGTGTGTTGTGAATGCGCATCTGAGCGAGGCGCAGGAGATGGAGGTAGAGGGTTTGGCTGCTGGGCAAGGGGAGGTGGAGGTGTATGAAATTTCGGGGGAGGCCTGGGATCAGTCGAATGCGGATGGGACGCAACGCGTTGGTATCGAAGAGCGCAAGTGGGATGCAAAGGGGAAGTTCAACTTCCCGGCGTTCAGCATTATCATGCTGAGGTGGAAGGCTTGAGCTGCTGCGATCAACGTTTCGGAAGTCCTGAAGACACCCGATGCTATCTTTGTCTGATCACGAAACGGACGAAGTCCGTTGGTGTCTTGACCAGTATGGAAAGGTTACCAGACGACTACGCGACAGGATTATCGTGGAACAACGCCTCATCCACAAGCATCGCTTTCCAAGCTGAGACAATCTCAGCTCGTGGAGGAACAGACAAATGTCTTGAAGTATCGAATATCTGATGGAGCAGATCTAGGATGTGAGCAACCATGGGGTAGCTATGCATTCATACCTCTACCTACGTCTTCCGCTTTCTTGTGCGCCTCTCATCTTCGCGATCTTCCTCCCGTCATGCTCACAACAGTCGTCCTCTGGGCCAAGAGCGGCCAATCCCCGCGTGCAGGTCACACAGAAGCATGCGCTCGAGATTGCCAGTCGATCCACCGCCCCATATCGCCCCCTCGGCTAACGAGAGATGCCAACACCCAGACAGACGACCTGCCCCCATGTTCCTGTCAAGCCCGACCTGCGCAACACTCACGACCCGCGCTACAACTTGTCACGCGCCCGCAGCTACCACTGAGACGCGCGACACTCCGTCGAGAGCATCTGCAACGAGCTCAGACTGCGATGACCGCTTTCCAGGCGCAGGCGCAAGATGGTCGACATGTGACGTGGTCGCACACGCTCCCTGTACCGCAAAGCTCTCTCGATGCTCGTTTTAACGCAGTTGTACAGCGGTTGGCCAGCTTCAAAGGGGCGGAGCGGAAGAGCCGATTCCATGAACATCTGGACGACGGACCAATCATGCAGCTCACGCTTGATCGCAAGGGAAATCCGGTGCCAGTATCGGGGCAGTCGACGAGGTTGCTGAGTAAGGTGAAGGGTTCGGCGAAGCGCGATTGAGTGGTATCGCAGGTCGCATAGTCACGAGAGGTCCAGCGATAGTAAGTAGGAGTGCAAGCAGTACTTGTGAGATGGCAGCGCAAGCGACGAGGTGAGGTTGCAGCCTAGTCGACATCCACGAGCACGGCGGCGTAGCGAGCCAATAGTGTCTCCGAACGATGGTGATCTCACTCGAAGGGCAGGTACCCAGGAGACTTGCTGTTGGGAAGGAGCGAATTGGGTGGTAACGCGCTCGTCGAGAGAACGACACCATACGTACCCAGACGTGCGGCCATCTGGTAACAGATGCAGATGTCCTGAGCGACATTCAAAGACCAATCCGGGGAGATAGTCGTGTGGCTTCTTGTGAGGTCTTGCCCCGTCGTAGCCCGCTTGACAAGTCCAACATGATGTGCTCACGTTCATTTCCCCACCTCACATATCCCCTCCAACTCCCTCCTCACAACCCCCGCAACCTCCTCCCCAACACTCCTCGGCACCACCAACTCCCCCTCAAACCCATCGCGTCCCTCCAGCCCCACCCTCTCCTTCACCTTCTCCATAGCCTCGAAGAAAGTCGTGCACTCGCCTGAACGGAACAGCGCCGTGACGTAGTTCCTCAAGTTCTCCGACCAACCCGCCTCGTCTAGACGCTGGCGGAAAGCTGCTTGTATGCGAGGGATACCGCCGTTCGCGAGGAGGGCAAGGGCGATTTGGTCTTGGACTGAGGCGGGGACTGGGTTGGTCTCGGCGATGGGGACTTTGGGTGGGTTCGCCATGGTAAGATTGCTTGCTCTGTGAGGAAAAGGCTGACGGACGGAAGGCTGGCTATCGTAGCGCTCAACGACGGGTGACGAAACGTCCTGATGGTTATCGTGTTGTTGGGTTAGGACGAGACGTCGGCAGTTGGAATAAGTGCCGGCTGCGAGCAGGGATCAAGGATGAAGTACTTGACATGTGTCAAACGCCGACATTGGCGAATGCGTCTTGTTGCACTTTGTCACGATCTTGCCTACGATGAGTAGAGCTGCTTCGATCTGTCCATCTTGGCAAGAGCAATCGTCGCGGGGATGTACCGACCGACTTGCGCCGGCGAGAGCAGGCGACCGTGTTCACGGCGTCCCACGGCACTTCATACAGCTGACCAGCATCTCAGCCGCACCAACATATTTGCTACCGCGTTCGCAACATCAAGTCAGATGGTCGCAGAGGCGGGTCTAGGTCTGTGAGAAATCCAATACGATACCTCCGTTTTCCGTTTTCCGCTTCCCATCCTCTAGCCATCTGTATCCTATCCACTTTCAGCCCAGCAACATGTCCACCCCTGCATTCAACCCTACGACTCTAGCCCAACTTATATCTAGCCTCTTGCCGGCCTTCTTCGCAGGCACGATCTTCGGGTAGGATCTCCAGCGTCCCTCTTTGTACACAGCACTAAGGGCCATGGTCAGATACAACTACATCTTCATCCCCCCTCTCCTCCTCCACACCGACGACCGCACCCTAGCCCTGCAATGGCTCTCAGCCTACCAGTTCGGCGCCCGCTACGTCCGACCCTTAGCAACCGCCAGCACGCTTAGCAGCGCGTACCTCCTCTTCTCCGTCCTTAGATCCAGCAATGCCGAACTTACGATGCGGCTGTCCTACCTCCTCGGCTTCATCTCGCTGCCCTTACTACTAGCCTACACCCTCATGATCATGGAGCCAGGCGTCAACGGCGCGCTGAAGTATAAGTCTAAGCTGCTGATAGGGGACAAAGTGAAGTTCCAGGGTCGGGCGAAGGTCGGAGAGGAGCACGAGACGGCTAGTGAGGCGAGTAAGGAGTGGGCTGAGAAAACTGGGGTGAGGGAGCTGCTCGCGGTGTGGAAGAGGGATAATGATTTGAGAATGGTAGTGAGTTTGATCGGTGCGCTCGCCAGTATGGTAGGAAGCCTTCGGTGGGTAAGTTTAGCTGGGTGAATTTCATAGATGCAGCACGGATGTAAGCCAAGGTGTCTGTCAACATCTTCCCCAGAGCAGCGGGCAGCGATCCTTCTTTGAGCTAGATCAGCGAGTAGGGTTTTCTCACCCAGAAGGCTTCAAGCGTAGCTCACACGCCATTCCGCCAACCAAGTCTCTTCATCGCTTCGTCCCGATTCCTTGTGAGATGCTTATGTAGCAACCCACCATCGTCAGCATACCTCGCCAGCTCCAGCGCACCCACCACCCAGCCCTCCGCTTCCTTCCTCTCATCCTGCGCCAGCAAATCCACAGCCCGATTGAACGTCGTCGTAGCCAGCCACTGCAGCTCCTCCTCCGGATACCTCTCCCTCCCCGTTTGTCGGTTCTGTCGTGTCTTAGCCATGCGAATCGCCTGGTCGACGAGCTTTAGACTAAGACCACCGTCGTCTTCGCCACTGGTACTGATGATTGTGAATGTGATGCGGATCCAACGAGCAAGCTTCGTGACTTCTCGATCTTGCCGCCAGACTTCGTTGATGATCTTTGAGAGGAGAGCGGGGATGTCTGTCGTTGATGAAGTGGGTGCTTTGAGAGCTGAGGCGCGCTCGTGGATGACAAGGACGATGTCGACGAGCGTGTCCCAGCGATCAATGTTGTCGAGCTGTAGACAGCGTTCGAGCGCTGACTTGAGGGTCTCCCATTGCTGGAGCTTCAGGATCGCTTCGAGATCGAACTTGTACAGCTCTAGTGTTCTCGCCGATGTAGATGGGTCCCATTGAATCTCTGGCTGTGCAAGCTCAGGCGCAGTATAGGCTTGTACTTCCTTCCGGATCTCCGTGTAATACTGCAAGCTCTCTTCCGTGCCATCATCGCAAGACCGCCCAAGTACAGTCAACGCAGTCGCAGCGAGGAAGTGACAGATTCTTCTCCGATCGAGGATGTTATCTTGGTGCATGTTGCCATCGTCTTTCGGCAGGCACGATAAGAATCTCGCACATAGACGTGCAAGGCGAACCACGTACTCTGGGTGCACTTCACTGCAGAGGCGAAGGGCGAGATTGTAAGTGTTCTTACTCCACCACTGCATCTCCGCACGATGTTGATCGTCGCCAGCTTGACGGAATAACTTGACGTTGTCGGCAGCAATATCAAAGACCCGTAATAGTTCGTGCATGACTTCGTCCGGCGGCGTATTCGGCTGATCCAGCTCGCCGATGTGCAGTCGCGCCGTACATCGAAGCAGCGCAGGTAGATGCACGCCCTGTAGCGGCTGCACGACCAGCCGTTGGAAAGCTGCGACCGCTAAGGTTCGATCGTTCGAGGTTTGTGCCTCGAGTACGCATGCATATAGGTACTTCGGGTCCTTGCTCGACTGCTTCATCAGGACGTCAAGGCAGTCACTTGCCATCTGCGTGTCGTTCATGCTGAGTGCTATCTTGAAGGCAAGATACCGAGTCGCGCTCTCGTTTCTAGCAGTCTCTGGCAACTGAAAGTATGAAGCCCGCGCCGCATCCAGATCACGACAGTCGAGCGCGATTTTGATCGCCTTCCGCCCGATGCGAGCTTTGTTGACCACACCTGCGCTGTCGAACAGACAATGCTGCACGAGATGCAGCCAGGACTTCGTGTTCTCACCGGTAGACTTTGCTGAGGCGTTCCAGATCAGCGTCTGGATAGTGTGTGTTGTCCTTGCCGAGAGTGGAGACTGGGTCGCGTGGATAATCGCATCGAAAAGTGTGGTGAGCGTGGCTACCGGCTTACAGGCGCTCGTGAAGGCAGTTGCAGTACACACTGAAGTGTAGGTCACCACAGCTTTCTCGAGCCACGTAGGGAGCTCATCTGTCTCCATCACAGAAGTCAAATCAGGTAGGAGGCGATTCCGGATGAGCTGATCTAGACTTGACAGGCAGGCTTGTACGTGCGCCTTGCGTGCACCGTATATCAAGCGTAGTATACTGCGACGATGTCAGCTCGTCGAAAGGGGCGGGCGTGACTCTGTGAACACATACATGACGAAGGTGATGTCAGTAAGCAGTGTCACGCTGACCGCGCGATGCAAGACTTTGTCGATCGCATCCTCGTCGCCCTGGTTGAGGGCGATAGCAAGATGGATCCTCAGCACTGTGAGCCGATCACCGAGTCTGTACTTCGAGCTGAGGCTGTCGGTCACTTGCCTTGCGCGATTGATGGAGTCCACATCGCCCTGTTCGAGAAGTGCTCCGACTAGTGCCACTGCGACGCTGATACGTAGATCCTCGGTGTCCCGGTCCAGATCAGCGATAGAATCACTCTCTAAGAGACTGACCGCGCGCTCAAGCCATTGCGAACCATCTCTGCTCCGTCCATGCTTCGTCATCGATCTGCTCGCATCGTAGCAGATCTCAGCTGCCATGTACGACAAAACAGCCGAAGCAGAGAGGCCAGCGTTGACTTTGGCGAAGAAGTGTTCTGCTAGATCAGATCGCATCACCTTGCAAGAGTGCAGCATCCGGAGCAGCCAGAGTTCAGTAACAAGATCTTCCACTTCGCTCCTCCGATCGCTATCGCCGTCATCGTTGAAAACGATAGCAGGCTGTGCGTCTTCAAGTCGTGTTGCGTAAATTGAGCATTTCTCGAGGAGATGCATCGCAATCTCGGGTGACTCGTGAGTCAGGCAGTAGCGAGTCGACTTCAGACCAATCTTGAACAGTCTCAGGTGTTGCGAGTCGCCAGTAACGGTCTCGGTGGCGAGGTCGAGTAGCAGGTAGGCATACGCGCGCAATGGAACGCAAGATCGCGCGACACTGTCCTGCCCATCCTGCTCAACGCCGTCCGAGCTGCTCGTGGCCCGAATGAGGTTAGTGGCATAGTTCCAAATCCTTGTGCCAATATGGTCAAAGTCGATTGGTCTGATGATCTGCGGCGGTAGAGACAGTGTCCAGAGCTGTTGAACACGTGACTTCAGCTCCGCGCATACGTTCGTAGTGACGTTCCGCCCGTCTTTCAGACTCTTACACAGAGCGGTGGCAAAATCTGACCTATATCAGCGCGATGGCTGACGGCTGGGCGTCGCATCACTCACCGGCTTCGCTCTGGAGTTGCTTGATTGCCGCGTCCCTCTTAAACGACTTCAGAGGTGCCATCGGGACGGTGATGATGGCCCGGGAAATGAACGTGACAGACAAGTCCTTTCTGAGTACAAGTGTGAAGCAGAGTTGGAAGTGAAGTCAGAACAAGCTTACCCTGAGTAAGAGACACAGAGGAAGGAGCAAACTCCCGCGACTGCCTGATCGTGCCTACTGCATCTGCGCAAACCAATATCCATTTATCTCATCGAATTGCCTCCAAACTACCGTATGGATAAGTACCTACTGTCTCGTCACCTCGGCCCCGTAACATGGGAATGGTCGATGCCCGGTACACTTGCTAGCAAGCGGCCAGTCCAGGATGCGACAAGGGCAGTATTCAACAACCATTGCGGCTTCCAGGGCAAATCCGATGTGGATTTCAAAAGCACATTTCGACGATGCCCAATTCTTTGCTCACGCGGAACTACGTTGTGATTTCTGCTGAATTATTGATTCCAAAGGAAGGAACACACGGCCTTGAATTCCTTCTTCGCTTGTTGTAGCGCTAGACCTCTTTAGGATCTCTTGTTTCGGAACAAAAAACGACAGCTCGCTATCGACGCACATATACCACTATCGCACGGGAGCGAGAAATAAAGATGTGCTCTTGCTGCATTCCCGTGATATCACATGGAACTATATACAATTCAGGCCCTTGAACGTGAATGCTACATCTGCATGAACTTGGAGCATAGAGCGCTTTACTGGAGCTACGCCACTCCAAACACATTCGATGTTTCCTACTGCATCTTGACGACACTATAGCACGCACACATGGCGAACATGGCCGAGGCTGGACGAGATATGCGCATCAAGAACGTCTCGTTCCACCGCCGCGGTCAACAGGAGAATGGGACACTTCAACTTACATCGCACCACCTGATCTTCAGCTACCTGCCGGCATCGACGCACGGCAGCAGCACCGTGAATGAGACCACCGGGGATCGGCCGCAGAAGCGACCGCGGCCCAAGGAAATCTTTGTGCCCTATCCCTTGGTGCACCACTGCACTCTGCGGCCAAGCCATGTGCAGAGCAACGCCCTGCAGTCTTCTCGAAGCGAAGTAGACCTCACTTCTGGGGACGATGAAGTCGATGAAGGCTTGTTTCCGCCTACATACGGCACGAGTACTTCTACTCGACCATCGACAGATTCAGCGCGACTGTCCATATATGCCGATTCGCCGCGACGGACAGAATCGCCTGCGCCAAGACCGTCTCTAAGTGTGACGAGTGGAAGCGGTCGCACCCCTGCGCTGCGCATCAGGTGCAAAGACTTCCGCATCTTTGCGCTACACTTCCATCAGTCCGCTGGTGGCCAGACGCCCGATCAGCTAGCTCGTGATGCCTTCTACGCTTTGCGGAGCCGATGCTGCGTTGATAGTGTCGACAAAATGCATGCCTTCAGCTTCAAGCCTCCAGCAGAAGAGCAGCAGAGTGGTCATCATACGTTTGTAGCGCGCAAAGAATTTGCAAGAATGGGCATCAGTCAGAAGGCTGCGGACGGCCCAGGTGCTGCATGGCGTATCAGTGAGCTCAATCACGACTACGCGTACTCGGCGACGTACCCCAGCGTGCTTTGCGTGCCTACAAGCATCAGTGATAATACTCTGAAGTACGGTGGTGCTTTCCGCTCCAAGTCCAGGATACCCGCCTTGTCTTACTTGCACTTCAACGGGGGAAGTATCACACGAGCATCACAGCCACTCGTCGGAATCAAGGGCAACCGTAATCGGCAGGACGAAAAGCTGGTCTCGGCAATCTTCTCGAGCCACACGCCGTTCTCCGCGACCCCAGAAGACTCTCCGAATCATACGCCTCCCCTGCAGAATGGCTCAAGCTCCACGTTGCCCCTCGAGCCCTCGGGTGCTCCGGCTCTCGAAGCAGATCCTGGAAAACTCAGTGTGAGCAGTAAGACAATCGCTGATATCGATGAGCCAAGCGACAAACAACCAACTCCTCCACAGAAGAAACTCTACGGTAGTACGCGAGAGAATCTCATCGTGGATGCGCGCCCCTATGTCAACATGACCTTCAATAAGGTCACAGGCGGAGGCATCGAAGACGTCAACCATTACATCGGTCACGACATGCCAACTGAGATCGTCTTCCTGAGAATCGAGAACATCCACTCGATGCGCAAATCACTTGAGAAGGTGGTGGACAGCCTCGGCAATGCGGACTATGTGGACTTGCCGCCTAATCAGGAGCTGTTACGCAAGTCCGGTTGGCTTCGCCACATCGCTGGTGTTCTTGAAGGAGCAGAGAAAGTGGCCAGAACTGTCGGTCTTGGCGGTAGTCACGCCTTGATTCACTGTTCTGATGGCTGGGACCGCACATCGCAGGTCTCTGCCGTGGCACAAGTAATGCTCGATCCTCACTACCGCACCATCGACGGCTTCATCACATTGATACAGAAGGATTTTCTATCCTTTGGTCACAAGTTTCGCGATCGCAATGGCATTGAGGGCTGCGAGGACTGGTTCGAGATCGAGAATGAGCGCATTCAGCCCTCGAAGCGTCATGTCAGCAATGCTGAGTCAAATAACCTTTCGACTATCAGTTCGAAAGCACTCAGTGGCGCTAAGAGCTGGTTCGAGAAGGGTCGTGGCAACCTCTTCAAGCAGCAAAATGCTAGTCGCGACAACGTGTCGGAGGCTTCATCCTCGCGCCCAGCCTCGCCACCACCCAATGACTTCCTTCACTCCCGTCCGTCGAAGTCAGAGAAGAAGCCGCACAAAATGGAAGAGAACGAAGTCTCCCCTATCTTCCATCAATATCTCGATGCAGTCTATCAGCTAATCCATCAGCGACCATCGGCATTCGAGTATAACGAGCGTTTCCTTCGACGTCTATTCTACCACGTGTACGCTGGCCAGTACGGCGACTTCCTGTTCAACACGGAAAGAGAACGATCGCAATATGAGGACCGGCTGCCTTCCGCCTGGGGACACTTTTTGGCGCGTAAGGAGGAGTTCACCAACACTGACTACAAGTCCGGCGGGAAAGACACCCTTATCCTGCCGAAGCGGTCTGAGGCTGGAGGTGTGCCAGACGTGAGGTGGTGGAGTGCCTTGTTCGGCAGGACAGACGAAGAGATGAACGTCCCGAAGGCACTGGCGATCGATCCGCCGAAGCTCGAGGTACAGCCCAGCGCTGTGTCGTACGATGAAGAGACTGGGAGAGCTGGAACACGGCTTGTGGTCGAGAACATGAGGGCGACTAAGAGCACGCCCAACCTCACTGCCATGGTTGCGGAAGATGCTAGGGGCAATGAGAGCACTCAAGGCGTCGCAACCCCATCAAGATCAGCGATAGACATCGCGTCCCGCCCACCACTACTGTCGAAGGAGACCGATTTCGAGATCCTCGAAAAGTACACTGGAGCCTCGGAGGCGTCCTCATCACTACCCACTCACTCGTCCGAGCCCGTACTAGTTGAGCCGGAGGACGCTTCTGATCCTCTCGGTGTATCTACTGCGCCGCGCCAGATGGAGACCAGGAGAACGGACTTTGCTGCTTTTGCGCGGGATGCTGCATTTAGCGAGCGATAGATAGATAATTAATGATTGCGTTCGGATGTGCGTAGCGAATCGCCAGTGACTGTCGGGCATGAACTTCAAAGTGACTCGCACCTGTTTCATTTCGTGATACTTGCTTATTACGGACACTAATCACTTCAATGACATCAGTTGACACTTTCCATCACGATGCTTTCATGGTACGTCGCCGAGCTACGCCGATAAAATCACCTCACGATCCGCGGCCATGGAAACTCAAGTTGGGCAGCTCCATCATCATCGTCACCTGACGTCGATAATCTCCTCATTCGAAACCAGAATACGGACCGAGCATTGCCAAGTCACTAGCCACAATACTGCCGTGATTGCGCACTGTCCTAGCTCGCCGCTAGGAAGTAGCTCGTATCGAAGCCGGTTGCTATGCTGCGAGGTAAACAGCGACCCGTCGTCGAAGTCAAGCTTGCTTTGTGGGAAAGGACTAGAAAAGTCGCTTGCGCAACCTTGTCACACCGAGGTGATGTCAAGTGGATTATAGACGCAGGCATGATGAGTAACGCCCGCGGGACGTGGCCGTGTTTCGAGATGGGGAGGTCGTGGGTTTGGCCTTGCAAGCGGTGCAACTGGCGCTTGGGGAAATGAGGGCGGTCGGGAGAGCGTTTGGCCGCCGCAGTATCGAAAATTTGATGAAACGGGTGTATTGATGGTACGTTCAATACTATTTGCCAGGCGATGCCCGAGGTGTAATCTATCGATTGATAGCTTGCTGCTCGACGGCGATCATCAACGGCCATCTGTGTTTCTGCGTTGACAGCGTGCAACTTTACGGTGTTCAGGACCTACAGGCTACATCCGCCACGCCGAGCTCCAGACCCGGCGCTTCAGCAGGACATGGGTCTCCTGCTTGCATACTGCAGGTTAGCCGTGTGGCTGGAGCTGTATCAGATCCACTTCGAAGCGAATTGATCATTGATCCTTGCACTGATTTGCCTGCAACGAGGATTTGGAGGTCTTGCAGGCGCGGTGCTGGCGGTCGTGTTGCGGCGTCATATCGAAGCGGAGGACAGAAGAATACATATCGCCGTCGCGCCCGCCAAGTGATGGAAGCGCTGTCGTAGGCTGTGCGAGGGACGTTGTGCCTCTTGTGTGCTGTAGACGCGCATTCGTGTAGACACAAGTGGAACACTGTGAAGCGCCATTTGAAGCGCCAGATTGCACCGCCACTCGTGTTGCTGGGACTTGACGACAAATCTATCGATCGCAATCTCGCGGTCTCGCTACTGAGCCACAGTCGTGTACCATTGGTAGCGTGTCGGAGTGACTTCATCTCACGCAACGATGCTGGGGTGAGCTGTGCGTACCTGCATGCACGCGGGAAAGTTGGAAATTGGGTTCTGACCTTGGAGGGGAGCCGTGCACGATGCCAGCGCGCATTGGTTGGTTGGAGGGCTAGATGCTCTGGTGTACGATCCCCGGCAACGGGTGCGCGTGCGGCGAGATAGATGAAATACGCGGTAAGATGGGAAAGGGAGGCACAAGCTTGGTTGCGGCGCACCTACCAATCTCACGCGTTGCCCGCAGCCACCACCGTTTGCATTAAACTCGTTTCCTGCCCACTCCCCATCATCTCCTTTCCCTTCACCACCCACATCCACTCCATCCAACAAGCAGTCAAGCGTCAGCATTCGAGTATCTTCATCAGAAGCATCTATCCACTCCGACAAGCTCAGCTTCATCAATCCAACCACACCGTCAACATGAAGACCTCATTCGCACTCGTCGCCGCTGGCGCTGCTTTCGTCGCTGCTCAGACTCAGTTGAGCGATCTGCCTCAGTGCGGTGTAAGTGAGCTCCTGTATAATCGCAGTCCCGACGATGACCATCAGCGCATCGACGCGACGGTTCTGCATACGCGATCAACAGAGTGGAATTTAATCATTTAACAGCAAACATGCATCACCAACATGCTCAACATCGCTCAGACCCAGTTCGGCTGCGCTGCCAACAACGTCACCTGCATCTGCACTGAGCCCCGCTTCGGCTACGGCGTGCGCGACTGCTCCAACCAGGCTTGCCCCAGCGGAACCGATGCCACCAAGGTGATCGCGTTCGGTAGCGTATACTGCCAGGCTGCGCTCGGCGCTGCTGCGTCTTCCAATGGTGGCACCACCCCAACTCCCAACGCTGAGACCATCCTCGCTGCTGCCACTGCCTCCGGTGCCTCCGGTGCCTCCGGTGCTTCGTCTGGATCCGCCTCCTCCACCGCTACCGTGACGTGAGTTTTGCATCATTTAGAGACGATGGAATCGTCACTGACAGTGTCGCAGCTCCACTGTCTCCGGCGGCGGCAACGCGACTGAGACCGGCGGTGCTGGTGCCGCTGGCATCGTTCCCATCGCTGGTGGCACCTCCGGCTACGGTCTCGGCTCCACCACCATCACTGCTGGCGGCGCTGAGGCCACTGTCTCCATGACCGCCTACTCTGCTCTTCCCTCCGGCGCTGGTGTTCTCGCATCCGCTGGCAGCACCCTGACCACCATCACTGGCTCCGATCTTGCTGGTGTGGCTGGCATTGGTGGCGCTGCTGCATCCGCCACTGGCTCTGCTGCGTCTGGTGCATCCTCCGGCGCATCCGCTGCTTCGTCAGGTGCCTCCTCCGCTATGTCCGGTGCTTCGTCTGCTGCGTCCTCCGCACAGAGCAGTGCCTCGTCGGCTGTGCGCAGCGCATCGTCCGCTGCGTCCGCTGCATCAACAGCTGGTGAGTTCAGAATGTTATCCGCATGGAAGAGCTTGTGCTAACTTTGTTCTTCAGCTGGTGGTGCCACTTCCTCTTCCGCGGCCGCCGGTGTCATGCAAACCGCTGCACCAGCCCTCCTCGGCGCTGCCGCCTTCGCTCTCCTTGCATTGTAAGCGCTTTATCAGGATGCGCAGTACATATACCTTCGCTTCGGGCCTCCAGCTCGCAGTGTACAGAAACAAGGATGACGTTCAACGAGATACCCTAAGGCGAAGCAGGCTTGCATGATAGGATGGAGAGTAATTGGGACAGGACTTTGATACTTCGAGAGACTTGAGCGCGGCGTTGTCCCGCTGGCGTCCATAGCAGAAATTGCTCGTGGGTTGGAGCTAGTTCGGACCGAGTCTTCTGCGGTGCGTTCAGCGTAGTGTATGGCAGTAATATCATCAATAACTTGAGCCTGTGCTTCGTCCGAAGTCTAGTGGGGTTAAGATAGGCTTGAATATTAGATGCAAGGCTGAGAAGCATGCACCTGTCAACAATGGTAGCGCTGCAGCCATGCGCTGCGAGGCTGAGAATGATTTTCTGCCTCGTGTCCATGGTATCGGGGTCGACTTCACGATGGTGGCGTTGCGAGGCTGCCAAGTCCGCGACCTCACTTCCTCGATCGCGTGAGCTGTACCTCGAGCTTGACCAACGTCAACATCCCTTGGCTCTCAACCCATTAATCTACTTTGCATTTTCTCATGCGGTCTCCGTTAGCACGAGGGTATGGCTAGCACTCATTGCCTTCTTCTCCAGCTGTAAACTCATATCACACTTCGTGCTTATATCCTTGAGCCCCTGGCACTATCCTGTCGGTTAGTACAGCATCGCGAATCTTCGCTATCGGCCACTCTGTATTTCATGGAAGAGACGTGAGCTCTATTAGAGTGGGTGTGGTACGTTGTACGGCCGCACTAGCCGGCACACCTTGTGTTACATACCAGCAGCAATCATGAGCACTCAACCGTTGCAGCGGCCAGCACCGCCTAGTATACGGTCGCAGTCAACGGCATCGCAACGCAGCGATTCATCACTATCGTTCGCATCTACCGATTCTGGGCCACAGGAGACACCTAAGCACCGGTCACCGTACCTACGAGAACATCCCAACATCGCCGCGCCATCAATCCGGCCCTCCACGGCAAACGGACCAGCACCAGCGCACAGAGCTCAGACACAGCAGAATCTGAATGGACCGCAAGGACGTACTCCTGTGGATGGATTAGTGCGCATCCCATCTCCCAACATGCCAGGCCAGGCCATCGGCCACCGCGCACGTCAACATAGTCAGGGCTTCTTCGAGCCATCGCTACCCCATGCTGGGGGCGGAGCGGCTACGCTTAGCGCTTCGACAATCGCTGCGCAGGCAGCCATGCATCACATGTCCCCGCAGCCTCAGCCAGGGCAGGAGCGTAAAAGGTCATATCCTGGATTAGCGCCGATTAACACGACGGGCGCATCTGACAGCCGAAGACCAAGCGGCACGAACAGCCCGCAAGTGAGCTCTGCAGGCGGACTCACGTACAGTAATGGTACACTGGGCGGCCACAGGCTCGCTGCAACAGCGGCAGCGAATGTGGCGTTTCCGAATGGCAGAAGTCCGCTTCCTTCGCCCAACTTTCCGCCCGTCGCACAGTCCGTGAGCCACTCATCAGTGCCTGAGAAGGAAGCGAAAAGCAAGTCGTCGAAAATGAAACTCTTCAGGCCCAAGAATATGACGATCTCCAAGGACAAGGAGAGTAAGGCTGGTTCTGGGCAGCCTTCACCTGGCAAGTCCGCAATTGCAGCTCATATGCTGCGAGGCGGGTTCGCGAACGCGTCAACAACAAGTCTGCTAGAGCCGGCGTCCAGTGCGAGTTCGATATACTCGTCCGCTAATGCATCTACGTCTACGCTTGTGCCTCACACTTCCGAGAAGGAGAAGGAGAAGCATCGGCACAACTTTCTCTCTAGAAGCAAGCACAAGCACAAAGATGAGCAAGCTGCCTTACCACTCTCTTCAGCGAACTCAAACTCGCAAGCAACAAATCCGGATAAGCCACAGCCGCTGTACTCATTCACGCCTGACTCGCCGGGTGCAGGTCCGTTTGGCAAGTCAATGTCAGGTTTCGATCTACGACATGGCGGTCGAGCGTTACGCGAGAAAAAGAAGGAGGAGAAAGCTGCCGCTGCTGCGAAGCTTGACTTATTGCCTGTGATCTCGAACGGCTCATTCACTGGGAACAGCGACTTACTGGGTCCGAGTAGCTTCGAGAACCCGATGGGGACACCTTCAGGCTCGCAAAGTATCTTCGCTATACCTACTGACCACTCTACTGCTAACGTCTCAGCGCAAGCTTTCAGCAACATTGGCGCGAACATGGGCATTCCTGGCATTGGACCTGACGACGCGTGGCCCCTATTGAAAGCTCGTTTGCTCAATCTCTTTTCGGGTGAGTCGTTGCTGAGGCCAGTCGAGGAGCTGAATGTTCTGGTGTCAGTGCATATACGACGATGCATTCAACGCAAATCTCCCATCATCTTGGTTGAAGACTTGCGTGAGCTGCTGCAGACTGGCTTCCTTAGCTCGGCCCAGACGCTTCGAGGTACACCTGATGATCGTCTCGTTCATAAGTTGGTCGAAATGTGGATCAGTGTGTACAGTGCAATCCTGCCATTCTTGCAAGCAGTCTTCCTACCGCTTGATCTCGAGTTCAAGGGCCGAGGCACCTACATGAGCGCTCGCGAGGCCCAGGAGTTCTGGGGCGCCATGCCTGAGAGTCTCAAGTCAGATGAACGCCCGACTTCTGCGGGTGGCACTGTGAGACCACACACACTAGGAGAGGAGCTCGATGTACGCCGCATCACGCTAATCACGTTTCGCGACGTTGTCATTTTGCCTAAGCACGAGGGTCTGATAGCGATCTTTTCTCGCCTCTCACTAGGCAACATCTCGAACACTGCAGCCTCTCCTGATCCGAGTAAGGCAACCCGCACAGACCCTACTGCGTCAGGCGCAGAACGGCCTGGTACAGCAGGCAGTCTCAGCCCGCACATGAGCAGCTTCAACTCACAGGGTTCCACACTACTAGATGCCGCGAGTAGCACTCGCAGCCGTGCTGCATCCAATACTTCTGCAGGTAGCTTCGGCACGAGTCTGCCTCACGTCAACAGTCCGCACCTCGGTGCCGTGTCAGAGCACAGCAGTCCACCACAGCAGCCTTCTCCGCCAACGGATCCAGCCCAGGTCACCGAAACGGTGGCGAGAATGCTGCAGTGTCTCTGTGTGCTGGGGAGCTGTCAGACCGGCGATGTTGGGCAGGGCGTTGTAGAGAGGCTGACTGGCGCGTTAAAGTACAATTGGCTAGGTAGAGGGAGGACTGGCCGAGATCGAAGAGGATGGGTGGGCATGAAGGCTATGGGTGAAGGTGGCACGGTAGGATTGGTGGGTGCGTGAAGCAAAAATCATTTGGCTGGATCTTGACGATGATGCGATTTGACACCCGCGCCTGTGGTCCTATCGCTATGATTGTATGAGGTTATGTATGATTGCCTACTCGCACTGCCTCTCTATCACCATCGTATCACACTTCTCTGTGCCGCCCCACTGCAGCGCAATTCATCTGCAGTCAGGGTACCCACCCGCTACGAAGCTTTACCTGGCCAGTACTGCCCCACAAACTCCAATCCCTTCTTCACCCACGCCGTCTCAATCGTGGCCTCTGCATCAAATCCATGACCTCCAGGTTCATAGTTAACATACAAGTCCGCCTCCTTCCCCGGCAAACTCTGCTTCCAGAGTTCCACAAACTTTTGCGTCCCCTCAATCGGCACAACATCATCCTCAGTCCCATGAAAGACCCATGTAGGCGGCACCTGCACACCCTCCTTCGCCTGCATTGCCAGAACCTCAAGTGGATACAGCTCGGTCTCTGTGCCAAGAAACTTCGGATACAATCCCTCGCCGATGATCGATCCGCCCAGCCAATCATCCTTAGGCGGAATGCGGTCGGTAACCACCTCATCACCCTTGAGACCCGCCAGATGATCAGCGAGGAGGTGCTTTGGAGGGTTTGGACCGGCGGAGAAGATGTTCTTCTCGTAATCCTCTGTCCACCATCTATCGCGCATGTCCAGCATAGGGTACTGTGAGATGATCGCCTTGACCGCTTTGCGCTGTGTTTCGGGGAGGTCGAGGAGGCCGGATTGGATGGAGAGGTAGCCGCCTGCTGAGCCGCCGGTGACGAGGATATTGGAGACGTCGACTTTCATGCCCTTAGGCAAAGAGGCAGCCAGGCCAGAGGGCGAGGCGATCCAGGCGAAGAAGTCGCGAACATCTTCCAAGATCTCCTTGCCCGTGTGCTCGGGCAGCAATCTGTAGTCTGGACTCAGCAGAATCCCGTCATGCTGGCGCACGAACTCGAGGATCCAGGGCGAGAACCAAGGTGCGTATGTACGACCTCCGACTACCAGAGCGCCGCCGTGGAAGAATATCGCTAGGGGCTGTTTGGTCGAGGAAGGTTGTAGGGCTTTGGGGATAATGACCGAGGTCAGGATTGGGGTCTGCGCGGGACCGACGTGTTTGTAAGGTGCGTCGATGACTGTGTGCTGCGCGAAAACGTCTGGCGCAGTCGCGATGGGGGCTTCTGGGGCGGCCATGTTGCTCTCGTAAAGGCTACCAGGAACGGGATGAATGAATGAAGTGTATCGCGAGAGCTTGTGGCTTGCGAGTGGAAAAGAGACGCGAGAGTCAGTCGAGATACTTATACTTATCACTTCGATATCGTGCTTAGCCTAAGTCCGGCCTGTACTAGCTGGAGATGTTGCATCTTTGTCACAATGATTCGGCTGCATGGAATGCGTCCGTAAAGCTGTCAACTAGCCAATGAGGTAATTCCAACGCCACGACACTACTGCGATCAATCGCGTGAACCACTACAGACGAATAGAGACGTACAAAAGCTCATTGGTGGTATGGGCTCGTACGGACGTATGCAATCGCCATGCTCCCTCAAAGGGGATACCGCTGCGATATTCACCACCGGACATAAGGCTTGGCGAAGACGCGCCTTACATAACACTCCGGACCAGTGCATCACGCCTGAGGCACAACTGCCCTAACCCCATGCCCTTCCAATCCCACTCAATCCTCTCCCAGTCCTCTCACCAGGCTTGCCACTTATACAACCATAATGTACCACCTCGCCCGAGGGCTTGACCCTTACAGCACTAGCCCCAAATCGCTTGTAGCACACCGGACAGTGATCCTCCTCCCTGATGACGACCCGCTTCATCCGACCTCCCAGCCCAGCATCTTTCTCTGTACCGAAACGTAACACGGTTTCTGCGTCTGCCTTGCGGACAGCTTCGAGTGAAGCGATGATGCGGTCTTCGCGCAACAGCGAAGTAGCGTGTCTGATCCGGCCACGAAAGTAGGAGGCCAGCTCTTTGACTGCTAGGTCAGAGGGCATCAAGTCGAGTGTTGATGAGGCGGGCAGGCGAGCGCCATGTTTGCTCAGCAGCTCCAGCGCCTCAGCCCAGCGTTTCACTTCGCCGTCGGGAGCGCTGAGGTACAGACCGAGCAGCATAGCGAAGACGTTCTCGCCACTCTCGGCAGAGACTTCCAGATCAACGGCTGACAGTGCCGCAGGGTGATGATTGGACTTTGCGCCCACATTGTCGAGCAGGCAAGACTCTGCTACCTGCGCTTGCTGGGCGAGGTAGATGCGATTGCAGTATTCCTCCGCCTTTTGTGGAGAGGATAGCTGGAATACGTAGATCGAGAGCGCTTGCTTGTGGTTGCCCATTGCGCTCAAGACTATGGCGCGAGACTCGTGAAGGAGTGGATTGTCTGTAGGTAGGAGGCGGAAGATGCGTGCTTTGTTGTATTTCGTGCTGGTCGTCAAGAAAGCTTCCAGCTTCGTCTTCGCAGCAAGCTGGTCACGCTCTGAAGTGTCGCCAGATTTGATGTATTCGAGGTAAAGCTCTGCCAGTGTTTGGTGGTAGGCAGGATTTGGGTCGGCGAGTTCTGTGACGATATGCTCGAGGTATCGCAGCTGCAGGGACGTGGAAATGGACGCGAGGAAATGAAGCACCTTCTCGCGATCCAGCTTCTCGGCGTTGTCACTGTCTGCGAGAAAGACTGATAGACCAGTATCGGGGCTGTCTTCGATAGGCCACCTGACAAACTCAAGCACCAGTTCGATCATTTCTGGCGGTAGCTGCTTCAGATAGGACACCGTGCGCTCTGGACCCCGCATACCCTCAGGCGGATCAATCGCTTCCTCGCCTCTCCCGAACTTCGTCAGTAGCTCGAGTGCTTGTCGATGCAGCTTCTTCCCGTGCAAGAAGTCAATCAAGTCACCGTAGCGATGCGACTCGTAAAGCGATGCCTGCACCACCTCCGGCTCGCAAAAGTTGTCTAGTCGGAAAAGTGGTCCAGCAAGTGAGGGCAGAGCGAGCATGTAGGCCCGGAAAAGTGTAGTGTCGACCAGCTGCGCCACTCGCAGAAGCTCAGCTTGCCAGTCGACCTTTGAAGTATCGCTGGTGAACAGCGACTGGGGTAGTAGATGGCCGAATACCGGCTTCCCAGTCTCCGAGTCCATCACAGGTGGCTGCTCCTTCAGCTCGCCAGCTGTCGATAGATATTTCTGTATCTGCACCCGCGCTTGCGCCAGGAATGAGCACAGCGCTCGAGTAGCCTGCTTGAGATCCTCGCCTTCCAGTGCAGTCTCCTTCTCCGCCGTGCCACTCTTTGATGGTGTTGCAGTTTTGATGCTCGCGTTGTCAGAGTCCTGCTTGGCAGGAGTCTTCGGTGTAGGTCCATCTGAGCCAGCCCGCTTGTGTGACCCGACTAATCTCCCAAGAACAGACTTCTGAGGTGTCGATGGTGGCTCCTTAGGCGCATCCTTTGAGCTGCCCTCTGGCTTGCCGTTCTTGTCATCAGCAGCCGACTCACTTTCACGGAGACCAGTCTCCTTCCGCTCACGCGAAGACAGATCTCCAGCGACTGCTCGTGGGTACAGCGCAATTACGCGCTCTGGCGGTGCCTGCGCATCCGAGAATAGATCGAGTGCAGGTCGATACTTCTGCTGTTCGAACAGATTGATTGCCTTCAAGATCTGTACCTCCCTGATCCTCCCAGCCTTGTCATCAATCAGTGTATCCTCCAGCAGACCCAGCAAACTCACGGCCTCATCGAAGCGCGCTTTCTCAATCAGCTGATCGATCTGCGCCGGATAAGGCATTGCGTTCATCCTCCAAATGACCCTGTCACTAGCAACCAGGAAACCCTTCCCAGCATGAGCGAGCGATATGTTCGGCTGTGGCACATGTAGCAGCATTGCCTGCGGCACACTGATCGTTTGTAGCAGCGTCAAGGTCTCTGGATTCCTGACTTGCAGCTGGCCTCGCTCAGGTGGCTGCAGTCCAAGTAGGTATGGGTAGCTATAGCCCACCGCCTCAGGTGCGAGGGACCAAGGAATTTGTCGCTTCTCGAGCGCATTCCCCTCAGCGTCCGTGAACATCGTATTGACGTCTTTGGCAAGCAAGATCTCATGGTCCGACAGCCGAGTAGCCAGAGGCTTCGGCACCCAGCTTCCCATGCCCATGTAACCCATCCCACTACTACTCACTGCTGCAAACCTTACCCCAGCCAACTCGCCCTGCGCTTCTTCCACAGCCGTTGCGCGCGAAGCTGGCTTATTGACTGGCACAATCTCTTTCGTCTCGATGTCCACGATGCTGAATCCTGCATCCATGCCCACCACTACCTTCTTGCCCATCAACCACGTCAGGCTCTTCACCGCTGCTTCGAGTGCGATCTCCTCCACATTCTCTGAAAGCTCCATGTCCTGCCATGTCCAGAGCAGTATTTTCCGCTTCACGCCCACAGCCAAGCGCGACACGAGACCAGGTATGTTGGTCTCAGGGTCTTTGATCACGTTGCTCGTCACTGCAAAGCATATTGCACTCCTCGTCTGCTCCAGCCGCTCAACGAGCTGGTATGTCTGCAGGTCGTGCAGTGAAACGTAGCCATCACTCAGACTAACCAAGAGGTTCGCCTCTTTGACGATCGCCAACTGCTGTACGGGCTTCTTGCCGAACTTGTCCTCCTCTCTGAGAAGCTCTACGGCCTTGCTCTTCGAGGGCGTCACAGGCACTGTCTCGCCATTCGATGCGTCCTGGTCTACAGGAACTTGCTGCTCATTCACACGGTACACTCGCAATGCACCAGTACTCAGGCCTACAAGGAGGCGATCTCCATAGGCTAGGAGCGACTCGATACGGGCTTTGTCTTTGGGCTTGAGCTCATGAAGAGGTTGTGGCATGAATGCGGAGAGCATGGCGCCGTGAAGTGAGGTTTTCAACCAGCTGGCAGCTTCGCCAATTCCATGACCGCCTTGCCGTATGGCAATGGACGAGGTCGTAAAGCGAGCACGGTAAGGCTTGTGTAGAGGCTGCAAAAGTGCATCACTTCAAGCAGTGATGCTACTGTATCGAATGATGTGCTGTAGTAGCTTGTGATTGGTCGGGTGCAGCCGGAGCTAGCGGCAGACCGCTAGCGGCATGATCTTCGCTCACAGCCGAAGTCTAGTGGTTCAATTTGCACCTGCGTACTGCACTTTCAGGGAACACGCTGCGGCGTACATATCAAACACGTCTTGTCAAACCGACATGTAATCTGCAATGCGCGTTTCAATGCTCGTGTGCCTTGTTCGCCATGCCTCATATTGGACTATCAATTGCATGCCTTCGCGGCGCTTCTCCAAGTTGAGACTGTCATGGGCTTGTCTCTGGGCTTTCGACCTTGACTGTCGAGCAAACCACAGAGCAGTGATGATATGAGTGGAATAGGAGATACCACAACGCTAAAGTCTATCTCGTGGACGCTGCCTCGAGTCATACCTTGGACCAGTCTTGACTTCGCCCCGGATTGGACACATCCGTGCCTCTAAACGTACATCCCTACTATCAAGCCCGGAGTGCGACATCTGCACTAGCTCAAGATGCTTGAGTCGTTGCCAAGGTTAGCTCACATCGAATCTCTCACAGACGTGAACGTACAGCGCCCAGCTGCCAAGACTACACTGACCGGAGCAATGCCTGGGCGCCGACCTCTCGAGAGGTGCAGAGCGGAACTGACTTTGTGGAGGGGCTGGAGTGCTGCGCGCTTGCCATTACCGCCTCTTCTGGCGCGCGACTTCCTTCTCCGCCCAGGACGAGTCTGGCTGGTAACATATGTTCACGCTGAAGTACTGCTCGAAATCCTCCTCACTACGCGTCTCAAGCGGTGATAGTCGCGAAGGAACGATTCGTGCATCGCTTCGTAGTGATCCCAGGATCACGCCATCCTCTACTTGTTGACCCATCGGTAGTCGCAATGTTGGCCGCTCTTCTACAAAGAACGATGCGTATAAGCAGTACATCGTTGATAGGTCCTCAAGGTCGAAATCCACGGTGAACATTGCGATATCACCCAGTGCTGGCATCTCACTGCCGAGGACCGCCGCACTGATGACTTTGAGAGATCCATCGAGAGTTTCGCGAAGTACAAAGCTTGGCCAGTCGCCACGAGCCGCACGACTTAGGCGCATGACCCAGTCGCCGGGGCGTATCAGATCAGATACGATTGCCAATGATTCTCCCGTTGCGTTGACAATGCGGACAAGGGTGCTGCGCGACTGCGTATGTGATACATCTGTCCTGCGGTCGGCCGTTCGCTTCAAATGCTCTCGGTAAACCCTACAGCCAACCCAGCCAGTCAGTCGCAGGCGAGCTCGCGCATGGGTAGCATCGATGTGATGGTTCCAGGAACTCCCATGCGGAGACCGCCTGCGGGCATAGATTGCAGCTAAATAACTCGCGTCATCAGATTGCACTCTAATGCATCGATCGATCTCATACAATTCGCCTTCAGCAAACCACGATGGTGCACTAGATACGTCACCGCCCATCTCTCGTAGCAAGACCGGCACGAGCCTCGTAAAAAGCTCAAAGCATGTTAGACTGTAGTCGACCCTAATCTGCTGGGCGATGCAAGGGGCTATCATGCCTTGCAGAGCATAGATCTTGTCGCGAGGGTCTGTGCACTGCAGTCTGCTTGTCTCAAACATCAAATTCTGGAGATCAAGAGGCGACTTATTGCCACCGCGTCCGAAGGATATCACGCCGCGGCTCAAAGTGTATAGCTTTTTCCCTATTTGTACGAGTTCGGAGGGGCGGGTATTAGCGGACGAATCTCGTCTTAGCCATATATTGCGCCTCCCGTAAGTAGTGGCCCGAAGTCCTGAACAGAGATCATTTCTCAGCCACGCATCATCGTGAGTAGTGAAAGCTAGCAGACCAGACAAAGCAGCGAGGTCGCATGTATCAGCACCACAGCACATCACTTGCGCAGTCGCCAAATAGAGCTCTTGGGCAACCCAGATCCGCTGGAAGTAAGTGCGATTCAGCATCGCTAGCAGCGCACGGAGTACCTGCGCGTGGACTGGAAGAAGATATCGACGTCGCCATGTCACAGAATGCATGATTCGGAGCATGCGAGCTACTATCGTTATATCACTTCTGTAGTAAAGAGAGTAGTGATCAGGCGTCTGGTTTGCAAAATAGGATAAAATCGACCGATGCTCTCGAAGAAAGCCGCAAAGAAAGTCGCTGTCGGCGATGTGTGGCCCTACGCACGCTAAGACAGTCTTCGCACCTCGATAAATGTCGCCCATGATCCGGACCTGATGGCTCTTCTCCTCGTCATTCGCCTGCTGGATGCAGATCGCGTCAATCCAAAGGTGAAGAACACCGTACCATGTCGCTTGGCGCAGCACATAATCGCAGTTGCTTCGCACTGTCATTCGAGCTGAATTCACAGTGATTTCTGCACTGTCGGCTGGGTCACCCCAAGTGTAAGAGATTGCAGTATAGGACGGAGCAGTCGCGAGCGCCCAGGTCGTCAACCTGCAGTGGATCTGGCCGTTCTCTGGTGCGTGGAGCACTTCGAGGAGTCGAATGTGTGTCCTGGCATCAGGAAGCTCGTCGTGTTTGAAGTCCGGAACCGGCACTGACGCTGACTCCTCCATTCTTGGGCGATAATCGATGAGATCAGCAGATCATCTGTCACGTTGTGAAGCACTTGGCGAAAGGAGACTCAACAAACTCATGCTTGAATGATCGGCTGCTCATAAACGCATCGACTCATCCAGGGCTGTGATGTGCTCAGCCACCACACCGCCGCAGCGTGCAGGGCATGCCTGAGAAACCTGCTCCATCCTGAAAATCACGACTTCCACGGCAAACGACAGAGCGAAGGTCTCCATTCCAGTAACTGAAGAACTCATCGAGACTCCAGTCTATCAACATGCGTTGTTGATACTTTGACATCGCGAGCAGATGGAGCAATAGCGGAGGTTCGAAATCGAGTTTTAACTGGCTGATCATAGCCGAAGCTAACGGCAGACCTCCGGGTAATGCCGCCTTACGGTGAATGCTCGCGTTCTCGATCCACGACGAATGTGACATGTGCTGCTGTACTCGAAGACATTTATCACATGAACGACGCTTCTGGTAACCTGAGGAACAAAGCTCTCCGAATCTTTTGGATCGATACGTTTCTATCATCAAGCCCGAAAGCATATAGCATAGTTCAGACCTCACTGTCGCTACCATATCGGGACTAGCGGCCTGAGGTTCGTTGTGCGAGAAAGGAAGAGTGAATGGATCGAAGACATGCAGGTATTCTACTGCCGTCACTCATCTACCTCTACCACACCCTTGATCGCCCCTCCCTCCCCCACCTAACCCTTCGTAGCTTTCCCAATATTGACCATCCTCTTCACCCCCGCCACCCAAACGCCCCCCTCCTCACTCGGCACCTCCCCTAGCAATCCCTGCGCTCTCTCCCACTCCCTCCCCGCAATAGCCCGACTAATCTCCACCACTTTCACCACAGTCGCCTCGCCAAGCAAATCCCCGTTATTCAAATGATCAAACAGAATATTGATCCGCTTCTCCATGTCATCGACTTGGGGTTTGAACGCTTGCGGCGCGACGGATTTTATGCGCGCGATTTCGGGGGTTAGGAGGTCGAGGATTGGGCGGGCGGAGGGGGGGATTTGGGTGCGGTCGCCGCGGGGAAAGCGCGGGGTTGTGGTGGGTGGGCGGGAAGGTGGGGAAGTTGGTTGCTTCGGCTGGGTGGAAGGAGGTGGGGGAGCTGCGGATGAGCTTGGTGGGGGCTGCGCTCGAGGAGGCGGGGCGGAGACAAAAGTCTGCGGCTTTGGAGTGCTTCGCGGAGGACCTTGAGGTGGTGGGCCGGTGCGTTGAGGTGGAGGGCCCTGCTGCTGCTGATGTTGAGGTTGTTGCGGCTGGCCGTAAGGTGTCTGGCTTTGGCCTTGAGGTGCGTAGGGACTCGGCGCTGGTGGCTGCGCTGCATATGGGTTGGGCGCTACGTTGCGCGGACCACCAGGCCCACCTTGTGGCTGACTCGGGATGCTGCCAGGCGCAGGTGCGTATCGATTACTTGGCGCAGCATGCGAGGTCGAAGGAGGCGGCTGATATGGCGATGCGCCCCGATCCACTGGAGGTAGGGCCGGTGCCGGGAATGAGGTAGACGGCTGTGCTGATGGCGGAGGCGCGTAAGCTCGGCCAGCTGCAGAGCCCGGTCTTTGCATTGGTGCTTGTATGGGCGGTGATAGCACACGAGGTGTCATCTCACCAGCCTTAGGTGGCGGAGGGAGAGGTGGAGTTGGCTTGTTCATGCCGTACTGCGCTACGCCTGGTGGTGGTGGTGATGCGAGAGGCTGCGAGTTGGGGAACGGATTTGCCACAGGCGCCGGGGTGCCACGTCGAGAAGTGGGTTCTCGAGTCTTCAGAAAGCCTTGCGGTAAGTCGTTCCAGTCCGTACCTTTCACTGCTGATGGCGGCGGCATAGGAGAGGCTGAGTTGTTGCGAGGTGGAGGTGGCAATGGGGCCTGCTGAGTTGCACCATAGCCACTGCCCAGTGGTGCAGGCTGACCGAACGACGGTGCGTTGTATCCAGACGGCGCATAGCTGTTGGTAGGTGGCGCATATGGTCCTCGCGGTGCTGCCGAGGCAGGAGTGGCAGGTGTCACACCAATGGGTGCATACGGCGAAGCAGCACTGGCCGGCGTATTGTTGGAGAGACCACTTGGTGCGTACGGCGATGCTGAGCTCATCGGTGTGGCATTCGTCGCCGAGTTGATCAACGGATTGGCGGGTGAGAACGGCGAGGCAGCAGGTGCTGCTCGTGTGTTGACACGTTGATTGAGAGTGGGCTGGCGTGCAGCAGCTGGAGCAACAGCCTTCTTGGTCGACTGCTTCAGCCTGCTCTGTGCGTTCTCAGCCCCATCAAACTTGCTCGGCAAGAGTGCGAGGTAACGCTCTGCACTTTCCAATTGACCATGTGCCGCCAGAATGTCAGCATACTCAGCATATAGTCGATATAACGGCGCCAACTTCCAGTCCGCATTCGCTGATTTCTCCGCGTCCTGAAAATTCGCAACCCGTCTGAACACCGACACCTTCTCGATGAATTGCTGAAGCGCTTGAGTATGGATCGCGAAGTCGTTCTCGTCCTCACTCGCCTCGAGCGCAGTCTTCTCGTGCTCCTCAAGCTCCTGCACCCAATTGTTGACGACCTTCTCGAGCTTCGAGCCCGCTAGGTAGCAGAACGATGCATCTTTCCTTGTGCTCTTCTCGCCATCAGCCTGGTACGCCTCCTCTAGACGGTCGCCGAGCGCTTCGCACAAATCAGGGAACTCGTTGTTGTCGGCGTACGTGCACAGGGTAGCCATGACGTCTTTCCAGCTAGAAAGATCAGCATTGTGCACCACATCCCACAGGTTCTTGCCGACGATGCTCGCAAGCAAGCGCAAGTAATTTGGTCCCTTGGCCTGTTTCTTCAGATACGCAGCTTGAGCTTTGTCGATGCATGTCTGCCCACCACATACCGCAACCATGAATGCGTCCGACATTCGATCCTCTTTCAAGCAGATCTCTAGTGCTGCGTCGAATTGACCAAGCATGAGTGCGCGAGTAATGCCCTTGTCAGCAGCAGACTCCTCGCCGCTGTATATCGAAAATGGATTGTTGGTCTTTGCGCCTTTTGTTGCAGCAAGATCCGCAAGAAAGCTGTCACCGTCGGCGCCGCCGCCGAAGAAGTCATCCTCCTCCTTCGTACCGTTCGTACCAGCTTTCGCATCGCCATTGATGCCAAGCTTCTCAGTGGCCTCTGCAAGCTCGTCGTCCGTGTCATCTTTGAAGCCTAGGTACTCTCTCAGCTTCTTCCTCGACTTGCCAGCGTTCAGAGTCTCTATGACCTGCCAGTCCGCTTTCTCCTCATCAGTCTTCGCGCTCTCAATCTTCGCCTCGCAGATACCAGCCAGATCGCCACCTTTCAGCTTCTCCTCGAACGCTGTCGTAGCCTCGCCAATCGATGTCTCCACAGCGTACGTCTCAATGCTGACTTTGCTCTTCCGCAACGTGTCAGCGCTGACTCGTACTAGCTTACCACCAAAGCCAAACGAAACACTGCTCGGTCGTGCAGCCCACTTCGGCGTCTTCGATATCGAGAACGAGATGCCTTGTGGTTGCGTCTGGGCCTTGGCGAAGAAGTCCAGCTCGTCCATCGCCTGGTTCGCGGCAGCCTGTTCCTCGGGCTTCGAGTTCGTGCTTTGTGATGACATGATCAAGATCTTGCCGTCAAAGGATGCACTCGCGATCAGGCTGGGGTTGTGAGGGTTCCATGTCGACTGAAACGCCCAATTCGAGCCTGCTGCAAAGTCGCCGTACGTCTCGCCTGTCCGAGGATTCCAGCATATCGTCTTGTTGTCCTTGCCGCACGACAGCAGCAACTCAGGATCCTGTACACACCACGACAGGCCTAAGACACCCAGCTCATGCCCTTTGAGCGTCCGCTCCGGAGCGCCCGAGTTCCGCAGACTCCACAAGAAGATCAGTGGCTCTTGATCATTCGGCGTAGCAGTTGCCAGCTTCGTCGACTCCTCTGGGTCCCACGCAACAGCACTGACAGCCTTCCTGCCCTGATTATTCAATGTCAAGATATCTTTCTTCTGCTTCACATCCCACACCGTAACAAATCCTCCACTGCTGCCAGTGGCCAAGATATGCGCAGTCTTCTCCTGCTTATTCCAGTCTAGGCACTCGATGTCATCTGCCCTTGCTGCAGTGCCCCCCAATCGGAAAGGATTGGCTATGTTATTCAAGTCGTAGATGAAGATCTCCCCTTTAGCGCCAACCGAAGCCAGTAACTGATGTCTGTAAGGGTTGAACTGCAGTGCTTTCACAGCACCACTATGCTTCTCCGTCCTCGAAACATGTGCTCCCTTCCCTCCTTCCTTTAGCTTCGCAGCATCCCACAAATCCACAGCGCCGCTGTCCAGGGCACCTGCTATCACACCCAGCGGGTGATCGTCCGTAGGCTGACTCCATGCTATGTCGTTGAAGCCCGAGTCCGTGGTCAAGGATCCGACTGGTGTAAGCTCAGGGTTGGCCTCGAGGCTGCCAAGTTGAAGGTCCCATAGCTCGATCTTGGTCTCACTTGAGAAGTCATCGTTCACAGCACCGGTACGTGTACCCGTCACAAGAAGTGGAGCGCCGCTACCAGGCGACCAAGCGAAGACCGCCGTGCGGGAGATTTCTCGTAGGCGGACCATATCTCGAGTGTTGTTTTTATCGCACAGGGACTGAAGTCGACGAACGAGACTGTGACATGCGCGCTACGCTCGAGTAAGGAAGTGGTAAGCAAGGAGCAATAGTCGCAGCTACAAGACCAACAAACCCGAGTCGCTGAACTCACAATCTGACATGGGAAACACCAAACATTGGGCTACGTTGCGCTGCCAAGACTCTCACTATCGTGTAGAATGCCATCTAGAAGGTACACAGGACGTCGACTTCACCTTTGCTAGCATGCGATCGAGACAACTAGGTTCTCTCAGGATTTGAGGAATAGACTGCTCGGCAAGCTTAACACAAACATGGCCGCAAGCGCAAACGCCTCCCTCTTCGTCTCCGGCCTCACAAACGACGTAAACGAAGAAGTCCTCCACGAAGCCTTCATCCCATTCGGCGAGATCGCCTCAGTCTCGCTCCCAAAGCCAGAAATGTTCGTCTCAGCAAACGTCACTTTCAACATCGCTCTCGATTCCCAAACATATCGAGCTAACACTTCGCCCAGGAAATCCTCAACAGATCCCCACCGCGGCTTCGCAACCCTAACTTTCGCCCACCCCTCCGACGCCGCCGAAGCGTTAGATAATATGGACCAATCCGAGCTCTTCGGGCGTGTACTAACTGTTCGACCGGCGAAGGAGGCCACAGCTGAGGGCGAGAAGTTGGGGAGTCGGACGGCAGTGTGGGAGCAGGTGAGTTTCTTCTTTTGCTGAGTGGGAAGTGCATGGTGAGGGGAGTACTAATGGTGGGTGTAGGAGGGCTACTCTGCGAGGTATGGAGCTGGGGGAGCGGAGGTTGGGGACGAGGAGAGGAGAGGTGGAGATGCGATGGAAGGGTTGGAAGGGTTGGATGTTGCTGGGCCGAAGAGGCAGTGAGATGCTGATCTGATTGACGGGCGATGACTTGGGACCTGAAATTAGCGAGGCGTTGGGTGTTGAAAATCGCTCATGGTGATGCCATCTTGCAGCGAGATTGGTTGTGCTAGAAGCTGCAAGCTAGGCGCTGAGACCTCGAGGTCCACTGTGATGCCTTCTTCTTGCTATGTCGCGACTTTTGCAGCGCTTCCTTGCACTCTTGAAGCACTTTCATGTGCCGTTCCGGCTCCCAAATGCACGCTAGAAAGCAGATGTCCCCTCCCAGTCCATTCTTCTGCCTGCCTCACAGTCTGCCACTTCCAGCAGCATTCCTCGCGCTATCTTCCCCTTCCACCATCACATAGTCCCCACTACCGCCCCATTCCTGCTTCGGCGTCTGGGGCAGCGCTCCTGGCATACCCTGCATCAATGTCTGTGTGTCCACCCTGTCTGCGTGTGGCCGTGCAAGTACAGCGTGTGGCTGCTGCATGGTCGATGGCGACTGATGAGAGGGCGTGGGTGTCTCGCTAGTCGTAGAGACTATGCCAGGTGAGCTCGCGTGTGGTGGAGCGAGATGTGTAGATGGGGCTTGAGGGGAGGAGTATGTGGGAGCTGCGGCGCCGACGGAGGTCTCCGCCCCTCGTGCTGGTGATGTATTGCGTGAGACTCTAGCTAGTCGTTCCTCGGTCTCACGGATACGAGCTTCGAGCTCTTGGAGTTCGCGATCTTTGGTGCTGAGGTTTTGCTTCCTGTGCAGAGCCGTCAGCGACCGGAGTGCAAAGAGCTCCTGGAAAGACTCACTTCTCATTCACGGTCTGCGAGAGATGATCGACGTCTACTGGGCGAGATGCTGTCGACTCGAGACCGAACATGTCGTCCAGGTCAGCGGCGAATGATTGGACGATCGCCCTGGAAACCGTTACTACGCATTCGATACTGCTCGAATCAATAGACCTTACGCTTCCGGCCCAGACGAGGAGCTCGCGGAAGGCTGTGCCATGACTTATGGATCTAGGCGAGTTCTTGTGGGCGATTCGTAGCGATCGTGGAGCTAAAGACGAAATGCTTAAATTGCTGTTATTCTAGGACTTTGAAAGTTAGGGATGAGCTCTCGGTCTGAAGCTATGCTCGCGAAGCTCGAGAAATCTAACGCATGTGTTCGACGCCTATCTTGTAGACTTCGATTTATGCAGTAGATGGATACGAGACAAAAGCGATCAGATGCAACATGGCACTTCGAGATGTACTACCCCAGATATGAGCTTCCAATGGCTCGGAATGACGGAATGAGGCGTGTGTCAGAATCGCGCTAGAAACAAGCTTAAATTCATTGGAGATCAGGGCAATATAGCAGGCTTCGATGGCGACACGGACCATAACAAGTAGCAAAGAAAGTCCCTGAGCGACGTCTCCTTGTACGTATGTTCATTTCTGGCAGTCACGATCATAAGTGTGCTGGCTTACGCTATGTACACACGGCAGAATGCCTCTAATCCTTTTAGGAGCCTATACCGACTCCAGTCGATGAACTCCCAGCAGGCACTCCAACAACAACCGCCACATCAGTGACCCTCCCTCCATTGAACCCATTCAGATCATACGGACAACAGCTCGCCGCGCAAACAATATCCTTCAGCGCCTCAAACTCAATGTAATCACCAGGCTTGCTCGGCGCCAGCGGCTTCAGCGTATAATTCGGCGTATTCTGGAAGATATTAAACGGATCGGTCACGTCCAACACACCCTTCATCCCATACTCCTCCATAACCTCCGCAATATTCCCCGCACAACTCCGATGCCCCTCAACCCCAGCTTTCTCATACATCTTCGGAAAACAGCTCATGAAAGTCATATCATGCACCTTCACCGTATCCTCCACAATTCTCAGGATCGGCTCATCGTTGTTCGTCCACAGCTCCTCTCCCACAGTCGGCGTGGCGCCAGAGAGGTGGTATCGCGTGTAGGCCATGGAGAGGTATTCTCTCAACTTCGTGTTCTGGACCCAAGCGGCGAAGTCGACGACTTGGGAGCCGTAGAGGTCGACGACGCGGAAGCGGGTGCCGGCTTTGACTTCGAAGGCGAGGCCGTGGGAGGCGGGGATTATGTGGGTGGTGGGCGTTGTGGGGGTTGTAAGAGTGGAAGGTGGCGAGCTTGAGGTGTATTGGGCGTTGGGGAAGGCCATGAAGGGTATGCTTGAGATGCCGAAGCCGTTGCCTGAGTCTCTGCTGCCGGTCGGCCAGACGGGGCGCATGGTCGCGTGAGGTCCTGTTGATGCCCGACTGGTACTGTCCTGTTTCCTTGAGCTTCGAGAGCTATGATCGCTATATCTCTGGCTTGTCGCGCTGGCTGCGTAGTCGCTATGGATCCATGATAGCACGTGTATCTTTCATCAATCCCTCACATACACATGCATGGCTTAGACTTCTGATTCTGCTCGTGAATCAAAGTAACAGGCCACCTTCACGCATCGTAGATCTACAGCGGTCCATGCACCCCAGTGACGTTGGCCCGCTGCAGGTAGTCAGCGACCAAGGTACCAACTTCAAGAAACACTTCGCGTGACAGCCACGTGTGATCACCCATGCACCGCCTGCAAGAGTAGCCAAGCTGGCTCCTTCACTCTGGAGACGCTTGACACGCTCTCCAACACCCTGGCGCTCAACGAAACATGGCCAGCATAATCGCACATCACTGCTGACATATCTCTTCCCGAACGCAACGGCCTCGGCGAGGACGCGGATTGACGACTTTCGCTCTGCATATCTAAAGGGATTGGGACATAACGCGCAGTCGACTATCTATCGTTATTTGGTTGCGAGGCAGCTTCGGAAGCAGCAGAGAGGCGCCAACGCACTTCTCTGGCGACGGAGATCGAATCTACGATCATTACGCTCGGCGAAAGATGAGCACGGTGCTCGACCAAGGGCAAAAATGGCGTACACGAACCCAGACCTCTCAGGTCTCCGGGTCGAGGGCAGGGAGCCAAGCTCGAGAAGGAAGAAGCTAACAGGATACCTCAAAGCGGCGAACGAGATACGGCAGAGCTACATGCAGGGTGGGCAGGGTGATGCTAGGGAGGCTGGCAATCAAGAGCACGACAGCGCTTTCCCGGATGCCGCTGTAGTACGGAATGCGAGCTCTGAGATGATACTCTTCCCAAGCTACGCTCGCAGACACTACAAAAGTAAGGTGAGCTTGCACGATCAGAGTGCAGTCTGCTGAGTGGATGGGAGTGCTGACTGATCACTAGGCTGTAGCGGCGGCTGGACCTGATGGCAATGATGCCGATTACTGGCGTCAAACTTGGGATCAGAACGAGAACGACAAAGCGATCGTGGACGTCGATGTACGCGGCTGGATCTACGCACCTCAGCGAGGACCTACAACTCGAAGGCAGCGGCTTTTCATCGGTCTCGCTAGACAGATGTGCGGTCTCCCCGCGCCACCTGCAGCTTCAGCTTCTGCAGACGGTAGCAAAGTCTCGAGCAGAGCCTCGAGCCCTGATCGCAATTCGCGGATGGAGGAAGATCTGATCAACATGGAGGCCGAGAAACTTTTGCAACGTGGCAAGGCCGAAGCGGCAAGGGCTGAACGAGGCTCGTACAGCGAGAACCCGAACCGGCATTCATATGCATCGAGTACGCACAGCAGAGATACTTCGCCAGAGCGTGGCCGACAGACATCGACTGGCATGCGCTTGAACCATCCTCGGACGACGTCAACTATAGACAACATCCAGATCGCACCGATAGGAAAGCGATCTAGCTGGCCACCTATTGGAAGAATGTCCGCAGCAGAGCTGGCTCAGGCAAATGCACATCTCTTAGCTCGACTCCGACCATTCATGTCCAACCCGCTCGAAGAGACCGCTGTTACTGCGTTCTTCTATAATGAGACCGATGCACGGCAGCGGACCATCTACACCGACAGCTCAGGCCACTTCACCTGCAGAGCACCACTTGAGTTCGTGCCCACGCACGTGCGAGTCTTCGCAGGCGAAGGCTTGTCAATCACAGAGGAAGTCATGGTGACACCCGAACGTGGCGTCAGTCTCATCAGTGATATAGATGACACGATCAAGCATTCCGGCATCAGCGCTGGAGCCCGGGAGATCTTCCGCAACGCGTTCATAAGGGATCTTGGCGATATGACGATCGAAGGTGTGCGCGAGTGGTACACGACGCTACATGACATGGGCGTCAAGATGCACTACGTATCAAATTCGCCGTGGCAGATGTACCCGGTTCTCACGACGTATTTCAAGAGTGCTGATCTGCCGAGAGGGTCATTCCACTTAAAGCAGTACAGTGGCTATCTGCAAGGCATCTTTGAGCCAGTTGCTGAGCGCAAGAAGGCGACGCTAGACAAGCTCATGCGCGACTTTCCAGATCGCAAGTTCATCCTCGTGGGTGACAGTGGGGAAGCTGACCTCGAGGTATACACCGACGTGGTGATCGACAATCCAGGTCGAATTATCGGTGTCTTCATTCGAGATGTCACGACCACCACCAAGACCGGCTACTTCGATCCGTCAGGCAGTGGCGCAGGCGCAAGTGGTTCGCGGAGTGGCGGTCATTCGCGGAATCACAGCACAGATAGTCTGTCAATGTCGAAGCGATTGTCACGGCCGAACGATACCCGAGACGACGATCCCGAGCTGCAAGCGGCGATAGCAGCGTCGCTGGCTGAGATGGAGGCGGAGTCGCGGCAAGATAGGCGGAACATCAATCCCGACAAGCCATCGAATGATCGCTTTGCTGGGAATGGACGCTCTCGGCTGCAGAATGGAGCACGAGCGGCAACAGCAACAGGCTCGTTCCGGCACTCGGTAGCTTCTGCACCCGAGGAAGACTTGATTGACTTCAGTGATGCAGTCACGCCAACAGAGCCGAAGCTACACGCTACGACCTCACAGAGCACGCTCGTTGCGCGCAGAAGCGGCGCCCAAGCCGATATGCCAAAGTCTACACCCTCACCTCCACCCAAGCCGTCCACTTTGCGAAGTCCTTCGGCTAACAGCCAAGTGACCACCCCAACAGAGACATCCAAGACCCCACCTCCCCGACCACGGAAGCCCTCTAGCGCCGTGAAACCGCAACTCCCCGCAATACAAGCGCTCGCGCAACCCTCCCAACCCTCCCCCCTCTCCCAAGTCCAACGCCAAGACTCCACCAAATCCCGCCCCGCCCTCCCAACAAGACCAAACACCTACCGCGGCATCGCCAAGCAGAAGCTAAATAACGTCTACAACGCCATGCCTTCTATGCCCTCAGCACCACACTGGCACGCCGAAGCACCGACCCCAAACTCCGTAGAAACGACTCGCGCGATATCAACCCACCACCCCATCGAGCCTTGGAAATCTACAGCTCCGCCTCCGCCGCCGAGGAGAGTGGGGAGCACGCAGTCCTTCGCCAGCATCCGCAACAAACAATCCAACCGGTTGTCGAGCGGGGGTATGAGCGATGACGGACTGCCTGGGAGTCCAGCTGATGGGGTTGGGAAGAAGGAGTTTCTGTGGAATCAGCGCTGGGCTCGAGCGAAGGGTGTTATGGATAGGAATGGGGTTACGCTTAGAACTTGGCGCGTGGGAAGCGATGTGGCGCATATTTGCGTTAAGCTTGTCGAGGAGGAACTGAGGGTTGTGGAACGGGAGGGAAAGGAGACGAAGGGGAAGGGGGCTGAGAAGGGGTAGGAAGGAAGTGGTATGTGTATGACGCTCCCTCATACTCACGCGTCGTCTCCTTGTCTGCATAGCGGAGGTAAGTGAATCTCCCGTATACCTCCGATCGCCTCCATGTAACGAGGCCCAAGGTCAATCGGACTGTCTTTCTCGCGGCTAACGTAGCATGAGCTCTGGAGCTTTGCACGATATCAGCCTAATTGCAGCCGTCTACACTACAATTGTGGAGAGGATGCGAACGACAAACATGACTATCGTCACTGTGTTGTCTCTGCTCCGAAGCGACGTAGAAACAAGCGCGAATTACTCAATGATGCAGTTGACCCCGTAGGCCATTTGACAGTACTTCTTATCTCGCCTGTAATCAGGCGAAAGGGCCACTATCGCTTGCAGATCTGCATATGCGGAGTTCACTTTGCCACACTAGCACACGACCTGTTACCTCGTTCGCCGAGTTCATAATCTAAGAAGACGCTGGATCCATCGGCTCCCTCTCTGACAGGGAGCAGCATCCCGATTTCCGCCACCACGATCGCGGCCCATCATGTCTCCCATGATGGACGACAACACGCCAACCGTACAGTATTCGGAAGGTGCTTTGATCCCCAACATCGACCAAACAGGCGACAACCCCATCACCATCCGCCTCACCGACCGCGAACGTGACTCAGGCCTCACCGACCCCGCAACCCTCCAACAACTCCTCTACGCCTACCACCGCGACGGCTTCGTAGTCCTCGAGAACGCCATCCCAGACGCCCTGACAGGTAAACTCTACGACCGCATCGTAGCCGACACGGACATATACATCAACAAGGCCTTCCAGCAATGGAATCAAGGCGAAGCGACGAAGAATGTTTCTGTCGTGCCGCCGCTGAGTGAGGAGTGGCTTATGCGGGAGTTCTACGCGAATGTGCATATGGTGCGCGTGATTGAGCATTTGCTTGGGCCGCGGCCGGAGTTGAGGTTTTTGAATTCGAATGTGGCGTTACCTGGCGCTACGGGGCGGCAAGCGGTTCACTCTGATGTGAACCACGCGTTCCCGCCCATCCCGTTCGGGATTGTGGTGAATACGTACCTGCAGGACTCTGGGCCAGAGAACGGCGTTACGGAAATCTGGTGTGGGAGCCATGATGCGTATGGACGGGACGAGCAGCAGGTGCAGAAGGAGAGCGGGTGGATCCGGAAGGAGTTCATTCAGAAGCAGGCGAAGGTTCGCAAGCCGGTGCACCCGAGGGTCAGGAAGGGGAGTATGCTGTTTAGGGATTTGAGGTTGTGGCATGCGGGGATGCCGAATCGGGGGGAGAAGGCGAGGGTGATGTTGGCGATTGACTACTTCGCCTCGTGGTACCGGGTAAGTCGTCTGCTTCGTCTTTGGCAAGCCAGTACTGATATCCTGGAAGTGTCCGATGCAGTTGAAGCTACCATTATCAGCAAAGTCTAAGGTCGAGAGCTGGGGTATTTCGACAGTCGGCATCGAGTGGGTGGACGGCGAGATCGATCATCTGGACCAGCCATTCTTTCTCAACATGACTCAGGATCCTGAGATGTACATTAAGCAAACTCCCAAGGGCGTAGAGGACTGGCGGGCGCGAGCGACCGGGAAGTATGAGTTCGACAAAGGAGTGCCGTCGGACCAGAACTGGTGGACGCCGGAATAGACATTGTACTATTGTACGAGACCGAGTCACCACCGTGTGTTCACACAGCTGACTTTTCTGGCCGCCTGTAATCCGTGAAGCTTACATAGTCCTTATCCGGACCCTTCACCTTGTGCTCAACCTGGAAGCTATGCAAAGCGATACCCTTGATCGGCAATCGATACTCCGTCAAGTACATGTCCTTCACGCAGAGGTGGTCAGCTTTGGCAAAGTGGTGCCCAGCATCGTCAGCTTCAGCTGGCGGCGCAAATGTGAGATCGTGAAACAGGTAGTCCACCTCTAGGTCATGTGCTGGCTTCACGAACCACACACTCAGCCGGTCCTGAGCTTCGGAGTATCGGTAGACGTAGCGTCGCGAGGCGTTCAATGTCGCACCGTTAGCAAGCGTGAACGTGCCGGACTCGGCGTAGAGATACTCAAGATCGAAAGCTGCGTCTGTTGGAGAGCGAAACTGGAAGCTGGCGGTGCCAGTTAGGACGCCGGAAGGGTAGGTAGTATTGTGGCTCGTAATGCGGCGATGAACGTCCCAATTGCCCTGCAGAGCACGAAAGGCAGCTCGTGCAGTGTACTTGCCAGTCTCCGTACAGGATTGCCAAGTGTCGTACAAGTCGTGCATCGTGGCATCGGCTTCTGTTCGATCGTCGCTATCAGCGAGATACCGTGCTGCTGAGACCGCACCAGAGCGTTCCTGGAAGTCGCCGTCGTTGCGCTGCAGCTCTAGCACGGAAGCAATCTCTTCCATGTACCCAGCATAGTCGCCAAACCAGTACTGGGGCACATCGAATGTGCGGTCTTGCATTGCTTTGCGTAGATCTAGCATCGCTTCCGCTTCTTCATATGGCTTAGTGAGGACCTCCTGGTCGTTCAGCCAGTGCTGAGCCACGAGCCTGGCCTGCATCTCCATCACGCCCCAATAGGGCCCTTCGTAAAAGCCGATGAAAGCCAGATTCGTTACGGCTTTGCTCATAGTCTGCCACTGCTCGAGGATGAGTGGAAGGCGCATGCTAGTCTCATCGCAACGCAGGGTTTCCTTCACTTGCGGATGCAGCATGTCCAGTGCAGATGAGGGACTGTAGCCAGTGGCATAGACGACAGCGCCAATGTCTTCGATCTCGGTACTGGTGCCTCCTTGAGACATTGTGGCAATAACACGTCCGTCTCTCTCGAATATCGAAGCAACACGTCCAGCGCGTACTTCTATTAACCCAGAGCGAACGAACTCTGCGTAGGTCTCCGCGAGAGCGACTTGCACAGTGCCTCGCTCTGTGCCTTGTGGAGCTACAAGCGCATCAGCGCCGAGATCACTCTGATCTCCGCCTATCGTCTTTCTCAGTACACCATGCAGCATCTCCTTCACAGTTTCGGGTACTCTGCCAGCGTTGCCCGTGATCGGCCCCGGGAGTCGTCTCGAGAGGTCATAGAAGTTGAAGTCAAGTGGCATGAAAATTGTGGAGTTCTCGTTGGCAGGAGTGAAGGGCGGAAGGGCGTATATCGGGCGCGGTGTACTGTGGACGACTCTACAGCCTTCGAAGGCTTTCTGTTGCGTCGTGTCATTCGACCATTGAGCATTGGACAAATGTGATGCGATCGTTGCTGCAGCTTCGCCGGCCGAGTTGCCTCCTCCAATAAGCAGGATCTTCTTGCCAGCCAAGCTCTGCGATGAAGGCGGTAGCAGCTCCTGTAGACTTCTGTACTGCGAGCTGTGCAACATGCTTAACGAGTCAACCTGTCCCTGTACGTCCACTGAATGCTGTAAAGGCCGTGGCTTTGCAAAGAAGCCCGTAGCAACAACCAGGTGGTCAAAACCAGCACGCTCCTCTCGCCCATCTGCATCAATTGCCGTGACGCGCCAGAATTCCTTACTTCCGATTGCCAGCTGCTTACACTTCTCCGCTTTGCTGACACGCATGCCATACTTGATCACCTCTTCGGGAAGATATCGTCGTCGGTACTCCACGAGATACTTCCCCACTTGCCATGCCTTCGGGAACATCGGCAGCTTACCCTTCGCATGGCTACCGATATCCACTGAGCTCCATGCTAGGTCAGAGAACCCCACGGAGAACCTCGAAAGATTGGTAGGCGTCCGAGGATGCAGGAAGCCGCCTGTAGAGTCCTCGTCTAGTGCCCAGATCCCGCCGAGACGATGCGATTTCTCGTAGACGGTAACTCGACACCGGCCAGTCCGCAGAAAGGTCTTTGCTGCGACGAGACCGGCGGGCCCGGCGCCGATGATACAGATCGAGCGCAGATCTGGTGATGCGGGAGCGTCACCCATACTGAAGATTCGTGGTTGTCCTTGGTGAGACCAGCTAGCAAACAGACGAGGCTATGATAGTTCGAGACGCCAGATATCCGCGACGGTCAATGGTGACACAGGGCCGGAATCGTAGGCATTCGGAAGATCAGCCTAGGCGAGTGAAGCGATAGGAACGGTTACGATTTGGAAGATGTGAGAAAAAGGGATACATGTCTGTACAAGTAGGAGCGCAGCAAGCAATGTAAAGATGTTTGTCAGCTGTCAGATCTCACCATCATGATTCCACTGCCCAACAACAAGTCTGACGTGAGAGCGGTCACGGATCTTTCGTCCCACCGGCAGTCGTATGTCCATAGTTTGAGCGAACCTCGCAAGGCTGCCATATGCAGAAGTGGCACTAATAAGAGGAGGTGTTGAAGGTACTGACTGGGTTTGGCCTGCCGATGCGGTATCGTGCATCACCTCGGCACAGAACCGTGTCCATTAAGGTATTGAATTACGACCCCTTACATGTATAGATACAGTGCTTGATCGTCATACACGTATCTACACTCGCGCCACTTGACCTCATCCTGCACGATACCACTATGGCGCTAGCCCTCGACCTGTCCTCAAAGCGCCAACGAAAGCCCTCCGATTACCCATACCACGAAGAATACCGGACTCGCTGGTACTTCCAATCCCTATCAACAGGCTACTGTCCTACATAAACATGTATAATAAAACTATGACCAGGGCCGACAACGACCAATTCTCCCACCTCAACAACCCCATCTACGGCATCCTCATCGACTCCATAATAAACTCCTACCTAATCACTCAACTTCCCCATCCTTACTCACCCCAACACTCCCCTTTCGTCGGGCTCGTGGCGAATACGTATTGTGATTACTTCGGCAGCTGCCAGTACCCTGGCGTGCTAGATGTGGGGCTTAGGGTCGTGAAGGTGGGGAGGGGGAGCGTCATGTACGAAGTCGCGTTTTGGCAGGGGGAGGGAGGGGTTAAGGTGGTGGGGGGGTGAGTTGAACTTTCTATCCAGGGTGAGTGAAGGGACGAGATGGGGGCGTGCTAATGAGTGTGTGTGGCAGGTTCGTGCAGATATGGGTGAATCGAATTACGAATAAAGTAGAGGGCGAGGGCGTGCCGAAGAGTATTCGGGAGGGTATCACGCCGCTGCTGAAGGGCAGTGAGCAAGACCCCAGCATGTCAAGTAGCAGGAAGTCCGACGACGACACGCCTCTAAGTAAAACAGCAAAGCTGTAAACCCCACCCCCTCCCATCTCAAGCCGCAGCCTCCACCGCCTTAACGCTCAAATCCTCCTTCTTCACCCTCCCCAGCCCCTCCTTTCCATAATAATCCATGCGATACCTCCCCTCCTTCTCCCAACCCTCTCTTTGTCCCAGCACAACAAGCGCCTCATAAGGCGTCAACAACGGTCTCGCGAAAGCATACCCCCAGTCTATGCTCAGCCTCGGACAAGCAACCTGCACCCAACACTCCACATCTGGCATCGTGGCCAGCTTGCCAGGGAAGATTTCGCTAAGCAGCAAATTGACGTACGGTATGCCACGGTCTCGCAAGTGGTTTTGGACTAAAGTGAGGGTGTGCGGATTCCCTTGCCGACCAAGGGAGCCGAGGATCAAACCCCACTTCTTCGCAGTCCGCGCGCCGGCGAGAGCTTTACTGCGGTCCGTGAGGAGGGTGTCGTGGTCGTAGACTTCGTGCGTGAGTCGCTGGGAGTAGGGATCATATCTGTAAGCCGGGATTTTGGGGTTGTGGATCATCGCGCTTTCGAGATGGAACCTCCCGTCGCCCAGGTAGAGGATACAGTCTACGTTCTCCTCTTTGGTGAGGTGTGGGGACGTGCAGCCGAGGATCTCACCCTTCGATAGCGGCGCGATCTGAGGGATGAGGATGTTGTAGCCTGCTGCGCGGAGTTGGGGAGCGGTGCCGTGGAGCGTAGCGTTGAACTGAATCGTGCCGACCATGGCTATCGTGCTGCCGGGCTTGAAGTTTCGCTCGATCGTTGCTAGTAAATGCGGTACGTCAATGCCGATGTCTACGAAGACGTACAGTGTCTGGATTTGTGTCGTCGTTACGGGGATGAGACAGCTATGTGCGTAGTGGATCAGCATATCGCAGCCGAGCGCACGCGCGGTGTAGTCGTCTATACAGCAGGCGCCGTAGGTCACGTCGCCCATGATCAGGTATGTCGTGTTCGGGCAGAACTGCGTGAGGATGTCTGAGATTGTCGTGGCGAAGAGGAGGAGGCCTTCGGGCATTTGCAATGCTATTTTCTGCGCGCCAGATGTGCGGATGCGGTGGATAGTTTTGTGCAGCTCAAAATTGTAGTTCTTCGGTAAGAGAGCGATAGATTCGTTGATCGCGACATCGTGGAGAATTGAATCGGGGACGTTGTTCAGGGCGCGTGCTGGACGACGACGAGGCGCGACTGGAAGGGGAGCGTCAGCGACTTGTTGAAAGCTCGCTGGGGTGTGTGGTGGAATGCACCTTGTACTGCGCTGCTATCCTCGACCGCACTGCTGCCTTCGGCTTCTGCCCGCGCCGCAGCTTTGGCATCTGCTACTCTTCGCCCTACGAATCTCCTCTTGGGTGTCTTCACCGCCATGTCCTCTTCTTTCTCGAAGCCTGTCGAGACATCGGGTCCAAGGTCCGCGATGGCTCTGTCTTCCTCCATGCTTGCTGCTCCTTGTGGAGTCCCGCTTCTCGCGCCACCAGCCTACTAGTGACCTAAGCTCGCTGATATCACCTTTGTGATTACGTCTCGGGATGTATCGCAGACGCAGCAAGGTGAAAAGTCCAGAACTGCTGCAACGACAGAGGTATTTCGCTCAGTATGTCTGATCAGACGTTGGTGTGACGGCCGTTGCAGCTGATAGAATAGGAGTGGTCTGATAATCAGTCTCCGCAAGTCATCTGGTATGCGCAAGGACGACTCTCTACCAGCTGCGACTTCTGTGACGATAGACTACCATATAGTGCCACGTGAAGATGCATATTCGAGGCGCTCGGTCCAGGCGTAACGGTTTCTGACATCGCGAAGCTGAACCCTGTGGCGTAGTTGAACCTACTATACAGTCTGTAATCTACCTTGTGGAATCACCTAACGGCCATACTCCTCCACATATACACGTATCATCGTGGCCAACGATTGACCAGTAGCTGAGCATCCTTCACGGCTGTCGCAATGGCTGATCTCACTATTTATGCATCTGCACCACCTTGCCGGAAGACACTTTGTCAACACGCTTGGGGACCCGTGGCGCGTGTGGTGACATGCCTGCGGATGGTGGAGAAAGAGCTGGGATGGGTAATGTATTTCGGGTAGCGTTGAGACACAACATGCTGACGTTACGCGCTTCCTCGGTGCCGGCCCTCGTACAGCGTGAACAATGAGTGTGTGTTGCCTGCGGTATTTTGCACACAGTAGTATGCAGGATGGATGTTGCTAGGTCGTTATGGCCGTCGCTGCGCCGAAGATGCAGCGACGGCAGCGTGAAGTAAACTTTTCTCCGCGTTGCCCGATGACAGCGTTGTCGTGACCGCGTGACGACTCCAGCTTCGGCTTTCCCACTCACGGATTGCCTGGTCATGCTGTGCTGGTGCCATTCGCAGTGTGAGCAATCTAGGATACAACAACAAGGAGTGGCGAACAGCAGAAGACATTGCGTGGACGATTGGTGTGGAGCCGCATCTCTCAAGGACGGGCGAGCACAGACCTATGCTGCACCCCTTCTTTGGACAGCACGAGTAGAGACTTGTGCTACGCGAGGCCCGACGCCCATTCTCACACAAGACACACACCTCCCACCCTCATCGTCGCTGTCTCTCCCATCACCGCCGCCATATACCTCCCACCTCTCCTCTCCGCCGCTGTTGCTGCTCTTCCCAACACAACTCGCCTCACCTGCGCCTCACCGCAGCGCCCCCGTAACACGCGGCCGACCGACGCTCTTTCGGGACCTGCATAAGCCTGAATTATTCCTGGCTGACCACAACAACACAACTGTCAATCCGCCTGACTGCCTGACTGCCTGACTGCGCACGGCTGGACCACTCGCGCTGACAATACACACATTCGCTTGACTTGCGAGTGTGGACGATCCACTACACAACACAACACACATTCACTGAAACCACACTCGCGTCATCAGAACTGCAGTACAGACTCGGTAGCGCCCATCTCCCCCTTCTTCCACACTACTCCGCCCGGCCTGCGGAACAGTGATGGACAACGACCCTTCTCTCCCGCCGCCAAGGCACGCGCCACCTCACATCCGACTGAACTCGGGGAGTGGTGACCTTCTCAATATCGACCAACAACAACAATCCGATTCACAGTCGCGGCCACAGACTGCACGGCAGCCTTCGTCGCGGTCACTCACATCCGCAGGCGCCGTCCAGGCACCGCGGCCAGGCACAGCGGGCTCGCTACGGCAGCCGGGCGTGTATGACAATCAGGGGCCACAGGAGTCGGCTGAGCTGTTACTGCCACCGCGAAGAAACAAGACGAGACGGTTCCGCGATGAGGACAGTCCGACGGCAAGTGGCTTCAACTCGCGAAGAACGTCATGGTCATCGGAAAGTGCAGGAAGCAGAGACAGTCGGTATGGCGGGCCATTCGCATCACCGTTCGATGACTCCAGAGCACCTTCAAGAGCAGGCAGTGACGAGGATGGTGTGAACACACAGACTGTGAGTGAGAAGTACAACATCTTGCCTTCTGCGGGCTTGCTGCTTTTCCCGGAAGATGTGGAGAAGGATGACTACCTGCACAACCCGGACCCAAACGAAAAGGAGAAGCTGGACTGCTCAGACCTGTTTAGTAAGCGTGGACTGGTGAATGTTGGCGGCCTGGCGCTCATCACGCTCGGTGTGTTGATTCTGTTTATTGGATACCCGATATTGTAGGTGCTTGCCGTTGAACAGCGGGCAAGATTTGCAGTGTGCTAACGGGAAAATGCAGAACGTTCGTACAAAAGGCCATAAAACCCGCGGGCTCGGACTTGTGCAAACTGGATCCGAACTGCCTCGATGGGAATGCGCCAACGCTGAAGAACGTCCGGACGGGTTTGATAGATCCGGATACGCCGAAGAGTGCAATGTCGCGAAAAGATACAAATGGTAAAACACAGCAGTTGGTTTTTAGTGACGAGTTCAATGAGGATGGACGGACATTCTACCCGGGCGATGATGCTTACTGGACGGCCATGGATTTTTGGTATGGCGCTACGCAGGATTTGGAGGTATGCATTAAATACAAGGCGCTGTGAGTACACAGGTGGAAGTGCTGACTCTTCACACAGTGGTACGACCCTGATGCTGCAACGACCAAAGACGGCCTTCTCACACTCAAATTCGACGCCTTCCAATCCCACAATCTCAACTACAGGTCTGGCATGTTGCAATCCTGGAATCAAATGTGCTTCAAGGGAGGCTACATGGAGGCTGCGATCTCACTCCCCGGACGAGGAGACACAATCGGGTTCTGGCCTGGTTTCTGGGCCATGGGCAACCTCGGCCGACCAGGCTATCTATCAACAACCGACGGCATGTGGCCGTACAGCTACCACGATGAATGCGACGTCGGTGTGACCTGGAATCAGTCCGACCCAGACGGTCTCAGCAGTCTCCCGGGCATGCGCTTGCCAGGCTGCTCCTGCGAGGGCGAAGACCACCCTTCCCCGGGTATCGCCCGAAGCGCGCCCGAGATCGATGCGCTGGAGGCTTCCGTCGGGCATCTAGACGCGAACAACCAAGTCGGCTCGGCGTCACAGTCGTTTCAAGTCGCGCCATTTGACCTCTTGTGGCGGCCCAACACGGACGCCATTGAGCTGTACGACTCGAAGGTCTCGGCTATGAATTCCTACCAGGGAGGCGTGTACCAGCAAGCTCTGTCTACGGTAACGCTGCTGAACAATAACTGGTATGACGGCAAAGCATACCAGAAGTACGGCTTCGAGTATACCCCCGGCGCGGACGGATATATTCTCTGGAATGTCGGCGATGTGGATACGTGGAAAGTCACTGGCGCCGCTACGGGGCCGAATGGCAATGTCGGACAACGCGTGATTCCCGAGGAGCCTTTGGCATTAATTCTCAATTTCGGCATGAGTACCGGGTTCGCTGAGCTGAATTTGACTGGTCTTGCGCCGCTCATGCCCGCGACGATGCGGATCGATTATGTGCGTGTTTACCAGGGCGATGGGGATGAGTTGACTTGTGATCCGGCGGGATATCCGACGACGCAGTATATTGCGAATCATGGGGAGGCGTACACCAACCCTAACCTGACGCACTGGTAAGTGGAGCTGCACGATAACTGGATTTTGGGTGATTGCTGACATTAGCGCAGGGACAAAGCGGGTTACAGTTGGCCTCAGAACTCGTTTGTCGATCAGTGCTCGACTAGCACGAGCTCGGGCAAGAACAAGGAGAGGAAGATGGCGCATAAGGCTAAGAAGGCGAAGCGGTCGTGGGTTCCGTGGCGATGAGACTGAACTCAAGGCTTGTACTTTGCAAGTCTGCAGCACGACGTTGGATATCGACTTCCTACGCCAGCTCCCACGCTTCACGTACACTCGACCCTCCGACCTCGCCCCACGACCCTGCTTGTGCTGCATAGCCCGGCGCTCCCCACCTTTCGCTCCAGGTGTCTGGCATCCTCCCGGCGTTCTCTCTGCTGTTACAACGCGATCGGTATCGCGGACGAAGAAATCAGAGCAGAGCTAATTTCTTGCATATATATATCGGACTCAATTGAGAGAGTTCTGGTGTTGATAGATTGTGTGCTTTGCGGGCGGACGGGCGTGTTGGACTCGGCGAGGCGTATGGAGTGCGGGTACATGGCATAGAGGAGATGGGCTGGGAAGATGGGAAGGGGTATGTAGTCTATATGAAGCTGAGGAGGTGTATGAAATATCCAATAAGTTCAAAAGTCAACCATTGTCTCCATTGTATCTGCGGAGTGGCGTTTGATGAAGCGGATAAACTGTTTCGCCTGAACGCCGAGGTAATGCACTTCACGATGCGCGTTTCTCCGCATCTCTCCTCGATTGCAACAGCCATCCTTCCATGCCTGAGCTCCCATGACCAGCGTGACCACTCCCACAGTCTACTAGCTTCCTGCCACTCTCATTCAGCCATGCGTCACCCTTGTGCACGCTGCTTGGAGCTGGCCATGGTCCTGTAACTGACTAGTGCCTGCTCGGTCGCGTGTCGCCGTCCCCACCTCAACTCGGAGCGCTATGCTCGACAACAATGATCCGCGCTGTTAAGTATGCAATTCTTTCTTGAACTCACCGCTTTCCCTCTGGTATCTCTTCAGCATTGGTAGCATTGAGGGTGTTGCCGAATTACACCGCGAACTACACCCGCGCATCACCATGGCGCAAGAACGCATTCCCGAGGCCGGTGCGCCTCATGATATGGACAAGAAACACGCGTCGCCACTTCGCACATCCTCAGTCGAAGCAGCAGCACACACGGAAACCTCCGAGCAGACGACCCTCAACGCGAAGTCAGCCTCCGACAAAGAACACAGCATGACTCTCATGCAAGGCATACGCCTGTACCCCAAAGCCATCGCCTGGTCCCTCCTAATCTCCACTTGCATAGCAATGGAAGGCTTCGACCTCGCGCTCGTCAACAACTTGTACGGATTTCCGCAGTGGAACCAGAAGTTCGGGACTTTGCAGCCGGATGGTAGTTTTTCGGTTTCGGCTGCGTGGCAGAGCGGATTGAGTAATGGAGCGAATGTGGGCGAGATTATTGGGTTGATTTTGAATGGGTTTGTGAGTGAGAGGTTTGGGTATAAGTGGACTGTTGTGGGGTGTTTGACTCTGATCATGGGGTTTACGGCCATCTTTTTCACGGCGAATTCGTTGGCGCAGTTGCTTGTAGCGGAGATACTATGCGGTATTCCTTGGGGAGTATTCCAGACGTTGACAATCAGCGTGAGTTTCCTCGCCGACGTCTTCACTACGTCTCATGACCACTCTCACTGACAGCACTTTGCAGTACGCCTCCGAAGTCTGCCCTGTAGCTCTGCGCGGCTACCTAACCACCTACGTCAACTTCTGCTGGGGCCTCGGCCAGCTGATCGCGATCGGCGTCATCAAAGCAATGCTCAACCGCAACGATCACTGGGCCTACCGCATTCCGTACGCCCTACAGTGGATGTGGCCTGTCCCCCTCGCAGTAGGCATAGCCTTCGCCCCGGAGTCGCCCTGGTGGCTTGTCCGCAAAGGTCGCATTGCCGACGCCAAGGACTCGCTCCTCCGCCTCACTTCCTTAAACCGTGAAACTGATTTCGATGCCGACGAGACAGTCAGCATGATGGTGCACACCACGCGTCTCGAAGAGAAGTTGACGTCCGGCGCCTCCTACCTCGACTGCTTCAAGGGCGTCGATCTCCGCCGCACGGAAATCGTCTGCATGGTCTGGGCCATGCAGAACTTATCGGGTAACAGCTTTTCAAATTACAGCACTTACTTCCTGCAACAAGCCGGCTTGGACCCCTCGACTTCATATTCCTTCGCGATGGGCCAGTACGCCATAAACATGGTCGGCGTCTTCGGCGCCTGGGGACTCATGAGCGCTGGCCTCGGCCGGCGAACGCTGTTCCTTTACGGACTCTGTGGACTCTGCTTAATGCTCTTCATCATGGGGTTCCTCGGACTCGTCCCCGCTTCCCACCGGGATCAATCCGCGCTAGCCACAGGCTCCATAATGATTGTCTGGGCGGCCGTGTACCAACTCACCGTTGGCACCGTCGCCTACTCTCTCGTCGCCGAACTCTCAACGCGCCGTCTGCAAATCAAGACTGTCGTTCTAGGCCGCGGGCTATACGTCATAGTAGGTATCGTCTGCTCGGTCCTTACGCCTTACATGATCAATCCCACGGCGTGGAATTGGGGGAACTACACTGGTTTTTTCTGGGCCGCGAGCTGTGCGCTATGCATTGTGTACTCTTACTTCCGCTTGCCGGAGCCGAAGGGGAGGACGTTCGCGGAGCTGGACGTGTTGTTTGAGCAGAAGGTTCCTGCGCGGAAGTTCGCGAAGGCTAGTGTGGATGTGTTTGCGGGGGAGGGCGAGAGGGGGGCGAGTACGGGATCGGATTATGGGACGACGGCGGTGGGTAAGGATGGGGAGGTGAGGTGAGAGGTGCTTGGTTCACGGGGCATGGGTTCGAAGGGTGTTGATGATACCGCGAGGATGTACATAGCGTAATGTAATGAGCTTCACATTGAAGTCTCTGACTTTCGGCCCATGGTCTCAGTACGTAGTTGGCGAGACAGTATGCGATTGTATGCGGCTTATTCCGACCTTGATTTGAGCTCGATTGGCCGCATAGTAGCTGCGATGTCGTCGCTACCGTGAGTTTATGCTCCACTTCACAAAACCGACCTGAAGTTCACAATTACTTGAGCGATTTGCACACCAAACACGGCGCAGAAGTCATTGCAACAGAATTCTGGACAATAGCGTTGATTCCTGGAACAGCCACTCGCCTGTGAGTGATAGATCAGAGACAATTCGTGACCTTCAGGCTGCGACGATGGCTACATCAACTCCAGTCCGTGAGTGGCGGAAAGAAGTCAAAGGCGTCGAATACCTCATCTCGACGTCCATCGACTTGCTGGACTTGGACATGATCAACAATGCCTTTGAGAGCGAGGAGATGTACGTGCGTACACGTGCTCCGTGTTCAGTCTCCCCATCATCGAATCTGACGACTCACAGTGGGCCAAACGCCTCGACATCGATACCCTGAAACTCATGCTCCAACATTCAACTACGCTAGGCGTCTACGAAGTCCCTCCTGCTATTCCTGAACCAGCCACCGTCTCCGAGCCATCCACACCCCGGACCCCCTCTCCATCAATAGTTGGCCCATCACCAGCGGCACCGAAGCAAATCGGCCTCGCGCGCTTCATCACAGACCACGTTTCCACGTGCTACCTGACGGACGTCTACATTTCCCCTTCTCACCGGGGTCTAGATCTAGGCAAATGGCTTGTGGCCTCTTGTGGGGAGGTGATTGATAGTATGCCCGCGCTTCGAAGGGCGTTTTTGGTAGCTACGCCGGGGAAGGGCATGGCGTTTTATGGTAAGGAACTGGGGTTTTGGGACGCGAGTGAGGAGAGTGGGAAGATTGCTGTTATGACGAGACGAGGGTTTGCGCTGTGAGGGGTACTAATGGGGAGATCTCTAGTGGAACGTGAGAGATGGTGGCGAGTTCATGACGGTGTGGGGTCGATTGAGATTAGATGACGAGGCCATCTGGCGCAGCAGTGTCCTCTACGACGACTTGCGTGCCGTATACCTTGATCGGTATCCCGATCTCCCACGTCTCGCCATCCAGCCGTTCTTTGGCGAGCATGGTCACGCCCCTTTCGTCGCTGCCAACCTCCTCCATCAGCCCCTGTTCACCCTTCTCCTCCCCTTCCACCTCGCGCGCAGTCGTGAACTCGATCTTCAGTCTCCAATTTAGACTCACGCCCGTAGTCTCGAACGTCGGCGTCGCATTCGTCGGCACAGTAAGATTGAACGTGATGTACTTTGCGAACAGCGTCGTCTCACGAATCGAGGCGTGAATCTTGTGCGTCACGCGTTGAATCGAGCTTGCACTGCGCAGAGCGAGCGAGGGGTCAACGCGCTCTCCGCTTTCGAGCTCAATCAGAAGGCCGTAAGTCGGTACCAGGGGTGGTAAGCTGGGATCAGAGGCCGGACTGAAGTCTAGACGGCCTGTCATGGCTTCACCGAGTCTGCAAGCTGGTCGCAGTAGTGTCAGGACGGCGACGGGTTGGCCAGCGCGCGCGATGTTGAAGCGGTTTGGAGACTGGGCTGTGGGCGATGAGGTCTGATTGGCACGGAGAAGGGCGAAGTCGATGTACTCTCGCGTGCTGGCAGTAGGTGGCGAATCATTGGGCAAACTGTCGACTCGGTTGAGGTTTGGAGAGGTGGGCGATGTGGGGGAGAGCAAAGCACCATGTTGGTCGGTCTCGGAAGTGCTGGCTAGTAACCGGTCGGCATAGCGTAGAAAGTCCTCCAGACCTTGCTGTGGCGGCTTGGCCTTGTTCGATGACTCTTTCGACGGGAAAGGAGGGAAGTCAAGGCTCCCAGGAGTCGTGTACTCAGGACTACTGACCGATTGTGAACGGGCTGAGTCTTGCAAGAAGATGTAGGGTGACATTAGGTCGTGACCAAGGATCTCCCCTCGGCGGTCGACGCTGCCTAGCACCCTAAATGGCACCTCGATCTGTCTGACTACTTGACCGCCTGGTCGCTGCAGACCAAGCACAAGGTTATAGTCCACTTTGATCGCTCTACCGCGATGACTTGGCGGCAACCCGCGAGGAAGTGCGAAGCGGTAGTGGTAGCTTCTACTTTCTCCAAGCGCAAGCCTGAGATCTACGAATAGCAGTGTCTGAGGCGTCGAGAGCAACGGGACCGTCTTCAAGCTCGCGGTAGCTTTCATCTGCGCCATCGAACTGCTTTCATCGCTGCCTAGCAATCCACCTATGGACTCGCCGATGCTACCCCAGCTGAGTGCGCCGAACATGCCGGAGGTGCGCCTTGAGCGTTCTACTCCGATGACGCCTCCACTACCCTGCACACCTTTGCGCTTGACTTCCTCAAAGGGCGCCGCGTTAACTAGACTGCCGTCCAGCGTGAAGTGTCCTGCTGTCTGCGCATAGCCCATCATCAACGTCTCCGGCTCGGTAGGTTTGTTGTCCTGGCCTGGAACCCGAGATCGTGATGCCTGTCGCGAGTGTGGTTGTGATAGAAGTCGACCAGTGGCATGACTCTGATTCGGCAGCTCGGACACTATGGTCTCATCGCTATGGTTGCTCATGCTGTAAAACTCGCCACTACTCCGTGGCGTGCCTCCCGCCGAAGACTCTGACATGACCCTCTGTATCGGGTTCGATTTGCCGAGAGTGCCTGGGTAACCCTCCACTGGACGCGGAGAGGTCCCTCGATACTGTCCAGAATGCATGGTAGAAGGACTCCGCTTCGGCTTCGACACCTCATCCGGTGACATCGGGCGCGCTTCCACCGCCTGTCGCGAGGGAAAGGAGAAGTCCGGCACTATAGGACCATTAGAGCCAGTACTTCGACACTGAAATCCCTGCCCTCCAAGATTTGGCGTGCTATTCGCTGAGACGGTGCCAAATCGCCGCCTTGCAGGCCTAAGCGACGCATCGTTGCCCTCTCCCTCAGCTAATGCGGGCGGCGTGCTAGATTCATACAGCGGTGACGGCTGTCTGGGAGTGACCGCTGTGCCATTTGCGCTCGTCGCTGCTAGCGGCAATGGAGGCGGCTTCGACGAGACCTGTAGACTCGCGCTTCGCATGTGTCCGTTACTGGGCTTCCTGCCTTGACTAGTCACCATTGGTGGTGTACGATCGCCCGGCGCTTCGCTCCCAAGTGACATGATCGATAGTGAGCGTCCATGATAGCCCTTTGTCGCGTTGGCAGTCACCGGTGTGCGAGTCTGTAGTGGTGCGCTTCGCAGGGGAGCGTTGTACAGCCCAGCTTTCGACGGGGCGCTCACCACACTAAGTGACAGCGCCGGGCGATGTCCTCGACTGTTCGAAGGCGCCCTGGTAGCTGCTATCGAAGGCGCCCTCGCAGCCTGTGTGTTCGTTGGTGCCACTGACGACCTCCTGCTGCTCTGGGCCGCTCGAGTGTCTCCTCCTGGTGACTTTGCGCCATGGTGCGCCTCATCCTCCTGCTTAATCGTAGAGGCTATATTCCTGAATGTGATAATACACTCGATCTCGTCGCCGGCGTACACACTCGAGTCCCTCCATTGCACGAATGCGCGGATGTTCGAGGTGGGTGGTGGAGGAGGCATGTTTGGGAAGCAGCTACGGGCTGCGGAGTTTCAGGTGCGGTCATGGTGGTATGTGGTCGACTGACGGAGCATATCTGGTTGCTTCGAAAGCTGTGTGTCGGCGGACATCGACGTGGTCCAAGTTATACATTACGAGAAAGTATGCACATTGGAGTGGAAGTATGACGGATTGCATTAGCTGGAGCTGAGGTGCCAACACCACCGAATGTTGACCAATGCGCGGGGACTGATATATCAACGCGAATATATGTTACTACAGTAGCTACAGTATCTTGGCATTCAGTGTTGCCACCGCGACATCCTCCATACTCTCAAACGGTACATCCTCACTCCTCGGCCGCGACCTCATCCCGCCCTTCTTCCAAGCCGGCTTTGCTGCAGGCTCGCCCTTAACGCTCCCTACACCCATCTCCCTCCACTTCTTCGGCGGCCGCTCGCCTCCTTCAGCCATGGCAGTCCACTTGCGCACACCGCGACGCTCCCAACGCTCTGCGCGATCCTCTCGCTCCGTCTCATTGGGCTGCCACTTGCTCCTGAGGATGCGCCTAATGTTCTCGGGCGAGACGGCGAATTGCTGCGACAAGGTCGCGGTGTTGTAGGTATTCGGATCGGAGGAGTGCAACGTGCGTATGCCCTCCAATGTATCTGGTGACAGCCTCTTCCGAGGAGACCATGTAGCGTCGCCGAACTTTGCCGTCAATGCAGCTTTCTGCACTTGCCAGGGCTCTTTCTTCCGACGTACTGGAGCAGGTGGCTCCTTTGTCGCAGTCTTCGTGCTCGGACGCACTGACTGACCTGGCTTCCTCCTCTCGCGCGCTTTCGTCGAGATAAAGTCTCTCTCGACGATCCCAGGTGACCCAGCCAAGTCGACATCTTCAGATGTGTCTGATCCTTCCATGCCACCGATTTTGTCCAGCACGCTCGCGGTCCGATCCTCCTCCGTCTCCTCGCTGTCACGTAGAGAGGCCGAAGGCTTGTAAGTCCCAGCAGCGATTCGTCTCTGTTTTCGCCCAAGCCGATTGAGCTGCTTTCGTGCCGCAGATGATAGCAGTCCCTTGTCCGGTATAGACTCGGTCTTTTGTTCGGCAGCGTCCACTCCCACGTCACCGATGTGTTCGGCGTTCTCGTCTACCACAGGTGCCTCAACTAGGGCTTTCGCAGCCTCTGGATCGATGAGCTCGACCTCCGCATGCCAGTCCTCGCCGGCCAATGCGCTACTGTCGGCTTTCGCAGCCCCATCGTGTAGTGCCTTCTCTACGTCCGTGCTGCCTTCAAGACTTCGCCCCTGGGCGTCTGCCAACCCCTGTTGTGCGAATGGCACGAGATCGTCACCAGTCCTCACACTTTCGATCGCTGTAAAACGTGGTCTAGAATTTGCGAATGCTCGTCTTCCAGATCCAGGTCGGCGCAGTGAGTGTACGCGCTGTTGGCGCAATATGATGCCGGCAAAGTCCGAAATGAACCTCTCGAGCGCTCTCGTTGTGCAGGCGCACTTATGCATTACAGCTTGATGTTGGTGCATCTCAGTCATCTGGCGCAACACTCCCTTGTTCGTCTCAGAAGTATGGTGGACCGTGCTTCCCGCGCCGCAATTGACATGTGCAATGAATGTACAGCAGCTCTTCCTTCCTCGGGCCTCCTTTACTTACCATGTCAATGGGGATAATACAAATGCCAGCACGACTCGGGTCAACACACTTTCCATGGAATTGTCTTGTGCTAATTGGGCATATCAGGTAGGGATCAGATCTTACAACACAGCATTCACACCGCATTGAACAGCAATCCATCCGACCCCAAATGCTGAGTGCTGCGTGATGCAGGTAGTGGACTCTTCCATCCGGTTACCGGGAAAGGTCTCCCAGTTGCAATGGCTACCTTACTACGCGGTCTAGTAGCACTGAGCGCGACCTGCCCGAGGTATGAGCTTACAAATGGAGAGCTTCCTCCGTTCCTATAAGCGGGGCATTCAAGAATGTTTCGCCGTATCCACGGTTATTAGTCACGTTTCTTGGTGCAACCAACTCATAACTCCTACTCGTTCTTCCGTAGCTATCGGGCGACGTCTCATCTTTCCAACGGTAGCTTCCAACTAGACTGCAGCAGCACCTGAAGGTTCCCAGCCTCTACACTATCCCATTACTGCCTTAGGAGGAGTCTCGCTCTGCTCGCACTACCATCCCAACATGGCTTCCAAGGACTACAAGCCCCCTGGCCGACTCGGCGACCCAGATGCCTGTCCAGCCAATGATCCTCGTGCAAATCCGTCGATGGTGAAACAGCTCAAGGCGTTCGGAATCGATGGTCGCCAACACATGGACCATCCAGGCACCGACATCAAGGTAGTAACCCCCTTAATCAAGGCCTTCCACGATGGTACCATGGGTCTGTATGAAGCCATGGAGAACGATCGACCGAGCGATGCCAGTGATGCTGAAGTGACCATTACGGAGAAGACAATTAAAGGCGTCGACAACAACGACATCAAGCTCTACATCCACCGTTTGGCGTCGGCGAAGGGTCCGTCGCCGTGTGTCGTCTACTTCCATGGTGGCGGTATGGTCATCAACACCACGAGCAACAAAGTGCATGATCGTTGGTGTAAATCGCTTGCTTTGCAGGGCGTGGTGGTCGTCATGCCGGACTACCGCAACGCCTGGAGTGAGGGCAAGTATGACCCTTTCCCTGCTGGGCTGAATGACTGCGCGTCTGCAACGCAGTATGTTCACGCCAACAAAAGAGAACTCGGTATTTCGCACCTGATTCTGCACGGTGAGAGTGGTGGTGGCAACCTGTCGATTGCCACAACGCTGAAAGCAAAGAGGTATGACGCTTCCGATAGATCCTGCATCTCAACACGTACTGATACATGATTGAAAGAGACGGCTGGCTCTCCTCGATCTCCGGCGTCTACGCAGTAGTCCCCTACATCTCTAACGGCTACGGCTGGTCCGATGCCGAGAAACTCGCCGCCCTCCCCTCTCTAATCGAGAACGACGGCTACTGGCTCTCCGTAAACACCATGGCCGCGCTAGGCCACTACTACGGCCCCAAAGATGTCAGGAACCCGCACGCCTGGCCCTACCACTCCAAGATCAAGGACTTAGAAGGCTTGCCGCCTTTCGAGCTGGCCATGGATGAGCTTGATCCATTACGGGATGAGGGTATGGCGTTCCATCGGATGCTGCTCAAGGCTGGTGTGACGAGTAAGGCGCATGTGAATTTGGGGTGCGTGCATGGGAGTAGTCTGATCTTCAGGAAGGCGATGCCGGAGCTGAATGAGACGGCTGTGAGGAGTATTGTCAGCTTTGCGAAGAGCGTTGCTCCGAGTTTGGAGGTTGAGATTGGTGGATTGAAGCTATGAGCTTATCTTGTACGAGATGGACGCTGAAGTGTTCCGCATAATCATACGTCGATTTGTATGCGAACATTGACGTGGCCCCCTTGGCCGTGCTCGATGGAAACGCGTCACTGACGCGTCGCGTGATCACTCGGCCTCTTTAGCCCATGTCCAACCTTGCCTTGTCCTTCATCATTCGAGAACAATATTTGCCGCGGTCGCGAAGTACATGTGAATGATGCAGCTCTCATTTCACGCTGCCAGTATTGCTCGTGCTTCAATACTGTCCACAGTTACCGGTGCCTGCGCACATGCAGACAGCCGATCTCGCACCGCTCATCGGGGCTTGAAGCGCTGTAGTCATGCTCGCATCCTAACAACGACGAGTCCATTTTCCTCTCGCTGCGTGCTTCACATACCTTTCCTACCTCCTCGCTTTCTCTACACAGGTTTATATGGTTGAGAGCAACTAATAAACGCGACGAGCGTAGTAATATACATGGCGGACTCAACGAAGCTCTATGTAGCCGAAGCTTATGCTCACACCTTCGCGACCAATCTACTCGCGGCCAATGGCGTCTCTCGAGAGGATGCCGCACTAATTGCAAAGTGCCTTGTAGCGGCAGATCTACGAGGCATCGACACACATGGCATCAATCGCCTGCCATCGTACTTGGCTCGCGTCAGACAAGGCGTCTTGGATCCCACAGCACGACCGACACTCGTCGAAGCTACGCCAGTAGTGGCACAAGTCGATGCCCACAACTCCTTTGGCTTCGTGGCGTCTTCAATGGCAATGTCTCACGCTTGCACAGTCGCCCAGACTTACGGCATAGGTATGGTGAGCGTCAAGCATAGCAACCACTTCGGCATGTCAGCATGGCTGGTTCAGCAGGCTCTCGATGCTGGTATGATGTCCTTGGTCTTCACGAACTCTTCCCCAGCATTGCCAGTCTGGGGCGGACAGGAGAAGCTCATGGGTGTCTCACCTATCGCCTGTGGTGCGCCTGGGGGTCCAGCAATGCCTCCGTTCATCTTGGATATGGCACCATCTGTTGCTGCGCGAGGCAAGATTCACAAGGCTCTTCGACGCGGTGAACAAATCCCCGAGGACTGGGCTTTGGATGCCGATGGTCAACGAACGACGGATCCTGCAGCAGCTCTGCAAGGTGTCATGCTGCCCATGGGTGGACCCAAGGGTAGTGCATTGGCAGTCATGATGGACGTCTTCTCCGGCGTGCTGTCAGGCTCGGCATTCGCAGGCGGCGTCACGAATCCCTACGATCCGTCGAAGCCAGCGAACGTAGGTCACTTCATTGTTGCTATGAAGCCGGATCTGTTCATGGATCTGGCTGAGTTCAAAGAGAGAATGCAAGTGCTGTACCGTAAAGTTGTGGGGTGTGAGAAGATGGCTGGTGTGGAGAGGATCTACTTTCCAGGCGAGCTAGAGCAGATCGAGGAGGCGAAGCGAAGACGAGAAGGTATTCCGCTCGTGCAATCTGAAGTCGACGCGCTCAACGGCGAAGCAGCCAAAGTCGGTGTGGAACTGCTCAAGACAGAAACTGCGACGCAATGAAGAAGGTCAAGCGATGCTCTGAGGGACTTTGACATCGTGATCGCTCCAGAGTCTCAAGATTCCTCGAAATCTACATCCAGGCCATTGGAGTCAAGACGTGATTCCCACTCATCAGCGGCGCGCGTCGAACAATGGGTAGCACACTTCCCGAACCTGGACAGCGAAACCCCTACCATCTACTTTGTCTCGGCATACCTGCAGCTTGACCACTCTGGAGCGTCAAGAACGGCTTGGAGATCTGCACGCTACTGTTATGGTTGCACGTACACTTCGACAGGACCTCGGAGAGGTCTCCTGTTTGCGACCTCTTCCGAGCTTACGGTCTTGCACTTCATGTTGATTCTGGCACGAGTGGACTAGACTGACAGTAATGCAGCGGAGAATACTCAGTCCGCCTTGTCGCACCGCTAGTATCGTCTCGCGATGGAGGTATATCCAATCATGGCGCATGATGGCTGGCGTTGAACCGGCAGTGTGGGTAAGACTACAGCCAAGACACTGCCACATCCTACAGAATCCGACGAGGCGTTCCTCGACCAGTATGGAGCAAGCAGTCGTGCTGACTGTTGAGATGCAGGCTTGCCTGTCGTCTACGCAAAGCGGCGATTGACGGCCAAGCGACGGCGGAGTGACGTTGCGTGCCAAGGAAATTTCGGTCGGCGATGACCCGATCTATGCCCGACTGGACCACGAGACTCACTTTGCAATCCCACGTCAACACTATTGGCCATGCGGTCCTGGTAAGATTCGAGGAGAGATCGACACACCGCGCAATGGAGGACCATACCTTGTTGCAGGCCATGTGACTTTGTGTACGACGTGCCCTGCCCACCAATTTACACCATCTAATCTGAGGTGCCTGCTGATGCACAAGATACTTCGACTCAACCTGTTGTGCCAGCTCGTCGCGCGTGCAAGCCTCTCATCAAGCAGAGCAAGCCCGCCTCGAGAGACTTTTTACGAACTTCAGCCAGTGCTTCTTCACGTGCATCGGCGGAGCTTCTCTGCAAATCATAGTATGCAGACGGAGCTTCTCCGCCTTACGCTCTTGGCACCTCCTGGGCATTTCCTGGGCACTGTTGATCTCTCACGCTGGCTTTTGTCCGGTCCTGCATGTTGCGATTTCTCCGTCGTTTGATCCTTCGGATAACTCCGTACGCTACGCAGTTATCTATATGCCAAGTGCTGCAATACGAGAACGGTAGATACCTACACTTTACTTGGCAGTAATGGGGACCTGGAGTTGCTTGGTGGAGTACATGAACGAGGGCGCTGCACAATCCGCAAAGGCCCGCATGGTGCTGTAACCCCAGAGCGTTGTACAGGAGCGCGGGGATGGCACGAGATATATAGAGAGGGTGTGCGGCCCAGTGCAACGGTAAGTATCCTTGAGCTACCTTGGTCAGCAACACTTCCTCCTCTCCACGCTTCCGCCCCTCCCGACATAGTTCAGTACCACGTGGAACAGTCCGTGGTGGTGGTTGACCTTCTCACAACGGACCTTGACTACACTCAGTCTTGGGTGTACACTACCACACCTCCATATCTTGAGTGGTCTAATCTCTCACACGATTTGACCCAACTCCAGTCGCTTCAAGCGAGACATCAAGATGCTGTGGAACAGGAAGGGTCTCCACGGCGATGCGCCAAAGGAGGTGATCAATTGGAAGCTATGGTACGGTGTTTTCGTCTTCGGCCTCATGGGGGCCGCTCGAGGCCTCGATGAGGGTCTCATCGGCACGAGTGCGAAACAACCCAGCTTCATCAAGCTCTTCGGCCTCAGGGATCCGTCTTTGAGCAAGTTTGAGCAAGCGCAACTGCTCGGCAACATCGCTTCAATGGTACAGATGGGCAGCATCCTCGGTGCTCTCATCGCTTTCTACCTCACCGACAAGATTGGCCGTCTATGGGCAACCCGTCAGCTTTGTGCTCTCTGGGTACTCGGCATCACGATCTTCCTCTGCGCTTCAACGAACGGGAGCCTCGCCATGGTGTACGTCGGTCGCTTCATTGCGGGCGTCGGTATTGGCCAGACGACTGTCGTCGCTCCTACTTATCTTGCTGAGATTGCTCCTCGCACCGTCCGTGGTCTCGCTGTCTGCATGTTCTCCGGCTCTGTATACCTTGGTATCATGCTGGCCTACTTCGCCAGCTGGGGCAGCCGCATGCACATCTCTTCCTCGACAAATCTGCAATGGATCATTCCAAACTTGATGCACATTTACTTCGCGTCCATCATATGCGGCCTGTCATTCTTCGCGAAGGAAAGCCCGAGATGGCTCATCAAGGTTGGCCGCCACGAGCAGGCCGCGAAAAGCCTTTCGAACTTGCGCAACCTCGATCAAGATCACTGGTTCGTCCTAAGTGAGATCATGGACATCAACGACCAACTCGATCGCGAGCGTGAGGCCACTCACGGCACGACTTGGTTCGGTCCAGTCCGCGAGCTCTTCACGATCAAGACCAATCGCTACCGGCTCATGCTCTCTGTCTTCTCTCAGCTACTATCTCAGTGGTCTGGCGCGAGCTCAATCACCATCTACGCTGCTGATTACTTCGCCATGATGGGTACTACTGGTGATAACGAGGCGCTCTACGCCACCGCAATCTTCGGCGTCGTCAAATTCGTCTCGGCCATCATCTGCGCATTCTTCCTCATCGACTACATTGGCCGCAAGCGTTCGCTCATGACCGGCATTACCCTTCAATTCTTAAGCATGCTCTATATGGCGCTCTTCCTCGTCATCGACAAAGGCGTTGCCGAAGGCAACGAGGACCAAACACCATCGCAAAAGCGCGCAGCTATGGGTGCAATCGTCATGATCTACGTCTCTGGCTTCGGCTGGGCGCTTGGGTGGAACAGCATACAGTACCTGATCAACTCGGAGATCTATCCTCTTCGTCTCCGCGCCCTCGGCGGCTCCTTCGCCATGACCTTCCACTTCGTCAACCAGTACGGAAACTCCAAGGCTGTGCCTTCGATGTTCATCGGCATGACGACCGGCGGCACGATGTTCTTTTTCAGCACCATCACCGCCATCGGCCTCGTTTGGGCCTGGTTCTTCCTGCCAGAGCTGGCGAATAAGAGTCTCGAAGCGGTAGATGCGGTGTTTGCGCTTCCCTGGTATCAGATCGGAAGACGGGGCAAGGAGCTGACGCAGAACATTGGGAGTATCAATACGATTGTTAGTCAGGAGAAGGAGAAGATGGAGATGCAGGAGGATGTCAGGGAGGTGAACGATGCTAGTAGGCGAGGATAGGCTAGACAACGATGGGCCGCGGTCTACTTAAAACTATGGAGAATTGTATACACGACAGTATACAGGCACATTGACCCAAGACTTGTATGTGTACGCGTGAGATGCTCTATGCTCGAGACCGATCGGGAGTAGATGTACATACACACAAAGCGCACCGTCCTTTCTGACCAGCCCTTTGTACAGTGGCAAGGATTGCGAGACCGGAGAACTCTGCATTGGAGTCGGAGTCGGATGGTCTCGAATTGGTACATGCTACGCGAGCTATTGCTACACCCCGCCCAACGCCTCAATGACCGTCCAAGTTGTCGCCCAGCAGATGCGAGCGAACCTGCCAATGAAGGTCCATCCGTATTCCGCGTCCATGCTACCTTCGTTCCCGTGATGCCTCTTCGAACGAATGCTGTGTAGTTGAGCAATCCCGCTATGCACAACTTTTCGTTGCTCCAAACGCCTTGCAATGCTCGCTTGAAGAATAGCAACGCACGCTTAAGCAAAGCCAAAGTACTCGCTTCCGGCCGTGATGGCCGTGTACAGCTGTTGGCGCAGGTGCTCGTAACTCTCATATTCAGGTAAGTCGAGTTCTGTGATATAGAGTTAGCTTGTTTCCCAATGGATTACAGCAAGGGTAAGAACTCACGGTTGAAGCAAGTGTGACTTGTCGGTAACTTCTCCTTGCTCGAGTAATCCCGATGAATATTGAATTTCGCAAACCCGTTCATACCCTCAAGCTCCTTGAAGCCATTGAGTGGCACCTTACTCGTTCCAGTGACGAATTGCAGAAGCTTCGCGCGCTCCTCCGGATCGAAGCTCTTGATCGCACGCCAAAGCCACTGGATCTGCGGCGAGGTAGCTTGGTAGTTGTGATACTCAGTGTTGTTCTTCCAGTCGTCAACATCGATCTCTGGCAGACCGGAGATGAGGAGCTCGAGCTCTTGCTCATTGAAGATGGACACTAGCTCAGCGGGGATGATGTCGTGGAAGCCGCCGAGGAAGGCGTCAAGCTGACCTTCAACGGACTTGATGAGGCGATACTCGACGACGAGGCGGACGTACTCCTGCTTGTTATCTTCGGTGACGGCGATGTCGCGACCGTTGGGGATGAGGTCATCGGTAGTAACCACACCGAAGCGATCAACTTCCACCGAGAATGTCTCGAAGGTTACGTCTGTGATGTCGTTCTCCAAGATCCACACAAGTGAGCGGTAGTAGTCGAGGTCCAACGTCTCCATGTCCTTTAGCGACACTGACTTGCCGAGGATGCGACGGTAGACGGCACGACTGAAGTGGCAGTCAAGAACACGATTCTCATATAGCGCCTTGCCAATCACACGGCCGATGAACTTGAAGAACGACAAGTGCTCAGTGTTGATATCGCTGAGCCTGTTCGGGTGGAACGTTGTGCGATCAGATGCGACAGGATTGAAGAGAGCGTAGTCCGGGTTGAACATCTGTCGGGCCATGACAGCGAACCACTCGCGCGATACACCTCCAGCGTCGATACCCTCCTCTCCGTTGAAGCGGATGTTGAGCTTGCCGTGCTTGATCTCGTTGGGCGACTTGTAGTAAAGCGCCTTGTACGAGTCCATGAAGACTTGGTCGCGACGCACGTTCAGCGTCAGCGATGGGTGCGAGACAGTGCGATCCTCTCGTGTGTGCAGCTTGCGACTGAAGTAGCTGCGCTTGTTGTCGAACTCCAGAACTTTGCTGTTCCGGGCGAGAATCGACAGGTTGCCATTCATCAGCTTCGGGTTGTTGCGAATGAGCTCGTTGAGAATCTTGCGATGATCGTCCGTGAAGGTGAAGAACAGACAGTCCATGCGCGCCTCTGGAAGCGGTGTGCTGACGGTGGCGTCTGGTGCGGCGACGATGGCAGCCGTCTCCTTGAGTGCGCTGTTGCGACACACCACAAACAATGACTCGATCAACGGTAGTAAGATCGTAGCGACTGTTATCATGTTGCCTCTCCGCCTGATGGCAGCTAGGCACAAGCTCAGGTTATTCCACAGGCCCTCAAATGTCTTACTCTCCGACAGCGTCGTCAAGATGTCCTCCTTCAGCTTCGAGTCGGCTGAGGAGTTTGTGGTCGCCTGCTGTACTTGCATGCGCTTGGGGTCGAACAGGTGATCGAGAGCAATCAGCACTTGAAGCAACTTGCGCTGCTGCGAGCCAGACGAAGAAAACTTGGCAAGCGCCATGCCCTGCAGCTCAACACCAGTCTTCGCGGAGTCTATCTGCGAGGCCAGGTCGCCGAGGTCTGTGACGATGCTTTCGCCTAGCTCTTGTGCCCGTACGATCAGCTCCTTTCCGAAGATCTCTCGGGTGCCAGGAATGGCGATTAAGTGCCTGATGATGTCGATGGTGTCACTGAAAGTCTTCGAAGGGCACTCACGCCCGGCGAGGATGTTGATAACCAGACGGATGTTCTCTTCGGGGATCTCAGGCGGCTCAAGCTCGCGCCTCTTCTTGTCTACAGGTAGTCCCTCCGGCTGCTCATTGTCCACAGGCGCAGGGGCAGTGACAGTCTCGGACGAAGATGGCTCAGCAGTGGTCTCAACGCTCGCTTCTTGCATCGGCACATCCTCAGCAGCCTGTTCAGCTGGTGGGACTACATCCGGAGCCGTGGCTGCTGTCTCTGGCTCTGCTGCTGGCGGTTCGACCACTTCTGGCTCCGCCTCCAGCTCTTTGGGCTTCTTCAACAGCTGTGTCAAAGGCTGCGTGACCCTACTCAACAGCGCAGCAAGCGTCTCCATCACACCAGTATTCTCCGTGATGACCTTGCGATCGAGCAACATCAGTAAGGCGTTCAGGGGATACCGTGAAGCCTTGCTCTCCTTGCCCTTGCCCTTCTTGACCGCTTTCGTTTTGATGCTAGACTCATGCTCAGACAGAAAGAAAGTCTGCACCTTCGGATTGTCGACAGACAGCGCACTGAGCGTCCCGAGACAATGCTGAACGATGTTCAGCGGCGAGAGCTCCGTAGCTTGCGCGACCTCGGTCAAAGCACGTTTCGGCTGTGGCGTCTTCGAGCCATTCACCTGCTTCGCGCGAAGTGAGAGCTGTGCGAAGCTGCGCTCAACAGCGCCAACGTCGATCGTCCCATCTTGTAGGATCGAGAGGAGGATGCTGATGACTTCAGCGCGGTTCTGAGTATTCTTGCAGACGTCCGAAAGTATGCCATGCAGCGAGGACTTCGCACGATGATGCAGCGATACGAACATGAGGCGCAGTAGCGTGGCTACGCCAGGCTTGTCAAGCATCTGCACCACGGGTCGTGCGCGAGATCGCTCTGGCATATCTAGTCGAGCGCCTCGCGGGTCGCGCAATGCACGCAGTTGATCAGCGGCAGTCGCCAGTTGGTCGCCCATCTGTCGGACACGAGGGTGTCGTGGGCGCTCGCCTATCAGCTCACGTGCCTCACGCTGGATCTCCTCAGGCAACAAGTTGAGAAGATTCTCGTCTTGCTCCATGAGGACTTGTTGACGGAACGCTGGGTCTAGCGTGGCGAAGAAGTCCGCTTGAGTCATCTCCTCCGGCTGGGCAGCAGGTGCAGCTTGACCACCTTGAGCATGTCTTTGTCGGCGAGCTTCGGCTTGCTCGCGCTGGCGACGCTCGCGCATCTCAGATGCGAGCAGCTCTTGCTGCAGCTCTGGCGGCAGCGCGTCAAGGAATTCTCGGCTGATCTCGGTAGGCACGGTACCATTCTGGCGAGCCTCAGCCCGCTGTTGCGCACGCTGATCAGCGAATTGACTGGTAATCACTTCCTCGCGGAATTCCTCCGGCAGCGCCTCAATGTAATCGCGGTCAATGCCCAGATCGGTAATATCGAGCTGGCGTCCACGAATCGTGATGAATACGCGCTCTGCAGCCGGCGCAGCTGGCTCTGCGGGAGTTTCAGTAGCGGATGCAGCAGCCTCAACACCTTCCATGGAGGTAGGCTCGGCCTCCGTCGGAGTTTCCTCGGGCGCCTGTGCAGCCGCCTCAGCCTCCTCGCGTGCCTTCGCCGCAGCTTCCTCAGCCTCTCTGGCCTCTCGCGCTTCGCGCTCGGCTTTCTCAGCTGCGGCCTTGGCTTCCTCCTCCTGGCGCTTCTTCTTCTCGGCCTCCTGCCGCTCAGCTGCCTCCTTGTCGCGGATACGCTTGGCCTCCATTGCAGGCGGTACGAGCAGACTAAGCAGAGTTGTGATGACGCTAACAGCCTTCTCATGGTGCTTGCCACCGAACAGTATGCGGGACTCTTCAGTCCAGCGCACAGTCGTGAGCAGAGGTCTGAAGTCCACAGCTCTCGCCTCGTCGGACATGGAGGCAGTACGAGCATCTTCAACGTCATTACGCCAAGGCTGTCGGCGATTGTGGATGTCTAGAAATTGCGGCATGCCCCTGTTATTGACTGCGAAGATGGCTGGCGGAGGAGCACCGCCCAGTCCCCGGAAGTCCATATCTAGACCGTAGCGGTGGAGACCGTTGTCTACACGATTCAGCCTGGCCACAAGATCCCCGATCATGGCATCACGCCCGCCAACGACTGTTGCAACCGGGAGAGGCATAGGTGGTAGTATTCCAGCGGGCAGATCAGCTTCTAGCCCATGCGTGGTACGATCGCGCTGTAGCAGCGGATTGAGGCCTTCATCGTCGCGACGGCCAGGGTTCGCGCCAAAGCCACCTTGACCAATGCCGTAGCGATTGGCGAAGTAGGCTGCATCAGGTCCACCCGGTGCTCCTGGAGGTGGGTGCATGAAGTCCATAAAGCCAGGCAGCCCGCCGCCGCGATGGTGATGATGGCGATGGCCACGAGGCTGTGGAGGCCCAGTGTACTCCCACGCGCCCATCTCGTCAAAGTCGTCGTCCTCGCCTTCAGGCTCGAACGCAAGCTCGTCGCCATAGTCCAGCTCCTGCTCCTCTTCGTCTTCATCCTCCTCACCAGGCGGCATCTCGTCGTCGAAGTACTCCTCGTCGCCGCCGGTCATGTCAACTCGGATTACGCCGTCTTCGTCGGCATTGTCGGACGTCTCACCACCGTGCGCAAGGACGTGCGCGAGCTCATCGAGTGGCGCTCTCTGACCCGCCCCCTCTTCATAGCCCTCTCCCTCGTCCTCCCAGCCTTCATCATCGCCGTCTGCCAGACTGCCATTGGCATCGTCGCCGTTGACTTCGTCAAAGTGATTGCCGTAGCCCTCCGCATCGTTCTCATCCTCGTCTTCGTCCTCGTCATCATCGTCCGAATCGTCGTCCTCGTCATTCTCGTCCAGGATCTCAACCTCCATCTCGACGTCGCCAGGCATGCCCTCGATGTCCCCCATCTCGTTCATGTGATCATCTTCCTCGTCACTAACGACTTCGCCAGGTGCGCCCGCATGATCGTCTTCGAAGTCCATCTCGTCTTCCTCGACATCGTACTCTTCGTAGTCCTCGAGATCCATCTCGTCGTCGTCATCTTCATCTTCGCCTTCTGAAGAGCCTTCGTCGTCATCAGGATTGAGTATGCCCAGCGCTGAGTTACGGAAGAGATCTGGTGTCTGCTCACGCTCTTCATCAGTCTCATCGCCCACTTCAGAAGCCGAAGTCTCGACCCCGATGTCGTCCTCCTCAGTGCTATTCCCGGGCGTGGGCGAGAGCTCAGCGCGCTGACTCAGATCTACAGCCAAGTCGGTGAGTGTCTTGAGTGGCACCAAAATGTGCTTGACAGCCCGCTTGGCATTCGGGAAGTTGAGGTCGAGCTCAGCAATTGAAGAAGTGAGGGCGGCGATAAGGTTCTTCTCATACATGATGCGGCCAAGTTGCTGCTGCGAGCGATCGAAGTTTGCGGCATTAACAGGACTGTTTCGATCAGGCTTCGCATTGAGCATGCGATCGAAGAGGTCTGCCAATGCCATCAAACGAGAGTATCGGATATCGAGAGCCTCTGAGGACGCTGTGGCTTCCTTGAACGAGCGGAGAGCATGCTCAATGACGAAGCGGCGGACGAACGAGATGTCGCTGTCCTCTTCGGTCAGAGAATGACCGACTACCGGTACGCGAGGGCGAGCCTTCTCGACAGTCTGCGTACACAGAGACACCAATGTGGTTGTCGCCCAGTTCGAGGTAACCATCTTCTTGCGATGCGCAATGTCTTCGCGATGCTCGAGAGTGCCAGCAGGAAGCAAGACGTTCAGTAAGTAGTTCAAAGTGCCAGCTCTTGGCTTCGAAGGCGTCGCAGCCTGCGTCTCTGTCTTGCGCGAGAAGTTGATGAACTCGATTTTCGTGCGAGCGTAGCAGGCTAGGAGTTCGGAGAGGCACTGTAGGATAAAGCACCTGTAGACGAATATCATATGCTCCTCCGGCTTGAATACTGGCTTCTCTTCCTTCTTCGGCTCATTAGCAGCGCCATTAGTAGCAGTGCCATTGGTAGCTGCGGCATCAGGCATGTCGGTGTCTACCAAGTTCGTGGACGCATTGGCATTACTTGATGAAGGCACCATCTTCAGGACCGGTGGCTTATCCTCGACCTCGCGGTACGTTGCGAGCTCTCGCAGAAGGAACGATGTCACACCGTCAGTGACCTCAAAAGTGGGTGCCTTGAGATCGTTCGCAGGCTTGAGATCCGTCGGCGCCTGTGCTGCCTCAGCAGTGCTATTGGCATCAGCCTTTGGCTCTACCGAAGTATGAGTCGTCGACTCTGGCGGCGGTGTCGGCTTCAGCGCCAATCCCTGCGCGCGATGCGGATGCCCATCATACTTCGGCACCTCCAGCATCTCCTGCACAACACTGACAAATAACTCTGGGTCCCTCAAGGCCAAGTGTGACATGTTGCGCGTGAAGCTCGAAGTATCGATGTTGCGCTGCGATCTGTTGCCGCTCTCGAAAGCAGTTTTGATCTCCGTCTTCATGATCTGGCGAATCGTCTCCGCGTCCTCGACCATGTGACGGAGCACGATCATGATTGCGCTTTGCAGCTGCGAGCCGGGTGAGGCGGATAGCTGTCGGATCATCAGGAAGAGGCGCGACATATGCAACTTGTTGCTCAACTTCATGGCGACGTCTCTGTGGCGGGTGAGACTGACGAGGACGCGCATCACAGACAGTGCGAGCGAGGCGTTCTTGCCGATTTTCGGAAGAAGGTTGAGCATCGAGTCGAAAAGCTGTAGGCGAGAGTCTTCTGGTACTACAAATTCTCGAGGCTGTGGCTTTGGCTGAGGCTTCAAAGGATCATCGGCTGGTGGAGGGTCCCACTCGATGACTATCGGCTGCTCGTCTTCCGCGAGCACACGCTCGATGATCAGTAGGAGCATCTCGATCCAAGGGGCGTCCTCTGCCTTGTCCTCGCCCTTCAGCTCAGTCCATGAGATCAGTGTATCGAGGTTATCTCTCAGCTCATCAAGTGTTGAGTCAAAGAAGTCGCTATCTTGCAGTATGAGAGCTACGAGATGAGCGTATGCCGAGATCTTGCGCCCGTTTTCCTTGCTAGGCTCCTCGCCGTACAGCGAGAGCAGAGAAGATACTAACGTATTGCCGATCTCCGCACGAGGGTTCGCAGCTTCGCCCGACTTGACCACAGCTGCTTGTATAAGCTCCGCCAGTTCGAATGTCATGCCAGGCTGTGCGCTCAATACCTCAAGACACCTATCGATGAGGTCTTCACGCAGCTTATCTCTTGCTTCATTAAGGTCGTCCACGGTGACAAACGGCGTCTTCGTATCTGTCACAGATCCAGAAGACCCTGCCGACTCTATGCCTAGAGCAGCGCGGGCAGCACCGGAGTCAAGCCCAGCCATTGCAGCCATGTCAGATGCAGCGACGTCGGCTGGCACACGGCCGAGAGAGCCGTACTCGTCATCGCTGGAGTCAGAGTCTTCGCCCATCTGCTCTTCAGCATTGACACGAGCATCCTGAGAAGTACCTGGATCATGCCAACCTGCGTCTGCGGGTGCATCGGGCATGTCGATCGACTGCGATCTCTGAAGCGAGGTGTCTGGTGAAGGCTTCTTCTCGTTACCAGCTGGCAGGCCAAGCGGCAAAGCGTGATAGTTCTTGTGCACCTCCGCATACTCTCGGGACATGGCTTCATGATTGTTACATCGGTAGACCGCCTCTTTGGCCAAAGATTCGTCGATACCAGCGTCCTTGAGCTTCTGCACGTTGCTGTCTGCCCGTGTAGTGTAGTCGACTTGCGACGTTGCCACCCGACGAGTGGCGTTATCGCTACGCTTCAGAGCGCGCTCCTCGCCCTCCGATTTGAGGATGTGCTTCAGTGCGTCTACGATGTCCTTCGTATTACCATCGCCTAGCTTGGAGATCGAGTCATCGTGCCACAATGTCGTCAATATCTGGAGCACGCGTTGCCGTATCTCCACAAGCAATTGCCCAGGCACGAAGTAGTCAGCGTGCTCGAAGCCACGCTGCGCGATCATGCCCGACTGTACTGACTCGTTGATACACTTAGATCTCACGACCTGACTGAAGAAATTCAGGATGTAGGTCACGCTGTGATGCGCGGCATCAGTCAAATCGTCGTGCACATCGCCATTCGACGTGATGATCTTGGCTAGCCGCATCAGGTGCGTATCGAGCAAGTCAAATCCTCCAGCCTGAAAGAATTTAACGAGCACCAGAGTGACTGCTTCTTTCGTGCCGAAGGACTCCATGCTCGTTGGATTGCGTACTAGAAGTCGAGTCAACGCGTTCAACACTGCGCTACAGTGCTGACCAACGGCGTCTTCCGATGCAGAACTGTTGTTGCCGTTCTCCAACTCGCCGATCATACACTTTGCGAGGGTCTCGGCTACAATGCCAGCATGTTGCTTCATATACAGATCCGAGGTTCGCTTAGGCGTCAAAGCTTGAGCGAGGTTGGTGAAGAGCGACTCCACCCCAGTAGGGGTCTGTGACAACAGGAATCGGATTGCCCTTGCATTCTTGAAAGCGAAGAGGTCAGCTTCTGACCCGCCTATCTCCGCTGCGCTGGGTCCTCTGCTGTTAGTGACGTTGTTGTTCCTGTACTCGACGGTGACAAGCTCTGAATACCCGTCAGGGCCTGCACGGCGTTGTGAGAACGGCTTGGGCTCAGTAAGGATCTTCCAGGAGTCGGACATGTTCGCCTTCAGTGCCTGGTTCTCCCACAAACACACTGAGTATAGCTTGCTAAAGTCCGTAACCAGGGAGACGTAGATGTCCGTTAGATTGAGCGTGATGAATAATGCGTTGACACCCACGCTACTCCGATGGCTCTGATGGGCAGTTTGGGCTAGGCAGCGACCAAGCAGATGCGATAGGACATGTGCCGATGTCAGAGACTTCAGCACTGCCGGTCCATCCTGGTATTCTTCGGGCGACAGTGCAGTCAGGGTCGATGGCTGTGTGAGAGGCAGGAAGTATGACTGTTTTGAGCCGTCCAACAGAGGTCGGAGTGTCTGTAGTGCGCCCTGAGCGCGAGCCATTAGACTTGGAAGTACCAGATGAGGCTTCTCGTCGCACATGCGCTTGACCACAGTCGCGATCTTGTTGAACACCGAGAACGCAACAATATCCGGAGGGTTGCTTGGCGAAGTTAAGAGGTCAAGCACAATCTCAGCGCCACCATTCGTGCAGAAAGACTGACACATCGACTGGTTATGGAAGAACCCATCCAGAAATTTAAAGCAGGCGCTCAAGTAGGGCGTGGCACTCACACGCTCGTACTCGGTCTCTTTCGTGTGCTGAGCAGACATCTGTCCTGTTCTGATTTCGAGTGACCCATCCTCAATCATGCCGCTGCCAGACACGCCAAACTTGAGGGGCTCGTCGTCTCCGTTGCAGCGCGTCCAGATCTTGGCACCCACCCCTGTAGTCACCTCAATGGTGCTTGTCAAAGATTTGACTCTCTTCACCATCCTGACAACCGCGGCAAGGATGTACTTTGCGAGTGGTGGATGATGGCGCGCTAGCTCATCGAATGCATTGCCCACTGTCGCTGCGGTGAGACCCTCGTCCTCTAGGGCGCGAACGTGTGGTGGCGAAACGAAGATGTCGAAGAAGGTGTCCAGTGCACCAGAGGCCTGGAAAAGCTTCATGCCAGCTTCATTGAGACATATGGCACCGAACGCTGTCGGTATGTCGGCGATCGTTTCACCTACCGGCAGTACACCTGAAACGTCGGGGAAGACTATGTCTTGATTGTCAGCCACGAATGGTGGGGGATCCGCAAAGCTCGGCTCGCTGCTTGATTCTGGAAGCGTGTCTTCGGGTAGAATACGCTGGGTGACGGCCTCAAGTATACCCTTCGCGAGGCCGGCTTCGGCAATGACCTGATAGCTTGTAGGCTCGTTGTGTATAAAGTTGCTGACCGTGTTGACAGCAGCAGACCATACGTTGGAGCCGAAGATATCAGAGTTCTCAATGACGGTACGAAGGGCGCCAAGCATCGGTGGCGAGTCCAGCAGATTGCGAAGCTCTCGATCGTGCACACCGGAGTTGTTGTCGAAGAGGTGTACGATGAACTTGAACAGTCCTCGCAACGCGGCCTGTTGGAAGTACGAGATATCGTAATCGACCACCTTGGACTTGAACTCTGCGGACATGCCCTTGCCACTGATGGCGTTCCTGAGAGAGGTAGACACCAGGTAGCTCGCAAGATCCGACAAGATCTCGAGGCCCTTCACGTTTGTCAAGGTCTGGAAAGCCGCCGCGATGTTGTGGATGTAAGAGTCTAAGAAGCTAATGACCTTCTCCTGCAGCCGCTCCGCGCGGCTTGTACGCAGAGTAAGCACTTCGATCTCGATATCCATGACACCTGCAGCTAACATCCTTTCAGCGTACTTGGCCTGGGGGTTCGCTTGCGAGACAGTGTCTACCAGGGCTAAAGTCACCAGACGCCACTCGGTTTCGCGCAACTCAGTGTCAACATTGTCGTGAGGCTCGGCCTGTAGACTTGAGACAGCCTTCCGAAGCTCGTAGTACAGTATTCCGTGATTGACGGTGATGGCGAGGGCCTCCACAACTTCTGACCACTTGTGCTTGAGCCGGACGAGGGACTCGAGCGTTTGCAAAACGCAGATCTCCATGTCGAGTGAGAGTGGCAGTTTTGCATCTGCGCTCGGCTGTAGTAGGTCGCACAGCTGCTGTGCGAGGTGGTATTTGCGCGGCTCCTCCGCGTCCGCGTGGCCAAGCTTCTCCTGGAATTTGGACTCGCCAACCGCGTATGCCAGATTTGCAATGGCAAGAAGTCGTGTTTGCAGAAGTATTTGTGCGTGTATTGGGTCAGGACTCGAGAGAGCTTGAGCTATCCGAATCCGATGCAGGAGATCATATTGCGAATCTTTCGGTATGCTTGGCAGCGCATCTCGAACCAACTCATACGCAGGCACATCTCGAATTTGCGTTGAAGCGATCTTGTATGACTTGGGTGCGTTGGCCGATTCGGCTTCCAGTGACTTTACCGGCACGTCGCTGACATCTGGAGCGGTGGGAACACGTTCAGGCGCAGCAGGCCGCTCGCGGGAGGGACCAAGGTTCGAAGCTCTGCGGACAGGCGTAGGCGTGGGCGGCAAAGAGTCCGCGGAAGCAGCTGCTGAGCTAGTCTTCGCGACTGGTGAGGTCGGAGTGCTATAGTAGGTAACAGACACAGTCGCAAGCTCCTGTCTGAGCGCATCGGGTATCTCCTGCTTCACCATCGCCACAAGATCCGAAGAATTGTATAGCTGCGCCGGCTTCGCTCTCTCTTTCGCCTTTGCCGGAGTCTGTGCTGCTATCGTGCTAGGTGGCTTCGGGAAGGGAAGTGCGATCTTGTGAAGATTGTCCAAGTTGAAGTTGTAGTGATTTGCAAGCAGAGCTGCTTGCATGTGTGGTGCGGTGTTCTTGTAGCGCGCCACTTGATATCGCTGCGCAAGCCGTAGACTCAGCTTCAGACAGGTCCTGAGCAGATCCAGGTCGGTCGTATGCAAGAGGTCGTTGATGTGGCCACTGCTCGCGTACAGGCTGCGGTTGCCACAGTGTTCCAGCAGGACCCGAGTAAATGACACTACAGCATCTATCACTACCCTGTCTCCGTCCGGCCCAAACCGACTGTCTGCACTCAGCTCTTCCGCCGATGCGCCCACCGTTGGGTACGGTAGATCGGCCTCAGCATCCCCGCTTTGCAACAACTTCCGCTCGAATGGTCTCGACTGCGGCCCATCCTTGAGTGCATACTCCTTGTTGAAGAGCTCAAGTATGTGGTCGAAACGATCCAGCAGTGGGATCCAGTGGTACAGGTCGCCTCGAGGAAAGGGCCAGTGGCGAGGGAAGCTCTCAAGCTTGGCAGGCAGCTGACGCAGAGGTATCCTCACTGCATCATGAACGAATGTGGCGACTATGGGTGACTCTGTTGCGCGATGCCGCTCCGATGGCGTCTTCTTGATCTTCCCCATCGCGGCGGTCTCCTCGCGTGTGGTAGACCGCGCCGTTCGCGTCCAGGCTAATGCGCCTCAGTGTAGGAGAGAGTGTGTAATCATCTGCGTGACTCGCGACTTTGCCACTCAGGTGGTGTTTGGAGTGTGAATGAGTGATGTCTTGAATGAGCAATCACTGTTAAGTCCAACCGCCAAGGCTGGAGGCTTCAGGTTCGATCGTGTAGCAGCAAGCCTGAGGCGTTAAGTCTCGTAATGTAGTGCAAGCCGTATGTGGTGCTGACCCTAGACGGTACTGCTTTGCACTACAGATTAGCGTGAGTGAGCGATTGGATGTTCTGGTGAATGTGACCGGTGATATGAGCTGGTGTTCGGTAGTCTGCACATGCACCTGCTGCTTCACTAAACGGCGCGGAAGCACAGCCAAGCGGGCCGAAAGTTTCTCCGATGTGCATAAACGTCGCGGATATGACATCACGTGCGCCAAACCTAAGGCTCAGAATCCCACGTACGGTGAGGAGAGGGTTTAGAGGCACACATCATCAGACATCTGACCCTATCGCCCTTCCATGATTTCGCTGTCTCATTGATGGCGTTCTATGCCATCTCAACCCGCGACGACTTTCGTCTTCAGAGCTATGGTCTCCTGGTTCATCTGCGCACATCTCCATGAGGCATTGTTTGCGTGGCGATAACGCTCTCTTCGCAACTGGCCCTGTACTCCTCGGCGATAGCGATCGAGACTCCGGCACCAACGATACGTTGTTTCGAATGTTCGCAGCCACGACATCGCCTTGAGCCCAGTAGTCATCGGCACCTCTCTTCAGCCTGGCATTGCCCTCGGTGAAGACGTGGGCGCCCTGCGATAGCTCGAGGAGTGTGTTCGCAGCGTCGATGTCGGCGCCTCCATCAGTGGAGAGGACGGTGCTGCTGGCTTCGATTGCCATCCTTGCATTAGGATGCCCTTGGGAGATTGCAATCTGCGAGTTCTTCCCGGCGCCGCCCTCGCGCGGATAACTCAGGCCATTCCTTTGCAGGCTGGAGTAACCCTTACCGTCCGATTCCATCATGTCGAGAAAAGTTCCTGCTGCATATTCCAACTCGGCTTGCTCTTCCACTTCTAGCGCACACGTGTCGCCGGCTACTGACTCTGTGCGCTCCGAGTCCGACGGTGGGCTCCTCATACAAGCTGGACGATCGAGGAGGTGAAGTGCGGGTCCCACGTCCACTTCCTTCGCGACCGCTTTCTTCCCACTGTCTATACGTTTATGGTACTTCTTGCTGGGGCTAGATGTGTGTCCAGGCATACTGGGTTCGATCGTCAGCGGTGTGCAATATTTCTCTTATGCGCGGGAATGGACCTGCCTTGGTGCGCTGTCAATCTCCGGCTGTGAAGAGACTCTGCGAGACTTGAGTGCGTCGGCTTGTAGGTAATGGTTGGTAAGTTCGTGTATCTCCTGAGGTCTCGGGCGCAAATGGTCGGCATGGTCGTTTTTTCGTATATACTGCGACAATAATGTCGCAATTGAATTCGATTAATGGAATTGAAGCATAGATGCTGACCCGACGATGTACAGTGTATGGACGCCGACTTCCACAGCATGAGAACCGAGCCTCAACGCGACGGACTGGTCAGTTATTTGCAAAGGTGCGAGAGGCAAGCACATGTTGCAGAGTGCGACCGAGTCGCTGCTGTTGCTTCAACGACGACTTCACGTATCGCCATGTGCAGCCATGCTACAATAGCTGCACTAAAGAAATAAAAGTGAGTCGCACGTGAATCGATCTTCTGGAGTCTATTGTGCGCACAATAGCATTGTTGGCCATTCACCAAGATCCGACACGAATTTCGACATTCCAGAGCAACGACACCTTTGTCACTGAGCCTTCCGCAACCGACGAGCGAGTACACGAACTTCGGTGACTTCACATTGCGACTTTCATCACACCAGGCAACACATCTACACTGCGCAACATTGTAGGGATATTCCACATTGCGATAGGCTGTATTTTGTAGCAGCGCAATCCCCCGTCAACTTGTCCGATAATCACCTACATCGCAATACATCAGCATGGCTCCATCTGCGAAGCTCGCTGTCAAGGAGGCCGGATTGAAGGTCACGACTCCCGAGCCTGCGCGAACTAGAACAAGCGCCACACCACCAACTGTGAAAGCACAAGACTCCGCGAACCCCCTGAACCCGAGTCCCACCGGCAGCGACGAGATCAAGAAACTCGCACCCGACAGCGTGGCTCAGCTGGCGCAAGGGGTTGGCGCGGATGCTTCAAAGACACCCTCATCATCCTCCGCGAAGTCAACGCGCAAGCGCACACCCACCCCTAAGGCAGCCACGGCGCCTGCGGCACAGAAGAAGACCCGTGGTATCAAAGCGCCTGCAGCGAAGGTGGTGAAGAACAATAGTAGATCGCCGAAGCGCAAGGCCGATGACCTCGAGGACGATGACGTCGCACTTGATGAGGACGCGGCTGCCACTAGTCCACGGAAATGCAAGAATCTCAAGCTCAGCACCCCTAAGAAGCCCGCGCGCGGTAAGAGCGTCGCCACAACCACCGCCGCCGCCTGCAGCATCGCTGATCCCCCACTCTTTACCGCAGTAGGGACAAAGCTCACAGCAGTCGAGAAGTACATCCGCGCCCACGACGCCACTCCGTCACTCACATTCGAGCCAAACACACAGATCACCACTGTGTTTCGCCACGACGTGTTCACCGCTCTCATTCTACTAAACGTGCACTTCGAGCTCTCCGACGTTGAGAACACGGCCATAGACCTGTGCAACCTCATCATCGAGACGACCGACGGCGGTGTCCACGAGGACTGGAATCGCGAGAGGGTCGATCTTTCCGTTGATTTGCAGACTGGAGAGGCGATTAGGGGGACGCTTGCCGAGCATCAGCTGAGAAATTGCCTCTTTCTGATGTGGGAGCTGGACAGAATTGTGATGAAGCGTGGTGCGCATACTCTCCTAGGAGCTGTGGACCCGAGATGGCGCTATGAGAGCGGAACACGTGACCCTAATGTGGCCACGTATGCGGAGGAGGGTCCTATTGGGGAGGCGGCCTCTTTCGCTGGATTGGGCGGGTTTCGTACTTTCTGAGGGAGCATGGTATAGATGCTGAAGCGGGCTGAATCCGCCATTGAGATACCCCTGTTGCGGACGTAAACTTTTGTAGATACGCAAAGACTACTTGGCTTACACATCGGACGTCTCCTCTTGCAGCTGATCACCCGGCCTCTGCACTTCACCGTCACCCTCTGCCCCCTTCGCCTCGGCTTTTTGCACAGCAACAGCATGCGCCATCTCTTGTTGCGCCTCAGCCATCAACTTCTTGCACTCTGCCAGCTCCATCGCAGCGTGTTCAAATTCTTGATAAGCTTCACGCTGTAATTGCCCAGCTCGCGTGTAGAGCTGCTGTGCGTGACGGAGCTCGTAACTTACTTCGGCCGTCAAGTTGTCCGGGTGTCGAAATAATGCTGCAGCCTGGCGCATTACGGCATCGGCGTGGCCGAGGGTATCTGTAAGATCGATAGTTGTATCGTTCAGCTCTGGAGGACCCGGGTCAGGACCACCCGTGGGGTTGTGATGAGTACTGCTTAGTGGATCGAGCACCTTAAGAGCGGACTTCAGAGGCTGCCTCGTCTCGCGCTCCTTCTTATTGGCAGCCGCAGACTCCATGTGGACCTCCTTGGAGGTGTTCGGTCGAGCGCTAGCCGGAGTCTGCATAACCGATGGACCAGTTGTCATAAGATCGCGAGGACGCTGCGTGGCAGAACTGTAAGGCTCACTTGACATTTTCAGAGAGACCGTATTGTATGTAGCCTCTGGTTCAGCATGATCCTTCTCGAGGAGAGCAAGCAGCTGATGGCAAGCAAGCTGTACGCCAGGTTCTGGTATGGAGGTCGAGCAAGCGGCAGGGCTGACATCATTTGTGCCACTGGAGATCCAACCATTGCTCAACATGATCGTGTGCTAGGAGAGATTGCAGGGGCAATGTTTGAATATCCGAGAGATTAATTTGCTTTCCTTCTGACGCATTTTGGCTGTCAGATCGCGGTGTGATGGGCTCGTAAACTGAAGTCGGAAGAGCTGTCTCGTCTTGAGACATGGGATCGCAGTATCGACTGGGGATATAACACGACATGGAAGAGATGCTGCGATGGGAGATGCGTAGGAGAGGGCAGGGCTAGAAGAGCGACCGTGTAGTTTGCTTAATTGAGGCGTGCAGCAGTGTACACTGGCCGTCAGTAGCTACATGCTACTCAGGTTCCTGATATGTTCGCAATCGAGATCGACGACGACAGACGGGGCCCACCTCGCCGATGTCGTCGACTCGGTCTGAAGACACTGATGCGATTTCGCGCGATATTAAGGCGCGTCTGTACAGAATACCCCGTGTCATAGCCATTGTGTGCATATGACTGACACACCTTCGGTGCTGGTGTGAATGAGATAGTTCTACCCAGGTCGTGACCATTCTTATCACACCATGTATGTGTTATGACCTCAAGAGATAAGGCGGACGGTCCCGCCAGCAGAGGGAAGCAACGTGCTGAGAAGGCTGGCGAATTCGTCGTTCGGACGCTTTCCATTTTGTCTGCACTTGACTCGTGGCAATATGTGAACTCTGCTCTGTACGATTCCTCGTTGCTTACTTTGTGCATCCTATCGCCGCCCGATACGCCTTACTCTGGCTGATAAGATCTTCCAAGATGAACGGTGTCGCTGCTGGTGGTCGGCATCGATCGAGCACCACGCCTGGTACAGCACATCTTTCCGCATCGGTAAGTCAGATCTCTGTACCTCTTCTTCGGCAACACTCCTGCTGGGCACTCGACTTCGCAGGATCAGGAAGGGACTACGTCGGTACCGTATCAAACCCATCCTTAGTCAGCGGATGACTTGACCGGGTACCTGACTCTCGCTACGGTTCTCGGCGAACACCACCTCGGCCCAGCGCGAGCTACGTAGGAAACACTCAGTCGTCATGAATCAACACAGAGACATACTGTTATCACCGGCCTCATAATTGCATCACCAGCCTCACCTCATTGGAATATATCGAGGCATTAGAACACTGGCCTGGCCTTGGGCAGTAGCCATCTCTCACTCGGAAAGAGGATCCAATCTCTTGCAGTGGGCTTGCCGAAGAGCACGCGAGCTAAGACTACCGGACTTGGGTAGCTCTGAGGGAACCGCCTGGAATTACCTCAGCTTCGTCAGATTGGAGTAACACAGAGTCTACGATCGAAATTTTCAAGGACTCGTTGCAAACATCAGAGACGCAAGCAATCCGGCTGCCGCATGAGCCCGCACGTCTTGCTTTAAACCTATAGAGCCTGCTCCGATCTCTCCGGTCAGGCCCGCAAATATGCCTTCCGCCACCAGTCTGGCTCCGGCAGACGCCCTCCAAGAGCACAGAGATCACTACAAGGCGGACCTCGCCAGGACGCCGCAGGGCGACTTCATGAGACCGACGTCAGGCAGGAGACAGAGCTCGAGGAGTGCTAATGGTGTTGGTGTTCAGGTCGAGGATACGCGGATATGTGTCGTCATGGTGGGACTCCCTGCAAGAGGCAAGAGCCTGATAGCACAGAAGCGTGAGTGATGCCAGGGAGGCGACGTAGTGACTGGAGACTGACTTCAAGCAGTCGTTCGATATCTCGGATGGCTGTCGATCACAGCGAAGTGCTTCAATGTTGGCAATTACCGACGGACCAACACTCCCCAGCCGAATGCTAGCTTCTTCGACTTCTCGAACAAGGAGGGCGAGCGGTTACGACGGGCAGCAGCGCAAGCGGCGGTCGATGACATGTGCAAGTGGTTTAAGCTGCCCGGAAACCTCATCGCGATTCTCGATGCGACGAACTCGACAAAAGAGCGAAGGCGCTGGATCAAGGATCGGTGCGACCGGGAAGGCATCGAGACGCTGTTCGTGGAGAGTAAATGTGATGACGAAGATCTGATCATGAGCAACATCCGGGAAGTGAAGCTCACGAGCCCAGACTACAAAGGCCAAGATCCGGAAGAGGCAGCACAAGACTTCAGAAATCGTATCATGATGTACGAGCGGGTATACGAGACACTGGATGAAGATGAGTCGGACTTGACGTACTGCAAGGTCATAGATGTAGGCGCACAGGTGATCATCAATCGGTTGCAAGACTACTTGCAGTCAAGAGTAGTGTACTACCTGATGAATCTGCACATCAAGCCAAGAAGCATCTGGATCAGTCGAGTATACATCGCCCGTTTCCTGCCCAAAGATGAGCACATACTAACATCAGCACCAGCACGGCGAATCGATGTTCAACCTCTCCGGACAAATCGGCGGCGACGCCAACATCTCCGACCGTGGCGAGATGTACGCCCGCAAGCTTCCAGAACTCGTGAAGCAGTCAGCCGGTGATTTGCCCCTCACAGTCTGGACCTCGACCCTCAAACGCACCGCTCAAACATCGCGCTTCCTACCTTATGAGAAGCTCGCCTGGAAGGCCCTTGATGAGCTCGATTCAGGCGTCTGCGACGGTCTGACCTACGCCGACATCGAGAAGGAATACCCGCAAGACTTCAAAGCCCGTGATGCAGACAAGTACAATTACCGCTACCTCGGCGGAGAGTCCTACCGCGATGTAGTCATCCGCCTGGAGCCCATCATTATGGAGCTCGAGCGCTCCGAGAACATTCTCATTGTCACCCATCAAGCCGTGCTGAGGTGCATCTACGCCTACTTCATGGGCTCATCGCAAGAGAAGAGTCCATGGATGGAGGTTCCATTGCATTGCCTCATCAAACTGACACCCAGAGCGTATGGCACGCAGGAGGAGAGGATCCATGCGGATGTACCTGCTGTTAGTACGTGGCGTGAAAAGGGAAGTAAGGCTGTGCACGCAGACACGCCGGAGAGCTCGAGAATTGGAAGCCCAGTGTTGGCGGGGCAGGGGAAGTTGAATGTGCCGGTGTTGAAGGTATGAAGGGTAGATGGACTAAGGAATCGGATGCATACAGCTTTGGCGTAGCGGACACACCCAACTCTGACCCTGGGCGTCACGAGGGAAGACTTGGTCTTGGCATAACGACTGAGAAGTTGCAAGTACATATATGGACCCACGAGCATACCGTGCTGGCCGGAAAAATTCCAGAAGAACAACAGCTCAGCATCACGGGATGTGTGCAGTGCACGACAGATTGCTAGGTCTGACCGTCCACGGCACGGCTCCCAGTCACTGCACCATGGTATGTCATCAGGTCTCCTTCTCGTTGTTCATTTTCGCAAGATCAACCCTTAGCAAGACAACACGATGCAGTCTACCATTACCTTCATCTCCGTTGGCTCTCGGCCGGATGGGGCTGCTAGATTACGCGGCGGTGATGACAGAGAAGCCCACAACGAAAAATCGACAATCAAACAGGCTCTCAAGATTGGCCGCCTAGCTCAGCAAGTCTTAAAACCGACGACATCGAAGACCTCGGACTCCCACCATCGAGCACTCTTGACCGAAGTGCTTGACCTCTCGCATGGATGGCTTAGGATCGCAGATGAGGAGACCGAGGTTCTGGAACGAGCACTCGGTTCATCTGCACCTCGAGACGCGAGCGAGGAGAAGCATCGGGGCATTGCTGAGAAAGGTGCAGTGAAGCTGGCGACATCGCTGGCAGCTCTGGGTTGGAAGGTGATGAAGAGGGGTAAGAGCGATAAGACGAGGTTGGAGGTGTTGAGGGAGATTGGGGCGTGGATTAGGGAGTGGGTAAAGTGGGGGGAGGGGGAACTTGAGGCGCTGGACAGGGACCGCAAGCGACACGAACACAAGCATCGACGAAGACATAGGCGGGAAACTGACGACACAGGGCCACACCATCGGCCGCCAGCGACAGAGAAGTTCGGCTCGGAGCCATACATTCCCACGGCGCCGAGATCTGGTAGTAGTGATGGAGAAAAGTATCATGCTCCTGCGATCAACGGCGTTCGATCAGACCATGGAAGCTCGCATCGCTATCGGCCAGCTATGTCAGCACAACAACCATTTGCCCGTCCACAGCATGCTGCACCGCCTATCTTTCCCCAATCGCATGCTAACAGCGCACCCTCGGTGGGCCCAATGCAGCAAGCACCACCTCATCAAAACTTCTCTCCTCTGCCAAATACCAGTATTCCTCTGGTGTCAGGTAGCTCGATACCTCGGATGCAGCCGCCTCCAGGACTTGGGACGCCAGGCTTACAACAACAGCCCATACACACACAGGCAAATGCAGCGAGCTTCATACATCCCTCTCGGACCTCGGTACGACATATGCCTGCACCTATGGGCTCGACCGGACGACGAAGCGCCACTGCTTCTCGCGGGCAGGCGCCACAGGGTCACGCGTATATAACACCGCCTTTGGTACCTTCACAACAACCGAGACTGGCACATATCCCGGTCTCGCAGCCGCGGTACGTGCCAGAGTTGGTCGGCCATGGATCGGCTAGCCAAAGTCAATGGCGGAGCGCTGCTGGATCAATCTCACCGCTTGTACAAACTCATGTACCCTTGCAGGAACACAATGCTGGTCCGCGCCCCGGATATACTCCAACCCCTATAGCACCAACACTAGTTCCAGCGTCCGGCCAACGATGCGCGAATGTGGCACAGCCTGGCTATGCTGTACCCGGCCAGCAGCCGATCTATGCCGACAGCGCAGGCGGTCCTTATGTCGGAGCGCACAGTCTCCCAACCGGGTCCGCTGCCGCTTCCCAAGGGGTCAGGCCAGCCTGCGCCAGCGCAGGTCCTGCTGCAGCCTCAAACGCGATGCCTGGAAATTTCCCGGGTATAGTGCCTCCGGATTCTGCTCATGGCACTGCTCGCGGCGCTCCAGTGTCAGCGAATTCACACAGATCCGCACAACAGGCACGATCGCAGGCGATCAGCGCTTCGAGAGTGTTAGACTGGATGGAATCACTCACGAACAAGGCACCAGACGAGCAGGTGCCAGTGGTCACAATTTCGGCCGCCTCGCAGAGTGCAGCATCGTCGCGAGCACTGACAGCACGCCAGGACTACGCGCAGGTGCCGCATGTCGATCACGCACCTCTAGCGGATCCAGCTTTCTATCAAAATCCCCATGCAGCGCCCCAAAGCACATCGCACGATAGTGCTCATGGGCCGGACGTTCAAGCACCTCTTGGTCATGCCGACTTCGTGCAAGAGCAAGGCCCTGGGTATAGACCGGAGACGACAGCAGCATCGAGTACGGGAGGCTCCAACCGCGCAGGCGGAGCAAAGCTATTCCACGGACACGGTGCGAGGACGGGGAGTACACGAACATCATCCACCGCAAGAGCTCGCATGCAAGCGCCTATACTGGAGCAGGTACCCTCGCACTACAGCACTCACACGCCGTCTGTCTATCACCCACAGCCAATGCCTACACAGTATGGTCAGAGAGCACCATCTCAGCACTCTCGCCAAGCTCCCTCACATCGCTCGTCCGCCCAAACCGCCTACCGAATGCAAGCCCACGCCCCCATCATCCCCGAAGAGCCAGGAGAGCCCATCGCAACCCCCGCCGAAGAGGAAGCCGAAAGCGAAGTCTCGAGCGCTCACTTCCGAGGCTATGAAAAGCCACCTCCTAAGCCCAGACTCTGCCGCCACGAAGACGGGGATTGGAACCCTGTAGAACAGGGTAGCTGCACGTCGGAGGCTGAAAGCTGTCAGTTGACGCCGAGTAGGAACGGCATCGGTTGGGATCATAAGTGTGTGATATGCGATGCAGAAATGAGGGAGGTGGAAGCGCGGAGGTAGGCTGCAGGAAGGTGAGGCATAGTCAGCGCAAGGCTAGACATATTTGCGTATTAGGCGAGTATCAGACCCTGGTCTCATGGAGTAAATTGGAGTGTTCTGGGATTCAGTACATTACACTAAGCTGTCTATCTAGATCCTCCAAGAGCCATCGTAATGGTCTCTGCCAGTCCCAGGCGTACAGTGCCACCGCCATAAAATATTCGTACACCCATGGGTATTCTGTTTCCCGTCTAACGCCTTTTGGAAAAACTCCAAACAAGCCCGCTGATCCGCCAATTCACTCCGCCGTACCCCCATCTCTCTCCTTTCGGCTCATGATCCCGAATCGATCTGATCGACCTCATCCCTCTTCGTATATGCGTCCCAATCAATACAAGTCTGCTCCCTCGTGCCCTTCGGAATCGGCACGATCTCATCTGTCCTCGTGGCGACATTGATTGCCAGTCCACCGCTCAGATGCCAAGCAACGTGGCAGTGGAATGGCCAGACGCCTGGATTGTCGGCTTCGAACTGCAGCACGACGTATCCGCCAACGTCGATCCACTGCGTGTCCCTTCTTGTAGGGTTGGCAGAGCCGAGCAACGATCCGTCCCAAACGCCGTGGCCGGAGGCGAGGACGTAGAAATTGTGGCCGTGGAGATGGAAGGGGTGGCCGACGGGAGTGTTGTTGGTGATATTCAGCAAGACCGAAGAGTTCGAGCCAAAGTCGAAGATGTTGAAGAGCGGGTTCTCCTTGTCTTGCGTTTCGAATGTGTTGGAGGTGTTCCCGGCTGCTGCGTCGTAGAGCAAGGGCTCGTTGAAGTTCGCCCGGTAAGTCTGCGAATTGATCTGCCATTCGAAGTTCCCTGTGGAGTTGCGGCCAAGGGAGAGGGTAAGGTCTTGTTGGTAGGGGTTGCTGGAGGGCTTGAGAGGGTAGGAGGGCACGAGACTCGGGAGTGGGTCGGAGGCGCAGTCTTTCGCTGGTGTTGCCGGCGAGGTGTAGGCCGGGAATGTGGTGGTATCGGCAGAGCTGTAGTACACGACTGCGAGTGCTTCTTTGGCCGAAGACTGACCACAGGCATCGCCGCCAGTGGTGGTGGTGCGCATGTAGTAGGATTTAGCACTGTTGTTGTTGGCAGTGACGAGGACGTCAGTCCGTTGGCCGACTGCGAGAGTAATTGTATTCGTGGTGTAGGGTACGACTGGGACGTAGTCGATGCTGATGACGGTGAAAGAGTGCCCGTCGATCGAGAACTTCTGGACGCCATCCGCGCCATGATTAATGAGACGAAGACGATGCGTTTTGCCAGTTTGGAACTGGAACTTAGACAGGGGTGCATCTTCCACACAAGTCCAGTTTATCGAGGATTTCAGATTGCTGCCCAGCCACTCTGTGCTGTTATCGTATGACGGTTGCGAGCAATTGAAGCTGTTGCGGCCGTTGATAAGGAGATTGTCTGATCGAGGCGGGATCTTCGAGAAGTCAGTGCCCACAACGTCGGTGACGATGCTGAAGTAAGGCACATGGTTCCAGTCGGTAAGCATGACGGCGCCAAGATCGACATCATAGTCCTGCGAAGATGGTCCATAGATCTGCATTGGACCCGCTACGCCACCGGTGTATTGCGCTGAGTAATGTGCGTGGTACCACGAGGTCCCGTAGAGCTCAGCTTGATAGCGGTAGGTATAAGACTTGCCGGGTGCGAGTGGGCATTGTGCATCACCTGGCGTACCATCTGCCCAGGGAGTGCCTCGTTGCAGCATACCATGCCAGTGTAGTGCGGTGCCTTCTTCGGGAGCGGTAATGTTATTGTGCACGACGACTTCGATCCAGTCTCCCCAGTTTGCCTCGATCGCAGGGCCAGGGAATTGGTCGTTCACCAGGATGGTGTCTCGTAAGACGCCGTCGACCGAGATTTGACTTCTCGAAATTGTGAAGTCGTAGTGTCTTGTCACGTTCGTGACTGGAACATCACCAAGAACCGTCGCGTCCGAGTTCTTGACGGTGTTGCTGCCCCAAGGTGCGGTTTGGTACTCGATCCCATTCGGTGCGCCGAGCCACTTGGGAAATGTCGGCTGACTCAGCGTGCCCCACGTCGATTTCCCCACTTGTTGTGCATTCGTCAGGGATCCGGTGGACGATGCCGATGCGGCTGCTGAACTCGACGATGCCATTGAAGTCGCTGATTTTGTCGTCGAAGCTGAGGATTCTGTCGAGCTGCTTGTGGTCGGGGTATGTGACGAGCTCACAGCCGTCGCGAAGGTCGAGGGTGCCGGACATGCCGCCACGCTGACAGTTGTGGTCGTGTAGACCGTGTGTGTGATGCCTTGTGCTGCTGCACCTCCGGCCGCAAGTGCTACCGCCGGCCACGTAGCACGCATGGCAGCGAGTGTAAGTGTTACTGTCCGAGACAAAGAGGTTCAAGAAGACAATGCCAGTGACTTGAAGCGATTAGGAAGCTTGCGTCTCCTCTAAGTGAGTGACGAGGTAGTGTAACAGTTGAGAAGAAGATCACGATAATGAGAGATACCGGCTGGCTGCAGGCGACTTGCCTCGAGATTATATTGCCCACGGCAAACCCACATTGGAGCGCACCAGCCATCTGTTCGTCAACAGTGGACCGATGGCGAGTAGGTTCGTCGAATAGTTTGCCATGGAGACCATATGCCCTTGGCTGTGTCGACAATGGTATTGTGATACGGAGAACTGGGGGGCGGGTGCAGGGCTGGTGGGTTCACAAGAGGCTGGGGCTCGCGTGTCGAGGCGTTTTGGCGCTGCGGAGTGCATCTCTAGCATCATCGTCTTCTGCAACATCGTTTTCAGCAACGGGTCTGCATACAATGACGAGGACTGGCATGGATCGAAGAGCATTGCCTCGTTATTGTACGGTGTCGTGCGACACTGTCTCGGAGCGAGGTCGAGGTGGAGTTGTAGTTGCTGCAGAGACGGAACTTCACCGGACCGTAACCTTATATATGCCGCTAAGATCCCGGCCACCGAGAGGCTCTTTCTGGGCAATCGTTGCCGACCGACCAGACATGATTTTCTCCATCGCCAGAATTCATGATTTAGCTTATCTGGTCAGGCTGGGTGAAATCTTCTCTAGTGACTGTCCGCTTCCTGCCTGCAGCTTGTCGATACTGAGCATCGACGAGCGACCCTATTCGTAGTTTGCAGAGCTCAAGAACAGGCAGCAGGACGACGGCCGCCTGCCGATCTCCGTAGTCCAGGTAGAGCAGCATCAATGGTGAGTGTAAATACTCGCAGCTAGAAGTGCACAGTTCCTCAATCATGCCGTCTCCATCAAGATATTAATGCTTTACACCGTCGCTTAAGCCATCACGAATCATGACCGGCCTCATCTTTAATCCCTGTCCTTCATCACCGCACAACATTAAACGCCTCAACCTTGCCTTCACATTACTGCGGAACTGGGAATACCTTGAAGGAGCCGCAAACTATTATGTCATCACATCACGGAATGCCTACGAACTTGAAGCCGACTCCTTGAATCCCACTCTTATCCCAATCTCACTGGAAGACAACGCCTGGACCGGTGCATCGATCAGTGATATCGCGGCATACATGCTAGACCTCAATCGTGTCGATGAGAAGCAACGCCCAGACACCGACGCTGGCTTGTTCCTAATCATCGACGATCAAGGTGTGGCGGACGGCACAGCTATCATTCTTGAACATCGATATGAAGACGCCGAGGAGGACGAGGACGGTGGCGAGCGCGTCACGGGCTTCAACAAGGTTCGCGTGCCGTGGGAGGAGGTGAACGACATCTTCGTGAACCTAGAGATTGCTAATATGAACTTCGAGGAGTTTTGCGGGGAGGACGAGGGGGATGGAGATGGGTGGTTTGAGTACGAGTCGATTGGGCTGGAGCTGAATGATGCGAATCGTGAGGCGAGGGAGGTGGAGATTGGGAGATTGAGGGGGGAGGGACTTATCGAGTAAGAAAGGACTGTCCCGCATGGCTACGATATACGCAGCGCAGTCAGAGGCCTAGCAATCATCTCGGAACGGGTTTGATGTAAGCGTTGGTCCAGACGTCGATTCGCGCTCTGGGTATCTGAAACTCTACAAAACCGTCATCAAATTGATTGACCGACCCTGCGCCACTTGCTTCCCTGTTCGCATCATCCCGATGTCTTTCTCACTCCGTCGGCGGAGTCAGACGCCGACATTGCTCCGCCGCTCAGTCGATGACCTTGAGCATACTGCCTCTATTCGCCTCGACGATCTTCCGCCAGATCCTGAGCTGCATGTCTCTGCTTTGAGCATGGTACTACTCAATGGGCGTCTTCCGCAGGTCTTACATACTGCAGTACGCAAATTAGTGTTCCGCGGCAATCTGTGCAGTCTTGTAATTTTGCTGCCCTGCAGTCTTCGAGATCTTGAGTAATCCTTTCCCCAGTGAAAATGACGCTGATCCCGACCTTCGACTATTTGCTGCGATATCCGGTCGTCTAAGCACAGCCTTCGCTTGATCGAATCGCGAGCGAGTCTCTTCTTGGCCTCTCCCGCGTTCCCTTCATATGGTTTCCAGACGTGACTTCCAATGCGCCAGCAACTCGGTCCCACTGACTTGAACCAAGGCAGATCCACATGCGCGTCTGGGTTCGCATACCCTCTACTTCTGTTTCCGTATTCTTCGTTCACGTCCTGATGCTCACGCAAACGAGCTCGGACTCTTCTGACTTCCAGTCGCCTGCGAGCTCGCCGGCGTCCTGGCATACTGATGCTCCGCTTCGGAGCCTCTTCTCACAGTGTCCTGCTCGAGGCTATCTCGCAGAATAGCATGCTCCAATGGACTCTCAGCTCTTGTGTTCTTCCTAGCTCCCGACCCGTAGAACAACGCAGGATGCGTATAGGGTGTCGCAGGCTTCTCACTGAAGCTCACAACCCGCTCGACCCTCAGCATCTCCTCGAACGTCATGCTCCCGCTAAGTGTGCGCATCCGATCGAGGGGGTTCGTGCCCTCGAGATCGTGGTCAGTGCCATCTGACATTTTCCGCCCCTCGATGGGATCCACTGTTGCCCTTCGTCCTCGAGCAGTGCCCATCGAGATAGTGTGATGCAGACTACCCATTCTTGTATCTCCTGTGCCGCTGATACCAAACAGCTTCCGATAGAGCAGCCAGATGAACGGAAGATTGGCCACGATAAGAGCGGTGGAAGATTCCCGCACATACCAGTACACCCATTCGCTTCCGAACGGTGAGCCGAATGAGTAGACTTTGTTCATGATCGCTGCCACGATGACGAACACGCCCAGGGAGAAGATGCCTATGAGTGGTACTTTCTTTGTCCAAGGCATGGTCAGGCGGAGGAACATCGGTAGGCCAATCGCAAGCATGGCGATGTCGGAGGTCAAGTTGAAGACTGCGTTCGTGATGAGGTGATTTGTAGCGGCGTCACATTGCGGGTTTGGCGTCGGAAGAGCCCTGGGAAAGCACGTCAGTAACACATCTTGTGACGTCCTGTATGCTCAATCCTCACCAGTAGTTTGAGAATGGGCGACACCATACGCCGAGATATAGGATCTCCATGAGCACGAAAGTGCCTGCAACGTAGCCTGCGAGCACTTTGATCGCAATGTTCTCTTTCCGCATTGTCGTGAGTCGCAAGTACATGATCAGCAGACATGCTTTCGCGCCCCAGATAGTCACACACTGGCTCTCTTCCACCACCAACACAAGCTTGCTCCCATATACTCGTTGTCTCCGATCCTCGGCAGTGATGTGGGAGGTGTCATAACCAGGCGGAAGTAGGTTACTCGAAGAATTTGCGACGAGGTTGATCGTAACGATCAGGGTCGTGTAGAAGCAGAGCACGACCAGCATGACATATTCGTCTGCTTGGAAGTGCTTGAGCGATTTGCCCAGGGCCATGTACCGAGAGATGCTATGAGCGCATTGTCAGTCCCTCTGCAGACTCAAGAGTGGACTCGAGAAGCATACAATCGACTCAGTGCGATCAGCATAACGCAACTGAACCAGATCCATGACTCTACCACGAACGGTACCATCGTAACCTCTCCACCCTGTATCCAGCGTCGCCTTGTTCAAGTCTCGCTCATGGATATTCCTGTGGTGTCTCGTCGTCTTGTGCGATGTCAAATCCACCAGGCGTGTACATTGCGCTACCTTGCAGCGCTCTCGTTGTCATGTCCTACGGCGGCAGCATGGACGTCGACGATGAGGATAAATCGTAAAGAGAGGAGAACGACAATGACACCTACCGTGGGACTGCCGCGCCTGCGTGGCTGTCCAGCGTGTGATAAGCAAGATCTCGGCCAAGCGACTCGCACTCCAGCTGCTCCACTTTGGCGTGCGACGCCCACGCATTGCTCTATCCGGCTGCCGTGGCGTTCTCGGAACTGCCAATGGCCGAGTCTTGAAGAGGCGCGGTCTCCGAAGGGATGTCTGATTTGTTGATTGTTGTGGAGGTGATTATAGCATCTCCAGCATGGTGACGATATACTAAAGTCTACTTCGCTGTGATGCGCAACAACTGACGTTCGTTCACGAAACCCTCCATGTTGCAGACTTCAGCATGGTCTGGGCCGGGATCCAGGTGCTCGGATTCGGGCACGGAGCCTGCCAGACACGTGGTACGGATGTTATCACAACCAGTGGCATGTCCTTGACTCGTTGGTCCCACACATATCGATGAGCGACAAAGCAAGCCGCCCTGCAGTATGCACGATCGGCTTGCTGAACTCTTTTGCTGAAGCCGATTGTGCTGCTCCCAAGATCTCAGTCTTTTGAACGCTAGAGCTGTGCTGCTACAAATGCATCACTTGAGCGGCTCTTGCACCTATGCTATCACTGTAAGCTCGATGCACTCGTTTGCTCAGGCTGAGCCTGGTGTTTCTTGGATGTAATCCGTTGTGTTTGTCACCGTTCCGTCAGGATACTTCTAGTGACTAAGCCTATGGCGACTCCCTGTGCCTATAGCGTACGCATCGCGATGTCTGCAGTCTACGAAAAGTGCTGAGAGGACAATGTAGCCAAGAATCCAAAACAAACCCCAGTATCGCATTCTTTTATGTCGCATCCGCTGTGGATTCCCACATCTGTGCTCACCAAACGGACGATCTGCTCAGTTGCGACTGCCCAGAAACAAGCACAATATCATGAGTCACCCGGCAGAGAGCACAGCGGTACAACCGTCAATCCAACCTCTCCCCCGTCCTCGGGTAAATTAAAAAGCAGAAAGCTGCCAGAAAGCGTGAAATTGGTAAGGTCGCCGGCGACGCACGACAGCGACTGGTCACACGTGATGGAACAAGTGGCGACCAGATAATGGTATGTGGCGACCTCTTCGGCGGTTCGCAGCGATATGTATTCAGCACCCCCTGTGCCGGAAGTGTAGTCGACGAGTATACGCCCCGCCGTGTCTTTCAGGACGCCGTTGTCGAGATAAAAGCCTTGAGGGGCCACATTTGGATCAGCGAGCAGATCAGCATATTCGTCCTCGTGGAGGTACAACCCCTTGCTTCCACCCGAGCTAACTTGAAGGGCAAACGTCTGCGTCGGATTGGCACAGGCTATTTTAGTTGTGACGGCTGTAACGGAGAGGGTCATCGTTGTCGCGATGTCTGCAGTGGCTATTGCTGTTACTGTCGTCGAAATGATTTGTGTGATGAACGACGTAGCAGTCGCTTGGACATTGCTCACGCTGGTCGAGACAACAGAAGCTGTCGCCGTGCACGTTGCCGTGCGTGTAAATATGGACTGGCGTGTGGTCGTGGCTGTAACCGTGACACACGGTACTGGCTTCTCGATACAGCTGCAGGCTGTGCTTATGAAGGACCGGGCTTGGGCAGCGAGTGAGGACAAGGCACTTGCCGAAGGGTCTGCGCGTGCGACTATTGCGGCCTATCCTATATCAGCATCTGTCCTCTTGGTGAGTGATGTCTTTACTCACAGCTGTAGTCTGTGATTTCCCTCGCTTTGCAACCAGTACCACAGTGCTGGTGGAAGACACTGTAGTCGTGACACTCGAGGTTCCAACGACTATGGTAGTCACACTTGTGACCATGACAGACGCAGTCGTTGTATCGGCTGTCGTCTCAAGACTTGTCGTACCAGTAGTTGAAGTGGTGAGTAGGGTCGAAGCAACCACGGTCCGCGTGCTTGGGGTGATGGAGACGGTGCTCGTGACCGAGGAGATGGTGGTGGCAGTCACTGTGACCGAGCACGTAGGCAAGGGGTATTTGCTCGAACAGAAGCCAAGTGCCGGAGTATACCTAGAGAGCGGTGGGATAGCCTTGTACGGCTGCCGCGAGCATATTGGCACGGCGCTCGTTGTAGTTGTTGCGAGTGCTTGCCAGACATGACAAAATGCCAACAGGCTGACGAGGAAAAATGACATGACTGCGAGCGGCCACGGAAGAAAAATGACAAAGGCAACAGAGCGAAACGACTACAGTACTTTGCTTTAGTAGTAGTTTGCCATGAAAGACCATGGCTTGCATTACCGGGGTCAAGAAACCCTCGACGACCAGTGGCGCTTGGCTGAACGGTCGACCCAACATAAATTATGCGACACTCCAAGAAGCAGGGTGTGGCAATGTTCATGAATTAAGCCTGGCCAGAAGCCACCACCTGGCTCGGAGCTGGAGAGGATTGTGGCTTGTGTAGGGTTCCGTCTGGAGCACGCCGCGACCAGATGCGAACGACCTTCGTTGATGCACTTTTGGAGGTGCCATAGGTGAGGAACAGCGAGCGTAGTCAGTGAGTTTGGTCGTCGCTACAGAACGTTCGATAGAGGGACAGTGCAACAAGGGCGGAATAGTGACTCAATATCTTGTGATAGAACTTACATAATTTGCACCTGCGGTCAAGCCTGGTGCAGATCAAACCTTGTTCTGCAGGTCAAACCTAACTTCCTGACAGTGTCTATTCCAGCAGAGCGATGTTGTACTGCAGATCAATGTGACATGTCCCATCTGCTTTTTCCCCGATGAATGCCTATGGGTAGTAACATATGCCAGACAGGAGACGCTATATGTGCCGCGGTGTCACAACGCATGCCATCCTCGAAAGCAGATGATGCGAGGGCGACATGGAACAAGAACATACAATGTCATAAATCAGCCTCGCTTGCCAATCCTAAGTACTAACAAAAAAGCTCTTCTCCCCCTCCCTTGCCTTAACCTCCGCCCTCTTCAAAATCGGATCCTCGACCGAATTCCTGATTCTCTCAACCGTAGCCGGACTCCTCAGACTCAGCAAATCCTCAACACCCCACTCCTTCCTAGCGGCCTTAAGCGCATCGCGAATAGCGAAGAAGACACAGCTCCCCAAGAACAGCGGCGGCTCGCCAACGCCACGACTCCGCTGGATGGTCCGCAGGTTCTCCCAATTGACGTCTTTCAGTAGACTGACGTTGAATTCTTGGGGTATGTCGCGGAAGCCAGGGATTTTGTACGCGCCTGGGCCGCGGGTGAAGATCGAGCCTGAGGCGCGATGCCAGAGACTTTCTTCCATCGTGAAGAGTCCGAGACCTTGCACAAAAGCGCCCTCAATCTGTCCGTAGTCGATCGCAGGATTGATCGACCGTCCAACATCCATCTTGATGTCCGCTCTCCTTGTCGTCCAGTCGCCAGTCAGACAGTCGATCTCGACTTCTGCCGCCGCAACACCCTGCGTGAAGTAGAAGAACATCTGCCCGGTGTTAGGACCCCAGACATACCCGATGTCGGGCGTCTTGTAGAACCCGTTCGCGGACAGATTGACGCGATCGAAGTATGCCGCGTGCGCTAATTGTTTCATCGTCGCCTCTTTGCCTAACTTCTCGCGGAAAGGCGCCAGCCGCTCGTTCAGCTGCTCACAAGCGTTCCAAATCGCGTAGCCGTTCAAATCCGAGGAAGCGGACGCGGCGGTCGAGGACGTGTTGGCCACTGTATTCGTGGCCGTCTCGGAAATATAGACGTTCTCCTGCGGCACGCCCAGCGCTTCGGCGGCGATCATGGTCATCTTGGTGTGCAGACCTTGACCCATTTCAGTGCCGCCATGGGCTACCAGCACAGAGCCGTCGTGGTAGATGTGTACTAGCGCGCCGGCTTGGTTGAGAAAGAGGGCTGTGAAGGAGATGCCGAACTTCGTAGGGATGATGGAGATGCCGCGCTTCTTCCACTTGTGCTCCTTGTTGAAGGTCTCGATCTCCGCTCGGCGTTGGGCGTACTTGCTTTCTTCAAGGACTTGCTTGTACATCAACGGGACGTACCAGTCCTTGAGCTCTTGCTTGAAGTGCGTTGGCTCATTTGTCTTGTACATGTTCTTCTGTCGCAATTCCTCGACGGGGATTTTGAGGTGGTCGGCGATCTCTTCCATATACGTCTCTGCGATGAACATCCCTTGCGGTCCACCGAAACCTCGGAAAGCCGTGTTGCTGACGGTGTTGGTCTTCGCTATGCGGCCGCGGACGAAGACGTTCGGGATCTTGTAGCAGCCATCGATGTGGCTTAGTGCGCGGTCCACAACAGCGCCAGACAAATCTTGACTCCAGCCTCCGTTATTGAAGACATCAGCATCAAGTGCTTGCAGCATCCCGTCCTTGTTCACCGCCACCTTCCACCTTGCCAAGAACGGATGTCGCTGACCACTTGTCAAGATGTCTTCATCGCGATTCAGCATACACCTCACAGGTCTCTGCACTTTCTTTGCCGCGATAGCACAGATAGCCGCTAGCTGAATACTCCTCGTCTCCTTACCACCAAACCCACCACCAAGTCTCTTCACCTTTGACACGATCTTGTTCGCCGCTACACCAGTGACCTGCGCAACATACGCTTGCGTCTCACTCGGGTTCTGCGTCGAGGACCAGATCTCCATCTCGCCGTCCTCGGGCTTCGGGATTGCAACCGCAGCGTTGGTCTCGAGATAGAAATGCTCCTGCCCGCCCATCCGCGCCACACCACTGAAGACGTGGTCCGCTTCGGCGAAAGCCTTGTCGACATCGCCGTTGTTGATGAAGCGGTAGTGATCGAAGTAACTCTCCTTCTCGATCGCTTCTTCGATCGTGAAGATAGCTGGCAGATCCTCGTACACGACCTTCACCGCGCGGGCGCCGGCTTCGGCTACCTTTGCGGAAGTGCCGAGGACCACACCGATAGGCTGACCATGTGTGAAGACTTCGTCTACGGCGAAGAAGGTCTCGTCACAGACTGGCGCGCCCCACCAATTCGCCTCCTTGTTAGGCAGATCATTGTGGTCGACGTAGGCTGCTACGCCGGGAAGATCCAGGGCAGGCGCTGAGTCAACAGAGACAATCTTCGCGTGTGCTCTCTGAGAGAGCACCAGGCAGCCGTAGAGCTCATTCTTCTGCAGCGGAATATCGTCGGTGTACTGTGCTTCACCTGTGCATTGCTTCATAGCCGCTACATGCGGTCGCTCCTTGCCAAGAATCTTCTGCTCGTACGCCTCACCGACAGTGTGATCCTTAGTGCCCTTACTGATCTCGCGCTCAATCTCCTCGATACAGTCCTGATCGATCTCCTGCTTCTGAGCAGACGGGAGCGTAGAGAGGATCTCATGGTAGAAGCGGTAGAAGAAGCCCAACGCGAGGGTCTTGCGGTAAGTTGCCATACCACCTGGCACGCCGAACCGGAGGTCAAAATCTTGTTCCAGCTCTGACATGACGCCCTCGAGAGTCTTCGGATCAGTAAAGGTCTTGCCTTTAAGCCATGTCATGGCTTTCTTGGCTGCTGTGGTGATCGGCGCCATGCCTCCGTAGACCAGCGAGCAGTCCTCGACTACATTATCGTCTGAGAGCTTGACACGTAGGGCGGAGTTGACGATTGCAATATCGTCGTCCTTGCGCTTTGCTTGCTTGTAAGCACGCATGTACTCGCCCTTGCCAAATACTGGGATCCTGATCGCCGCAATGATGGCATCGGGAGGGAGTGCTGTGACGCGATAGCCCTGGAAGAACTCGCTCATGGGGATCTCGATCGTCTCGTGTACGCTCATCGCGATGAGTGTCGCGTTGAGTGCAACAAGCACAGGGTTCAGATCTGAGATCGGCGACGCAGTGGCGAGATTACCGGCAGGCGTGCCAACATTCCGTATCTGTCTACCGGCGAAGTAGCGCAGCTGGTGGTAGATAGCCTGGAACGGCTGGCCAGCGTGGGCTCCGTATCTCTCCACAGCCTGCTTTGACAGATCCTCAAGATCAGTGAGTGTGATGTTCGCACCAACCTCCAGGTGATCATCTTTGAACTCGTACTGCCGCAGCTCCACGATATCACCCATGTATACGGAGTGGGTGTAGTTCATGGCCTTGAACTTGACCTCGATCTGCGTCTCCGTGCTGCCGCCAATCAGCTTTGCACTAGGATATGCAGACTTCAGCTCCAGTAGCTGATCAAGTCGTGTCGGTCTGAACCATCGCTTTCGCTTATTGCCGAACGCAAGTGGTCGGAAGTCATGCTTCTTCAGCGCAGGCGGGAAGATCAGCTCGGTGTCCTTGTTGTACTCGATCAAACCTGGCGGTGTGAATCTCTTGATCGGCTGGTCGTCTCCCTCAACCTTTTTGCCGCCACACCCATTACTGCCTCCGTTCTCCATACAGCACCCTTTTCCACCGTTCGCCGTGCTCATACCGCAACTCCGCTTGGCGCTGAACGTTTGTGCTGCATCCAGTATGGGTCTGTACCCGGTACACCGACACAAATTCCCGTCGAACGCCTCCTCGACTTCTTGCTCGCTGGGGTTGTCGTGATTCCGCAACAGCGCATACGCGCTCATCACTATGCCAGGAGTGCAGAATCCACACTGACTGCCGTTTCCCTTGGCGATCCTCTCCTGCACTGGATGTGGCTTGTCCACCTTCCCGATGCCCTCGACCGTAATAACATGCTTTCCATCCACACTGACCAGCGGTGCCAGGCATGCGTTCGTACTTGCATGGTAGATTTTCTTCGTGGTCGGATTGTACTGCGATACTACCACTGTACACGCGCCGCAGCCACCTTCCGCGCAGCCAAGCTTGGTACCTGTTAGGCCGATACCTCGGAGATACTCAAGGAGGGTGATCTCTGGGTCTGCGGTGTCGAGCGAGACCTTCGTGCCGTTCAGGTAGAAGACGATGGTGTCGTGCCACTCTTCAGTGATGGCGCCGAGGGAGCGGGTCTGGGAAGGGTCGACCGCCGGCTCGGACACAAGCAGACCGGGCGCCATTGTCCGCGAAGTTGTTGGGGTCGCGTACAATCGATTGGGCTATAATAGCACCAAAACGCACTGGCTCTGCACTCGGTGATGCTCCTCTCGGTGCAGTCAGTGGCTTCACCCCAAGGAATGCAACTGTCAATTTGGCGATGTCGAAATTGACGTTATTATGAGAGATGAAAGGAAAGAAAGCAATACCTACCTTCGCAATGCCTGAGTGGGCATTGCATCGTCCTTATCTTGCAGCGCATCTGACCGAAGGCGTGAAGTGTGGGACAGCGGGGCGGAATCGATCTGTGTCAAAGAAGCAATCACTGGCCGCCTTGGCATCCTCGCTGACCTCCGATCGATGGCATAAGAGTAACACCCCTTTCCTCACATGAACTAAACACGCTTGTATGATGAGTTGTTGCAAGATGCATTGCGCAGAGGCTTGTATCTACGAAGTGGAGTAAGCTTCGTTGAAGTAGCCTCGCAGGATAGGCAGCAATGCCTTTCCGCACCAACGGTCCTCGCCACCAATAGACAGAGGATCACTAGCTGCAAAGTCAACAGTCCGCACGTACAACAGTCCATCGAAGTCGCGATGAATGCTATTCAGGTAACGAGCAATAAGTCTTCTTCCATCTTCATTCTTCCATTCCATCCTCTCGATCGAGGGCCCTACCTTTCGAGCACAACGACGTCTCAACATGACCGGCCTCCTGTTCCTCACCGCCGCTCTCCTGGACCACAAACGCCTGCATCTCGCCCTCACAACGCTCCGCGACTGGCTGTTTGACTCCGGTAGCTCCAACTTCCACTTAGTCAGGAGTCGCAATGCCTACGAAGTCGAAGCAGACCCAGTACCACCCACTCTCGTTCCCTTGCCGCAGAACTTCGAGAACGCCTGGGACCAACGCAACCATCCCCAACCTGGAGTCTTACATGCTAGAAATCACCCGCGGACTCGGTGAAACGACCAACGCTGGCACACCAACAGCGCAGTTCATCGTCATCGATGAGGAGGGCCTTCGAAATGGCACGGTGGTCCTGCTAGAGCGACACGTGGACGATGATGTAGACGATGAAGACGATATTGTTCTGACCGACAAATTCGATAAGGTAAGACTACCTTGGAAGAAAGTACACTCAATATTTGTCAATTTGGATCTGGCGAATATGGATTTTCGGGACTTCACGGACTGGCAGGAGGGAGATGCGGAGGGATGGTTCGAGTACGTTGATTTTGGGGACGATCTGCCTGAGAAGGAGAGGGAGGAGCGGGAGCGGGAGCGGGAGATCGAGAGGTTGAGAGGCGAGGGCCTAGTAGATTGAGTTTTGCCGTTTCTCGTGTGATGGACGAACTTTCAGTGAGCGTATCGTGAAAGTAACTTCATGCCCAGTCGGGGCACTGGTCCCTCGTCCAAGTCTCAACATCACCCCTCCAGAGTCAAATTGCCGACATATGCGAGCTGTCTGAGTCGAATCCAGCCGCGCCCTTCCAGACAATGATTGTGCACGGTAGGCAGCAGCACGTTCAGCTCCCAATGAGACTCATATCAAGCAGGCGGCCATCTTCAACAGGGCATCAAACTGCATTAGCGACTTTCCTAGAGACCGGTGAGTAAGTAGAATTCCACCCAAAACCAGTCCACCATATCCCACTGTCTTGCAATCCAACACACCCATTCGACCAAACTCGAGCTCCTCCAGAAAGATGGCCGGCCTCGTTTTCATCACCGCCTCACCTCGCCTCAAACCCCTTAATCGTGCCCTCACCCTCCTCCGCGACTGGGAGTACAACGAAGGCGAGCCCGGTTTTTGCGTAGTAACAACACGCAACGCCTACGAGCTCGAAACCACGAAAAATCCCCTCGCGCTCACCGAAGTCCCGCTCCCTGATCCTCACGAAAACGCCTGGACGGCCGCGTCACTAGACGATATAGAGGCGTACATGCGAGACGTACACCGCTGTTTACCCGAAAGTAGGTTCAGGGTGCGCACGACGCTGTTCTTGGTGATAGACGATGAAGGGTTAGAAGCGGATGAAGTCGTGCTCTGTACGCGCGAATATAGTCTAGAGCTGCACGAGTAAGAGGAAGAGTTCAAGCGAGTGCGCGTGCCTATGGAGGAAGCGCATACGATGTTCGTGAATCTGGATGTGGCTAACATGAGTTTCGAGGACTTTGCTGATGGGGATGAGGGGGCTGATGAGGATGGCTGGTGGGTGTATGCTGGTGTGGGGGGCCCGGATCTGTTCGAGGAGAGCTTGGAAGCACGGGAGGTGGAGATGGAGAGGTTGAGGGCTTTGGGGCTTGTAGATTGACGAATTGACCATTCACTAATGAGCGTAGTGAGCTTTTACATCAACGTCAGGTCAAGGGCATGTTCCACGCAGTGGGACTTTGCTGGCGTAACACGCATACGCATCGTAGAGCTATGATGCCCTATCAGACATCTGAGGTGTGGCGAACGGTTCTCCACTGTCCGCCACGAGATTCTCCCGCGTCCGTAGCTAGCCAAGGAGGTATTGTTGGCAGCAACGCCAATCAAGCGCACTTCGCGTGCCGACAGGCTGCGAGGCCATAGTGATAATTTTGATGCGTGAGCTTCTGGGCTCATGTGTATCTATCTCACGCAGCACCCGCGCCTCGATCTCCGCACCTGCGCCTGCCCATACCACTTCGAGTCGACTTCACCCACCCAGCATGACCGGCCTGGTCTTCGTAACAGCTCCCACAGATCTCAAAGCTCTAAATCGCGCTCTGACCTTCCTCCGCGACTGGGAATACGGCGACGGTGCCTTTGTCCAGACGATCATCACAACGCGAAATGCCTACGAACTCGAACTCGCAGCTGGGTACCTGGCACCGACTCTAGTCCCTCTCCTAGAGACTTCGACAACGCATGGGTCAACGCCTCGCTGGCAGACATAGAGGCCTACATGCTAGACACGCACCGCTTAATCGCGCGCTACAACGCTCCTCGGATCAACACCTCGCTCTTCCTCGTACTAGACTCCGCGGCACTGGCCAAGGACGAGATCGTGCTGTATCAGCGCTTCTACGATTTTGCATCGGGAGCTTACTTGGACAAGTTCAAGATCACACGACTGCCGCTCGAGCAAGCGCATACGATGCATGCGAATCTGGATATTAATAATATGGAGTTTGAGAGTTATGTGGAGTGGGATCGAAAGCGAGGGCCGAGGGGGAAAGGATGGATGGTTTACAGGGGGCTTGTGGGGTCGGAGATGTCAGCAAAGGTTGTGGCGAAGCGGGAGGCGGAGTTGGAGCGGTTGAGGGTGTTGGATCTGGTTAATTGATGATGATGAATGACTCAATAACAGTTCTTCTAATCCCGGAGTCAAACGCTTGGTGATTAGCGCTGCACTTCTGTCGGTACTCGCGTTGTGCGCCCTGCCTAAATTGCTTTCACGATTAGCTATGCGCATCTTTCTGGGTGGTACTAGAGATCATAGAGTCCACATAGTGCTACGCTCAACCCTCACCATCATGCCAGTCACCTCCATGCCCGTGCCGGTTGACTCCCGAATCATGGTAGCCTCCGCTAAGTGATTCCTACTCCTCGCCCGCATACTGTGGCGTTCCATTGACAGACATGTACCCCGTACGCAAGTTGTCCTCACGCTCGTCTGCGGGATCGGAGACGCGACAGCGCTTGCATTCGCAGGAAGAGTTATTCGAGCAGTCCAGAAAGGTGTCGGGCCTCCAACGGTTGTGATAGCTCCTCATGCTCGAAGCATCGCTGCGGTCGTCTTCTCCAAAGACGTCGTCAAGAGATGCGAAGCCACGTTTGCGTGGATTCTCGTCAATACTACATTGCATTAGTATGCATGCCACCAGTCATACATGCCAAAGAATACCGAATACACTTACTCCTCAAGCAGTGCAGTCAGCTCACGGAAGCCCGTAAGAGGCTTGTACACATCTATGCTCGCGTGCTCCGAGTATGACATATTCTGTGTCACCAGAGTGATGAGACCAGGCGAGCGAATGGCAGTGAACACGAGAAGACGACCGCGAGTTTTGTTGGTCTCGCCGTGTTCATTGGCAATGCGAATAGTAAGGTGGCAGGTACCCTTAAAGTAGTCACTGGCCCGCATCAGACGCATAGCCGCAGAAGCGGCGTCGTCGGCAGAGTGGTTGTAAGTCGCCGGCATGTTGACCACGACGCGCTTCATACGCTTCAGCATTGCAACATCTCTGGGTCTGCCAAGCTTAGCGCCGTGCGGGTTGCACAGGTGCGCCCTGCATCTGAAAAGGAATGTCGTACGATCGAGATGGAGGGGCAGTGCTTCCGAGTAGATCTGGCGACTAGTAGCAAGGAGACCTAGAGGCGTCGGCGCATCGCAGCAGGTGTCACGCCAAAGGGAGCGGCTGACAATGAAGCAGCATTGATGGGTCGGGATAGCGTACTCGTAGATTGAAGTACCTATGCTGAGTTGGAAAGACGCACGCCTGATGATTCGAATCCTTGAAGAAGGACTCACGAAGCTCTGGCGATAGCTGCAGGAAGAAGCAAGGCGGTAGACTCGACATCTGAGCGGCTGAAGTGTTTGAGTGTTCGGTCCGTGGGTGGGGATTCGATGCATCTCTCGACTAACGGGAGGTGTTCAGATCACCAGACAAGGAAGCTACAAGCCAATGCATGAACAAGAGCAGGAAGGAACGGCCTGACTGCAAGCGTGGAGGAGGTGAATGAAGTGAATGTGGACATGAAGTACGCGACGTGCTACCTCAGTGCATCAGACCTTGATTGTCAGCGGCTATACCTGTAGCCCACCACTTACACGAGTGCAGGTCGAGGCAATTGCTCGCGCTAGACGCAGTTCATACACTTCCGCGTGCTGATCGCGACTTCCGTGCAACCAGCAACACTTCCATCGACCTAGGCCGGACCCGGGAGGAACTGGAGGAGACAGCTCCACCGGCGCCCTCAATCTCGTAATGAAGAACCGAGACGGACGCCATGCACGCCTCCGTCACAGCAATCGATTTGTGCCAGCATTGTGAAGGCTGCTGGATCCCATTGGAAGACGCGACGGAAGGATGGCCGAATGGCGCTGCTGCCAAGCCCACTGTCATGTCAGCCGGCGCAAGGAAGATCAATCCTCCGGCACACCGAGGTCCCATCCTGGCACATGTCAAGACTCAAGATATCATGTGCAAGTGGAAGGTACGTGTACCTGACGAGCTAATGTATTCGTCCTGGCCACTTTTGGGACTCTAGGTAGCATCGTCGACTGGCAGCCTTCGACCGCTGCATCTCTCGTCCACCATGGCCGTCAAGATTACTGCTTCTCCCCATAAGCTCTCCAACCGCTCCCTCAAAGAGCTCCTCAATGAACTTACGCGCCTGTACCTTGCGAATCGCACCCGAGTGTCGCGCAGCATCTACCTCGCTCTCTTCCTGGTAGTGACGACCCGTATACGCAATACGATCAAGGAGCAGAAAGCCGCCGGTGCCCGAGCTGTCGCAGCCCGGAAACGAGGTGCGGTCACAGCACCCGCTGCTTCCGAGACGACAGGAAGGAAGAAGGTCGAGCTGAACAGGGAGTTCTTTCGCAGTCTGGGAAGATTGCTGCGAATATGTGTTCCAGGATGGCGAAGTACAGAAGCCAGGCTACTTGGGAGCTACTCAGTGTTTCTTGTGTTGCGGACTCTGATCAGTCTGTATGTGGCGGAGCTGGACGGCAGGCTGGTGAGTAGTCTGGTGAAGGGAAAGGGCAAGGAATTCGCGAAAGGCTTGGTGTGGTGGATGATCGTAGCTGTACCGGCTACGTTCACAAATTCGATGGTGAGAACGAACGTGCGAATTGTGTTAAACAGGGAGAGAGGACTGATGTGAAGCAGCTATCATGGCATCAAACGACGTTGGCGTTGAGGTATCGGACGAGGTTGACACATCACGTTCATAATCGCTACCTGCACGAGATGACCTTCTACACACTATCGGCACTGGACGATCGAATAAAGAATGCCGACCAGTTGATTACAGTGGACGTGAGCAGGTTCTCGAACAGTCTTGCGGAGCTCTATGGCAGCTTGTCGAAGCCCATATTGGATTTGATCATCTACAACTGGAGTCTGAGCCGAAGCGTAGGCGGCGAAGGGCTGTTTGCAATGAGCTTGCTGGTCCAGCTGAGCGCAAGTCTGATGCGCGCATTGACACCGCCGTTCGGGAAGTACGTAGCCGAGGAAGCTCGACTAGAAGGCGAATTTCGCTTCCAGCATTCGCGATTGATCGACTACAGCGAAGAGATCGCACTTCTAGCAGGGCATGAGGCGGAGAAAGACACACTAGACAAGGGATATTTCACGTTGATCAAGCACGTGAATCGCATACTGCGGCGAAAGTTCTATCACGGCGTGATGGAGGACTTTGTGGTGAAATACTTCTGGGGCGCGCTTGGGTTGCTCCTTTGCTCGATACCGGTGTTCTTCCAGGTACCCGGAGCCACTGTTGGAGTAGGTGGCAAAGATCGAACGGAGAGCTTCATTACCAGTCGGCGATTATTACTGGCAAGCAGTGACGCGTTCGGCAGGTTGATGTTCTCCTACAAGGAGGTGTCGCAACTGGCAGGCTACACAAGCCGAGTCAGCACACTGCTCGAAGTGCTGAAGGACCTGCAGCGGGGTCACTTTGAGAAGCAGCTCGTCTCATCCGCCTCCACGGACGCGAATTCGGCAGTTCTCTCCGGTCGTGGTGAGGAAGAAGAAGGCGAAGACATCAAATTTGAAGATGTGCCCATAGTCTCACCCAACGGTGATGTCCTCGTCCGAAGTCTGAACTTCCACATTGGTCCTGGCGACCATCTCCTGATCGTCGGACCCAATGGCTGCGGCAAGTCAAGTCTCTTCCGCATCCTCGGTGGCCTCTGGCCAGTCTACGGCGGCAAAGTGCGCAAGCCTCCAGCCGAAGACATCTTCTACATTCCGCAGCGTCCCTACCTTAGCAAAGGCACGCTGCGTCAACAGATCCTCTACCCAGATGGCTTATACGAGATGCGCAAGAGAGGCGTCACCGATGACGACCTTATGGAGATCCTCAAAGTCCTCGGCATCGAGAATCTCCTGGACTCGCAACTCAACAAACCCATTAGCTCCACCTCCACTCCCTCCCCAACAGGTCTGGACACAGTCGCCGAGTGGCCCTCACTCCTCTCAACTGGCAACCAACAACGCATCGCAGCCGCCCGCCTCTTCTACCACTCTCCAAAGTACGCCATCCTCGACGAATGCACCTCCAGCGTCACCGCTGAAACCGAGCAGATCATGTACACCGAAGCAAAGCGGCGCGGGATCACGCTAATGACTGTCAGTCATCGGAGGAGTCTGTGGCGATATCACGGGTATATACTGCAGTTTGATGGGATTGGAGGGTATGTATTTGGGAGGCTTGAGGCGGAGAAGAGGTTGGCATTAGAGGATGAGAGGGAGGAGTTGGAGGGGTTGTTGAGGGGAGTGGGGGAGGTGGAGAGGAGGATTGGGGAGTTGGAAGCTGGGACGGGTTGAGAGACTGCGCAAGAGGTCCAACGTTGAAATGGTCGAATGATCCGCGAAGAAGCAATTTGCCGTGCTGGAACTCCCACATGGGATACACGCGCCACATCTTCATCTCGATTGGACACGCACGGAAGATTGCGACAGCTCAGGATCAAGAGTCTCACGCAAGAAATCGGATCCTGCGTCTCTAGGTTCGCTGGCGTGCAAGGACACCGACGCCACCCATTGTGCCTCAAGCGCTGGGATTGCGAGGACGAAGTCGGACTGTGAAGAAAGTGCTGTCGGCCAGCCATGCTTCCTGTGGGACATGCCACTTCGGCGGCAGGGCGTAGGAACTAGTCCCTATGCATGGGACTGCGATTTGTGAAGGATCGAGGTGACCTCAGATATTGCTTTGTCGCTTCATAGCGTCGAGGCGGCCTCTCACGGCTAGCCCGCTTCGGCAGGAAGCACCGCCACGCCTGAAAAAGCACGCTACGCGCGCGTGATAGTCGCGTTAGAGTGGTTCGCCTCGCCTTTGGAAGAAGGCAATTGAGTCATCTTATGCATATAGGTAGAAGTAGAAAATACATGCCAATACCGGACCCCCCCATGTCGTGCAGTCTGTTGTCCCTTCTTCCTGCTGTGCCTTCTGCCTAAGGCCGCTTTGTGTGACCACACGCGCCGTGACCTCCTGGACGCGTGACCGCATCCTGTCATACAAACAAACATTATGGGTATCTCGATTGTCTTCCCCCTGCCATAACTCCTCTCCTCTGCTCTCCTGGCTATGATCTCGACGTTGTTCATCTCCGCGCACGACCAGAGCGCGGCTCTCCGCCTTCGCGACGTCGATGGCTGCTCTCGCTTTGCGATGTCACCACACTGGCTCTGTCGAGTCCTAAACGGCCATGCGTCCGCAGCTCTTTCATGACTGCTCGATCGATGATGCCCTTGTTGTAAAGATGCTGGACCATCACCGTATCAAGCGACGATGACATATTGGCCATCTCTTCCAGGTCATGCGAGTTCTTGATATGGGACCATCGATCGCTCCAGGTGACCTCGCCGTCGTCTGCTTGGAAGGTCTGTGTACATGCACGGACAGGACACTTCATCTCGGTTGGCGGCGACTGGCTTCCCAGGTGGGACTTGCTGTGTTTGTTCCACCTGGACATGGACTTCGAGAGCTTAGCGCACCCGAGGAAGTCGAAGAGACATACGATGCCAGTCGGTGCTTGAGTCGAAGCTAGGCCATAGGAGATGACTCGACCCTCTTCATCGAGCCCTCCGTCCTGCATTGCCGCCTGGGCTGCTCGGCTCTCGATGATCGATTCACTGATGGTTCTGCTTTGCATATCGAGAGATGGCATGGACTCTCCATCGCTGGACAATATCGCAAGCTCAGCATCGAAGGCCCTTGCCACTGACCTCGCATCGGTGAATAAGGATGGGCAGTGCCGGGGTTTGCCCTCCGGACCTGATGAGAAACGATAGCCTTGTGCGGCGAATGCTGTGAATCTGTTCTGTTCCGATCGCCAGCTGTCAAGCGCTGGACTGGTAGCATACGCGCTATCTCTGCGAGTTTCTTTCGCTTCGGTCGCGCCAGTGAGTGTAGACTGGGACGAGTCCGTGCTACTACCCCGTGAGCTCGACATTCTCAATGCAGTCTCTTTCCGTTGTATGATTTGCTGTTCCGAGTCTGTTGCTGGGCAGTAGGATTGAAGATATCATCAGCTGTTGAAGTACTGACTCACTCTAGCACTAGCTTTATATCAACCTGCATAGGGCTTGAGGCTCTGTCCAGTACACCCACTCAAGTACGAAGCTATCTTAGCGTGCGGAGTGCGCGTGGCCGCCAGCAAATCACTATCACGCCACGGACCAAGGGGCGCTCGTCCGCGTCAAGAGGGCACAATGGAGTAATCACTTCCGCGAGAGAAGTCAGTTTACTTCAAGGTCCTCGCAAGATCGTACAGCCGACACTAATGGACCACAACGACGACAAGCTGGGTGATAACGGTTGCCATTCCAGAACGATCACTGCACAGAAGCGATCGAATATTGCTGACGAGTACGCGATCGCTCTGGCGAAAGCCACGATAGCGAAGATTGTCTAACAAGAACATGTCACATCCGGAAAAGCAACAACAAGTCTGCCACGACACTCGGCGCTTATAACAGGGCGCGATACAACCTGCATGTGAGTTTTGCATCATTCCGTCACCTTCGAGTAAGCTCATATTCGATTCGTTTAGACCATTGTTCACTCACTTCCATCTCTTCTCTATACTATCTTCATGAATTGGAGCGATCTGGCCGATAGACCTCGCTGCTACACGTAGAAGGTACCCTACTAGTCTCGACTAGCCTCGGGAAGTTGTCGGCGCGCCCGAGCGGTTGCATATAGACCGGTGAGCGGCTAAGACGCATGCATATGCACGCAGTGGCTCAATGTTCGGTTCCCGGGAAGTTGTCAATGCGAGGGCTCCTACAGTCTCTGGAGACGGCCAGCGATGCCGAAGCGAGGCCGCAGCGTCCGAGATATTCATGTACAAGCCGATACACGTACAATCCGACACGCGACAACGCATGTGAGACGAGCGAATTCGCTTCATGATCCCCTTCAGAGAAAAAGGAGCATCATCTCAACGCCAATGGCGAGTGAATCGCGAAGCTCCCGTGCGACCATGTGCGAGCCTAGAACTATCTACACAGTCTCAACAACACCGAATCAAGCGCACGCGATAAATGTGAAAACTCATGCTGAACACCTGGCCGTCCGCCCTGCGTTCCTTGTCCAGGTTGGCGAGGATTACCTCGAAGCAGAACACTGTATGAGCTGTCTCCAGTAGACATTCGGTAGTTACAGCGATCTATCATCTCGTACGCATTGTGAATATCGAATTGTTCAAGGCAGACGCTCCCTCCACAGCTCCAGTAGCTTTCGATACGTAGAGATCGGGATGCTCTGTTGGCAGTGTAGGCCAACCCGCGTGGTGGCGGTTCATCCTAGGTCCCTTGGCGTGCAAAGAGCACAATCCTGATGCTCCACGATCCTCGGCCAGATTACCCCACACTCATGTACGGAGCGGCCCGTTCATCCGAGCGATGCATCACATGTCAACCTCACCACTTCATCACATGTCAAGCGTTCCCAATGCACAGCAGGCATGGGCAATTGACCTCAACATAGCAACGAGTGTATACAAATGCTAGACGCTTCACGAAGATCCATACCAGCGACGACTTCACCATTGCCACCCTCGAACCCGAACTGATCCGGTCGCCGACGGAACGAAGAGGCTCGAAAGCCCAACCCGAAACGAATCGATTTCCTCACTTCAAGGAACCGACAATAGCAAGCGACACACAATAAGCTACCTGAAACTTGGACTGAAAGAATAGCATCATATCGAGTGGCTGGATATTTTCGCCAAGGGGTGAATAGGCTATTGTGTGAAGATCGAGTCCAAGAGCGTTGTCGCTGCACTTCCCTTGTGCTTTCATGAGGAGACCATGATCCTTCGACCAATTCACCTCTTCGAGACCACTCCGCCTACACACCCACCCATAGGACGACGGCGACGGTGACCGACACTCCACCACTCATCCTCGCGAAATCACCATACCCGCGGCATCCTCGCCTTCTTCTGCACGATTCCAGTATCCACACCATACCTATCACCATATCACTCACCATACCACTCACCATACCCATTGGGCTGGATCCAGTACACCACGACATGGCGAGCCGTAAGCGGAGCGCGCAGCTCCATCAGGAGGGAGGGCAGGGCGGGCCAGTGACGTGTCAGTTGTCATGAGCTTTCAGCTCGACATCCTCACTCACTGTAGTTCAACGCTGACATATGACAGATGCAACTCAAGCTTTGTTGGGCCAGCTCCCACACCAACTTCAAATTACTCACTCTACTAGCAACAACAACCACAAACACGGCGACTACCATGTCTCTCTCCTGAGCGAGCACGACAGTTCCACCATGGATACCTTCTGGAACGATCCGGCGCTTGCCACCAATAGCAATGCACAAGAGACCTTCGACCTGGCGGGCTTTGGAGTGAACACCGTCGATGGAGATCAGCAGTTCACTTTCGATCAGGCTCTCGCACCAGACTTCGACTTCGGCAGCACTTTATATGGCAACAATGAACAGGGACAAGACGATCAATATCAGCCTCAACATTCGACCCATCACCAGCCAGCCCAGCTTCATGACGATTCGCAAGGCCAAGACTTCCAGACGGAAGGGCAAAGCTCTGCCTTTGACCAGCAGCACTTCGGACACAATGGGTCAGCTGCGCAATTCTCCAACGAGCATGCAGCTTCAGTCCTTCAAAGCCTTTCCGGTAAACATACTGGCAACATGCAGCGTGCATACTCGGGCATGATATGGGATAGCAATGGCATGCCTGTGCATACTGGACTCGGTCAGAACCCAAGCCCAATGGCATCCAATGGCACGTCGTCAACAGCCACGAACACTCCCATGACTCCGACCGCGAACACGTTTCAGCAGTCTACAGGAGCTCGTCGTGCATTGCCGCCCGCCACATATACGCCAGAGTTCATGGCTCAGCCCGTTGTTCAGCAACAGTCAAAGGCATCGAACCTCGCGCAGCCTTATATGCACAACCACGTTCCGCACGGCAACTACCAGCAACAAGTCATGCAGCAGCAGTATGCGCAGTACCCGCAGTATCAGCCGTTTCCAGGTCAGAGAAGTTCGGGACCTCTCGCATACGGTAGCGATGATGACTTCCGCGAGGGTGGCTTCAATGGTCGTGCATACACTCCGAATGTCGACAAGGGCAATAACCTCAAGAATGTGCCATTGGCTGAGCTCGCTGCGGTCTCGTCACGTGCTCGCACAGAATATCCTGAGAACGAGGCAGTGTATGGTGCACAGCAGCAAACCAGACAGCACGTGACGGCAAATGGTCAGATGCGGCAATACAAATCTGTGCCCTCGCCCTCGACTCATCATCCTCACACTCAATCATTCAACAACACACAGTACGGCAACAACTATCAACAGCTCAACTACGACATGAGTACTACAGTACAGCCTATCCTCAAGCGCTCGCGTCACCAGATGGAGGACGCTCCGACGCAGAATACGCCGCCTACAGCTCGTGGCAAGGCCCGCCATACCACCGAGAGCTACAAGACCGAGCCAATCGACGATGACGGTGACTCACCACTGCCTACTCCGCCTCACACCACCAAGCGCCCAGCAAAGCGCGCCCGCGTCTCCGCTGCTCGCGCAGACACCCTCAGCTCCGACACCGGCTCGCCGGCTACCCCACGCTCCGGCGAGAACGCCGCCACTGCCGTTCGTCGCCGTCGCAGCGGTGCTAGGTGTGCCCGCCCGAACCTCAGCGATGAGCAGAAGCGCAAGAACCATATCGCTTCCGAGCAGAAGCGCCGCAATACCATGAAACAGAACTTCAAGGAGCTCGAGACCCTCGTGCCTTCTCTTCTCAATGGCAACATCGGCCTTTCCCGTGCTGAGGTACTGGCTCATGCTGCTTCCTTCCTCGAGACGCTCATGAACTGCAACGACGCTTCGAAGACGTCGTACACCTTCGATGAGAGTCAGTGGCGTACCAACGGCAGACCGGCTCGGTTCAGCGATGAGGAGCAGGATGCTGTTGCTGGTGCTTACGATGATGGCGCTGGGACTTGAAGCTGTGATATCACTTCGCAAGTCCCTTGCTACCACGCAGCACACACAGCACTCGTAATGTCCGACTGGCGCCCGGGCTGGAACATACCAACACTATACCGTGAGGGCACATGTACCGGAATGACTTTGATGAACGCTGTGAGATCAAGCGTGCTCTAACGAGCTCCACGATGTCAAGGGTGATCAACATTATACATTCTCGATACAGCATTCTCTCTTTCGAACTTCCAGCATTTCCCCGGGCTATGATTGCCTACACTCGATCACATCATTAGCATGATCTGGATTACGATGCCATCATTGGCTGTACCAACATTCTTCTGACCCTGCAAATTCCTCTCTTCCTCCTCATACCAGCACACGATACAGCGGTCAGCACAGGCAGCGGCACACAGCACGTGCACTGTCTCCGACACCTCAACATCACACATCACTGGCGTTTCCCGGATATACCCACTCATCTTGGACTTTTCTCTTGGGCACACACACATCCTCCCTTCCCTTCCCACTTTCCCTGGACACGACGGCTACGATATCCTTATCCTGATGAAGATATCTGTACAGAAGCGACTTGCCCTCTGCGGTACATGAGTGGCTCAAGTCCGATAGATCTCTGGGTAGTGGGCTCTGGAAGGCTGCATATTTGGCATAGGCTTCGGCCTGATAGGGGCTACGGAAGGCCTCTTGGCATTGGCACTGCGGTGCATCGGGTGGAAGGTCTCTGCTTACATTCTGCTTGGAGAACAGTTTTGGGTTTGTGCTTAGATTTCTAGCTCCTGCTCTAGTGCGTGTACAAAATTCTGATCACTGAAATCGCAAGTGCCAGATAATCTTCCAACCCCCATGGCGCCCTGCAGCATTCCGTTTGAGCTGCCTGCTTGAACACGCAAAGATGCTCTACCCAGTATGAGGACCTCCCAGACATAGCATATGCGACTTTCTTTGACGGCAGCCAGTGCCCAAACATCCCGCAAGCGTCATTGCATGTAAAGAAGTAGCGCTTGAAATCGGGCGTGTGACTTTGCTGTTGACTGGGCCGGCGAAGATCGAGTTCTGCGTGGAGGAGCTCATAGACAAACACCGACTTCCTGCGTCTGACGCTTACAGCCCCCCTCATCAGCGCGCAGTACGCCGCGCAATCCTGTCCGACGGCTTTGAGAAGGCCCAGTAATACATCGCAGCGACACAGTACGCCGTGACATTGATGAGTATGAACCTGTCAAATTCGGATCTTACTCTAGACTGTATGTGCTGGCCCTAAGCCACCTCACTCGCCAGCAACGTTGCAGCACTCCGGTGAGCTACGCGTAGCGCTTGCCGGTCGTTTCGCGCGTGGGCACAATAGCTTGGTCCAAAAGTCCCACTGCCATCAGTGCCCGCCAGATCGAGGCGGAACCCCAAACAGCCCACACAGTCGAGCACCCGAACGGTTGTGCGACGTACTCACCAGTCAGAATGATCACTGTGCTTGTGCTGAGCGTGGCGCAGAGAGTCAAGCCGAAGCCGTGTCCGCCGTTCATAGCTGGGACTCGGGCGTAAGAAGCTGCCGAGCCAGCGACGCCCAAGCCAGTCATGAGATATTCTGGAAGGCTTCTGTTGACGACATGTGTTGAGAGCAGGGTATGGTAGCGGCCCGTACGCCAGGATGGAGAGGACAAGATGAAGTTTGCTGTTGAACGGCTCGGTTGTGTATCGAAGGAGTCGGACCAATGCTGGAGAGCTTGATGGAGCAGCAGTAGATGCCCTATCGGCATTCCAGTCGGGCGATGTTGTCGAATGACCTGTGCCTGAGCCGTGGCCGGTGCCTCGCGGGCGGTCGAACATGAGAGCCAGAGGACAGATGCATTGACAGGCAACTATAATTGCGAGTGCTGTCGTGGTCGAGTTGAATACTGTTGCGGACGAAGGTGCGACCAGCCGGCCGTTCGTTATGTGACCAGTCTTACCGCCGCTTACAGTTTCAGGCGGCGTTGGTTCCTGCAATATAGTCGGAGGATATCGCCATGTTGGCCCAAGCTGATGGCGTCCATTTCCTTCTGTTCGAGCAACGTAGGAGAGAGATACAAAAGGCACGGGGGAAAAATGAGATACTGCCTTGGTGCGTCAAGCGAGCCATTGAGAAGCACATGGATTTGCTGCAGGTTGCGAGCTGCTGTGCGACCTACATCTGTGTTCGAGAACCAGAGCGGCGATTCCGGACTACCTTGCATGATGCAGCAGATCCATCACTATGACCCACCAATGTCATGGGGAGAAGACGGATGAACAGGAATGCAGTGGTGTCTGCAAGAGGGAAAAAGGTTGTCGGCCTTCATGTCTCAGGCGTCACTATCTATAGATACACCAAGCACGATTCGTGTAGGCCCCCCTATCTCGTGTACACTACCAATGGAGAACTCCAGACCATCGGCGCCCATGACAGTGCCCGGAGATGAAGCTACGTCGGACGACTCGCCTTGCTATTTCTTGCGTCTGCCCTCTGAACTCCGTATACGACCCCCAGCGATCCAGAAGGCACTTCGCAATGCTATTGGCTTGCAGTCATCACAATATATGAGCAAGTCTTCCCTGCAAGTACACGCAGAGTCTTGATCAGCGACCGTGGTTACTCGTTTGTACGCGACGACACAGCTTGGTCCCATTCTCCAGGATTGCTGGGACTTGTCATCGGACTCGCAATGAGGCATTGCCAGTCTTCCATACGGAATCTACCCTTCACTTTGTCATGAACGGCGCATACCAAGCTCCGAGTGATCATGTATGGAAGTCCCATCTGGATTTCTTGTCTTTGGTACCCAACATCGTGCTGGAAATGAGCGCCGAGGTGTATCAAGCCGCTGGGACCGTCGCAGAGCAACTTGGTAGGCTCTTGCGCGATGATATTTGCCGGAACCAAGATCATCGGACCAAGCACCTCACGTTCACGTTTCCTCAGTGCCTCAGTATCGGTGAGTTAGGCTTAAGTACGATCACGCTGTGTCTCCTGGCCAACGTACGGGCAGACACGGTCAATGTGTCGATGAGACATCAATTTCAGAGGCCAAGGGGTCAATCACGAAGCTCGGACGCTGGCAGCGAAATGAACACGTCTCTTGGGAGGAACACGAAGGAGTGTCTGAGGCGTAAATGTACCTTCGGATCCATGCAATACATCGTTGACAGATGTGTCACAGCATTGTCGAGGGGTACGATTCCGAGTTCGAACCATACTTCAATATCGATAATTTCAAGGGTCTCGTCTTTGGTAGTAGCCTCGACTGGGTTGTATAGACATACTGGGTGTGGACTATGGGTCGAGCTGGACCGCCTCGATCATGTTGAATAGGCTCTTCCTAGCATGGTAGCGGATGTCCGAAGGAGGCATCGCCAGAGCAACAAGAGCTCACTGAGCTGTCGAACCCGGTGCGTCAACGTCGAGATTGCTTCTCTCACATGCCGTCCCCGCGAACTCGAAATTGGAAGCGGATTGAGCGACATCCCCGAGGGAAACCAAGAGCTGCATCGGCCTCTAACACGTCCACCAAGTTCACCTGCAATTGCGCATGCTACTGATTTTCGAGGGTTGTGTGTAGACATGGCTCGCTGTAGATGTCGGCGGAAGTAAGCGCGAGCTGTCGGTGCGTCATCATACAGCCAGGCGCTTAAGAGTGGCACAGCACTGAAAATACGCCGTAACGATCGCCCACAATCCTAGTCGGCCAGATCACACGCCATGCAAGGCTTCGATGGAGGCCAAGCGAAGCGATCATGCCGAATTGTCGCCTCCTGGACCTCCCGCCCGAACTTCGTATGCATTGCAGCAGCACTCGGCTGGAGCGGGGTGGCATAGCGCTGATAATGTACAGGCTGCTGCCTCTACGAACAGATCTTCCCCGAGATCGAGTGCACATTCTTCGTCTGGGACGCTCTGATTCGGCGCAGAGCTGGAGCTTACGTTCCCACATGCTTGAACTTGCTGGGGACGTGCAAACAAATTCGCAGCGAAGCGACGCCCGTCTGCTGGAACAATTATCAGCTTCCGCATGAGCACGGAACGACATGAGAAAGATAGAGAATGGTGGCAGCGGAATCCTCCATTTCTGCACCATGCGCGCAATATCTTGGTTCGAATAGACTGCTACAGTCCCCACGTTCCAGGTGTTGGGCAGCTCCCGCTCGAACTTTCGAAGCTTTTGCAGAATCATGTGTACAGATACGCCTCTAGTCGTCTCAGCCACCTCGAAGTGCATATCACGAATATGCTAGGCACGTACAGAAATGACCTTAGGCCGATCAGAGATGCATTGATCGCCGACGCTAGGGTTGACAGAGCTAGTCTTCGGATAAGTCAATGTTCCACTGAGATGAGAGGAGGTGGCGAGTATAGTGATCTAACATTGCACTACGATCGATTGCCATGGGGCATGTTCGTTGAACGATTGGACAGATACATTCCCAGGGATGCGTACGCTTAACACTGATCACCGAGCTGACGGATCGACCACAGTGTGGTATCTCAGCTCCAGTGCCGACCCCGGACCGACATTGAGACTTTCAGGATGGCGATGGCCGAGAATGCTCGTTTCAATGAGCGGGAGAGCCAGTATAGCACTGATTGAGGTATGCAGAAGCGCTGCAGGAAGCTGCCGGCTTGCAGCTTCTTGGCCGTAGCGTCTGCCTGAAATAGAATCAAGGCTCTCGACGAGGATAACAGAATACTGTTCGACCATGATGAGACCGGACAGCTTGGACGGTCTGGAGCAGCTTTTACCAGAGACAAGTATGGACTCGCTTCTGTGTAGACAACACAACGGTTCCCAGCGTACATGTGGTCACTCATCGTACGCTACAAGATCCGAAAAGTTCAATAAGAGAGCGCGGTGGGCCTACCCCATGACTCGAAACATTCACTCTACTTCACTTCCTTTGCGCTTGCTGCCGGGCCGTTCACTTTTTCTGGCTCCGGTGAGCATTGAGTCGCCAACAGCTTTGTAGACTACTCGCACAAACGATTCCTACTATCCAAGAAGTGCATCGGTGGTACATCTCGGTTTCGCATCGATGAGTCCATTCACCGTCTCCATTGCTCCTCCGCCGCCACAGCAGCTCCTCGCGCCCGGCTATCTCTTCGAGATCCCACCAGAAATGAGTAAGCTCCCCATCCATTACTTTCCTCCACACATCACTAAGTCGTTCAAAGCCTGCGCATCTACGAATACGCCTTCCCAATCCACCAACACTGCTTCGTTGTCACGCCCCGCGACCTCAGGCGGGACACCTGCTGCGACTTACCTCACTCCCTAGCACTCCTCATTGGCGCCAAGTACACAACGAAGCGAAGCCTGTGTACCTCGACTGCAGTACCTTCCGCTTCCGCTGTAGCGACGGGGTCGAGAATCCCATGCTCCCTCGCTTCTTCGGCAGACCGCACACAATTCCGACGCTGCAGCAGATGCGCCGCGTAGTCATCAACGTGAGCGTCAGCCCGTCCTCCGAGGACTCCCGAATGGCCGCTTTGACCGTCCTGGACTTGCTGCGTGCGAGTCGCTGGCTTGCGGGAATGAAAATGGTCACCACTCGGTTCGATCACAAATTCATTCTGACGCAGGCCGTCCACGATATGCTCACGGCGTTCGCCATGATCCAAGCTCCTGGGCAGATCACGTTAGTGCTACAGCGTGGGCATGTCATGTCTCAACGTGTAGCCGTCCATAAGCTTTCCGGGGGTTACAATGAGCTGAATCGTCTCATCGAAGAGTAAGTCTTCTCAACATACAATAAGGTCCACGGAAGATACTGATTCGAGATAGCATTGACACTCATCCCAGCCAGCACGGCTTCAGATCTGGTGATTCAGGAGACTTCTGGCCCGATGATGAAGCCATCGATTGGAGCAATATCGCCTACAACGAATCGAAGCCCCCCATTCCCGACGACTGCCATAACAACTCCGACTGTCGCTGCATCAGTTGTCGACAATATTCAGAGTCGGAAGACTACACAATCCAGTTAGACGAAGGCCCAACCAATACCGCATAGCGAAGACGGCGAAAGTGACCTCACGGCGGACTGTGTGGGAGGTGGCGACTGCGACGCACGACACTCAGGCGATATTGCCACAGGCTGCTATGATGGAAGCGACTACGAGGGCTGGTCTCCACTTGAAAATACTCCGATAGGAGACCCAACCCATAGTATCGCCGCCTGGACCGCATACGCTCCAGGCGAGAGAGGACGAAGCTACCAGTCCATGTCACCTGACTTCCCAGTGCAGACGTTCACATAAACATCTCACGACGACCACCACCCGTATGGTAGCTGATACCACACACATCACAACAAGTTTGAAGCTGAGCACGAGCGGCGCGACTGGCGTGGAGGCACCAAGGACTGGGAGGAGCAGTTGGAGCCGCGCATCTGAGGATGCGAATCGGATCGGCATCAAGGCCCTAGGGAGGTTGCAACTTATGATCAATGACGAGGGAGAGCTCAAGATCAAGGGAGCCAAGGAGTAGGCGAGGAGCAGATTGCTTCGGCACAGGGTGAGAAGTGCGGGCCATGGAAGGAGACTTGCCAGAACGCCAGTATGCTCGCTCACTCTACAAAGTAAAACAGCCCACTATCTACAAACCACTCCTCTCTGCCATCCTCCTTCTCCCTACTCGCCCTTCAGCCGCATCCCTAGATCAAGCTCTCCTCCTCCCCGTTCTCCTCCCCGTTCTCCTCCCCATTCACCCCATTCGCCTCCCCATCATTCGTATCCTTATCATCCTTCTTTTCCTTCTTCTCCCTCCCATAAAACTCATCCAGCACCTTCTTCGGAATCCGATTCAACAACTCCTTAGGATAAATCCTCAGCAGCTCCCACGCCAAATCCAGCCCATCAACAACGCCGCGGTTCTCATAAGCCCCTTGTGCAATATAAGTCTTCTCGAACTTCTCCAGGAACTCCAATGACAGCTTGTCCTCTGAGCTGAGAGCTTCCTCGCCGACGACAGCCTTCATGGAGGCGGCGTCACGACCAATGGCGTATTTGGCGTAGAGCTGGTTGGACACGTCGGAGTGGTCTTTGCGCGTGTGGCCTTCGCCTATGGCGGACTTCATGAGGCGGGAGAGGGAGGGGAGGACGTTGATGGGTGGGTAGATGCCCTTGTTGTGGAGGGCGCGGTCGACGAAGATTTGGCCTTCGGTGATGTAGCCTGTGAGATCGGGGATGGGGTGGGTGATATCTGGACATGAGGTGTTAGTGGCTGGAAGGTGTGTTTTGGGAGCAAGATTGCGTACCCTCGTTCGGCATAGTCAAGATGGGAATTTGCGTGATGGAGCCGTTGCGGCCTTGCACTCGTCCAGCGCGCTCGTAGATTGTGGACAAATCAGTGTACATATAACCTGGGTAGCCGCGGCGACCGGGGACCTCTTCTCTTGCAGCGGATACCTCACGTAGAGCATCGCAGTAGGAGGACAGATCGGTGAGAATAACCAGGACATGCTTCTCGAGTTGGTAGGCGTAGTATTCGGCGGTGGTCAAGGCGAGACGAGGGGTGATGATGCGCTCGATGCTAAGAGGATTGTCAGTATGCTGAGCACATTTCCCAAAATGACAAAATCATACGTCGGGTCGTTCGCCAAATTCAAGAACAGCGTAACACGTTCCATCGAACCATTCTCCTCAAAGTCTTTGGTAAAGAACCGACTAGTCTCCAAGTTCACACCCATAGCACCAAACACAATCGAGAAGTTATCATCGTGATCATCATGCACACCCTTCGTCGGCTTGACCAAACCAGCCTGACGACAAATCTGCGCCGCAATCTCGTTATGCGGAAGACCAGCAGACGAGAAGATCGGGATCTTCTGCCCACGGGCGATTGAGTTCATGGAGTCGATGGCGCTGATACCGGTCTTGATCATCTCCTCGGGGTAGACGCGGGAGTAAGGGTTGATGGGCGAGCCATTGATGTCGAGGTAGTCTTCGGCGAGGACTTTGGGGCCTTTGTCGATAGCGCGGCCGGAGCCGTCGAAGATGCGGCCGAGCATGTCTTCGCTAACGCCGAGTTTGAGGTTGTGGCCGGTGAACTCGACTTTGGTCTAAGGTATTGATTAGTCTGTGGCCGTAGGATTGCTCTGTGACTTGCTGACCCTCTTGACGTCAATGCCAGTGGTGCCCTCGAAGACTTGCACGACTGCGCGATTTCCTGTATTGCCTTAGCATCTCTTTCACCTCTCGCAGCTCAGTATACCATACCTCTCGCCTCAAGCACCTGTCCACTTCGCTCCGTGCCATCGGGTAGCGTGATCGTGACGATCTCGTTGAAACGAGGGAATTTGACCTGTCCAATGTCTCAGCTTCCTGGTTCCTCTTCAGTGTTACGGCTGTCCAGCATACATTCTCCAAGATGACCAGCGGCCCATTCACACCTCCCACAGTGTTGTATCGTATACGAGGCGTCACGGACATCATCCGCGGGTCCAATGAGTCCTTTGCCATCTTGATAGATTGCTTCTGCCTGCCTGGAGGTTGGCACTGTCCTCGCGCTGACTGCGCGGTGCCTGATGTGTGGATGAGGAGCTCGACCTATATGGCGCGGTGAATGACGGGATATGGGGGTAACACAGCAGTCAAGACGAACGATGTTGGAGCTATCAATGGCAGCGTCTTTGACATTGGAGCTACGCCGTCCGAGCTTCAAGGTTCACCGACGTCAACCATCTGTAGAGCCGCTGCCAAGCCTGTCTCGCTTGCGCAGAGATCCACGTACATGCAGCAGCTTCAGTGACAGCGCATTCATTTACTGTCGTGATGTGACACAGCGGAGATGGAATGTCATAGGTAAGTAGATCAAATCTGAGGGTAGAATTGCATTTACTATGTACATGTCTACTTGAAGTCGAATGGAACTGCATCGACGTTTCCCCACCCTGCTTCAACGGCCGCGAAGCTAAGTCTTTCACTCAAGTCAGTGACTGCCCTCGTATAGATTTGAATGGAAGTGCAGGTGATGTGTAGCTGGGTCAGACATCCAAGGAAGATTGCGTGCTCAGTATGCCACTCTAAGTAGGTTCTTGGCGAGGGCTAGCATGAAAACTGCGAATGTGGTGTGGGTTTCATCATCCAGCAAGGCAGAGCTCCCTCGACCTCATCAAGATGAGAGGTGAAAAGAGATGCGCTGAGGGGGTGATAATCAGGGGAAGAGGGTATGCATACCTCTGCGGTGATGAGCAGCCGGCAATCCATGTTCCTCGGGGACACAAGAGCGGTGATTGAAGTCCCTGTGGTCTGTCCAGATGTTAGCTGGAGGTCGCGGTGCTGGCGATACAGTTGTTTGTGAGTGTGCAGGTGTCAGACAAAAGTTACTGGCTAGTATACGTCCGCCCTGCGAGAGGCAAACGGAAAGGCTGGTTTCCTCATGGGCGATTCGGCTGGGAAAAGAAGACATGTTTGTTGTGTTGTCATCGTTCGGTGATGGTGAAGGGAAGGAATCGAGTGAGGAGACTTACCAGTGTTGCCGGGACTCGCGCCGACCAGACTGCACCCTCACAGATTGGTGGTGGTGCGGGCAGTGCAGGCGCGAGTGTTGATGGTGTCGTGAAGAAAGTCGAGATTTGAGATTTGGGTATTTGTAGTTCTTCTCCGAGATGCCGACGGCCGCGGGCCGCTGCCAAGTGACGCCCAAACTCAATTAGGTACAAGCGGCGTTGTCTGAGCGCACACTCCACCGCGCCCGCCCTCGACGTCGCTGTCGCTCACCACCACCAAACGCGGCCCACTACCTCTCCGCCGCTGTCAGGAGCACCCCGCGATAACGACATTGCTCGACCCAAAGCCTCGCGACAACGATCCGAGTCATCCTGTATCAGTCAGCACAACGCTCGGCACTTGACGAGCATCCCTCACCTCGCATATCGTCGAGTACCGAGCCCACGCAGGAACACGCTCTGCGCCCTGTTGTGCGCGCTGAATCGTACCTTACGAGACCACGCGGTCGGTCTGCACATGACATAAGGCGATACGGTCAATGTGGGTCGCGGGACCGTAACCACACCAACCTCACTGACTGGGCTTCACCCCACGTAAGCGGCGCGAACGATTCGCCGTGATATTTCGCTCTATGTATCGCGCGACTACGCCAGGGTCCCCGCGCGCAGATTCGGCGGCAACTAGAGGCGGCAAGACATTCGCAGAGTAGTGTGCCGACCCCGAGCAGCCTATACGAGCGAGTGTCGAACCCACGATGACGGCCATGGCTCAGTATCCACCAGGTATGAACATGCAACCTGGATTCCCTCATGGACATCCCGCTATGGCGCCAGGACCGAATCAGCACATGGGTCCGCAGATGCAGATGCACCCAGGCATGTCAGGCCCCCCACAAGTCAGTCAAGCAAGCGCGATGATAGGCATGCAGCCAGGAGCGGTGGGAGGCATGCCGGGTGCGAACGGCATGGCTGTCGCGGGCATGGGCGGACAGCACCCGGGCGCTGGCATGGCGATGCCAGGACAGAACATGGCTGGGCCGCAGGGGAACATGCAAGCGAGCATGGCACAGCAGCAGTTCATGATGCAGCAGCAGCAACAACATCAGCAGCAGATGTTGCAGAACAATCCTCAAGTCATGCAGCAGCTGCAACAGCGAAACGCAATGATGCAGCAGCGAGCGCAACAGCTCGGCATGACCCAGCAGCAGCTACAGAGCTTGAATCCCGCGCAGATGAGTAGTCTTTTTTCAAATCAGGCTGCCTTCCTGAACAATGCTGCAGCCCAACAGCAACAGCAGCAGCCACCCGGTACGATACAATTACCAGATCATTTGAGACAGCAACAGATGGCGGCAACGTTGCGAGCACATCAAACGCAAGCTCAGCAGAGCCAATTACTGGCGCAACAGCAAGCGATGCAACACGTGAATTCGCAGCACAGTAACCAAAGTCAACAATCAGGACCACACCCGCAGGCTCAGCCTGGACAGCCCGGTCCGCAGGGTCAGCCTGTGCATCCGGGTCAGATGAGACCGCAATCACGGATGGCAAATCCCAACGAACAGGGTCAGCAGCAGCAAATGCAGCAACAGCAAGGCCCGCCTCAGCACAATCAGCAACCGCAACAACACCAGCCCACGCCTCCGCAGGCCAACGCACAGCAAGGTCAACAGGCCATGACGCCGCAGCAACAGCAGCAAATTCAACAGCAGCAGCAAGTACAGCAGCAACAAATGGCACAGGCTCACATGGCACGACAGAACTTCATGCTGCAGCGAAAGTTGCAGATGGAGGCCCAGCGCACCACAGCCGCTGCGCAACAGTCACAGATGCAACAGGTGCAGCAAGCGCAGCAGCATCTTGCAGGCGGCCAGTATATACTGCGATTGCTGTTGTTCGCAGATAAGCTCGGCAGCTTTAGTGCGACCGATGGAGAGCAAGACGGACGAGAGTTGGATCGGTGGCAACGGTTCATTGATCAGCAATTTGCCGACGATGGACGGCTAGCATTGCAGCTGTACGACCAGCCGTCCAAGCAGATTGAGATCCCCCGTGCAGTCCTCGGACGCTACTTCTGGATGTACTTCGAGACTGGTGCCAGCTCCCTACGTTTACACACAGAGAACGCCAAGGAAGTGAAGCTACAAGACGGCACCGGACGCTGTCGGCTAAGCTGTAGCAACGCCACGCTGACAGTATCATACCCCAACGGCGCTCGAATAGACCTCAGCGGACCGCTTGTGGTGATGTTCGGGTCAGGCATAACGCAGCCCGCGCAGATCGAGGCCATGGAGTTCAAGATGGATCGTTGCGAGGAGCACATGAATCGCACAGAAGTTGAGAAGGTGCTGCTGAATCTCAGTCCAACGATGTCAAATCAGAAGAGCCCGAAGATGACTAAGAACAAGCTTCCCAAAGCGCAGCAGAAGCTGCAACAGCAGCAGCAAGGCGAAGGTCTGACGATCGAGAGTTTCCCCAAAGCTCCGAAAAGTCAAAGCGGCATGAGCGTGCGCATGCTGCAGTTCCTCGAGGTACGCAACGCCACTACTTTCACCCACCTGGTATAGACCCTCCTACCGGACAATACTGACGACCGTCCCAGATCTCCGAAACAATGAACATGATGCAAGAACTCGTCATCTTCGCCGCCGAGCACCGCCTCCCCGCCGCCTCAGCCCTAGACCAATTGAACACCAAATACGACTCCGAGCCCCTTCCCCCGCAGCAGCAACAGCAGCTCCCTCCCCATCTCATGCCCAACGGCCTCCAAGCCGGCACACCGCAGATGCGACAACCGCCACCGTCCGGTTTCGGCTCCTCCCCAGCTCTAAACCACATGCCGCTTCCCAACGGCGTCACCTCCTCCCCGCACATGGGTCAGACTCTCAACCTCCCGCTCGGTCTGCAGCCGGCGAACATGTCGAGTCCGAATAGTGGTGCTATGGCTGCGCCGCCTATGCTGCCGCAGCATAGTCAGCAGGGGACTAATAGTAGTGCTGCGAGTGCTAATACGAGTCCGATGGTCAGTAATAAGCGGAGGAGGAGTCAGGTTAAGATGGAGGAGGGGGATGGTGGCGGTGGGGAGGGGAAGGTCAAGCCTAGCCCAAGGATGGGCAAGAAGGGCAAGCCGAGTTAGGATTTAATCATCCCTGGACGCCGTTGCGTTGACGGGCGTGGGAAGTTGCTTGGCGAGAGTTGAATCAGCCGGGGGCGTTTGGTGCATGTGCCCTTTCTGCGACGTCTGCGGACGTTCAGATGAGGGCGACTTTGGATATACTGGCGTAATGGGTTGGGAGGATTCCTACTTGCGACTTCTGAGCGAGGTGATACTGGGATGCTTTGGCGGTGCTGAACGCTTACGCCTGCTTATGAATGGTGGCGGACGCGGTACATTGCGTATAGTATAGTGTTGATGCCTTTGCGGTTAGATCGAGAGATGAGAGTGGAGGGGGAGGTGTGTATGAATATTTATATTGACGAAAGACCCATTTTTGCGAAGCTGTCTAGCTGTCGTGCTGTCGACTCGCAGTAATAGCTGGACGTTCTCGTCAAGACGGTCTGCGCTGCTACACAGTGGTGGTTGTTGTGTTGCGAGCATTGCATGAGCTGTCCGTGATGGGGGCGGAGTTGGCGCGCAGAGCTTACCCTGTTGGGCATGAAGTGCTTATCTCCAAACCACTCCGCCGTGGTCGACGGACCCATGTCCGACGCTGCATCATTCAGGTGTCTCCCAGCCGTACCTCTGTTGCGACTCCAGCACGGCGTTCGTCTCGGAGTCTCGGAGTCCGAGATGGGAGACGTTGTCTCGAAGCCTTACTACCCTTTACCGCATCCGACCTTCTGCGTCTCGCTTCGACGTATCTTTCAACATTGTTGGTCATGCCATTGGTAGCTTGGCTGCTGTAGATCAGGCAACTTGATGGCAACGCGTGCAGCTGTCGTAGCACGCTTCGGTGTCGCCGCGCGTGATCGGCGCGTGGGCTGAGATGTAAGAAGAGCAGCGATTCCTCAGTCTGAGTGCTTTGCGATGCTGTGAGTAAGGTAGGATATCTTGAGATGGCTTGTCCAGCACGAGCAGACAGGTCTTTAGGTCCTCGTGTGGCTACGGCGTGTCGAGCATTCGACTTCACTCTAGAGTTCGAGGATGTGGTGTTTGGCATTGTGCCGGCTGCGGTCTTTCTCTGCTGCGCACTGGTCAATGGCACTGCGTTGACACGACGACCGAAAGCTGCGGCGTCGAGATCATGGCGTTTAGCAGACAAGATGGTAAGGTTTCCAGCTTCATGCTCCGATCATATGGCAGAGAGCTTAGTGTGACCTTTTTGTAGGCCGCATGGTCTGCTGTAATCACGGCACAGCTCGCATTCCTCATCTACAGGACAAAGAGCACGCGGTACCAGACCCGAGCGTCTGTCGCTGTTGATGTCCTGGCACTTTTCGCCGCGATCGCCGCTGGAGTCTTATCCGTGCTCCAACATCAGCGCTCGCTCCGACCATCGAACCTACTGGCTATCTATCTCACGATCACGAGCACCCTTGGCATCGTCAGAGTGCGGACGCTATGGATGACCACGCCAGCGAGCCAGACCGCCGTCTCATACATCGTCGCCTTCACCTTTAGCGTCCTGGCCCTAGTGCTTGAGTCTACCAAGAACGCCTCGACCCGTAGCATCAACGAGCGCAAGGAAGCCACCGAGTCCTACAGCGGCCTCTGGAATCGTACAGTCTTCCTGTGGCTCACCCATACGTTCTTTACGGGTTACTCCGAGGTCCTGAGCATCCCGGACCTCCCTGTGCTGGATGTCAAGCTACGGGCTCCACGACTGAGCTGTGAGCTGATGAAACATTGGAGGTCATACACTCATAAGGACCAGAACCGGCTGCTGCGTGCTCTCTGGGCGGCTTTTGGATGGTCATTACTGTCTGGTGTATTCCCACGCCTCGCGTTGACTGCATTTACTTTCCTGCAGCCGTCGCTCATTACGACTACCGTGAACTACATCAGTGTGCCGCAGTCTGATAAGACGTACGGTCGAGCACTGATAGGTGCTTGGGCGCTCTGCTATCTTGGACTAGCGGTACGATCTTAACGCTGTACCCACTGTACGGCGCACCGAGTGCTGACACGTCGCCGTCCAGGTCTCTCACTCGGCTTTCCTCTACCAAAGCACGCGCTTCACTACACGTCTCCGGGGTGGTCTGATCGGCTTGATCTACGAAAGAGCACTTGCTACCACTACTGCCGAGAATGGTGAGATCACAGCGATTGCGCTTATGAGTACCGATGTCGAGCGCATATCGCGAAGTCTTACGTTCGTTCACGATCTCTGGGGTTCACTGATAGATATCGGCATCGCGACGTGGCTTCTTGCGCGACAATTGGGTCTCGCATGCATTGCGCCCATTATCGTCGTCAGCAGTAAGCTCGCCGGCTATATGGCTTACAGATGAGACGCTGACTGTGTCTGCAGTATTCATCGCGATCACCTCCCAGATCGCTGCAGCGATGAACACGGCTCAAGGTCGCTGGATTGAGAGGATCCAAGCACGACTTCGCGTCACATCGGCCTTCCTAGATGACATCAAGGCTGTAAAGATGCAAGGTCTCACTGGCGTGCTCGCCAACACCATCCGCGACCTTCGTACGGCGGAGATCGAGACATCGAAGGCATTCCGCAAGTTGCTCGTGGGGATGCTACTCCTCTGTAAGACCACACTACTAAGCCAAATGTATGATGATGGCTGATCCTGTTACCAGCGCTCACACCCATCAACATCGCACCAGCCGTCACATTCGCTGCCTACGTCGGCGTCGCATTCTGGAAGGGTCAGACGCTGCTCACGGCTCAGGCTTTCACCTCTGTAGCCCTTGTAACTCTGCTGACAAGCCCAGCGCTTATGTTTACGCAGACTTTGCCATCCGTTGTGCAATGCTTTGCTTGCTTCAACAGGATTGAGAAGTTATGCAGGTACGGTGCTGAACCTCATAGGCCCGAGTCAGAACCTGAAGGATCTCTCACTGTCGACAGTGTAGCGCTACGAGACGTACGAGACGTCAGAGACTTCCAGAGAACAGATGTCGTGGTCTATGACGGTCAGGACATTCGTTGGAGTCCTGCTAACCCAGTGGTACTGCCTGGCCTCAACATAGTCATACCTCGCCACAAGATCACTGCGCTAGTGGGGCCAGTAGGTAGCGGAAAGTCCACACTCCTTCAGAGTATCATCGGTGAGACCCTAGCCGAGCCATCAGGAATCGCTAGACTGCAGCGCCCGATCGCATTCTGCTCGCAAGACGCATGGCTTGAGCACAGATCCGTCCGAGACAACATTCTTGGAACTTTACCATACGAGGAGAAGTGGTACGAGACGGTTATCCGGGCTTGCGCACTCGGACAGGACCTGGAGAGCTTCGAGGAGGGAGATGCTACGATTCTTGGCAGCAATGCCATGAACATCAGCGGTGGACAGAAGAAACGTATCACTCTTGCAAGAGCGCTGTATGCCAGGTGCGCGACGGTGATCCTGGACGATGTCTTCAGTGGCATGGATGCCCACACGATCACCAGTGTGGTGGAGTCTCTCTTCGGAGCTGATGGCCTCTTGAGACGAGGCCCGATGACCGTTATCTTAGCGTCTCACGACCTTGCTATCGCGGCGAGATGCGATGTCGTTGTCGCAATGGACGCTGGTAGGGTCGTCAAGACTGGCACACCTGCATCAGTCCTCGGCACAGTGGAGACTGGGTACAAACCAAATGGTAAGGTCGAAGAGGTTGAAGTCTCTCCATCGTCCTTTCTAGCCGAGCCATCGAACGATTCTGCTCGGAAGACGACTAAGACTAAGGTGACTGAGGTGATTGAAGATCCTCCGGACAAGTCACGCCAGCAGGGCGACTTTGCAGTCTATGGCTACTACTTCAAGAGCTCTGGCTACACTACTATGGTCGGATACGCTGCGACTATCGCGCTTTGGATCCTGCTCACCGAGTGTCCTACGATGTGGCTGAAGTACTGGTCCGAAGCGAACGCAGTGCACCCTAATGCTCACGTTGGCATGTACAGTAAGTTTCCACCGCAGTCTTCTTGAGTTCGCCGATCATGCTGACACGTGTGGCTCCTAGCGGGTGTATATGCAACTTTCGGCATTGTTGCCTCCCTAGCAGCTTGCGCTGCCTGCTGGTTCGCGTTCATACCCATGATCTCCAACTCCGCCACTGGCATGCACCAAGATCTACTGGACACAGTGACTAAAGCGCCGCTGAGCTTCTTCGTCAACACCAACACGGGGACAATCCAGAATCGTTTCAGCGAGGATATGCAATCACTGGACATGCAGCTGCCAAGTGACTTGGTGAACGCCTCCTCGTCTCTCGTCTCGGTCATCGTCAAAGTCGTCATTCTCTTCGTCTTCGCGCGATATCTCGGTGCTACGGTACCAGTGCTGGCCGTTGCGCTGTTCTTCCTGCAGCGTTTCTACTTGAGGACGTCGAGACAACTTCGACTACTCGGCATCGAGGCCAAGGCACCACTCTACACTGCCTTCAATGAGTCTACAGCTGGTGGAGCCACGATCAGAGCCTTCGGCTGGGAGGAGCAGTACACACGCAAGTTGCACGATCTGATCGACACCTCGCAACGACCTGTCTACATGCTGGCTTGCGTCCAGCACTGGCTGAATTTCGCGCTGGACATCATGGTCGCTGCGCTCGCGGTCATCCTGGTCACGATTGTGGTCCGCTGGCAGGAGAACTTCAGTGGCGGGTCTGTGGGTGTGGCACTCGTCATGATTGTGGGATTCAACACCGTACTGTCGAGACTCATCATAACCTGGACTGCCTGTGAGAGCAGTATTGGAGCTGTAGCAAGGGTGAGGCAGTTTGTGACGAAGACTGAGACGGAAGATATACCCGTGAGCAAGACACAGATGCAGATAGGCTGGCCGAACAAGGGCTTAGTGGAGTTCGAGGATGTGACTGCTGGGTACTCGTAAGTCACTTGATCCCCTTCTCTATGCTCAAACATAGTGCAATACTGACACCATCCACAGCTCCTTGGTACCTCCAGCCATCAAGCAGGTGACCCTAACCATTCGGCCCGGCCAACATGTCGCAATATGTGGCCGCTCCGGCAGCGGCAAGTCCACTCTGCTCTTGTCACTTGTCCGCATGATCTCCTGCAGCTCCGGCCAGATCAAGATCGATGGCTCGAACATCGCAGACATACCGAGCAATCTCCTCTGTCGATCTTTGAACATCGTGCCCCAAGATCCGCTGCTTGTACCCGGTACTGTGCGAGCGAACATCGATCCGCATGGCTTAGCTCAGGATACCGACACCCTCGAAGCGCTCGTGAAAGTCAAACTCGATGCCATCGTGGCAGAGCGAGGAGGACTGAACGCCGAGATGGATACAGCGGCGTGGTCGGCGGGGCAGAAGCAGCTGCTCTGTCTGGCGCGGGCATTATTGAGGAAGAGTAAGATACTGCTGTTGGATGAGGCGACTAGCACGTGAGTGTCTTTCTTCCCGTAAGATGGTGCTAGAGAGCATGGACTAACGGCGCTGTCATGCAGGCTTGACAGCGACACCGAAGCCGAGATGCAGCACGTGATCAGCACAGCCTTCACGGACTGCACTGTCATCGCAGTCTTGCATCGTCTTGAGCAAGTCGAGCTGTACAATTTGGTCGTCATAATGGCGGACGGGGAGTTGATCGAGCAAGGTGTGCCATCAGAGTTGATGAAGGACGAAGGCTCGCGCTTTCGTGCGCTGCGGGCGGCGACATCTAGTGGACGATGACGGTGAAAGTCATAATGTCTGCACTCCCAGAGCTCCAATCCCAGGTCTGTACAACTTCTAGAATCTAGATCTATGCATCTACGAGCTCTGAGCTGCTTCTTCATACCCCATCCCCATCATCCCCAGAAACGCCATGCTCACATAGGTATCAATGAAACGCCTCTCAGGTTCTCCCGACACCATCTCACACCTCCTTCTCATCCACGCCATCATTCTGCGCCGAAATCTCCTCACTCAACTCATTGCTCTCCTGCTTCTTCAGCCTGGCAAGCTGATCCTGTACATACCGATTAATCGCCTCGTCCTGCTCGCTAATCTCCTCTCCATGGTGCTCAACGCCATTATTCTTCCCGTTCGTGGCAGGCTCCTCCTTGTAAATACTCCACTGCCGACTGATGCCCTGGCCAGTAACCGCAGCATTTCCGTTCGTCTTTGCCGTCGCGTCGTTCTTAGCGTCGTTAGCGTCATCATCGGCGTCGCCATCGGCGATTTCGGGATCGGTGCCAGCGGCTGTGGAGGGGCGGCGGGAGGTGTTTGTTGAGGGACCCCAGTCGCTGCGCGAGCCGATGCTGCGATTGTTTGTCATGCTTCGGGCGAGACCTGTGGGGCGCCGAGCGCCGAGCGAGGCGCGGCGCTGGCGGGAGAAGACGTCGTCGAAGTAGTGGGCTGCTGCTGAAGCGGGGGTGCGCGGGGTCTGCGGGAGACGACAGTTCATACTGGGAAGTTGTCAGTCATCGTAGGCATGTATAAAGGGAGGGAAGGTCAGCATACCCTGTGTCATGAATCATCTTCGCCATCAGACCCGTCCAGCCGGTCTGATGTGAAGCGCCAAGCCCGCGTCCACTGTCGCCGTCGAAGAATTCGTAGAACCAGAGGTAATCCTTCCAGTTCGGGTCGAAGTCTAGCATGTCGTTGCCGTCGTGAATTGCTCTTCGGCCACCATCACCCTTTGCCATCAAGTGTTGCAGTCTGTGCTGGATCTCCTCAGCCACATGACCAAGGTGCATGTAGTCGCCAGACCCAGTTGGGCACTCGACTTTGAAGGTATTGCCGTAGAACATGTAGAAGCGCAGCAAGCTCTCCACGAGCAAGAAGTTGACGGCAATCCAGATGGGACCGCGCCAATTGCTGTTGCCGCCAAACAAGCCACTGTCGGAGTCGCCGGGGATGTAGGAGACGGAGTAATTCTGGCCGTTGACGTCCATTGAGACCGGGTGATCTTTGTGGAACTTCGACAGCGAGCGGATGCCATTGTCACCAAGGAACTCATTGGGATCGAGCATATACTTGAGGATGCTTCGGAGCCGATCTTCGCTGCAGAGCGAGAGCAGTAATCTGTCATCCTTGCCTCGTCGCTTCATGCTTGCAATGTTGCGACCTGCGACCTCATGTCGGTTATTGATGAACCAGTCCATGCGCTTCTTGAATTGTGGGAAGCGGGCGATGACTTGGGGCTCCAATGTGAGAGTGGCGTACATCGGGATCAAGCCGACCAGTGATCGGACTTTCATCTGATGGGTCCATTCAGGTCCCCACGAGATCGCGTCATAGTAGAAGCCATCTTCCTCGTTCCAGAGCGACTTCGTCTTGTCACCATGACGATATGACATGGCGTCTGAGATGAGGATAAAGTGCTCGAAGAACTTCGATGCGATGTCTTCGTATATGCGGCGGTGCTTGGCGAGCTCGAGAGCAATGTTGAGCATGCTGAGGGCGTAGAAAGCCATCCAGCCCGTTGCATCAGCCTGCTCTAGAGTACCACCTGTGGGCAGTGGATCTGACCGGTTGAAAAGACCGATATTGTCTAGACCGAGGAAGCCACCCTCAAACACATTCTTGCCATCAAAGTCCTTTCGATTGCACCACCAGGTGAAATTCAGCAGCAGCTTCTGGAACACCCGCTCCAAGAAGTCCAGATCCTCACGACCATACATCTTGCGCTCAATCTTGAACGTCCTGAAGGTCGCCCAAGCATGCACAGGCGGATTGACATCGCCAAAGTTCCACTCGTAAGCTGGTAGCTGGCCGTTAGGGTGCATGTACCACTCACGAGTGAACAGATCAAGCTGCTTCTTCGCAAACTCCGGGTCGATCATGGCGAGAGGTATGCAGTGGAAGGCCGAGTCCCAAGCAGCGAAGAAGGGGTACTCCCAAGAATCCGGCATGGACAGCACGTCGTCAAGGTACATGTGCTTCCACTGCACGTTTCGGATCTGCTTTCTAGAGGCCGGTGGAGGCGGCATGGCGGGGTCGCCGTTCGCCCACTGGTCCCAGATGAAGTGGTAGTATTGTTTACACCACATCATGCCGGAGAGGGCTTGGCGTTGGATCATGCGCAGGTCGTCGGCCATGGGCATGGGATTGATCTTCCAGTAGAACTCGTCGGCTTCGGCGGCACGCTGGTCCATGATGTCGTCGAAGCGCTCTTCGTCAAGGTAGGCATCGGTTTGCTTCTTTGTGATGCGGAAACGGACGACAGCGCACTCGCCAGGAGCGACACCATCGCCTTGGTTGAAAGGGTACCAGGCGCAGCTCTTGGTACCGGTCTGCTGTGGGTTGACCGCCTTCTTGTTGCCGTGGACGATACGCTGATGGAAAGCATCCTTGACATATTTCTCCTTGTTCTTCGTGCCCCATAAGTCCTCGTAGTTGGTATCGTTCTCCGTGAAGAGGAACTCCGGCTCGATGTCGTCGTCCTTGCCGCAGCTGTTGGGCGAAGGCGAGCACTGGAAGAACCTCTCACCGAGCTCCTTGTGCTTGATCTGCGCTGACGACTCGCCAGTCCGCGTAATGCTGGGTTTCGTCGCATCGTAACCCCAAGCCCACGTGTTGCGGAACCACACTTGCGGGATGACATGCAGCTTCGCGGGCTCCGAACCGCGATTGTAGCAGGTGACACGGAACAGCAGCTCTTCTGGATCGTCATCCTCTTTCGCAGTCTCGATGAAGCAGTCCCAGTACTTGCTCTTGTCGAAGATGCCTGTGTCGATGAGGTTGTACTCCCGCTCTTTCTTGGATCGCTTTGCATTCTCCTTGATAAGATCTTCGTACGGGAAAGCTGCTTGCGGGAGCTTGTAGAGATATTTCATGTAGGAGTGGGTGGGAGTGTTGTCGAGGTGGAAGTGGGCTTCCTTGATGCTCTCGCCGTGGACACCCTGTGGATTCGACAGGCCGAAGAGGCGTTCCTTGATGTGGTCACTAAATCGCCATCAGCTCATGCCACTCTGCAGCTGAGAATAGCAGCACTCACTCCTTCTCGTTCCAGAAGGAGAACGCAATGTTCAGCCGACCATGCGAGTCTGACACACCAGCAATGCCATCCTCACCCCAGCGAAACGTCCGTGATCGAGCCATGTCGTATGTGAAGTGACTCCAGGCATTGCCATCGGCGCTGTAGCACTATTAGTGGTGGCCACAACAGCATACACGGCAGCGGAACACTCACGAATAGTCCTCGCGGACAGTCGACCACTGCCGCTCGGCAACGTAGGGACCCCATTTCTTCCAGTACTTTTTGCGGTCGCGGTCCTCCTGCAAGCGACGCTCCTCCTGGCTGAGCACCTCGGTCTTGTCGACGATCACCATGGTGGCGAGAAGCGAAAGGGTCTACCGTAACGGGGCACGCTGGCCCGAGTATGAGTATATCGGACCTCAGATATCCTACCCAGTTGCCAGAGAAGCGGTCGGAGACACTCGCTTTAGTGTCGAATCACAATGGCTCAGGTGAAAAGTAGGTCCCTCCAGACCAGCCTGCGGTTCGCCAATGGTCCGTTGGAACGTGACTGTGTAGTGAGAGACTTCGCAGATCCAACGTCAAAGTTACCAGACCAGCTGTTTGCAAACGGCTATGATGCGACTGAAGGAGCGGAACGAGGAGGTGTGAGATGTTGTATGTACAAGAGATGGAGCTCTATTGGAAAACTATGCTGTCCACTGCTACGAGACAGGTACATGCACCCTCAATGGGAAGGCGTCTGCGGCTCTGTTGTGGTGTCTGGAAAATCCCATGCGGCACTTGCAGCCCTAGCGGCGCTACCTCTCGGTTCGTCTCATCTTCACTAAGGTTCAGTGATTTTGGCTGTCAACGGTCGGTGACATGCAGATACATCTGCAGCGCGCTTCAAGTGTACCCGGCACCGCCACAGTGGCAATCGTCGAATCTCTCGCCCCGAATTCCGAGGCTTGATGTGGGAATCGTCTTCGTCGTCCAAATTCTGCTCACTCGCAGGCTCACTCGGCATCGAGGTGCAAGGCAAGGATGCAGTGCTGATCCTCGCGTCTCAACCACATGGCTGGGACAAGGTTGAGCCTCACGTGTCCCATGACTCGCGCCCAGGTACTGTTTGATATGGACATGTACTTCTACTCTTCCAAGACTGCCATGTAGGTTTCACTCCTTACGTGGCAGCCATGATACTTAGTCGATGTATTGTCCTACCCACCAGAGGCAAATTGTGGAAAGACGAAGTGAGGAAGGCGCATCTGTCTCTCAGCAGAAGTGCATGCTGGATCCACCGCATTAGCTATGTGTAGGCGAGCACAACGTCACTAGGACGTTTAAAATCAGCGACAGAAGTTTGAAAGGCGTTACATCAAAGTAACGATGGAGAACTGGTTGATGGTACAGTCGATTAATTATATTATGATCTAAGCAATTTACATCATTGATCGCTAACAAAACTCCGTGCTCAATGCCCGTAGGCTGCTTCGCATACTCGTTACACGTTACTTTCCTCCCTCGCTGCAATGACAATACGAAAGGTGACTCTTGGGTGATACTACCGCGGTGTCGCGTAGTCTAGTAGTTGGTCGCGGTACCAGTGTGCGGCGCGTAGTGGTGGCCAGTAGCCGGGGCGTCGTACCCGTATGGGTTCACACCAGCATTATGCGGCTGGTTGTGATACTCGCCGTGTGCGCCGGTGTGAGGGACGTGGTTGCCATCCTTGTCATACGCATTCGTAGCGTTGGGTGCAGCGACAGTCGAGCCGGTGTAGCCGGTCTCGTGCGAAGCGCGGTTGTGGTGGGTGGCTGGGACGGCGAGGCCACCAGCGACGGGTGCGGCATGCGAGCCCATCTCGGCATCACGGGTGTTCTTGGGCTTGCGCTGCCAGAACTTGCGCTTCGTGGTACCGGACGTGTAGTTGTTCTTTGGCCCGGGTCCGTAGCGCTTCTCCTTCTTGTGGTGACGCGCAAGGAAAACTTGCATAAACGCCGTCATCAGGAAGAAGAGAGCGCCGATGATGGCGACAGCGAAGCAGACCTTGTTGTAGCGGCAGGCGGTCTTGAGGCCGACAGCGTAGGTTACGTTCTCGCCGTTACCGCTGCCGAAACCGTTGCCGCCGAAGCTGCCGTCGTTCTGGTAGGTGAGGCCAGTGCCAATGGGAGTCTTGACGAAGCCGTTGCAGGTCTTAGCACCATCGCGGGTCATGATCGCGATCGCGACCATGGCGCCGATGAAGAGGACATCGAGGAACAGGCCGAGGAAGGCAAAGAAGGTGACGCCGCCGAGGCAGCATGTGAGCAGGATCGCGCAGATAGAGTAGAGCACTGCTGCACCAGCAAGGCCCTCAACGGCCTTCCATTTCGTGGGGATGACGAGCTTGCGGTCTGCGAGGACCGAGAGGAAGTAGGAGAAGAAGCCGAGAATGATGGCTGAGCAGCAGAAGGTGATGGCGTAGAGCGTGGTTTGCACAAGGCGCAATGCGCCGCCCTTGAAGATGCCCATGGCAGTGGCTGTCGGGAATCGACAAAGAGCTGTGGGTGCAATGTACTGTCGTAAAGGTGAAAGCCGTGAGTGTAGGATATCGACGAGAAGGATTTGAGCCAGCGCGAGTATTATGAATTGTTCCCCGGCGCCCGCAGGTCCCTGAGCCCTGACGTAGAAAAGCAAAGTGACGTCGCCAAAGCTTATTTTTCCAATTTCAGCGCCAGGTCACGGCACACGTAATTTCCGTCGCGCTTGTGACACGACGCAAACTCCTGATTTGCGCTGCAACCTTCCGTCATGGCTGGAACTATGCGGTGATCGACGGGTCTCGTGGGCGAAATCCTCGATCACCGCGCGCAACGGCGTGGCTTGTGACTGCCGGCGGCGACGAAGTCAATCGTTGCGCAGTGCCCTGGTGGCTGTGCTGAGACGCCACATGTTGGGCTCAGGCTAGACCTATAGAAGACCATGCACGCGTTCGAAGTACTCGAGAACAGCCGAAAGGTATCTTTCAGAACACCGAGTAGCGAGTGACAGATACACCTGCGATAGGACGCGAGAGACCGCGCGTAGCCGTGTCCATAGCGATAGAGGCGATCACCGTGTCAGCACTGGGCAAGCAACTGTTGATCCCTTGAGCTAACGACGCGCCAGAGCCCAGGGCTTGACTGCACGCGTGCCCACTCCCAATCGCCGCGGGGCGTGAACACAATCACTCGACCATCGATGTGATGCGAGGTCCAGACCTTGGAATCCTGGCTCACGTTTATTGCCGTATGTACGGATGTAGTTCGTTTTGGAGTCGTCAATAATGCTGGGCCCAGTGGACAGCCCACTTCCATGACAGGTGCTTGATGCAGGGTAAGCCAGATACCCGCGATGATACGCTGGTATGTTGGCTCCCGAGGAGCAACGAAGGCCTTGCTCGGGGACACGTCAGACTTGGCTCATGGTGCATCAAGCAACGTGTGCGCTCTGCAGACCAGCACTGTAAACAACGCTCAAGCTGCGTATGAAACCTTGCTCGATCGGATGATATTGAGCCGCAGCGATTTAGATGCGATCTGAGGACCGACATGATACCATCAGGGTAATCGCCATGACTCAGCTCATTCTGGAAAGGTACTCTCCTAGACTCCCGATCCTATAATCTTCACACCTCCCCATCTCCAGCCCTCACAAGAATCTTCACCTGCCTATCCTTATCCTTCACCAAAGCCTTGAATCCTCCCTCAACAACCTCATCAAGCCCTATCCGCTTCGTGATCATTTGCTCCACGTTCTTCATCCTCCCTGATGAGATAGCCTCAAGCACCTCCTGAAAGTCGCCAGCAACATACGTCGCCACGCCAATCCACTTGCGCTCGCGGAAGATCATGTCGTTAGGCATGAGCTGGAACGGCTTCTCCCAAAGCGCAATATTGATGATCGTGCCGCGCGCTCGCACAGCTTTGACAGCTGAGGTCAATGCAGCCTGCACGCCCGCTGCGTCAAAAGCCATATGCACGCCCTTGTTATCGCTGAGCTCGCGGCATCTCGCGACAATGTCGTCCTTGGTCGGATCGAGGATGTGGTGAGCGCCGAAGTCTTGGGCGTATTGCTTTCGCATGGAGGAGACTTCCGTGACGATGATGTTGTCGCAGCCCTTGGCTTTGAGAGCTTGGATTACGGAGAGGCCGATCGGTCCGCCTCCGATCACGAGAGCGGAGTCACCTTTCTTGAAGGGTGAGATGGCGACTGCGTGCCAGCCGACGGAGAGAGGTTCGACGAGAGCTGTGGTCTGATTAGTTTCGCATCCGATTTCGACCCTATATGGCAGGACTGACCTGCAACATCCAGTGGAACGTTATCGGGAATGGGAATCACGCAGTACTCAGGAAGCACTACGTGCTCACTCAGTCCACCTCCCCAGCCCGATAAGCCAACGAAGCCATTCTTGTCACAGCAGTTCTTTCCATGCATTAGCGCCAGTCCTTTCACCCCAATTTCTATCCCTCCTTTCATCACTCACGATCAGTCCCTCCTTGCAAGACCCACACTCATCATCGTAGATAATCGGCTGTACGCAGACCCGATCTCCTGCCTTGAACTTGGTCACGCCTTCTCCTACTTCCTCGACTGTGCCGCTGAACTCGTGGCCGAAGGTCAATGGGACTTGCTCGCCGGTGATGGGGTGAGGAGTTGTGGGACAAATCGCTGGGCCGCCAAGGTACTCGTGGAGGTCACTGGAAGCTTTTCAGTTGTTGCCTTACTGGGAATGGTTCCCTCGTAGGAGTTCCCTCGTAGAGGCTCGACACACTGGGAGGAGTGTCAGTGGGAGGCTAAGGAGGACAGACAGGAGACTTACCCTTCCGCAAATGCCACACCACGCTGGCTTGATCTTGACCTGCCCTTTACCACACTCGGGCTCAGGCACTTCCTGAAATCTCAGATCTTCCTTGCCATGGAAGACGACAGCTTTCATCGTTTTGCCCATCTTGATCGCGAACACACTTGAATAACAACAATGTATGAGAGACCAGCACTTGAGATGTGCTTAAGATACACGAGAAGAGTAAGTGCGAAAGATACCTGCCTGCCTATCTCCCTGAGGTTGCGGACCTACATGTCTCCTCACGGCAACGAGAAGCTACAACATCACGCCGGCTGGTCGGGTCGGGATAGTCATTCGCGTGTTCACTGCGACACGCGAGGATGACAACGTTCGTGCATGTCATGGTCGTTGATCGTCGGTTTACCCCTCCTTAAACTCCCCGCACTGCACCGGAAGAGCTCAAAGCAGCCATCCGACGCTTTCTTGACGGCTTGTCCTCGGGAAGGCAATGCGTTAGGACAAGGGGATGTCGGATCGTCTTTCCCACGACCGCGACTAGGTTTTGATGGAACGTGCCTCTATCGGCGATTCATATTCGCGGTGGACTGCAATCCCAGACAGATCGTAGCACCGCCCCTGCGCCTCTTCAACGACTTCAAAGAACGCACTGAACAGGGAAAGAGACACGCAAGACAGAGAAGGCGTATGTGTACTGCGACATATCGTCGTCTACACGCAATGGTCATGCAGGTGCTACGAATTCACACTCCAAGTTCTCCTTCCAGCGTTGATGGGACCGCTGTCCAGCCGCTCACTTCGGCTGCTCAGCCTCGATCAGTGGGCAAACCGGAAGTCGAGTCTATGATCAAGTCAGTGGGTTGCTTCCACTATAAAGCGCCATTCGCGTTGGGACCGGATGACTTGCCTTTTGTTGCCCTCATCCTTCGTAATGGTAAGGTAGTGCTCTCGCTCTTCCTTTGTCATGGCATCCCATTTTGCTGCGCGCCGTCTGTGATAGCTGTTAGTATCTTCAGACCTGCATTCGTTGACATAGGGCAGTCATACTTGTTGATTGTCACGTAGAAGATCTTAGCTCCGTAAAAGAGGCAGATATTGAAACAGCATAATGCGATTAGGACTTTGTTACCCTGTTATAAAGTCAGACTTAGGTCCTCACAAGACTTTGAGTATCTCTGAATCGACTGACGGTATAATATAGTGGCTTGTCATGCTCGCGGTAGATCTGGCCTCCCTGTTAGTGTGTACGCATAGCCAGAGTTGCTCTTGGGGACAGCCTACATTCGATCCGATAATGTTGCCAGCTTGGACTGTGTAAGAGTCAGCAACACGCCAATCCGAAGCGAACTTCCTTCGACGCACCTGTCATGTTGTACAGCGCGGATGCGACTGTTCTCGTACGCACAGATCCGGCATTGCGACTCGTAATCGCCACTAGGACGGCATGAAAGTATGGCTGTGCGAAGAGCAGCACAGACAAGGCATACGTCACCCAGTGGGATCGTGTGGCGGGGAGACACTCGAGCGCGATCAATAGAGGCAAAGGCACCCATTGCGAGATCGAAGCCAATAGGAAGCGTTCGTTGAGTCGTTCGGTCAGCCAAGTGAAGAAAAGCAGGTTGATGATGAACAGCACATAGGCCGGGATAACGAGCAGATTCGTTGTGAAAGTTTTGAAGCCGATGGCCTTGAGATTAAGCGTGAGGTAGGCGGAGATGGGCACGGAGGGTAGAAGCCAGCAAATGCCGATTAGGTAGATCGGCCACATGTGGTAATCGCAGAAGCAGCGCCAGAGCATCTTCGGCGTCAAAGCTTGACGATTGTGCATACTGCCCTTGCCTGGTTCATGGATGTTAGATCAGTCCACAACGACGGTTCGCACAAGATGGCTTGCTCACTCGGATCATCGCGTAATATGCGGTTGACCATGATCTTCTCTTCACGCTCGTTGAACCAGCCATCCTTACCACGGAACTTGCTTGCTGTCTGAGTCGGCGAAGGTGGAAGGTAAAACCAGGAGATGACGCCGATGATTCCGGTGAGAGTGCCCTCTGGAGATCATGTCAGTCCGAGACCCAAAGACTTGACCTTGCTATGTATTACCCAATGCGAATAGCCACGCCCAGCCGGGTAATCCGTTGATGCCTCGCATGTGCAGGATACCGTAGGCCAAGAACGCAGACACAATGTTGGTGAACTGGAAAGCGAACCTGAGGATATCAGCTACTGACTTGTGGTCGTGCAGCTTGCACCATACTCACCAGAAGAACGATAGTCGGATCGGGAGCTCAGATCCCGTATAAAAATAGCTCAGATACAAAATGTTATCGGGAATGAAGCCGCCCTCGATCATACCCAGGAGCGCTCTGCAAGCCCAGAAGCCGCTTCTTCCCCTCATGAACGCCTGGCAGCTTGCGACCAGACTCCAGCTGACCATCTGGATGGGGATCCAGTTATCGGGACCGATCTTCTTGCTGATGAGCTGAGACGGCAGCTCAGCGCAAAGGAAGGAAAGATAGAAGATAGTCTGGCCTGTGCGACAAGACATTGGTCAGCTGCTATGTTAGCTGAGCGGTCAGAGTGCAGAGCGTACCAGTATTATAATCGTTGGTAGTCATGTGAAGATCCTAATAGATAGGTGAGCATATAGTGAGTCGTCAATGTCGGTTGACATGGCGAACAGGTATGCCCGTACCTTGAGCATGTTGTCGGACAGCGCCTGTGAGATGTTGCCTCTGTCGAGTTGGAGCGCGAAGAACATCAAGCACACCCAGGCGCAGATCTTGTAGTCAATCTTGCGGACGATGCGACGCTCTTCTTGAGGCTCCCATTCGAACTTTGGGTCGTAGCGATGTATGCCCTCATAGCTCTCGATGGGGGCGTAGAACGATACCTCGGATGAGCTGGCATCGAAGGTAGCCTCACGACCGCCCTTGGGTTTGAACAGATCGTGCACGACCTCTGAACCCGACGACGTGTCCGTTATCTCTTTGCTGTCTGGAGGTGCGGTGCCCGCAGAGCCCTTGATGAAGTCAGTGACCCCCATTGTGGACGATGCCTGGCCTGTGGCAATGGAACGATTTGGTAGCGCTTCTAATGCGAAGTCGGGTTCGTTGACAAGCCGAGTGCATCTACATCTCATGAGGATCTCACTCGTTTATAGGGCTGGGAAAAGAAAACTTTTGGCGTGTCTAGACGGAGCACGCGATCGATGGCGGGTCGCGACTCGACGCCTCGATGTGCGTAGCGTGACAAGTCGGTCCCGGAAACATTGCGTCTCACGCTAGCCCTGGGTGGAGATCGAGAGGAAAGACCTAAGAACAGCCGATGAACGCGTAGAGCGCGATGGTGTCTCCACAGCATCAGCAGATAGACGGTCTCTTATCGGTAGGGCTGCGTCTAGAGCCCCCAGTAATATCTACCATGCGTCGAAGCTCTCGTCAATCTCACTACGCAGATACCATGCACCAGTCCTCTGAATCAAGAACTCAATGCCACGAGGCCACGCTGCCACGATCCTCCAAGCCTGACAAGTCCATGTCTTGTTGTGCGCCGTGGCTTACGAGAGAGCTTGGGTGGGCATTGACAGCGATGTTGCCATCGCCCTGGACGTGCTACAGAGCCCTGCAGCATGAAAGCTAACGTTGTAGTAGCCAAGGCATATCTTCCCGAATAGGCCGATGATGTGATGTCCACAGCGATTGCGTGATGGAGATCTGCGAACAACTCCCGCAGAGTTCCCACGCGATAGCCACCTGCTAGACACGTTTGGTGGTATTGACCAGTGGAATGACACCGGTTGATCTCATTTCGAACGGCGCCGGAGCTCGTTCCAATCGTGATTGATAATTCCTCACAGTCGGTTCAGTCACAGAAGTGCCCGAGGACGTCAACTGGGGCATGCATCCCTTGCTCTGGCAGTTGTCAGTCTTCTGCTGTCGATGAGTAAGTGTACTCGAAATCTAGGATCGGACGTCCGCCAGGGCAATAGGGTGTTGTTGTAGTTGTGTAGATGCGATGTTCCTTGTGTCTTCCAACGTTCGCGATTTCCTCGGTTGGTGGCGAATTCAGCTTGAAAGTCCAATGGAGCTTCATACGCCATCTCGCGGAGTGATGAGTACTACCTGGAGCTGCACTAATCAGGTAGATTGCAAGTCTCCGCTACTCTGGCACTACGTCGTGGTGTGCGATCAGCTTCGTAATTTCAGCAGAAGGTGCCGCGATTGCCGAAATCGGTGGGCGGTGTTATACGAGTCCTTCTCTACTCTCACGGCATTCACTTTTGAATGTACATACCCTCGAATAAGTCACTTCTTATTCCTTTCTCTCCATTCCATCTATCTGTCTAGCTCTTACACATATCACATCATGGCACCAGGACTTGTGGAAACGCTTCCGTCTTACCACGTTGAGGCGGCTGCAGCGTACTTCAACGACAAGAGACAGGACTCACAGTCGAAGGAGGCTTTCGCACAAGGCGCTAAGACCACCAACTACGACGTCGAGTGCAAGGGTACCGAGAAGCATCCGCCAGCGTCGTACCCGAACTATCTGCCCTACTGGACCGACGAGAAACACCCTGCTTACGAGCCCTTCGAGGCCACCGAGCACGGAAAGAATGCCGACTCGAGCTTCGCCAACCTGCTCAAAGGTGGCGAGGTCAAGGAGATCACCGGCAACGTCGGCGCTGAGGTGAGCGGCATTCAGCTCTCGAAGCTCAGCGACGCTGGCAAGGACGAACTCGCCCTCTTCGTTGCCAAGCACAAGGTCGTTGCCTTCCGAGCCCAGGACTTCGCCGATCTGCCCATCGACGAAGCTCTCAAGGTAGCTGAGTACTTCGGTCCCTCGCACATCCACCCAGCCTCGGGTGCACCGAAGGGCTACCCTAAGGTCCATCTCGTGCATCGCTCGGCCGACGACACCACAGTGCAGGACTTCTTCCAGGAGCGCACAAACAGCATCACCTGGCACTCTGATGTCACCTACGAGATGCAGCCTCCTGGCACCACCTTCCTCTACCTTCTTGACGGTCCGGCAGCAGGTGGCGACACCCTCTTCGCAAACATGGCTGTCGCCTACCAGCGTCTCAGCCCAGCCTTCCGACAACGCCTTCACGGTCTCAAGGCAGTCCACTCTGGGCACGAGCAAGCAGCTGCAGCTCTCGCTCGCGGCTCCATCGTCCGTCGCGAGCCAGTCGCCAACGTGCATCCTCTCGTGCGTACTCACCCAGCAACCGGCGAGAAGGCACTATTCGTGAACCCACAGTTCACTCGCCGTATTGTCGGCCTGAAGAAGGAGGAGAGTGACATGCTGCTGGACTTCCTGTACAAGCACATCGCGCTCGGTGCCGATTTCCATGCGAGAGTCAAGTGGGAGAAAGGCACGGTCGTCGTGTGGGATAACAGGATCACGGCCCACAGCGCCATCCTGGACTGGCAGGACGGCTCTCGACGTCACCTCGCGAGGTTGACACCGCGTGCTGAGAGACCTTATGAGACCGAGTTCGAGGGGTATGACTAGACGTACTTGTGTGCATGTACGCTCATCGGGAAAGCCGGTCACCTGTCTTCGTCATTAGGAATGCCAAATGGATGTGCCAGTGGTATCGTCAGACTGTACCGTAATACCTCTATATAGTCGTGCAAAGTCGAAGCTGGGAAGAGACAAACGGTAAACAGTCCGCTTAGACGTGGTCTGTGCACATATCTTGCCACACTTCACGTTACTTTGTCTTTACACCCTCTCTATCATCCAACATCAAATACAAATCTTGCAGGATTCGGCTGGGAGAGCCTCAAGAAGATTGTGCTCATGATAGAGACCAGTCGACGGCGTCTGCTCGTCACGAATTTCAGAGCCCACAGCGCGTGACGTGGAGTCGCGAAAGTTTCTACTACTGTTACCTCCCATCGCCCTGCGGACACCTCACTTTGTTAGCCATCGCCGCGATGGTAAAGTGGGGTTGATTTGGCTCCGATGTGATGTTCCTGCGGCAATGACTGGGTTTGCAGTTGTTTGCGAGCCTGCTGAGTGTAACAGGTAGGCATTTGCCATGATAAAGCGACATTCGTGCTCGCCTTTACAACATTCCCTCCCCATGTGTGTATAACTTCGCATTTCTGGTAGACTTTCATTCTTTCTTACTCACGGCATGGAAGCTGCTTTCCTTTATTCTACCTCGTTCTCTGTTAATGCAGCACCACAACATAGACTGCCACATGCTCGATGTAACTTTGACACCGCTGCAAGTCCGGGTCAATGCTGCTCCACTGCATCGAACGAGAGGATAAGAGGCTCAGCTACGCGGGCACCTCGTCGACTCGTAATCAGGATGATGTTCACCGCACGAGCAGATGCCTGCTCGGCAACTATTTCTTCTGCCTCGCCTTGCTATTTCTTCCTGCTTTCTTGTTGCTACATACCGAAACTTACCCTAGTCCATCGACCGCTACGAGCCCTGGCATCGATCGACTTCTATCCTTCGAAATTACCATCAGACCATGGTCATGACCGCCATTAACCTCAAGGGTCGTGCCGAACTGCCAAAGTACCTCAAGTACGAGCCGCGTCCTACGCACTCGTGGACCGAGTTTCCAATCATGTACGATCAGAAGGCACGGGATGCAGATCCGCCAGTACCTCCAACTCCACTGCCCCCACTTCCGCCGTCCGCGCTGCGCCCGCCAAAGGACGTCTGCTTCTGGAAGGTCGACTTCATTGACGCCGATCCGCCGGTCCCCCGAACGCCCTTACCGCCCCTGCCGCCTTCTGCTCCACGGCCCAGGAACGCTAGCGATCAGCCCTCGGCGACCATCGACGCCGACCCACCCGTCCCTCCGACGCGGCTTCCTCCTTTGCCACCTCCTGCTCCGCGGCCCCGAAGCGCGTCTTCCAGCCTGCCAGACCTCAACAAGGCTCTCTCAAGCCCGCCTGCGAGCCCTAGGGTCCCACCTCATCCGCATCCAGCTGTGCCTCCCGAGGCTCCGCAGCCCGTCCGCGTCGCTGACGACATTCACAATGGCACCGACTATACCTTCCTTGATCCTGCACCGAGCAGGCTGTACGAAGACGTCACCTGGCTAGTGAATCGCTTACAGTGGCCCGTGCCCAGACCACCTTGTCCCCGACCGCCTCCGCGACCTTCGCCTGGTGGGCCGCCGCCATCGCCCATGAATAGGAGATACTGTGCTGGTAGGGATCTGGATGAGGGCACGACGTGCGAGAACAGCACGGTTGGATGGTGCCAGGTGAGTCTGGACGGCTGAAGGAGTCAATATTGCTGACAGGGATGACATGAATAGAATCACAACCTGGAGTCTGGGAGGCGGGAATCAACGAGTTTGAGCTCTTGCGTATAGCTTCTTGCTAGGTAATCACAGTAATCGTAATCGTAATGCACTCGCCCCTAGCCTCTCCGATGTGTCCTGTCTCAGACCTGAGCGACTATTGGTTGCGCCGCAAGTGAGTCTTTGGTTGCAATCACCTCAGAGGTGAGACTTTTGCATCAATCTCGGACACGGCAGCCGGACATGCCTCGCTGATGTGCCCTGTCTATATTAGCTGCTACAGCCAAACGCACAGGAGTGACCAAGAGCTCTTTTGACGTTGAAAAGTTTGGTAAAGGCCAAGAAGATATGTGTACATCCGAACGCGTGCGAGCAGATGTGTGTAGCCGGTCAATGTTTTTCAGAAACTGATACGATATCACGCCGCTCGGTACCTTATCATCTGAGTGCTCCAGCGATACACGGCCATACGATAACGCCTAAACACCACGCAAACCGCCTAGCAGCTCAACCGCAAGCCTCTCCATTCCCCTCTCGTCGGTTCTACGCACCCGTCTCCGTCTCCACTCCCGGCTGCCGCCCATCCAGTCCCCCAGTCAATCGATTCTTCAACTTCCTTATCCCAATCTTCCCCTCATCCTTCGCAAACTTCAAATTCCTCGCCGGCTTCCACTGCATCAAACCCCTCTGCTTCCTCTCTTCAGTCCGCTTATTAGCCTTATTCCCCTCCTTATCATTACTCCCATTCGTGTTATTCGTATCATACGTATTCGCAGTATTACTCGTATCGTTAGTCCCGGCTGTCCAGCCAGAAGCATTCGAGCGCATGGACGCCGCGCCGAAGGATTTCCGCCCGGCTTTGGGGGAGTTGGAACTGGAGGGGTTGAGGATGCCGATGTCGGAGGAGGCGTCGGATTCTTCGGCTGTGAGGTTCGAATCGTAGTCGCGGTCGGAGATGTCTGGGCCTTCTAGGGGGCCGTCTGGGTGAGGGCCGGAGGAGGCGCGTTTCCGTCGCTTGCCCTTGCCTTCGGCAATGTTCTTTGGATCATCGCCGAAGGCTCCGCTCCAGTCTGTGCCGGTCTTGGCCAGCCATTTCTGTTTCTCGTCGGGATCTGTTTCTTTCAGAATGTCCCGACCTTGAGTGAGAGACTCCTCGTGGAGTGTTGCGACGCGATCGGGCATTTCTTTCTCGACTTGCTTCGTGCGAACGCCTTCTGCGAGACAGGCTTCCCAGGTCTCGAAGGTTTCGCGAGAGTTGTTATCGCTTACAAAAGCTTCGTGACTGTCATCCATGCCCATCTTGAAGCGGCCAGAGAATTGCAGACGACCGATCTCTTTCATGTCATCCAAGCCTTCTAGTCCGCCCTCTTTGACCATAGCTTCGGTGATGTAGTTTTGCGTCAGTCGGGCAGTCGCAGAAGTCTGGTAGATTGGAAGATCGATGTCCTCATTCTCGTTGTCGATGAGAGTGTGGAGCCAGAGCACTGCAACAGCGTCTGCCTTTCGTTTTCCTTGGACGTGGAGCTCGAATACCACCGGGCTGCGGTAGCGGTACTTCACTGGCAGACGGATCGAGTTCTCCGTCCCACCTTTGCTCGCCTTCGCCATGTCCCAATAGTAGCCTGATTCGCCATTGCCCATGTTATGGCATGCAGCGCGGCCGATCTTCCCGCTGGAACCACCAGTACGAAGCTTGATGCGGGCGTGGTGGTTGTAGCCTTTCGCTGTGACGCGATCGCTAGTGAAGAGGAAGGTACCGACGTCCCAGCCGAGTTGCTGAGGTGGGAGGCGTGTTTCGATAGAGCGGAAGAGTAGGCTGATGCGGATGCGGCCGAAGCCAATGCCACCGTCCAGAGGATACCAACGAGTGACTTGTGAGGAGTTATCGAGAATGTCGGAAAGTTTCAATGGCACCACTCCGAGGATAGGATCGTGCTCACGATGTCTGCTATCCCGGACCGTGACTGTGACGATCGTGCTCCTCCAGTCTCGCACGAAGCGTTCGGTCCCAGCGTTGAAGATGGGCTTGCTGCTGACCGCCTTGGCACGGGTGCGATAGACCAGCTCGTCGTTGTACAGGATCGTGCAGTAGCTTGTTGGCAGTGTCGATCCCTCTTCCTCAGTGGACTCCCCGTATGCCTTCGCAGGCTCGTATTCACGGCCCTTGCGATTGCCCTCAGAGCCTTTGATGTTCTCGAGCTCGAGATTGACGATCTGATGCACAACGATAGAGCAGATTCCGCTCGGCCACAACGGATCAGGTGGCGTATGTTGCACAGCATCATCAGTCGTGGTGTTCGCCGTCCCCTTCTCATCTTGAAGCTCGGGACGATCCCGCAGTACATCTGGCAGCGCTTTGTTCTTACCATCAGTGCGCAGTGCAGGGCGGAATTGAGGTTTGCCGAAGTAGCCGACTTCCCATCGTAGCTCACCGGGCATCTCGGAATCGACGTCCATGCCTTGGAGTTTCGAGACTAGTGGGTACATCTTGCCGGGGTGCTGAATCATCTTCTGGATGCTCAGCTCGATCTTGCCGACGATGTCGTCGGCGGAGTGGCGATCACTGTCCCAAAGCTCGACAGACAGGTTCTCGTCAGCTTTGATGAGCTCGGGCGTGACAAGAAGAGCCGTGGTCTCCTCCCAGATCGGATTCAGGTCGTCTGTAATTACTCGTGTGCAGTACATAGGCTTGCCGTATTTGCTGAATGTTAGTGTGATGTAAGGCTGCACATAATGTTAGTATGTGGTGTGCATGGGCGTTTGCGCGGGAGACACTCACATCACTGCCTCCATGCTTCGAGCCTCTCTTATCCTGTTTGCTCAATCCCACAGCCCGGTGAATTCGGATCCACAGCACACCAAGCGCCGCAACATCCTTGGTGATATCGTCGCCCTGCAGCATCGCTCGCATGTCGAGACTCATGCTCTTCGGTGCGACGTACATGCTCGCAGCAGCACCAATTGCATAGTTAACGAAGTTCGAGATGAGTGGCAGATTCAGGATGTTCACGCCCTTCGACACCATCGGTATGCAGCCAGCAGTGACATGTGGCACGCCCATGAGGGTGAACGTTAGGGTTTTGAGGAAAGGCGGCTCGGGTGTCATGGCCATGCGTAAGCGGATCGTGCCTACAAGCTCTTGAAGCTCGACGAAGATAGGTAAAGGCACGCCGAAAAGGCCCTTGATGCCGAGATAGAAGACGAGCTGCATGTGCATGTTTCGTGCCTGGTAGGAAGTCAGTAAGCAGCATACATTTCTTGTGAGCACAGTAGCATACCTTGTCCGACGCACGCTTGCCGGTCGGCTCTGCGTGATATGCGAATGAGATCTCGAGGTTGTAGTAGTCGCCTCCCTCCTCATCGGCTGCAGCCTCCTGTGGGTCTTTCGTCTTCTTGTTCTCCTCATGTATAGCCTTCTTCAATTCCTTCATGTGATCGTCTGGCAGCGCGCGCAAGCTCAAGATCCGTATCGGGTTCGATCCTTGGTCGATCTCTGCGACTCTAACATTCTCAATCACGCCTGGCACTGAAGCCTGCATGACATCCTCAAGGGTATCACCAACAGCAACGAACATATCCGGATTGACCAGACCCCACACAATCGCAAGCAGGGTATTCATCCACTCTACACTCTCCGGCAATAAATTGGCAGTCGCAGTCTGGCCTCGCTCCTTCTCACTACTCCACTCCACCTCGCGTCCAGACCTCACCATCTCCTTGATCCATAGCCATACTCCACTAGCCACACAAGCGGCCAGCGGTATCAGCCCGAGGTACTTCCCGCCAAATGTCTTGCCCACAATGATGATGGAGAAGAAGATCCCTCCGATCAGGTACAGTCCTCTCTCCTCCATGCGATTGAACATCGGCTCATAGCTGACACTCGGCGTGGGGTGGAAGAGGATGTTCGTCTTTTCCCCATGGATAGGGACATCGCTCGTACTTCCCTCAGCGACAGGATCCGGAGGTGCAGTGATATCTTGCTTCTCCTTGTACTCTGGGTTCTTCATTGAGCTATCAGTCTTGACTGTAGTTTCCCTGCCGAGATTGGCATTCGGGACTGAAAGCATGGGGTTCTTAGCCCGGTCTATCATAGTCTCGTTCACATTCTCTATGACAACCTGCTTCCCTGTCGTGGGATCTGTGACGGTTTGTTGATTCTCCTTGGCCGTGGGAGGTGCGTTCTTGTGGGTCTGGACATCGCTGCCGCCGCCCAGCTTGGCTTGTTGGGTCACTTGGGCATCACGGGCTTTCTTGTCGCGATCAAGGCGCTCAATGAATTGGCCGACTGTGGGTATCTTGTTTTTGCCGGAGTACTGCCATCTTGTTAGTAGATGTCACGCGATTTGTTTGCTCCTTCACGTACATGTGCGCCTGGCCCGACTTTCTGCGACTCTGGGACGTCCGCCATGGCTTGGAATGGCAGATGGGATTCAACTGGTCAGTCGTCCCTATACCGCCAACGCCAATGCGATTTGTGTGAATTGCAATGTAGCTCTTCGGCACGGCCTTATCAATCGAGAAGATCGTCAACCATCATACAGCAACTCAGAGAGGGGCTGCTGCATGAAACAGGAAATGGCCTTGTGCCGCGTCCCATGCAAGTGGAGCTCTGGTGCCACGTGGAAGTGACATCATGGCCATTGCCAACGTTTTTGAGATCAGGACATGTTCGTAGTATCACGAGCCATGGGCTCCAACTTCGGGGAACGGAGCAGAGATTTGTCTGTAAATACTGCCGCCGCGTATGATCCTCCCTACCTTGCGCGGCGAGGAACTTTTTACTGCCTCTGACTCTTTTCGTCAAGATGAACCGACACGTCGGTACTTACTATCCTGGACGAAGATCCACAGTGATCATCCCGCAGAGGAGGCGGGCAGATCCTCATAGATTGACCTCAGCTTACCACGAGCTTATCGAAATGTCACTGATGGCGTAGGTCAGAGTAGGTCTTTTCTATGCCTCCCATCCTCCTTGCTGCTCCTGCGACATTGGAGACGTAGACTGTTTGTAGTCTTCTGAGACCAGCGCGTTCGGCACAAGCAAGACCATGACCACACGCTTCACAAACTGCCGCGTGTGCAGAGACGGCGAGCCGGTGATAGGAGAGGACGTTGTGGTCTCGGCACAGACCGGCTTGATCGTGGATCCCACAAGCAAGGTTGACGATGAAGTGATCGACTTGGGCAACAAGATCCTAGCCCCAGGCTTCATCGAACTGCAGACCAATGGCATGCGAGGCTTCCACTTCACTCACTTCGAGAACGAAGCTAGCTATCAAAAGAAGCTCGATGAAGTCGCAAGATATCTGCCAAGCACAGGGGTCACAGCCTTCTATGCCACTATACCCACGGTGTCAAGCGATGACTTCAAGAAGGTAGCATTGATATCCCACAGCCAAGTGCTCAGGCTCACTTGATGGCAGTAGATCTTACCTTCCCTCGCACCGCGCGACATCCTAGGAGGCGCTTCTCTACTCGGCGCCCACGCAGAAGGGCCGTATCTCCATCCCGACAAGAAAGGCGCACACAACAGTTCTCTGTTCCATCAGCCCTCAACCTCGCCCGTTGAGGTCTATGGCAATGCGGCATCCTCGAACAAGACTCTGAAACTCGTCACCCTCGCCCCGGAGCTCAAAGGAGCAGATTCTCTGATAGGATCTTTCGTAGCAAACAATATCCGTGTCTCGCTCGGCCATTCCACTGCGAGCTACAACGAGGGCTTGTCCGGCCTCAAATCTGGCGCGACGTGTCTGACGCATACTCTGAACGCCATGCCGCCCCTCTCCTCACGCACTCCAGGTCTTGCAGGTCTAGTCACGTCCTCCACCGCACCATACTACAGCATTATATCCGATGGCCACCACTTGCACCCTTCCATGGCGACTCTCCTCTATCACTCCAATCCTGCCAGATGCATCATCATCACAGACTCCATCGAGCTCGCAGGGCTAGAGGACGGGACGTACCCAGGACACGCTCAGATTCCTTTCAATCAGACGAAGATCGGTAGTCGGGTCGTAATCGAGGGTACCGAGACGCTGATTGGCGGTTGCGCAGGTTTGGGAGAGTGTGTGGCTAATTTGGTCAAGTGGAGTGGATGTAGTGTGGCTGAGGGGGTGAAATGCGTAACGGAGAATGTTGTGGGATTGATGGGAGATCGTGATAGGGGGACGATCGAAGTTGGCAGGATGGCGGATTTGGTTGTGCTTGGAGATGAAGGGGAGGTTGAGGAAACGTGGGTGGCTGGGAAGAGAGTCTGGAGGAAGTGAATGTGAGGTGATTGTGGAGTGAATCGGTTGCATTCAAGAGCGTAATTAGTGACTGACATACGGAACAGGGACACAGGATTGTTTGCTAACCATGCCACTGGCGTGGAGCATTACATCACTACTTGACTTTTGCTTATGCTTCGCCTGCACTGCTTCTTATCATCTACTCCAGCTACCACGATCCACGCTAGCATCAAAACAGTCTGCCCGCTATGGATTATCCCCTTATCTTCAATGGTCCGCGCCAATCTCGCGCGATCGCGTCCCTCTCTACTGCCAACGGTCATCTAGACCCCTTGTACCTCGACCGCACTGCAGTCTCTCGCGACCATAACACAACCGGAGTAGGCAGGGACGATATCGCTACCTCGGCGAGCGGCGCTAAGTCAGCAGCTATATCGCAGGTCGCACGTGATAATGATACGATCGAAGAGCCTGCGACAGCGCCTGCCACGACAGTCGGTGTTACCGAATTGTCTCCTCTGCCGACTGATGAGTGTGCGGATGGAGTGCGGCATGCTTGGGATGTCGAGACTGAAAGATCTGGTGCACAAGCCAGCTCTCCTTCGTGCCTTCCACAGCATGATCGCCACCAGGATCACATGCACCAGTAGATCAACGGCGAGTGAAGCTATGCAGAGCAATATCTGGAGGCCGCGTAATGCAAGTTCAAGAGAGTGTATGCAAGGAATGCGTTCGTCCTGCCCCTCAGCGCGCCGACTTTGAGGAATGAAGTCGACTTCACCAGCTACTTCACCATCACTCCACGTGCCTTGCGCGCTCCTTCCTGCAGTCCCAGCGCCTGGCCACCATTTCTGTATACGGCCACCATACTAGTAGCGAGCCACCTCACAATAGCGGTATGTACAATTGCAAGAGGTTTCATTGACTTATCTCATAAGACCGTCTTTACATCGGAGAGCACTCACATTGACTTGACGCTCTTCACACTGCACATCACACCAAGCACAGCGTACGTTACCACGGGATACGACACACTCACGACAGCATACATCTTCCACCATGGCGCCCACAACGCCCTTCAGAGCCCTCTACGCCAATTTCCTCGCCCTCCCGCCAGCACTAGCCCACATGCAACTCTCCTGGCCCTACCCCATCCACTCCAAATACAACACCTGAACCCCCGAAGCCCTCATAGACTACTCCATGACCTCTCCCCTCGACGCCTCCGGCTCAAACTTCCCCTGCAAGAACTACCACCTCACCGCCGACCACACGCGAGTAGTAACCTACACCGCCGGCTCCCGCTACAAAATCTCCCTCGAAGGCTCGGCAACGCATCTTGGCGGCTCGTGCCAGCTGAGTCTAAGCTACGATGAGGGCAAGACGTTCAAGGTAATCAAGAGTACCATTGGAGGGTGTCCGTTGGCGTCGAGCTACGAGTTCACGGTTCCGGAGTTCATGCCGGAGGGAAATGCGCTTTTTGCGTGGACGTGGCAGAATCGTGAGGGGAATCGGGAGTTTTATATGAATTGTGCGCAAGTCGAGGTCGAAACTGCGGGTTCGAAGAAGGAGAAGAGGGTAGGTGCAACGAGTATTGATGATCTGCCGAACCTTTGGGTGGCGGATCTGATTGGCGTGAACGGATGTACGGCGGCAGAGGGTGAGAATCCTGTCTATCCTAAGGCGGGGCCGGAGGTGGAGTACGGAGGAAAGATGGATGGGCGTAGTCCGGCAACTGTTGGCGATTGCGAGGTACCGAAGAGGAATGCTGGTAGTGCACCTTTGAATTCATATGGGTCCGCCAGTGTTGCAACTTCCTCAACGGTAGCACCCAATGAAGATGCTCAGGAGATTGCGAGTGCGACGGCCTCTGTGACTGCATCCGCTACGCTGGCACAGTACACGACTGCGACGATCTCGAGTAGCATCAGCCACACTGCTGACAATGCTATGAATCGCTTCGGCGCCGGGCAAGAAGCGTCAACCACAACCATTACAATCGACTGCCCAGACACCATCACCATGACGCTCTACCCGACAACTACATACCCGCCTCCAGATGTCTATACCACATCCGCACCACTCTCGGCATGCACAGGCACTTCTGCAGCCTGCCCCTGTGCGCCAGGCTACGACTGCCGCTCAATCGGCACCTGCACATGGGCTTGCGTAGCCCAAGACATGTCGACTAGCGCAACTGGCTTCGTCACAGCGACCACCTCACCCGCTACCTCGTCCTCGTCCGCCGAAGCAGTCACCACGACGACCACGCCCTTGCCAACGCCACAGCCAACATCTTTTATCCCTCCCCCATCATCCAACCCCAGCAACCCCACCTGCGCAACCGGAGACCTAACCGCCTACCTCCCCTGCGTGCCGGGCACCTTCGTCTGCACATCCGCCACCGAATTCTACACCTGCGACTACAACGACGGATCCGTGCCCTTCAAAGGCAGGGAGGACTGGGTGTACGATTACCCCAGGCAAGTGGCGGCGGGTATGGAGTGCATGCCGAAGGTTAGTAGGTATGATGGGACTACGGAGCAGTATGCGCAGCAAGGTATGGTGGAGCAGGGATGGTATAGGGATGACCAGTATGTGAGAGCTGAGGGAGGGAGGAGGGCGAGGAGATCAAAGGACGGAACAGGGGCTGGTGAAGGAAGAAAGATCAGACTTAGCAAGGCGTTTGGGTATGGGCCAGGGCTAGAGAGTGTGTACACTAGGGAGGGTAACGCGCCTCGCCGTTCAGTAGCAGTATTGCGCACCATCAATAACCATCTCGTGAGCTGAGACTACGTCAGATTTCATGATATGTCACAGAGATGCATTGTCTGATGTTTCTCTTGCGCAGTCAGCAGTCATGTGATGCCTGAGGCACGACGTCGAATCTGAATCACTTGTACACTTATACATTACGTCCATCTTTCCAACTTATCCTCCTTATTCAATACCGCCATCATGGACGCCTCCGCGATAGCAGATATGAATAAGCTCCGTGCCTCCCTAGGCATGGCGCCACTTCCTGTTCCTTCCTCCGCTCCCGCAGCAACGAAGCTCTCCGCCGATGCAGCCTCCTCAGACTCGGAAGAAGACATCAGTACGCTCGATGCGCGCGCAGCTCTCGCTGGCACCAACTTTCAGCGGCTCGAGAACGAACGCCTAGAGAAGCTCGAACGCGAAAAGCGGAAGGCTGCCGCGAAGAAAGCCCGAGATGCTAGCCAGCGTTTCGCGAAGCTCGAGGGGAAAGGCTTGGGCGATGAGGATGCAGCGGAGGAGCTGGATACGAAGGCATGGCTAATGCAGCAGAAGAAGCGGCAGCGGAAGATCGAGAAGGCGAGAAAGATGGAGGAGGAGCTCGCGGAGCGGGAGAGGGAAGCGCAGGCAGAGTACACTGGCAAGGATCTAGCTGGTGTGAAAGTTGGGCACGAGGCTGAGGAGTTCGAGGGGATGGGTGGCGAGCAGATTCTGACGCTAAAGGATCAGGAGATTGGAGACGAAAGCGAGGACGATGAGCTGGAGAATGCGGAGTTGAAGGCAAAGGAGAAGCTGGAGGAGAGGCTGAACCTAAAGAAGAAGAAGCCTGATTATGATCCTACGGAGCAGGGTGAGAAGGTGGCTGTGTTGGCGAAGTATGACGAGGAGATTGACGGGAAGAAGGGGAAGAAGTTCACCTTGGATGGGGAGGGGAGCACAGTGGAGGCTACGCGGAGGAGGGCAGAGGGTGGCGAGGAGAGGAAAAGCAAGGGCGTCACGATTAATCTGGACATGTTCGAGGACGACGGGCCAGTGAATGACTACCTTGATCCGGCAAAGGTCAAGGTCAAGAAGCCGAAGAAACACAAGGAGCAAAAGACACGACGGAAGCCTGTCGATGAAGACGATATCATTCCCATTCCGCCTCCAGCTCCACCGGTGCGGGTCGATGACAATGCTATGGACGCCGATGGGAGCCAAGCCAACGGGATCAACGGTGTAAGCTCGAGCCGTAAGAGGGCTTTCGAGTTCGACGACGATGACCTACAGGCACAGCTTGCTGCCCAACGGCGACAGGCACTGAAGAGACGAAAAAAGACGGACGCTGCGGAGATCGCAAGACAACTGCGGGATGAGATGGTGGTGGACGAAGAAGAGGATGAAGAGGGCGGCTTGATGATTGACGAGACTACAGAGTTCGTTGCGAATCTGAAGAGACAGGAAGATCGCGAAGAGAGCAAGGAGCGGAGAGCGCGACCCGGAGACGCAGGATCACCCAATGGCCATGCAGAAGACGGCGATGGCGACATAGCGATGGCAGGCCAGTCATACGCAGAAGTCGAGGACGAAGAAGACAAGAAAGCCCGTATGAAACGCGAAACCAGCACACCTGCTGCCGAGGTCACAACTACCGGCCTCGAAGAAGAGGACCTCATGGCTGGCCAAGGCATCGCGGCAACTCTCAACCTCCTCCGGAAACGCGGGATGGCCTCTGACACCGGTTCCGGCGATGTCGCCACGAAAGACCGCGCGCGCATGAAGTTCCTCGCCGAGAAACAACATCTCATCGACGAATTCGACAACGAAGCGCGCGTCCAGCGCGAAGCAGAGCGGAATTCCGGTCGCTGGGATAAAATGTCTCACCGCGACCGCGACGAATTCGCGCGCCGCCAGAACGAGGCTCGAGAGCACTATCTCTCAAAGCTGCAAGCTGACATGTTCAACAAGCAGTACCGTCCGGATGTGAAGCTGCAGTATCACGATGAGTTTGGACGGAGCATGAACCAGAAGGAGGCATTCAAGCATTTGTCGCATCAGTTCCATGGGAAGGGGAGTGGGAAGCAGAAGACTGAGAAGAGGTTGAAGAAGGTTGATGATGAGAAGAGGGAGATGGCTAAGGGGGTGTTGAATGTGGGCGAGGAGGGCGGGATGATGAATGTGCAGGGGAGGGAGGGGAAGAGGCAAAAGCAGGCTGGTGTCAGGTTGCAGTGAGAGGGTACGAAAGGTTAGTAAGCTCCGACGATACTGGAACTTATTCTGTTGATGCTCACACTGCTTCCTAGACATGTGGCGGACGAGGGACCGTCTCCAGGTGAGTCAGGTGTTCCCTTGATCGTATGTGTTGTAGGCCATTGCTGGCGCACGGTAAGTCTGCTTGCAACTCCCTACGCTCTTCTTTCAAGTCATTTCGATTCCGAAGGTGAACTCCATAAGGGCGGGAGGGTAGTGACCTCCGGAGGACTGGCAAGGTAGATCTTGAGATACCCTGCTGTATCGAGGCGTGAAGTACATGTGGTGAGGGATGCAATAGACATAGGCTTGGCGTGATCAGGCAGATAGCGACTGCCATATCTACATAGCAAATGAATTATAATCTCTACCTGCGTGACGAACGTCTGCACTACCGTCTCGATCACCTTCGAGGCAAATATAGTCCACGCTGCGAGTGCTGTATTTCCTGCCGGACCTCACCTCTCACTAACGCGCATCCGACGCGTGGAAGGCCCAAGCGTGGGATTCCACGAGTCCAGCGCCTACGATAAATACTTGCTCGACATCAATTCAGTTCAGCACCCTTTACCAGCCGCGATCTACTCTGAAGGTCAGGCTTTGTATTGCCCGTCGGCTATTGGCGAGGTGATCTCGTAGCTTCGCCCTCTCGAACTCTGGCATCATGGCTCCATCCAACCCCAACGGACCTCAGTACAACAAGGACGAGAAAGTGCTCTGCTTTCACCTCGAACTGCTGTACGAAGCTAAAGTGCTGGACTACAAGCCCAAGGACCCCAACGATAAGCGTGACGGCTTCCTGTACCGTGTTCACTATAAAGGATGGAAAAACACGTAGGTCTTCCACCACTCATTTTCTATCGCGATGCTGGCGTTTGCGCGGCCATGCAAGGCGCGGCAACGGACATCTCCTGCTTGCTCATGGCGCCGATCTGTCCGTGAAATGCTATTTCAGTGTCATGAAGACATGATGACGCGTGGCAAAGCAGGCAGATATCAATCACGCGCGAAACTTGCTGACAGTCTGCACAGATGGGATGATTGGGTGCCTGGTGAGCGCATCCGCAAGCTCAACGACGAGAATCGAGAGCTTGCTAGCAATCTGAAGAAGGATCACGACGCGCAAAGACGAGCTGCTTCGGGCAAGCCTTCGATTGCGTCAACCACAGGCAAGCGACGAGGACTTGGCTCTGATGCGCCTGGCAGCTCGGCGAGAGGGAGCGAGGATAGGAGCTCTGCTGCACCTCCGCCACCGCCACGAGGGACGAAGCGAGCTCGAGAGATCGAGGGCATCGACAAGGTGAGGCTCGCACCCCGGCTCTAGTGTGGCGAATGCTAACTTTGATGCAGGAAGAAAACTTCATCTCCCGCCCCGCCGTCAAAATCGAACTCCCCAGCACCCTCAAATCAATCCTCGTAGACGACTGGGAGAAGGTGACCAAAGACAATAAGATTGTCTCGCTCCCGCACCCAGCGCCTATAACGAAGTTCCTCAATCTCTACGAAGCCGAGGAGCTGCGGAAAGAGGACCGCCACCCGGGATCTGCGGGTGCTGACATCCTTGAAGAAGTCATTGCAGGCGTGCGCGAGTATTTCAACAAGGCTGTAGGCAGGATTCTACTGTATCGCTTTGAGAGACAGCAGTTCCAGGAGTGGCATAAGGAGCTGCAGAAGGGGAGTGGTGAGTATGCGGGGATGACGTTTTGTGATATCTACGGGTGTGAGCATTTGCTGAGGCTGTTTGGTGAGTATCGCGAGGGTTTGAGATGCGGTTAGTGGCTAATGTGATGTAGTGTCGATGCCTGACTTGATCGTGCATACGAATATGGACTCGCAGGCTATCCGAGCACTGCGAACGGAGCTGGTGAAGATGACGACTTACTTGGCGAAGCATGTCGATGCGTATCTCTCGCATGACTACGAGCATGTTGGACCGGACTATCAGGCAAATTCTGGGCTGGTCTAGTGAGCAATCTGCCTTTCTATGGCGTTGACTAGGAGTTTTGAGGTCCGGTACAGCACTTGTGGGTACATGTTGGGCGGTGGGATACCACATCGGTAGCAGATCTCGATTCAGCGGCACTCTAGTGTCACAACCGAATCAATTCATCTAGCATACTCTAACTACTCGTGCCAAACACCCAGCATATTTGTCTAGCTGACCAGTCCAGGTTTGTCGTGACACAGCTCACCACTGGATCCGCACCTCCGTCCAGCCGCTTGCCATCGCCACTCGATCTCAGCCATCGACACGCTATGTATTGTATCGCTCGACCAGGCGAGCCAGCGGACCCTCCAACTCCAACAACAGAGCATCAGCCCTCCAGCCATGCTTCCGCGGCCCAGCCTTGCCACGCCTCAGCTTGCCAAGTAGGGTCCCCAGATTACCATTGCAGTCCTCTCTGAGCGCATACGAGCACTCCCTACACAGCGCCAGGCCACAGCCTATAAACTCATTGGTCACGCTCTTACAACGATGCACAGCGAGCTCGCAGCAGAGTGAGCACCAGACGTCCGCTTCATCTTCGATGCCTTGCATGGCTCGCGACTTCGCAGCCTCGAAGTCCGGCTTCCTTTCGTCGATCTCCGGGATCCTGCGGATCTTCTCGTGGTTGCAGATCATGACTCGGAAGCGGGCCATTCTGCAGTCATAGCAGGTCGGAACGATGCTTCCTTCACGGTTATCGCGATCTCCGAAGAGTCTGAATTGTGGTTTGCAGAGGAAACAGTTGTTGCTTTCGTGGCGACGGAGATTCTGGAGAACGGGAGCGTACTTTGATGGATCTGACGCGGCTTGTGACTGCTGGCGCTGGGGCCCTAGTATTGACTCGCCTAAGCCGGTGCCGATCGTGCTGTTGGTGGCTCTGTCTGGGTCACCTTCTTGCTGGGTCTCAGCACTCTGCTTGGTATTAGCATTGGCAGCAGCCTGTTCAGCGTCGCTCTCCTGGACGCTCGTATCGCCCCCATCCGGAGCAGAGTCATCTTCTATCACCATTTTGTCCGCCGCTTCGTCCGGAGTCTCTTCGTCATTGCTTTCATTTCGAGCCAATCTAGCCTCAGCCCTCTGCTTCTTCACCCGAGCAAGCCGCCGGAGCTCCTCCGCCTCCGCATCTGGATCATAGTTGCCACTCTTATCCTGGTCAATCCAACTGCTCGCAGCAGGATGCCTTCCGGTCTTGGTGGAGGCACGGAGCGCATACTCCCGACGCTTCTCCGCCTCTTGTAAGCCCTCCGCCATGGCTTCATCATCGTAGTCGGAGGTCTCCGACTCCACGGTGGCCGCGCGGTAGTTGGAAGGGCGCACGTTGTCCGATGCATCGCTGTCGCATGCCTGGTCGTCCTCAGCGGGAGGAGCAAGGCTGGCGACCATCGGATCGACGTCTTCCATCTGACTGTCAGGCACCTCAGTGGGGAGCACGCGTCCGGGCAGTCCAGTATTGCTCATCGTTGAAGGCTGCTCAGGGGCTGGAATCTGGATTGGAGCCTCTAGCTGGCTGTCAGGGATCTCCGTACGAAGCTTGGGATCTTGCACTGGCTCCGCAACATAAGTGCTTTGTCCATCGACCTCCATTTGGCTATCTCTAGGCTCCGCCAGAAGCTCATCGAAGTTCCAGCTCCCCGGCCCTCCTCCGAAGATTGATGCTGGAATGTGCTGTACAGGCAATAGCTCAGCAGGCTCCGTCTTTCTGTCGACCGTGGCCTTGGCAAGTTTGGAGAACAGCATATCCAGGGGCAGATTGCCCGTTTCGAGATCGTCGATTCCCGAGAGCACATTTTGCATATCAGCATTGGCACCGCCGTCAATTTGGACATCTGCCGCAGATCCATGAATGGCATTGGCGTTTACCATAGCTGTGGTAAGGTCATCCATGATCGCATCGCCGTAATCTATATTCTCGCCGCTGAGCTTCGTGTCTAGATTTGCATCCCAGTCCATTGAGATGTCGGCCATGATTTCATCTGCCGATTGGATATTGCTGCCTTCTCCGGAATCAATCTGCTCGATCTGGTCGATCATTGTCGGGGAAGCACTGCAGGTGCCGGGAGCACGCGAATTGTCTTGTTGACTCCGCTCGCCATTGAGGGCTGTGGTCGAGAGACTACTGGTAGGATGGGACGTCATGGTGGAGATTCCATCTGACTGGGCGGCCTTGGTGGTGTATGTGGGAGCGTTGGACTTGTCAGAGCCAATCTGCCCTTCGGTCTGCTGGACGTCCGTCGAGACTTGTGTAATGCCACTATTATCAGAGCTAGCATGCACTAAGCCTGAAGTGCTTCTCTGAACGTCGTTCGCGGTACTTGTGTCCTTCATGGGAGTGTCCGCAGTAGTAGGCTGTGTGTTTCTCGAAGTACTCGGCGCAATGGTCGGGTCCTCTATGGTAATCTGAGCTGTCGTAGAGTGGATGTCAGTTAGCTCAGTCAAGCTAGACATGGTATTGGTAGAGTGTAGTGTAGTGTAATGAGTGTGGTGTTGGTGTATGGGTTTAGCAGAGTTCTGAGATGGTCTACACAAGGTCAACGTATGTCTGAATATGCTAGCACGAGCATCTCTCTGGTACCCATGTTCATCACTTCACCCAAAGATCCCGGCCATCTGATCTTCATTCTGGATCCAGGTCTCTCCCCGAAACGCTCACTCCCTTCCGATCATACCTCAGTGTTTTCTACTCCTCACCTCATGTCGTCCCGAAAGCTCTAATCCACTCCCTAAATTCAAAACCGACTCTCCTCAAAGTCCCCTCCTCTCCCTCCCACGGATCTCCCTTCACGTCTTCACTTTCCCCCTTGGCCACCTCTCGTCTCACACCACACACGCCACCCTCCTCACTCATCTCGACTGCCTTCCCCTCACCTCCATCTTTGACATAGATGGTAAGATCCGGGCCTACCACACCTCGCCACTGGGCAGCAGCCCACTCCCAGTGTGCCTTGAGGGAGTAGGAGTCTGTGATCGGGATCAGGGACGTGAAGGTATTCGTCGCGTGGAGTGTGAAGAGAGGGAGTATGGTCACAGATTTGGCAGATCGAGTGGGTTGGGCAGAAGTAGGACGTGCTGAGGCGGGCGTAGTGGATGGCATAGTCGACGGAGAAGACGGCAAGGAGTTGAGCGCGGGATCCAAAGTCGGAGAGATAGACATGGCGTCCGGATTCGACTGCTCGATAGTAGGCGGGGACGATGCTGACTCTGTTGCACCCATGGCCGGAGCTTCGGGAGCGGCTTTGGTCGGTGTTGCGTCGTCGTCATCGTCCAGAATCTCCTCGATTCTGCGTACCAGTGTCGTCGGCTTCGCGGTACTTGGCGTCTCTGCAGCAGTAGCTCCATACCGCAAGCTGGTCACAAGGCTCTCATTGCGTCTCAGCCATTCAGCAGCAAGGTCGTGGTGATTAGCCATGGCTTCGCTTCCGCTCTCTGCAGCGCTGACGCCAGGACCTTCCAGGACCTTGACATCAACATCGCCATCTTTTACCAGCTGACTCGCTAGCCAACTTGCTAAGCCCTTCACAGCGTCGACATCTTCGCCTTCAATACTAACCAGTGGACCTCTCGGCCTGCCCATCTCGATAGGTGCAGGCGGTGCGATCTGCCTTAACACGTCCAGCTTATACCGGAACGGCAGATCAGCATCAACAGGCTTCGCAATACTCGTCCTCGGCGTTGCGACAAAAGAGTGCGATGGCTGATGATGCATCGGCGTACCGGTCTGCAACGGCGGCAGCGTGAGTGAGCGATCTGGTCCGCCTTGTGACATGCGGTGCTGCTGGTAACCCATGCCTGGTCTGGGTGGTGGAGGCATAGGGCCAGGCGCCAAGACCATCCCACGAAGTCCGGGAAGAGAGTCGCGGCGGATATGCGATGGCGGCTGAGCGTAGGCATAAGGCTGCTGACCCGGGCCGAAGGGGAATGGTGTGCCGGGACCGGGGTGAATTTTCTCTGGCGGCGCGGTGGCATAGCGAGGCGGCATTGCGCGGTGGCTTTGCTGTGGAGGATGCTCGTTGAAGCGGCGGCGCTTGGCGTCCGGGCTTAGAGGATCGATGGTTTCGATGGTATCGTCTGGGTGGTGCTGGGACGGTGTCATCGCGTACTGGCGCATTCGGCGCGCGGCGGGAGATTGGAGACTGAGATCGCGAAGGATCGGCAGGGTGCGGCTGATGGGCGTTGGACCCGAGCCAGGTGTACCTGGGAGGTGAGCGTGAGAGGGGCTTTTGGCGTTCGAGATGCTTGCGTAGGGCGTCGGAGGCGCGAGGATGGTTCGTCCACCGCACTTGTTGCACCGTGGTCGCTCGCTTGTCGCAGAACCGGGCGTATCAGACGTAATGCTGTTGCGACGACCGTTGCGTTTTGGCTGATAGCGATATGTAGGATACTGTTGCTGATGACGGATCTTCTCCTCGTCTGCGAGAGCCTTCCACTCGTTCTTGACTTCGTTCGGCTGGTTGCGCCACTGCTCGCCGATGATCTTGGAGATGTCGGGGTTTGCGAGTCCTGGATGTTGCGCGACGACTTTGGCCTGATGGTGCTGCCGATAGAGAATGAATGCTAGAGCATGTCAGCATCGCTACGCAAATCAGTGGTGTCAGGCAGACCCACCGTTGCGAGGTCTTGGTATCTTCGGATCAGGCTGACAAAGACACACTTGACCGGCGGAGTTACCACTGCTGGCTCTCGTATGTGCCGGCGTGGCCTCGCTGCTGCCAAGGCCGTTGTCCTCCCTTTCAGCAATACTCGCAGTCCGTTTCCTTGTCGATCTAAACGGCGGACTCTCCTTGGGAGTCAGCGGTGTCTTCAATCCGGACGGACTGGACGCGCTTCGAAGCGAGCGGCTCGAGACGATGGATGAAGGCCGACGAGTGTTACTTGTGTTGATGGGATGAATCGATGAGCCCTGCGAGTGAGACCTGATCGAGACAGCCTGCTCACTCTGCTCATCTGGCATCGTTCGCTGCCACAGTTGTCTTGTAAAGACAATACGACCCTCGTCAGGGCTTGGTGCTGGAGGAGCGACAGGAGGCTGCACTCGCATCGGAGGCAGCCAAGTCGATGGCCGACGTTCTGGTAACAGCAGCGAGGAAAGCTGAATAGCAGACATCGAGAAAGAGCAACGAGAAACAATGGGATGGTAACGGCGTCGTGGTCGCTTCTTGTCCGACTGGCATGCTTCTCGACAATGAAATGCTAGAAGACCCAATAGACTTGCAGGGTGTATCAAGCACAGCCATTACAAAAGGGCAGAGCCACGACTATGGTGTGTGGCTTTGATCTTTTATTCTACGGGCACGAGCGAAGTACACCTACCGTGGCATGCAACCTCTATTCCTTTGTCCTCCATTGACTGGCAGACGAAGTGAGGTTCGGTGCGCTGATTGTTACGACCTACGGCGGGTTCACTAGTGCAGCGGAGTGCTATGCTTGGACTTACTATTCTTTGTTCTTTGTTGGTCCGCCGTGGCACCGGAAGCGGCCAAGCCAATGAGTCGTGCGCTCGACTTCAGCTGCGTCTGAGACATTCCTAGCGGTCAGTAAGCAAGGAGGCTCCGATGCAAGAAATGCGGGTGGCCACAATGCGGGCAAACAGGGTACATGGGCCATGATCTGACCTTCGGCACTGCACGATCGCAGGTTTCTACTGTTCTCGGGATGTGTGGCGTTGGTTGTTGTGGAGACACAAGACCTTCCGGAATGTGGTGCAAATGTGTCGTGCAACATCCACAGCCCTACAGCACGCTCCGATGAACACATGATTCACCTTTAGGCGTGAGTTCGTGCGAAGGAGTGTCGGATGAATGCCTGCATCGCGTGTCTGTGCGAGTCTATGATCGAGTCGGTCCGTTTGTTCGAGTGAGTAAGTAGTCTCGAATGCTCAGCGCAGGTCTTTCACAAGCACTCTCCTATTCGTACCTTACGCACAGTCAGCCATACCTCCATGCACTGGAGGGCACTTGTCCATTTTCGCAACGGCGCTGATCAGCAGCTTTAGGAGCCGGCCACGCAACTTGTGCGGGTACACTGCCTACACGCAGTACCACATTGCTGGCTTGCTGTCTCCGAAGTCATCCGCACAGTCATGCAGCGGGCTTGCCGTTGCGTTGTACCGATTACTCGGAACATCTGGGCGACTCTGCTAACGCAGTCCGTGTTTCGAGAAGCTGATCCTGCGTGTTGGATACCACGTGAGGTTTGCTCAAGGATAGCCTTGGTCATTGCACATTGCCAACCAGTGGCACGTAGGTTATTAGTGGCTAAGTGGCGCAATCGTCGCTCGCTGTGACCGGCTCTTGCTGGCCATGTCGGTCACGCACTGTTGCCGCCCGCCCGTCGGGCTTCGACAGGATCAGCAACGTGTTTGTCAGGGATGCGAAACGACTATCCTCGCACAGAGCCTGCGACGAGCCGCGCGTCACTGACCTTGCTTTCGGTATCCCCGTCAATGTTTGTGTGACCGAGCTGTCAACGCGGCGGATAGAGGCAGGACCGTCTGTCTCGTGCGAGTCATCTCGGGAACGGGAGCAGTGCTCGTTCGCAGGATGAGCTGCGGAAAAGGGCATGACGGGCGATACTGGGATTGGAGAGTGGCGGTCGGGTGGCCTGCACTCCTTTGTCGTCTAGGCTTCTAATCGACGCGACTGACGTGGGCTCTAACGGTGTGTGAGATGACAATGTGTCGTGTCAACAATCACAGATACAATCGCCTCGTGGGTCGAGCCGTCGCTCTTCTGCGCACATATCGGTCATCAGAGATTAGCGAGACCCTAGCAGAGGCAAGCGTCGATGTTGTTGCACATCTCGCCATCTCAGCAGCAGCGCCAGGTCACCGTGGTGCTTTGTATTCGCAATGAGGACAAACCTTGATGGTGCCTCCGAGCGGGTCGGCTACATGTAAGTTACGCAACAGGGCGCGACTCATGGCCTTGGCGGTCTTCGTCACTCGTACTTCTCAACGACAGCACGCGCAATACCGAAAAGGTATCCTTGATGTCCCGTCGGAGTCTCGCGTTGCTTCAGCACTCATCCTTCACATCCAGAGAAGCAACAACAAGTGCCGTCATCAAGCTGCTCCGGCTGAAGCCAATGGGTGGTGGCATGTGACAGCCCCTTCTTTCACATGTCAGCCACTTCGAAGCCAACCTAAGTGGCCATGCGCGGAAGCGTCAATGCGACCTCGTGACGACAACTGTGAATCTCCCAAATGCGCAGCAGACTCCGGCTCCGACACACTCGGATACCAACGGTATTCGTACTTTCTTATTCCCTTCATGCTAAGTCCGACAGATCCTGCTACAGGCGTCTCTTACCCGTCCTCTCCTACCCGTCTACAGACCATCTGACGTACAGCATTGACTGATGGCCTTGCTGCCACTTCCCCAGCGACACCCATAGAGCATGATAGGTACCAACAGACCCCACGGATCAAGCCACCTGAGATTGCACTGCTGACATGCCTCCCCAAGATCACGCACTCGGAAGACCCTCGCGTACCTACCGCAAATACCAGATCTTCACAGTCGTAGCCCTTTGGTCCCTCTACCTCCGCCTCGGCAACCGCCATGGCCCACCCTTCGCGCGGCGGATCTCCGCCTTCTTCGCGAAACATCTCACGCCATGGCACAGCATGGTCCTTACGATGCTGTACACTTACCTTATGCGCAACTTCTCCACGATAGTCGGATTGGAACCCCGAGAGCCATTGGCTGGGAAGTACAATCATGACTACTTTCGCGCAACCTGGGTGGCAACGGCTTTGGACGCAGGGTTTTGGAAGGCGATGTGGTTGCGACCTAAGTGGTTGAGGGACTTGGTCAGTATGGGCGCCACGATGTACTACTTAGTCTGCACGGAGCAAGCAGATGAGTACGTGAGGAAGATGCGATCGGGCGGCAATGTCGACATAGATCACATGCGCGTCAGCTGGAACAAGGGAAAGACTCCGTACATCAAGTGGATGTCGTGGTTAGTGAGACCGCGATATTGCATGAGAAGGGCGCCTGTACGGGGCAGGATCGAGCGGCCGGAGGGGAGCAAGGACAAGGAGCCCATCGACTTTTGGCTGTACTATGATGACTCGCCGAAGACACTGAAGAGGCACAATAAGATTATCCTTGACATACCTGGCGGTGGATTTGTGGCCATGGACCCGAGATGTCATGACGATAAGCTGCTTTCTTGGGCCGGTAAAAGTGGGCTGCCAGTGGTGGCACTGAACTACAAGAAAGCGCCCGAACATCCGTTCCCGTACGCGGTGAATGAGTGCTACGAAGCGTATCTGCAGATCGTGCGGACGAAAGGGAGATGCATTGGCTTGTCAGGCGACACCATGCCCAAGATTGTCGTCAGCGGTGACAGCGCTGGAGGCAATTTGGCAGCAGCTTTGATTCTAAAGATCTTACACAGCTCGCCGAGCAATGTCTACGATGATTCACATCGCAACACGAGGCTTACGATACCGCTTCCAGAGGCGTTGATTATGATCTATCCAGCACTGGACATGAATATCACGAGTTTCATGAGGCCGGAAGATGTCGCGCTCATGAACAAGCCCGAATACCGCAAGGAGAACAAGAACTTCATCCGTCGCAAATCCGAGCAGATTCGTCGTCTTGCACCGAAGACACCGCATGGCTCGGACGATGAGGAACACTCACCACTTTCACACTCGCCCGCTCGGAGCGACCACACCGTACGCCCACCAATGCAAGACTCAGATCTACCGAACGGCAACGGCAACGTCATCACACCCAAGACCAATGGTCCCAAAGTTTTACGCACCCAAGTCAAAATGTCCTCGATGATAACCCACATCCAAGACCGCGTCCTGCCACCTGAGCTCCTCCGCGCCATGATACTACTCTACATCGGCCCTCAAGACGCGCCGACCTTCAGCACAAATTACCTCCTCTCCCCCTTACTCGCCCCCGAAAATCTCCTCGCCCGCTTCCCCAAAGTCTATATGCTCTGCGGCGAGAGCGACCCACTTGTAGACGACACCGTCCTCTTCGCCGGCCGCCTACGTCAAGCAAAACGACAGAAATGGCAACACCGCGTCGAGCTCGGCCTAGAAAAAGACATCCCCTTCGACCCGAAAGAAGTCTGCGAATTCTACCTCATCGAAGGCGTCTCCCACGGCTTCCTGCAATTCGTCTCCGTCTACCATCCAGGCTGGGATTACATCGACCAGTGCCGAAGATGGATGATGGATGCCTTCCACGCCGCCGACCTCCGCGATCTGGAACCCCTGTCTGAACCCCCAACTCCGACGCCAGCTCCCAACGGCGTCGACGGAGAGGAGGAAGACTACTTCACTCCTCACTACCGGCACCACTCTCGCACACCGTCCGGCGCCCTTAACCCCGACAGCTTGTCCGACACCGATGATCGCCCGCTTGAGCTCGCGCCCCTGAAGCGCATTACTGGGGAGGTTGAGGCTCCGAGGGTTAGTAGAAGGAAGAAGGGCAAGACTGCGGCGCAGAGGGCGAGGATGGAGTATTGGAGTGGGAGGCGGAGTCCGGTAGCTACGAGGAGTGAGATGAAAAGGATTGCTAGTGAGGCTGATTTGATGGGGCGGAGGATGGAGGAGCTGAGTAAGGGGCTTTGGGGACAGGGGGTGGGGAAGCAGGAGGAGGAGGAAAATGAAGAAGGGGACGGATGATGTAGTTGCCATCGTACATGTCCTCGGATCATTTGAACATACTCTGTCGTCATGCCGGCGCCGCCATGCTTGCGATTCGTATATACTCGGGCAGACACCCAAAGCTGCCTCGTATATCATGATGCGTGGTCTCCAAAGCTCGCGGTAATCCCGTACACTCTGCCATTTCGTCCCTCATGGTTTCCTCCATCAAGCTTCACCCCCCAACCCCACTCCCCTCACCATACCCCTGCGTCTTTCTCGTGTTCTCCTTGCCCTCACTACCAGTGCCAGCCCCACCCTCCTGCCCCGTCGTCACACCTCCAAACCCCTCCTCAGAAAGCTTCTGGCCGTACCGTATATTCTCCGCCGTCTTCTCGCCTCTCTCGGCTTTCTGTTGGTCGGCTACGACGGACTCGTTGCCGGGTTTCGTGTTTTCTTGATTCGCGCCTAATTGGCCGGAGGATTTCGAGGAGGGGAGAGCGTCATTGTGCTCGGACTCGTATTGGGTTTGTTCGCCGCCGGGCTCGGTCTGCATTAAGCCGGAAGACATGTTGGCGGGGTGTGTGAGAGTCGTGTGCGCTTGAGGTTGGTTCGGACGGTAGAACGCTGCCCGCGGGGTCTGAGACTGCGTAGTGGTGAAGTCTGGAAGGAATGAAGGTGATGGCTGGGTTTGACTTGAGTGACGGAAATGTTGATACGAGATGATCGGTCAAAAGATGTTGGAAATGCTTGCAGGAGCATTGAGAGCCATGATGCAAGCGGGGTGCAGGTACCGATCGCCCTGCATGATAGACTGCCGGGGTTTGGTGCTAGTAGGGCCGGGGTACTGGAGACAGCAGCGATACGAGTTATGTATATGTACCAGAACTCTGCGTGACTCCGCATATACAGCATACAGCTACGCTGAGCTGTGATGACCGAACGCCGCGCTTGAATGTAAGGACCAGAAAAAGACTGGTACTTCAACGACCCGCCTGAAGCGAAATCAGTCGTCCCAGTCGATATCCATGCCCATCAGATGCCTGGGGAGAACATTGGGGTCAGTATCATCTCGACGCCATGTTCTTGGCGACAGCCTTGCAACACTCACCCTTCATATATCCGCATGAACTTCGCCACAAACGCCTCGAGATGGAAGATGACTTTCTGCGCGCAATGTCAGCTTCATGCACATCTCAAGCAGTCAGAGCAACATACACTTCCATTCCGTATTCTGTGCTCGTAGAACGCCGCCCACTTGACCACTTCAGCTTTCAGCACGTCGTCGATCCGAGGCATGAGCTTGAAGGTGAGAGTCTGCGCAGACACACATCTTGTTAGCATGTTCCAAAGCAGTCGCGGAGCGAGGCGGGGAACAACACACCTTCAACACCGTCGTAGCAGGTATGCAATGCGTAAGCAAATCATACAGCTTCGCCCTCGTCTGCAGAATCCTCGCCGGCGATCTCTCCTCAATGATCTCCTTTGCAATGACATCGATCAAAGCCTCCCAGTCAGGTGGCGGTATCGGCGTCTTCTCGTTGACGTTGTCACTGCACCTGTCGTCAGCCCAAACCTAGCCCATCCCCCTCCCTGTCTTCGTGGACTCACTTCTGCGCATGCACGGCCTCAAACATCAACAGCGCCCTCCTCAAATTCCGTCCGCTCTCCTTCGCCACCCTACGCTCTAACCCCTCACACCCCTTAAACCCCTCCTTCCTCCCCACCTCCGCCAACGCGCCCGCAATAATGTCCACACTCGGCGCCGCGACCCTGACGCCCAAACATCGACTCCGTATCGGCGCGATGATGTTACTCGTACTCCCCGCTACCAGCACTAACCGCAGATTCGGACTGTACTTTTCCATAGTCCTTCGCAGCGCAGCTTGTGCATCTCGAGTCAGGGAGTCAGCTTCATTTATGATGACTACCTTGAAGCGCTGTCGCGCGGAAGTGTCGACTTGTTGAGTTTGGGCGACTTCTTTGAGGAGCGATTGAATCACCGTGCGGTCGTTGTTGCCGACGTCGGAGGGGGTGATTTCGAGGTGGTAGTTGGAGGAGACGATGGTGAATTCGAGTTTGCGGTTACTTCGGTCCTGTCAGTGGACGAATTCGACCATGATAAGATATGGTCAGTACCTCGTCGTTTGGAAGACGCGACTATCGATCTTGATCTTCTCTACGCCAGGACCGTAGAGCTCGCGCAGAGTGGCTGTGATGCGAGTCTTCTTGCCTGCGCCTGAGGGACCGTAGACAAGGAGGTGAGGGAAGTCGCCACTTGCTGCCTGTTCCTCTCAATTAGCATGGATGTGCGGGTACTTATGGAGAGTGCATCGTGTGTACCAATGCCTTCAATCGATCTGACAGCTCTGGATGATATGAGAGTGTCTGTAGCGTACGCGGGCGGTGTTTGTCGACGAGGAGAGCCATGATGCCACAGTAGGTATTACTACAATTTCTCTATACAGGCTAATCGTTGCAGAGTTCGCGGTGACAGTGCAGCAAGGAATGTTCACCTGGTCAGATGAAGCTCGGGTGGACGCGTCCAGTGACGCGACTTGGACGTGTTGCACTTTACGAGCCCAATGGCAAGCAAGATCCTTCCCACAGCGAACATCAGGTACATGTAGACACCGTTCGAAGTAGCAATAAGGTCACTCATACTCTTCCCTACATGCTGCATTATGACTGCTATTCGCAAAAAGTCCAGCCTGACAATGCCGCTCATTACACAGTCCACCCCCCCAATCCGGCATCCCATACCTAAGCCCCCTTACCCCCTAAGCCTACAAAATGCACTCTGCAGCAACTCCTCAGCAGTCGGCCGCCGCTCGAACTCGATCTCAAACACGCTCTCCAAAAACTCTTTCGCGTCCGCGCTGATCCCACTAGGCAGGTCTGGTTTCGCTTGACTCCCTCCCTGGCCAGTTCCGCCGATGCGGAAGATAGCTTGCAGTTGTGTGCAATTGGGATGTGGATGCGAGCCAGTCATCATCTCGACAATGAGACAGCCGAGCGACCATATGTCAGCTTTCTTAGTGTAAGCTGTCTGTCGCACGACTTCGGGCGCCATCCAGAAGACTGAGCCTTGAAGCGAGACACGCGGGTTGTGAGGTCGGGGCTTAGTGCCCGGTGGAGCGTCGGCAGAGGACAGTAGGGAAGACGCTTCGACGCGCTTCGAAATACCAAAGTCGGAGATCTTGACTGTGCCTTTATTGTCAACCAGAATGTTCGCGCCTTTGATATCTCGGTGTATGATGTCTTTGCTGTGCAAGTACGCAAGACCTTGTAGGATCTGGCGGACGAAGTTGGCGCAGAGCGACTCGTTCAGAGGACCGTAGTTGACTAGCATGCTCGCCACTGAGCCACCAGCGACGTATTCGAGGAAAATATTCAGATGCTGCGCGTCGCTGTTGGAGCCAAGATATTGCACGATATTAGGGTGCTTCAGCTCGCGCAAGAGCGAGATCTCATGTTTCAGAGCCTCGATCATGTTCGTCTTCTTGGCATCGAGCGCGGTGTTCGAGGCAGAGGGCATCTCGACTTGCTTTACGGCCATGAGCTCTGCTGTAACGGCGTGCAGAGCAAGGTACACTGTGCCGAAGCTGCCTTGTCCAATCATGGCACCCTTCATGTACTTGAGGTCGTCCCAGGAGTCTTTCTCGAGATGCTGCATCAGTTCTTCATCTTCTTCTTCGCCATCTTCGGCTATGTAGTGTGACAGGCGGGAGTTGAGACTATTGTGCTCTGTGCCAGGCGGTGATGTCGAAGCCGTGTCATCGAAATAAGAGTTCATGCCTGCATTACTGCTGTGGCCATCGGGATCGGTAACAGCGATATTTGTACTCGTCGTGGTGCTGCTAACGCCGTCTGAGTTGCTATCTGCTCCGAACGAAACGTAGGATTTTCGGTTGGGCTCGAGTGGTGATTCTTCGTCGAGCGGCGATAGCATGCTGCTCGCGACAGAGTCGCGATAGCCGGCGTTGGGTAGTCCAAGACGGACGACACTCAATGGACGTAGACCAGGCCGCCCGCCTGCAGCTTGGTTGAGGTATCGATCTGCGATCGAGGGCAGAGGAGGAGCGTCGTGAGCAACGCTGCCCATGCTGAAGTTGCTGGCTATGCTGAGTCGGCTCATGGCCTTGCTCATGCGTTGTGATCGCCGGACTGACATCCGCACTGTGCGATCCATCTCCTCTTTCTTGACCTCTGGGAAGTAAGACTGTAAGTCCTGTGTGATGAGCTCTGTCGGTGGGCGGGCGCCATAGAAGTCTTTTAACTTCCTCGCGCGCGCTGATGCTGTCGTACTTGTGCTGACGTTTCTCGAGATCGCGTGTTCAGAGTCGAAATACTCTCTTCTCTCGGCCTGACTCGCAGGCGACATCGGGTAGCTGACTGCTGCAAGAGGCTCACCGAACACCTTCTCGATCTTCAGCTGACTTCTCGACTTGGGCGGTTGCTGAACTTCGATCGCTGGTGGCGAAGGCTGTTGTTGCTCGGCGATGCGAGCTGCAGCCCGCAGCTGGTCTCCTTCCGGCTCGCCGGCATGGATCTTGCGCAGTATGAGTCGCCCCCGTTCACTCCGCACCTTGTCTTGGCATAATCGCACCAGCTCGCCATCGCTGATCCTCCGGCAGTATGTGGGGTTCGGGTCAGTACCATCCAGCACGTAAAAGCAATACGATCTGCAGTGGTTCTCGTTCAGATTACCCTTCTTGAGAGTTGCCCTGACGATGTCCTCTGCTGAGCGGAAGCCCTCGATGTTCAATACTGACCACCTGCCCGTCTCAAATATGACCCGGATCAGAGCTTTGTCGCTTGGCAACGCTCCCGCAACGTTGGCTGTGCTAAGGTGCTCCAACGATGGAGACTGCTTTACGTGCCCAGCGAAGCGAGCTGTTTGTGGCGTTTCAACAGGAGTGCTGCGATTGCCGAATCTGCTGCTCGTGCTGCTTGACGGCGGCTGTGTGAAGTAGCTTGCGCTCTGCTCTTTACGCGTATTATCAATCGGCGTAGCTCGCTGTACTCTTATGCGATTCTCTTGGTCTATCAGGGGTGACCCGGGTCTTGACGATGCTTTGACAGTCAGATGCGTCCCGTACGCGGTTGCGTCCTGTCCCGTGATCTGCCGCGACATGCGTTTCTCTGCCCTCGTACTCGTCGTTGCTCGTGCTGAGTGCATGTGCCGTGGCGAAGCAGAAGATGGCGGTGTGAGCTGACTGTTGCCGTCGAGCGTAGCAAGCGATTGCTATACACTGTCAGTGCCACACCCGTAACCTACCTCAAGAGGACTTACCCTGTTCATCACACGTTTACTTGCCCGCTTCTGCACACTACCCCGAAAGTCCTTCGCTCTTTGATTGATGCGCACCCGGTCACCCAGCTTCTTGACGCCGATCTCCTTCAGCATCATAAGGTCGATGTCCATGAGATTCTCCCCGTTGATGTTGTTCCTCCTGAACAGATCCACGTAGTGAGCGCAGTCGATGCTCTTCAGCCATTCGCCAACGCGAACCTCGTCCCAGTCCTGGACAGCCTCGCCGGTGCTCTCTCGGTAGGATTCAGAGAACTCGGACTCAGTGGGCGAAGTAAATACATTATGGTTGGTTCCGTTCGTCGCAGGGGCTGCTGAAGGAGGCGCCCTGTAGTGGGCAGTCGAGCTCGTCACGCCCGCTGAGCCCAGTGGTACCTGATAAGGCTGGCGAGAAGCCATCGTGGCCATGACAGCCCAGAGATGCTAAGGAAGTCGAGCTGTGCGTTTCGGCTTGTCTTTCTTCAGACGGCAAGAGCAGTCCGCGCACACAAAGGGCACGATGCAACAACACACTACGCGTCCATGCCGTGCTGTCTGTCTCGTCCAGATACTGCTGCTGTCTCGCCTCTTCCACTCTCGCTCTAGACCACCACCCGTAGCCGCCGAACTCCTTCAACCCGAGAGACCTATGTGTGTCGTGGGCTGAGAAGGCAAGCGAGGAGGGTGTCGCGGGAAACACAGGGGCGGGCGTTGTGGTGCGACGGACTGCCAGCAACACGGTTGCAGGATAGCAGGGGAGCGCAGTGTACTGTACAATAGTCTGACTGATGGTGGAGTTCTGGTTTCAGCGGGGACAAGGGTCCTTGTCTCTTTGCCGATCTATGTTGCTCCACGCGATCATATCGACGATGCTGACCGATGCGCCGTAAACTTGATCAATCATCACGCGTTATGGCTATCGGCAGCTTATAACACACCTTATCGTGTTCACACTGGTGTACTCAACACCACGCTGACTATCGTAAATGTCATGCCGGTCACTTCCTCGAAATCTGAAGCACCCAGCGGCACAGTCCACGAATAGCGCGTTTCAGACGCCTCCACCTTCCTCCGCCGATCATCACGTGGGACGCCAATCAGAAGCATCACGCTAGGCCAAACTACCGCATCGTCCCTGTCGGCTCGCGATGCCGAAGTCGCCAAATCGTGTGGGTTTGGTCTTTGAACGTCGACCGAGTCAAGACCACTAGCGACACGCATCTTAGCAGGCGAACAGATGACGGCGACCGCTGAATGATGTAAATTATTTGTTCATAATTCGTTGACCAAGCATATCGGTGTGAGGTGGCTACATGAGCAACAATCGCACTCGAAGCTTGAACGCATCAGATCTCGCATCGTTTCTCCGTTCATTACTATCGCCTCTGCGAGTCCGCGTCTTATCGTGCTGCCTTTTGATCTACCTCAGAGATGCGTCCCAGACTGTGCGCGTCTTTCCGTGCTTGGATACTTCTCGAGACGGTGCCAGGTACGCGTTGGCTTCTTCATCCTGCACCTGACTGCAAACACAGCGGCTACACAGGAGAGCAGTAGCAAAGCTCCACCAGCGCCTAGATCGGCCAGTGCGACGGTGCCCAATCTGTTTGGAGGGCACAGCCGAGGGTGCCGTCGCCGCTGATGGAGTACCAGAGGTCGTTGCTGTGGATGTCGAGAGCGAAGTTGATGTCGCATACAGCATACCTGGCGTACTGCTGGCGGTGGTGTTCGCTTCTTTCAGCTGCAAAGCAGCGCCCGCAGTGGAGACTCTTGTCGTGTTATTGCAGCAGTCGTACTTGAAACCATTGTCTTGCAGTGCAGTGCCTTCGTACGTACAGCAATATGTAGTCTCGGAGCACGCCGTGACGACGTAGTCCTGCCCAGTCGCAGTGCTGCCTGCCACTTAGTTAGTCTATGTTCCCGCTGTCCCCGGCGAACGAACTCACTGGAGTCATAGCAGTAGTCGGGGCAAGATATGGACTCTCAAGTCGGGTCCGAACACCCTGCTCGCCATAAGAAGTTGGTATCGCCCTTGTCGAAGTATTTGCAGAATCCATTCGTCGTACACTCATCTGCTGAATGGCAGCATGGACTGAACCCCGCGGCTGGGTTGCATGGGAATTCGTCAACCGCCTGCGTTCCGTCGGGAAAGTAGCAAGACTGCGTGCTGTCAGCAGTAGCACTCACAGCAGAGATAGCGCAATGTCAATAGCGGGGAGTGGGCAGCGGGCGTGGTGGGAGTTCTGCTACATTTGTACGGCTCTCATCCAGACATCAGGCTGGCAACTCGATTGCGGCCCAGTGCATGTATCACCTCTGGCGTTGTCCAGCCTTGCATGAGATCGGCGTTGCGGTACCGAAGAGAAGATGGCTTGCGTGCGGTAGTCGCTATCTTTGCCAGCAATCGGGGAGTCGACCTTATGCTGGGCGTCGGCTTTCACGTCTCTTCGAGTGGTGTCTTCGCGGTCTGCGGATGGGTTGCTATCTAATCAGCAGATGAGATAGCAGGCTGGCCCAGCAGTGCACGGCAATGCGCCCTCGGCCTGATCTTGTGAGGATAGAGTCTGAATAAAGCCACTTGCTTGCAGGAGATGTGCACGAGATGATAATGTCGGGTCGCTGTCGTAGGTGCTGATGAACAGCCCTGCTGACAGCCATTGTCACCCACCGAGGCTATGCACATATCCTCCTACAATGTGAACCTTAATTCGCCCTCAATGGCCGTGATCGCGACAAATGTATTCGCGATCCATACTGCCTCTGTCTGCGACGCGAGGCAGCACCGCTCAATGGTCGTCGAAAGTACCTGTGGACGTACTGCTACGGCGCCGACATACCTTCCACATCGCCCGCAGAGCCGCAGCCTTGTGTAAGCGAAGCGCGAGTGTGACACCACCGACCACACCTCGGTGGTTTGTATACTGCCGGTCAGGTAGATATGTTTTTGCCGCAGCGGGGCGTAGCAGACCGGTCAATGATAGCTTACGAGATGGGCGCGAGGCTCTGCGTTCACGACGCGAGACATACATGTTCCTAAGCGCCTCTGCCTCGACTTTCCATAATAGTTGCCTTGAGGATATCTTTCGATATCGTTTGGATTTGCAAGTCTTTGATATGATGGTATGTGTATGGTAGGAGGAGGTCGGCTGTGTACAATACCGGGCCGTCAACGTTCCAGCAGCTCGCAGCAGGGGTATCCGGCCCAATGACGTGACCCAGCGCCACACCTTCCAGCACAGCAGGAACAGGACTGATACAAATGACCAGCCCCGAGACACTGCGGAACTGATCTGGATATTCCGGGCAAGGCAATCCTATAATCCTAATGTCATCAGCGCTTCGACACACTCGCATCGCCACCTGTGCCTCGCAACAGCACCGGCCGATTGTAGACATACTCCGCCACGAGCGCCGTCCGAGTGGAATAAAGGCAGCCTTTGCTGCATGAGCAGAGCTTATACTTTAGTTGTGCATAGGCATACCAAGTTGACGAATCATCTCAGTCGAGTGGTCGACTTTTCTGACCATTCAAGGCGAAGTCTGGAGAGCACGAATTGTGCGCTGGAGTTCCGCCCTGCCACCATCTGCATTAGCCCGGCCAGATGAACGATGGAGGACAAGCAATCGCAATTCCCGCTGCCAGGACCAGACAGCCAGTCGGGCGGCCAACCGCAGCAAGTACCGAGGGTACAAGCATTCCAGGAAGCATTCATTGCTGCACCTCCGCTGCAGGACCGACATGACGATGCATTATTCGCCGAGCCAAGGCGCACAGCAGGCAGATCACGAGCGAGCTCGAGTGCGACACCCATCATATATCAGCCACAGCCCATTCGCGATGCTGTTGACCAGGCATTCGAAACAAACAAGCAAACACTCAATGGCCAACTAAGTGAGGCCTTCATCGCGCAGGTGACGGCGCAGGTCACGGAGGCTGTAGTCAGGAACCTCCAGAATGCAAATCTTGCTCAGCAGTCGTCTCCGCCATCGCAGCAAGCTGCAATTCCACCGGCTCCAACGGTGGCTTCAGTACCCACGTCGCCGGTGCAGTCAAGCACCGGCTCATTCTCTTCGCGCTTTACACCTCCTTCGCCGCAGGCGGCGAGACAAGATACCGATAGCTTTGCATCTGTGTCACCTGAGCCAGTGTCGGAGGCTGGGAGCACCTACAGCGTGCGTAGTGACGATGGGAAGGAGAGCGATCGTGATGGCGACACGCCGAGGCCACCTGCTGCCGACAGAGCGCCACTCAGACAGACTGAGCCTAGGCGCCGGCGATCTCACGAACGAGTCGAGAAGCCAAGTCGACGGAAAGACAGCCTATCAGACTCCACAGGCACGCAGTCAACTCATAGACGCGACAGTCAGGACTCGGCGACTTCCAGCAGCAAAGGCGAGGGCTTGAGACCTCGTGTCCGGCCTGCAGCTGCGATGGCACCACTGGAGGAGCCGACCACGTTGGAAAAGATCTGGAAGCCACTGTTCGACAATGGCAATCCTACTGTACGGCTCGGTCAATTCCTGCGAGGACTAGCGATCCATCTGATCGACGACTGCGAGCCGAAAGGCAGCTTCGTCGTGACGCCTGACAAGATGCTGCGGTTCTTCCACGAGACCAAGCTGCCCGTAGAAGTCTATCCCTGGCAGACCATCTTCGGCGGCGCAATGTCCAATGAAGCGATCAGCGTTGTGTACAGGAAGCTGTTGTGTCAACACCACCTGGTACAGGTGCAGACTCATGAAGCGCCCAGCGTTCCTGGGTTGACACCATGTGGCTTTGAGTGGTTTCTCACCTGCTTGATACAAGCGCACCCGAATTTAGAGTTCGACCGACTGGCAAAGGCTGTCATGAACATGCCGATCTCGAATGCAGACGACAAGAGCGAGCGCTTTCCCAAGGAACTGTCGAGACGACTGCTCCCATCTCTCCCAAATTCTCTGGCCGAACAGCGTATAATCGCGAGCATGGCCCATGAGGCCGCACTATTGCAGCTCCGCAACGCAAGCGCCATGCCACCGCCACCGACCTCGGCGCCTCCACGCCAGCAGTCTAGTATACCTGAGCGAGAGAGGAAGCCATATTCACGCTCATCCTTCTCGAACGCCATTGATGACGATGATCTACTTGCGAGCTCATCGTCGTCACTGCCCGTCGAACGCGAACGCAAGCCTTATGCTGGACGCGAAGGCGCAGGCAAAGTCTACAACTCGGACAGCAGCGAGAGGTACGAGCGGCCAACTACGAGTCAGTACAGACCTGTCGAGCCCGGCGCTCCACTCCCTAGACCTTTACGACAGAACTCAATACCCCCGCTGTCCAGCAGCTATACGTCCGCCGGTCCGCCACCCTCAGGACCACCGCGTCATAGAATGTCCACAGGCTCTGGCGTACCTCCACCATCCTTCCAACCTAGCAGTTACCCTAGGCCGCGTCGCTCGCCTCCACCTACGAACCCTTACACCCGCAGCGAGCCTGTCCACGTCAACGATATTCCATCAGCCCAGCATGGCTCCAACATGCCATACTCACGAAACCCACCTGCACGCTCGTCATACCTTGATCGTGACTCCATAAACACCGACTACCCGAGAGGCTCCTACGATGACAAAGATGAGCCGCGTGGGAAGCCCATACCGTCTCGGAACCAACCACTTCCACAACAGAGGGCCTACGATCCGGCTGCCTCCTCCACTTCGCGCTCTCGACCACCAATATCAAGCTACGACGACCGCCGTCGTAGCACCTACAACCCTCCACCTCCGCCTCCAATCGGATCTGGCTCCGGTGGTGGCGACACTGATGGCTACGGCTCCTACCCACCCTCGAACTCGTATGCGCCTCCACCACCGCCTCCTTCGACGTTCGGTACGTCTTCTACGCAAACATCCGGCTATAGCAGCACTGGGAGCGCGGGTCAGTTCTAGGAGGACCGACCTGCTGTTTCGCGGTCTGGTAGTGATAAGAAAGCGACGCTAGTCTCTGAGTCGATCGAGGGTAGTCTGGTGTATGGCAGGTATGCTGTCAAAGATCGAACGAGGGTGCAGAGTGAGGGGAGAGGACGAAGCGCGACGCCTAAGGGAGAGGCAAGGGAGAGGTCGAGGGCGAAGAGGTGAAACACAAGGAGCAACGGTACGAGGGAAAACCTGACACCAGCAAGCGGGGCATGACAGACATTGGGGCGTACTGGGCGTGATTTTGCTTACGTTTTGACACGATCGCATGATACCCTTGTTCGCTAGTCTCGCATTTGCATTCATACCAGAGCACAAGTCATCTTGAGTCATACTCATCGCCGTCCACCACCTCTGCCTCCCCTCGCACCGCCCCTTGAGAACCCACCAGCCCTCCCCCTCCCACCGCCTCCCCGTCCGCCCTTCGCAAACCCACCACCCTGCACCTTCCTCACCCCACCGCCACCTCCTCCTCTACTCTCGCCTCTCTGCTTCTCAATACCTAGACCCCTCCTCACATTTCCGCCCCTCTTCTCACCCCCACCACCTCTTCCTCGGCTTCCGAGACTATTCCGCTTCCTTGCATCACTGAACTCTGCGGCATCTACCTCCATCTCCTCGCCATCATCACCACCTTTCCCGCCTCCAGCACTCTGCTTGAATTTTAGCTTCCCCTTTTGGCCCTTCTGCAAAGCGTTCGCGCCGCGCATAGCGTCTAGATAAGCGTTGATGCCGCCTTCCAGTGTGCCGTCACCCGGCTCAGCGCCGGAGGCGAGGAGACCGGCTTCGGTGAAGTCGTCGGTATCCATTGCATCTGTACTGGCGGCACCAGAAGTTATCGGAGTGTCAGTAAAGACAAGCTTGCCATCAATATCCGTAGCAGCCTTCCGCTTCTTCTGTGGCAAGCCACCATTGCGCGGGGGTTTGGTCGACGATACTTGAGCCAGCGCGCGGCGATCGAGAAGATCCAGCGGCTCAGCGTCGTCTTCAACGATATACTGCTTCCCTCCCTTGGACTGCTTGGCAGCTTTGCCCTTCGCCACAGAGCGGCCGAGGACATCGGCGTCCGAGATATCTGAGCCTGACTCAGATTCCGAAGAGCCATAGACAGCTTCGTCGAACTCAGACTCGAAAGCACCCTTCTTCCTCTCCGCGGGCGCCTCGGTGTCGTCCTCCTCGGCATCCTCAGGACCGGCATCACGCTTGCGCTTGCGACGTTCGCGCGTCTTGCGGATGTTAGCTATGAGTTTCTTATCGGTCTCAGGCGTGTATCGCTCGATCAAGTCTGCGCCGAAGCGGCGGATCATGCGTTCGAAAATGTGTTTCACTTTCGCTTTGAAGTGCTGCTTGTGTTCGTGGCTCCAGACGACCAGATTTGGTACCAGCGTCTCGAGACGGGGAAGGATGAGCTCGGATGGTAGGGATATGATGCAGACTTTCACGAAGCCCAGGACTGATCGTACGATCTCGCGATTGGCGGAGGTGAGGAAGAGGTCCATTGTCTGGACTAGGTCGGAAACTGTGGCTGGTTGTAGGCGAGAGCGGAACTCATAAAGCAGTCGCGTCAGGGCGGTGATCGACGCTGAGATCATGTGTGGTGTAGAGCCTGCGAGACCAGCTGAGACCATGGTGAAGTACTCCTCCAGACTTGCGGTCACAGGTGCAGCGTCGGCGGGCATATGAGGAATGTTGGAGGATATTACCGTCCCTCCTGATGCCATGCGCTCGCCCATCAGGACTAGCAGGTCGAAGGCAGCAGTCCGCGCTTTCTCGTTCACCTCTTTGGCCGAGATCACCACTTCGGAGAGGATCGAAGGGATGAAGTGGAGGTCTGAGACGGGTAGGAACGGGATGACCTGTGCGATTGAGGAGAGGCGATCGCGGCGAGAGGGTGCGGACGCTTTGTCAGCGGAGTTCAGAAGAAGTTGTTGCAGCTCGGTACTGCGTTCCTCGAGAGCTTGGCGACCGATATCAGACTCAGCGAGACGAGGGATGAGCTTGTATGCCTTCTTCTGTAGCTGAGGGTCATCTTGCTTATTGACGATGTTGGAGGCCATGTTGAACAACCCGGCGAAGCTATCGCGTGGCAAGTAGATCGAGATAGTGATTACAAGATCCATCAGAGTATGCGACATGGGTGGCATCTTGTCAGCACTGTCCTTCTTCGGCTGCTGGATCTTCTGCTTGTCTGCCTGTGTCTGCGCGCTCTGCTCAGCGATTGCAATTTCGAGAGCTGTGGCAACACGCTGGAAGGACTCGATCAACTCAGTCGCTGGCGTAACGCTCAAGAAAGCATTGATGCACTGCAGCAGATTACCCCGATTCTGAGGTAGCGTCTGACTGTAGACATTGAAGAGCACCGCAAGCATGTTCGCAGCAAAGCTCGCAATATGTTCGAGGTTCGCCTTGGCGGTGTCTTTCGTTACTCTACCCTGTTGGATGAGGTCCTCCTCGTGCTCAAGCTCGGCAATGGCAGTATTCGTGTCCACAAGATTCTGCAACGCTTTACAGATGTCTGTGCGCAAGTGTGGCTGTTGGTACAGCAAGTTGCTCAGTAACTCCGCGAAGTCCTGATCGAAGGCTTCTGTAAGATCAAGAGGCAGCTGGCAGTACCCTGGCAGGCATGCCCAGATCTGACTTATGACGGTCTCGAAGATCTTGACATCCATCGTCTTTGCCGCATCACCATGTGCTAACATGCGTTCAAACATAGTCTGGCTGAGTGGGACAAGCTCCGACCGGAAGTGCGCCAGCCTAGTGTTGCTGACTGAGTCTCTGATCAATGGCAACATCCAAGCACGCCCCGGTTGACCTGCCACTGGCTTCGCAAGGTTGAGTGGCAGGATTTGCAATACATTATCGGGTCCTATAGCTTTGACAGCTGCCATGAGAACTGCGTCAGCCTCTTTCTTACCTGCGAAGGACTCATTGCTTCGCAGATCGCCAATAGCCTTGACTACGTTGACCAGCAAAGGGTGAGACTGCCACCGCAAGACCTCGAATGCAGATGTCAGGACATTGAAGACTTCCATCCATGCAGTCTGATACTTGACGCTCAGTAGATCCTGCAGCGTCCTTGCCATCTTCTCCAAGACTTTGTCATCCATGATCGTAGGCTCTAGTATTGCCGTGCTCGGCACACAGGTGTGAAGTAGCGAAATCAAGCACTCAGACGCGGAAACTCGAATGTTGTGTGACGAGGATGCAAGAAACCCAGAGATCTTGTTGAAGAGCTCTGGCAGCTTTGCGAAAGTCTCATCGGGCTCGACTTGGGCAGACACATCGTAGCCTCTGCTCAGTACCGCAATCCAAGGTGGAAGCAGCTGTGTATCGTTCTGCGATGGCTGCAACTCTTTGATCGAATCAAGTAGTCGAGGCAATTTGGCAGACGACACGGGGTCTGACAGGCCTGCGAAGATAATCTCGAAGACCTCGAACGCAGCCATGGTCAGGAACTCACTGTTGCCCCGCGAGATGTTCAGCAAGACTTCGCATAACGAGTCGATCTTCCTGCTCGGCCAGCCGTTCTCCGCGGATGCCACTGAGTTAACCAACTGCAACGCATGCATGAGCCCGGGCTCGTGCTGCGGCTCAGTCTTGCTCTTGTGCTTCCTCTTCTTAGTGCTCGCTTCCTCTGCTTGCAACTGCAGCGCTCTCAATGCTGTCTCAGCACACATATCCGCAGCTGGATGGTCCAGAGATGGACTTGGAGGTGGCTGTCGCAAGACATCGCCAAGTGCCTCTTGTGCCCGCTTCCGTACCTTCGGTCTAGAGTCCAGTGCAAGCGCTAGCAGTCCGCCCATCGCGCCTCGAGGGCTGCTTGGCGACTGCGGCTGGGCCCATGCCTGCGAGTCTTGCGCAATGAGCAATGACTCAAGGCATCCTACACTTGCGCGTAGCAGAGGCGCCTCTGCGTCCGCATGTGTCAAAGCCGGTGCTAGGCTGGCGAGTATCTGAGGGAGCTTCGATCGCAAGAGAGGACCAGGCACGTGGCTGGTCACGAGATCGAGCAGATACACCACCGAGTACGCGACATCCTTATTAACAATGCCTTTTTCCTGCGATATGTATTGTCCCAGCAGACTCAGCAGCGCCGCAAAGTAGGATGTGGGCGTGGGTTCGCTATTCTGCGATCGCAGGGTGTCTTCGATCGCATTCAGTACGACTGCCGTCTGCTGTTGATTCTGTAGCTTTGGCGACGAGCGGATCTTGTCCAGTCTCTCCTTGAGAGACAGCTTGGCGTCTACCTCAGCCATCGTTGCTGTACATACCACACTCCGATCTTCCAAGCCACAATTTCTTGAAGGTCAAAAAGTTCAAACATTCAACGATGACATAATCGCGGACTGGATTCCGCGCCTTCCCCGTCTCGTCGCCAAGTCTGAGGGTCGTTCCTGCTCGGCCTGAACAACATCATGTCATCTCGAAGCTTCGGCTGTACTTGCAGCAGCATGATATTGACACGTCTGCTCTCACGAGAGCGCATTCACTATACCTATGAACACGGCTGAGACCTGAGCACATCACCTATTGCGCCTAAGACACCTAAGATAGCAGAAGATGGCAGCCTTCTCCACTGGATCAAGCTGGTCTTTTCCAGAGGACCTGCCTGGCGGATGGACTGCTGAGGATGAAGTCAAGGCTACACCTACAACAACATCGCAGGAAGACTCTCCACTGCCAGATCATCATAGCCCGTTCATGCAATGCGATGGATCAGCTGAGGACGAGCCTGCACCAGAGCAGCCACCACATCGAGGCGGCAAGCAATATCCACCCCGCACTTGCCGAATCTGCCTGGAAGTGGTCCAGCCAACATACCACTTCAACGACTCGCCTCTTGTTCCGGAAAGTCTCAAATCAGCACCGCGTGTGTCATACGAGTCAGAAGATGGCGGCCGCCTTCTCCGACCGTGCAAATGCAAGGGGTCTCAGGCGTATGTCCACGAGGAGTGCCTTGCCGCGTGGAGGAAAGCGGATCCACTGAAGAAGCGGAACTACTACGAGTGCCCTACCTGTCGATATAGGTATCACTTGCAGCGTCTCACCTGGGCTTCCTGGCTGCGATCGACTTCTGCGCAGATCGGCCTCACTCTTGCCATTCTGGCAGTATTGGTCTTCCTGCTCGGGTTTGTGGCAGACCCTCTCATCAACTTGTACCTTGACCCGGTCTCGACCATTGCAACTGCTGGTGGGCCAACAGGGAGTCTCATCTACGAAGATGACACAGTCGGGTGGGCAGAGCACTTTGCTAAGGGTTTCGCTTCGCTGGGACTGGTGGGCTTCGCAAAGGCAATGATCACGATGAGTCCCTGGCACTTCCTTCGAATAGGCGGCGGAGGTGGGACAGGTGTCGGCAGATCCGGCGTCGCTGGCACCGGACGCGATAGGATGCGCGAGCTCAGCTGGATCACCATACTCATTGGCATCGTCACAATACTCTATGCCATCTGGAAGGGTGTGCGAGCTTGGTCGAGACGAACGCTGGAGTCTGCCGGCGAGCGCGTTATGGACGTGCCTGGCAGTAAAGATGATGACGACGATGAATGATACATGGCACTTCCGTCTCCCAGCTCGATTTTTCCCTATCAGTAAGCTAAGTCTTCCCAGTCATACGCATTAAACCTGAGATCCAAACCCAAATTCATCGATATAGTGCAACAACTTAAGTTGCCACCGCCCTCCTCGCGAGACCTTTCATGGCGTGTCAATTAGTCAGTTTGCGCAGAGCAAACACACTTCTAATGGGCCTATGGTTGCCAAGGCGTCTTGTCTGGCGACCTGTCCGGCTCTGGGAGTCCGCCATACCGCTTATACTCGACTTTCGTCGATCACCATACTGCACTCCTGCACCTTCGAGGCTGTCAACAGGTGAGTAGCTGCAGCGGCACGGCACATTGACTGGGTATATTGCTACAAACAAAGCATCTAAATGATAGCTGTCGGTGGTGAGAAACTTCGCAGCTATATGTAGATCATCGACAACGAAGGCAGGTACGACCAAGATCCCTCTCCTTCGCTCCTTCCTCGTCGGACCTTCCCGCCGCATGAAGCTTGACTTCACTGCACCTCACTACATACTCACTACTCTCATCCATCACTTTACTCTCACACTCCACTCTTCGACTGAGTATAGCAACGGTGTAACACTCAACAGACTCACGCACAATGCTGCCGAGACGGTTTCTCGTGAAGCCACTGAGGCGTGGCGCTCCGCCAACACTTCTCGGCTTCCTGGCCTCGCACTTCGAACACGGTCAGCTGGAGCAGTACAGCTATGACGCGCTATGTGAGGTGGTGCTGAGTATCAATCGTCTCTCGAAAGTTCTGTTTTCGGAACCGTGCACCGATGATGGCACGAAGCGCGACAAAGATTCTGATGAGCATGGAGAATCGCAGGATGATGTTGACGCACCCCAAGTAGATGGCGGTCATCAAGCACCAGCAGCCGAGCTCAATCTGTCCTTTGCATTTGATGCGATCGCACAACTCGAGTCGGGGGCTTGTCTGGCTTCGTTCTCTCAACACGATCTGATCAAGCTTCCCAACAGGACGGTAGAAGCGGCCACAGCTACAGCAGCGACAGCAGCCTCAGCAACAGGGTTTCGTGCCGAGCGCATAGCCAATGAAGCAGCTTACATTGAAGACATCTGCGAGCAATTCGGCGAGCACGGCCTCATGCGATGCGAGAGAGTGGAGGAAGCCACGCGTGTTCTGCCTGAACTTTCCGGCGTCCTGAGTGACGAAGCAGTCTACGAGCGCATTAGCGTGTGGGCAGACATCCTGTTGTATGTGGACGCCAGCAAGCCAGGTCAAGTAAAATGTAGCTAACGAGCTTGCAGCTTCCTTCACGAGCCCAACGAGAACGATACGGTCATGTATCGCAACTTCCTGATCTACTTCGATCAATTCGTCCACGCGCCGTACATGCAAAGCTGCCGCGATGCGCCGGAGACTCGCTCCGACAGCGTCAAAGAATCACTTAAAATCATCCGATGGATCTTTGAGGACTTGACCTTCATGTGCGAGTTCGCTAACAAGGCCGTTCGTAAACTTCGCCTTGAGTACTCCTACGCACTCGATGTCCATAACTCCCTGCTGCAGAACATGCCACCGCCACAGTCACCCCTGCAGATGCCAGTCGTGCGCGAGGCCGACGAGAAACCAACTATGGAACAAATGATCCAAGCCCTAGAAGAGCTTGATGCATTCTTCGACGCAGACGACGAAGCTACATTCTCACCACCACAATCCACCAAGAGCAGCTTCACAGACAGTACCTATGCCGCCGTGACCGCACGCTCACGCAACCCATCCTTCCGCTCCGTCGAGCAGCCTACTCCACGCCACCCGTCCGCAACGATCCCCCGCACGGTCTCTCGGGTCTTTACAGGCTCGTTCGAAGACCTCGAGCGCGGTGTCACGGACCTAGAACTCCATCGCACGCCTTCAGGCAATCCTATCGAGCCGAAGGTAAGGGACTTCGCGCCGCCGCCTACCCCGTGCATGCTGCCTAGTCCGAGGACGCTGTTGGCGAGGAGTGAGGCTTTCAGGCTTGTGGAAGGGCAAATGCCGAGGAGGCGCATGGCGGAGAAGGGAAGGGCTTTGACTGTGGATGAGAGGAGTCTGAGTGGGTGGCTTGGGGTTGAGGGAATGGGTTTGCAGCGGCCGGTCAGTGCTGCGGAGAGGGGGAGGAAGTCGACAATGTGATGCGAGGCCGTAACTACATTAGTGCACTAGTGACTGCTTGAATCACGACCGCGTGGATGCTCCTGCGCAGAGCGACAGGGGATGTGCTGATGAGGAGACACTCGGTACTGTGGTGTCGTGCATACTGTCCACCCGAGATGGCCCTTGCTTCGTTTTGCAAAGACATCGGTATTCTACTCCCGGTCGCAACTGCATCGATTCACTTCTGGGCTAGCTTCCATCGTGGTCTTCCATCTCTACTAGTGCAACGTGTGAAGTACGACGCGTCCAACTTCCGCTCATACTATCTTTACTCATACACGTCACGTACCTCGCAAGTTTAACCCCAACGATAACGGCGATTATACTAGTAGGTACTAGCTTCCCAATTGTTATGGCCAGAAGTTCACACCGAGGCATCATGCCATGACCTCACAACGGTTCGAGGCATCAGGATTGGGGAGCCGTCTCACCTTCGCGAAGCGTGCAACGCCTCCCGCAGCCATGCATGACCGCGATATTGGAAACGGTTGTCGTAAGAACACGGCCCCCATCTGTTCTGACCGTTATTGCACGCGAGCGCGTCTCCTACTTTCTCATATCTGTGTTACGCGTTACTATCATTTCTCCTTCTGCGCGCTTTCGAGTGTCCCATTTACTACCTCCGATCGCCTAAGCCATGGACCCTCCCTCCTCCGCCCCACCTCCCCCTCCCTCCAATGGGTCCACCACCCCTCCGCCTCCCGATCCCGAGCGCGAACGCCTCATAATAGCCATTGACTTCGGCACGACCTTCTCCGGCGTCGCGACAGCTCTGACATCTTCTCCAAATACCCTAACAGTCATAAATACCTGGCCAGGCTCCAATAACCTGACTTCCGAGAAAGTGCCCTCAGAGATCGCCTATATTCTCCCGCCAGCTGAGGGCAGGACTGGCGCGAAAAACGACATCACGCCAGAGCAGAATCCTCTCGCGCCCGTGAAGCGGGGGATTAAATGGGGTTATCAGTTCAGACCCGAAGAGCAGAGATTGAGATGTATCAAGCTCTTTCTGGATCGGAACCAGAAGCTACCGAGTTGGGTGTCTCCACTAGAGACTGCGGGGATGTTGAGGAAGAGCGATCGCACGGTCATAGACGGGGTTGCGGATTTCTTGAGCGTGCTGTGGGGCCACACGAACGAGTGCTTGGAACGGCGGTATGGCGAGGCGTTCATGAGGGACGTGGAGAAGGAGTTTGTGTTGACTGTGCCGGCTGTGTGGTGAGTGGATCTGCGTTCCGGACTTGGGCTGGGAAACAGAGTCGGAAGGGATCGGATATCATGGGGTGGGAGACGAATGCAATTATGAGACTGATGTGTTGTGGACTACAGGAGCGATAGTGCGAAGAATGCCACACTACAGGCTGCGGAGAGGGCTGGTATGGGCACCAAGAGTGAAATAAAGCTCATCAGCGAACCAGAGGCGGCAGCTGGTGAGACATGGATTGATAGAGGTGCTGCATTGGCATAGCTGACACTCTGACGTAGTCTACGCGCTCAAGATGACTCCACCCAAGGGCTTGAAAAGAGGCGATAACATTATCGTGTGTGATGCAGGTGGAGGGACAGTTGGTAGGCACGCCCGATTCGGACAATGCAATCTTCTCGTTGACAATCACAGACCTCATCTCCTACAAAGTAACCAGTCTGAATCCACTCCGAGTCGAAGAGTCGGCAGTAGGAAGCGGCGGACTCTGCGGCTCAGCATTCCTCAACTACCGCTTCGCAGACTACATCAAGGCGCGCATCGGCCCGGGAGTCTTCGAGAACATGAGGGAGAAGAAACCCAAGACCTGGCAAATGGCGTTGAAGTACTTCGAAGAGTTCGTGAAGCGTAACTTCAATGAAGAGGAGCACAGTGAGGTTAATGTGCCGCTGCCAGGTCTGCCGGACGATGAAGAGGCCGGCATAGACTCTGGGTTCCTGATGATGACAGCGGGCGAAGTGGCGCATATCTTCGAGCCCGTTATCAAGGAGGTGATAGCACTAGTGCGGAGCCAGATCGATGCGGTGCAAAGCAAAGGCGGGCTCGTGTCGGGCATCATCTTGGTTGGCGGGTTCGGGCAGTCGCATCACCTGTACGCTCAATTGAAGCAAACGTTCAATGCTGCGCCTCCGCCGCCGTATTCGGAGCAGCCAGTGCATGACAATGGTGTGCATCAGAACATTGAGGTTCTGCAGCCGCAACATGCATGGACTGCTGTTGTGCGCGGTGCGGCGTTGAGAGGAATTGAGGGCAGCATGGTCGAGAGACGGAGAAGTCGATACGCGTACGGTACGAGTTATGCGACTGTGTTCGATGCTGCGAAGCACCCTGCTGCAGACCGATACTGGAGTCCCTTGTGGGAGAGGTGGATGGTGAGTGATCGGATGCAGTGGCATATCGCGAAGGTCAGTCGTCGGTCAATGCATCGCGTGTCGTTGTTTGCTAATCGCGTCATTGCAGGGCACTCCCATTTCGGCTGAAGAGCCCATCTCCTTCCATTACACCCGCAACTTCCGCCCAGGCCAGTCACTCATCGTGGAAGACGATCTGATTGCGTGCGAAGACGAGCCAGCGCCAGACGCGCACATCAAAGAGCTCATCTCTGTGTGCAAGCTGACGACAGATTTGGGGACCGTTCCTCGAAGTTTGTTCACTCGATTGACGACGACGAAGGGCGTCGAGTTCGACAATCTGGACTTCGAGCTCCACATGAAGATCGAGAGTGCCGATCTGGTGTTTGAGCTGCACGTGGATGGCGTAAAGTACGGCAGCGTGCAAGCTGACTTTGCAGTGTCGACAGTCTGAAGTCCGTCACCAGGTGTCATTTTCAGACGTTCCATCCAACGAGCAGGTGCGGTCACAGACTCGCTTGAAGGCTTGCGACTGCTGATCCTCGAGATCCAAGGGCAGCCGAAGGTCGACATCTCGCAAGCGTAAACGCATTTGGAAGTGCGGGAGGACGCTCACTCCACCCTGCGCTTCTTGAAGAAGCTATCGAGCTTCCTCTGGCCTTCGTCGTGTGCGAGACGACCAATGCCGCCGCGTTGCCGCTTTAGCCCGACAAGATGCTGCTTGCTATCTACCGCCACGATGGTGGTAGCATATACTGTTAGATGTCGACGAGGCAGCGCAATAGACGTCGGGACGGCCGATGCAGTGATCGATGCATCGCGGGATGGAGACGATGCCTCCCGGACCGCCGGCGAAGTTGAGAGGGTGGGCTGGCTTACTTCGGCTTCTGCCATAAGGTCCGCCTTTGTGCCGCCAATGCGCTGCGGAGGAGATTCGACGGTATCTGGAGCACGATCCCCAGACTCTGCGGTCGCAATCTCGCGGATCGTCAGCTCCAGGTAGCCAGTATTACTCCAGCCGCCAAGATGTTCAAGTACAAGGTTGTCCCGCGCTGCAGTGACTTCGGGAGCAATCATCAGACTCTTGCGTGGCAAACGCAATAACAGACGACGCCATAGGTTCGACAGCAAAATGCCATGGGACACTACGGCAACGACATGCTCTTCGCCCACTGGCGGCGTATCGAACAGTGGCAGCAAGTGGTCGTCTAAGAACGCATCAGCGCGCTTGCAGATCGATTCCCTGCTCTCGACATCGACGAAGCCAGGGTCATTCTTATGATCGTCATGGTGGGCTTCGCGGCCAGTCTTTTTAGGGTCCGACCTGGCGAAGAAAGCCTTGCCTTCGTAGTAGCCCTGTAAGAAGCACGTCGCGGTCAGAGAAATATGCTATAGAACATTGTGAGCAGTGATCGAAGCAACGTACGAAGTCTTGCTCGATCAACGCTGATACAAGCACGATACCGAGGTCTTCTGTGTCATCAACAGCCTTCCGTTGAGATTGCTGGTGGCGATGGACAGCCTGCGCGGTCTTATGGGCTCTTTGTAACGGAGATGCATAGATGTGCGTGATCTTAGTGGTCCTTCCTAGGTAATCGCCCAATTTGGTCGCTTGTTCGACGCCGTGATTCGTCAAGGCGCTGTCTCGTACGCCGGCATACAGTCCCGCAACATTATCCACGGTCTCACCATGGCGGATCAGGAAGAGGCGCATCGGTATCGCTCAGTGTCCTTAAGATTTCAGGCATTGGGATGTTCATCTCACTGCACATTAGAAGTGGCGATTGCGATTAAGCTTTCGGACAAATCCAAGCTCGGGATGAGCTTTGCAATGCAACTTCCATTGTCACGTCTGGAGCGCGTACAGAGCATGGGTGCTGTTCGTAGTGCAGACCCACTATGGGTCTGTTCGAGTAGCTGAGTAGTCTGTAGGTCGAATCTAGGTCGTCTCTACGCTCTTACGGTCACGTAGGTTGTGCATCTGCGTCGTCTCTTCTCCTTCAAGTTCTCTACGAGGTTGCGACACTTTCTCCACATCATGTCAGTCCAGGCTTCGGTCGAGACCGATGAGAGTTCACGATCCTGGGATGAGGTGACCCCATTCGACCGCCACTATGTGAATGCGGCACAACAGCTCGTTGAAGTACATCTCGCGTCGCAGTCTCTTGGTCTGGAAGTCCTCGAGAACCTCATTCCCAGGTCTACCGGTTTCTACCATGCCTGGCGCTCGCAATTTGAGCGTCTTAGGGGACAGGAGGTACTACTCGTGTTAGGCATGTGCCGTCTACTAGACGGTGTGCCGTGTCTGGTACCGCATAGCTGCTACACCGAGGAGATTGTAGCTTGTATGGAGAGGTTGCCGAAGCAGAAGGTCTTGATAATCGATCTTCGCAAGGAATGTCGGCGGAGTGGTATCTGTGATGAGTTCCCTAACGGAACAAATTGTGACAGCTTTACGAAGCAAGAAGCAAGCAAGCTGGTCATGGCGACCGCAATCGAGATCGACATAGCGAGCCGCCACTTTGACATCACTATCAAAGGTGTCATGAGCTTCTCTGCGTGCTGGGCTGAGAACTGGCAGGGCCTTCTCGAAGCAGACCGGATGCTAGGCACTAATCACCTGCAAGGAGTGCCTCATACTCATATCGACGAGCATCTTGGACACCTGGGGAAAAGTCCTATGTGCATTGCGACGACTGTCAAACTTCGTTGTAAGAGTGATGCGTTCAAGAGAATGAGCAGGCAGCTCTCCTCTGTCATAGGATTCCATGAAGACGTGGTCTACCGAGCCTTTTAGGACGGGCTCGGTTCAGAAAACGATCTGCTGAATCCTGATGAACCATGGCCTGAATATGGTCTTACAACACCTATCCCTCCCACAACACAGGGGTTGCTGGCTGAGATGAAGCAGATCTTGGAGGGGAAGATACAGCGAGCTCCACCGACCTTGCCTGGAATGAAGAGGGTGGCTTTAGCGCCTTTGCCTGGAATGGACAGGGTGGCTCTACCGCAGTTGCCTTTGGAGACAAAGGCGGTATTTTCGCCGTTGCCTTTACCGCCTTTGCCTCCAATGAAGAGGAAGGCTCAAGACACGACCGGTAAGGGTGACCCAAAACGCATCAAGAAGTCTTGTCCCTTCCCTTCTTGCGTCAAATGGGACAAAGACGAGTGGATAGCGCCTACGACCAAGCGATCGCACGTGAAAAGCGCTCACAAGATGATACTTGGACAACAGCGACAGTGCCCGTACGAATCATGCACTACCGAGATAGAGCTCATAGGCTACGATGCAGACAAAGTACGCATACTGAAACAGCATCTGGTGGAAGTGCACCAATGGAAAGAGGAAGCTATCCACGGTCTGTACGCGAACGCAATATCTTCGGGGATTATACCTGCCAAGTCGCCCGGCTTGATCCGAGCATACCGCGCCGTCTTCGCGTCATGAGGCTCAACTCTAACTCGGCGTGCCTCGGCGTTTGCACATGCCCCTAGATTTCTCAACTTGACATCGAAGGCACACCATTGTGCGAGGACTAGCCCTGGCACAACGCTGGCTTAGTGCGATGCGTCGCGACTGAGCATCTTCTGAACAGCATGGACCAAGACCATCACGATGGCATTAAAAAGTCTAGCGACCAAACGACACTGCTGCCACTGCACGAGTCCAGCATTTCTACAGAGTCCAATGCCGTCTCTGGACCAGCAGTACCCGCGAGATCTGCATCAGCATCGTCTACCGAGTTCCTCACAGGCTTACGAGGATTAGCGGCGTTTCTCGTGTATTTCTACCACCACGTTTCCTGGTTCTATGGCGCATTCGATGACCTGCTGTACGGCTATGGCCAGCCAAAGGGCATCAAGTACTTCGGCCAGCTACCATTCGTTCGGGTCTTCTTCACAGGCGGGAATCCTGCGGTGGCCATCTTCTTCGTACTCTCTGGCTATGTTTTGTCCGTCTCGCCTTTGCGATCGATCCGAAATGGCGACTACCAGAAGACGTATCGGAGTCTGGTCTCAGCTGCGATCAGACGCCCGTTCCGATTGTACATGCCGCCGATCGGCGTGAGCATCGTTGTTCTGTTGACACTACACCTGCCTGCATTCATCAAGCCAACAATCGTGTGGCCTCCCGCAGAAGCAAGCCTGTGGCTGGAGCTGAAACGATGGGTCGGGGACTGCATCTGGCTGGTGAACCCTTTCGTCTATCATGGTGTCTCTGGCCGCTGGTTCGTATATAACCCGCCATCATACACAATGCCGATAGAGCTACTCGGTTCATGGGTGCTGTTTGCCGCTCTGGCTATCTCGACCCAAATACCATCTCGGTATCGGATGGCAACCTTCTGTGCCACTGGCGTGGCCTTGCTGCTCTTTCATCAATGGTTTCTGGCCTGCTTCATGGCTGGGATTGTGCTTGCGATGGCCGACCAGACGTATCGTGATACACCGATGGTAAATCCTACGCCCTCGCAACGACTCCTACACTACGCCTCGTTCTTCGCGGGCTGGTACCTCTTGTCAGGGCCAGGTGGCGTGAAAGAGGTTCAAGTCTCCCTTGACACGCCGGGCTTCGGCTACCTGACCTCGATGATACCTTCATACTACTACAATGGCGAGTACTGGCGCTGGTGGCATACCTGGGGCGCTCTGCTGCTAGTGTATGGCGTCCTCCGCATACAGCCGCTGCAGCGGTTCTTCGCATCAGCATCGCTGCAGTACCTGGGCAAGATCAGCTTCTTGCTGTATCTCATTCACATGCCACTGTTATGGACATTCAGCGACCGCATGTACAGACTCGTGGGCACCATCAATCAAACGGATTTGCACACTTGGTGGGATGGACGCTTGACGGTGCCAGATTGGGGTGTGCACGGATTGACTACGAGATTCCTGGTAGCACAGGCTGTGATTACTCCTGTCAATATTCTGTTGGCACATGTTTGTACATCACTGTTGGACGACCCGAGCATACGCATTGGACGCTGGGTGGTGCAGCGGCTTGGCATATAGACATTGATATGAATTTACAAGCCTCAGACCACTCACTTCGCTTCTGACTGCTGTCATTGTGGCTCTACGACGCCTTGTATGTCCATGCGAAGGCCAGCGATGCACACGTCTTCAGAATATACCTCCATTCACCTTACAAAGGTTTGAGAATCCTTATGCTGTGATCAGTCTCATCGGGGGTGTAGTCCGGCGCCTGCTGAATAGGTGAGAAGCATCTGCTTGGTGATGCGCATCTCGCAACATTCTCTCAACGTGCTTTGCTGCCCCATTCTTTGCTACGATGCAGCTGATTGTTCCTCACGAAAGACTCTCTACCTATTGAGAGTTCTGCAAAATCTCAGAAGAAGTCGCGACCAAGGTAGGTAGACACACTGGACGGCCATCGCCCTGGTCAAGTTGTGTGTCAACAAGACGACCGAGACTGCCAACCTGTCCTACTGAATCCTATTTTCAAGCGCTTCTGACGACATGCTACTTTAGCATCATGACTACTCTCGAGCAAAGCAGGCTGTGAGACCCAAAATGAGCATGTTAGGCACTCTCGATGCTGGTGGCTTCCACAGAGCTGCCGCCAGGCCCCCCGTAGTAAGGAGCAACAGCGATGGAACAGTCCACACGCGTATCATGATAATTTCCGACACCCACTGCGCATCCTTTACGAATGATAACCTGGGAGCCATCGGGACCACCGCATTCGCCCTTCCACTTCCTCCATCAATCGATCTTTTGATTCACTGTGGGGATCTCACCAATGAAGGCGATACGAGGGGATACCATGAGGCTCTCGATATGCTGGCCCACATCCCAGCGCCGATCAAGTTAGTAATTCCTGGTAACCACGACCTCTCCTTGGACCGCGAATGGGTGATCTCACACCTCCCAAGTGATCTACAGAACCGCCAGCCGGAAATGAGCGTCGCGCAGGCGAATGCTCGCTATCTCGATGCTCAGCGACTCTGGACCTCGCGGAACGAAAGGGCGCAATGCGATGGCATCACTTTCCTCGAGGAGGGAATGCAAACTGTCACGCTGCGCAACGGTGCACTGCTGAATATATACGCATCGCCCTTTACGCCTCGCTTCGAAGACTGGGCCTTCGCCTATTCCGCGAACTAGGACCGATTCAATAGCTACGCTGATACGCTGTCTGATGCCACCAACATCTCCCGACGCCCAGTCCCCTTACGCTCCGAGCAACAAGTCGACATCATGGTCACTCACGGCCCGCCCATGCACATTCTAGACATCGTCAAGATCGACGACACAATGCAAGACATGCCTGGAGAACCAGCTCTCCGGACCTCAGTCGGTTGCCCGCATCTCCTTCGAGCGTGTATGCGTGCTCGTCCGCTCATTCACTGTTTCGGACACATCCACGAAGGCTACGGCGTTAAGCGCGTTACTTGGCCACTTGACGCGGACGAGGTGACGAGCAGAAGAGTGACGATTCAAGAATGGAGTGAGCAGACTGAGGCATGGTCGCAGCGGCAGGTCGAGCCCATTGGCTTGGCGCAGGAATGTGGCGACACGGAGCATGCGTGCTTTGTGAATTTGAGGGAGGGCAATGCGTTGCATAGGGGGAAGGAAACTGTTATGATTAACGCTGCTGTGATGAACAAAGATCTCGATCCGGTGAACGCGCCGTGGGTGCTGGAAATAGATCTGCCGGCGGCTGGCGGAGCTGGTCCGGAGAGCGAGGCATGAGGCAAGCGTGATGACGCGAGAGTTATGAGGCGAATGCGACAAGACGACAGTGATGAAGGTAGGACAGGGCTGGGGAACTGCAACAATGAGTATGTCATACACGACCTATCACTACACCTTAAGTATGTCTATCAAAGGTTGCGCTCACAGGGTATCAAAGCAACCTCCCATAGTACAAGTGCACTTCTTAATGATCACCCAACAAACTCGAGTCGTCTGACTCCCTACGTTCCATTACCCAAAAAGCTCAACCTCTTCCTCCCAACCCCATCTGCCCCACCACCGGCACTACTACTCGGCCGCCGTTCAAAAAAGCCAAAAGGCCCCCGACTCGAGCTCCTAGCTCTGGGCGTAGTGACCTCTTCGCTTCCAGTGTTGACACCATTAGTCTGCGCGTTCTTCTGCCCTCTCAGCGACGCGATCGAGCCACGCTTCAAGAAAGACAGTGATCGCCGCCTACCTCGTCCGAGACTAGACTCAGGGCCTCTGCTCGGCTCGTCAACGCCATTGGGCTCGCTGACTTCCCCGCCGGCGGTCGCTTGACGGGAGTCCGGGGGCTCGGTTACGGGTTCTTGGCTGTCTCGCAGAGCAGCGAGATCCATTACGCCGCTATGGCCAGGGAAGAGCACAGAGAGCTCGTGCTCGAACACCGCTTCGAAGCGCGGCACTAGCTCCGCTCGCGTGGCCAGGTGCGCATTGCGATTGTACAGCCCCAAGCAACGCTTGATCACAAGCGCATGATCCAGCAGTGCAACTTGCAGAGCAGACTGCATGTTATCCAGCTCCACGGGCCCGTCTTCGATAGCTTCTGGCGCAGAAGGATCAAACTCATCGGACCTGGCGTCTTTGCTACCGGCTGCAGGGATCAATCCGCGATACCGCGCCACAGAGCTACTAGACTCCGGGTCCACGGACAGCAGTATAGCCTCTGACAGTCCTTGCATCGCACCTTCGTCACCCGACGAGACTCGCTTTTCCAGACCGACCAGCTCAGCAGTCTTGCGTGTAGTGCGTTCCACTGCTGCTTCGATGGCAGTCAGGGCGACCTTCTCTGTAGCCACGATTTCAGCGCGACGAAGGATCGTGGGAAAGGCAGCGACAGTGGTATAGAGGGTCTTCTCGACTGGCTGCTCGGTGATAGCCAGCTCGCGGACAGGCTGCCGGGTCGTCGTTGAGAAGCGCTGCGGTGATGAAAGTAGGTAGTAGTCTCGGACCGTCTGCGCAACCTTCGTGCGCTGATAGACCATGTGGCTCAGATCCCGATGGACGCTGACGGGAAAGACCTGCAAGTACTGTCCTTCGACCAAATCCGCCTCCGCGTTGTTGCGCAGAATCGACGCACCAGGGTGCAGCTGGCGGATCTTGTCTTCGAACACTGCTAGCTTGTCCGATGCATGCCCTTCGAAGATGAACTCTTTGTCCCGGACATTGGTAGGCCACCCGTGCCCTCTGTGTAGAACTCTGAAGTACCGCGCGAACACCCTGTCGCCCTTCGCAATACGCTCATGCATTGCAGCCATAGCGCGCTGCGTACGCGCCAGCTTCGCGAAGTCGAATGTGTTCGTCTCATATTGATGAGCAAGCTCTTTGTACACCGTAAGAACCTTCTGATACGCCGCGCCACGTTCATAGTGCTGGATCATCTGGAAGCAGAGTGCCTCGCGCCGATCGAAAGACTTCTGTGCAGGGAATCCCGGCTCCTCCATGGGGTCCAGCGGCATACTCGCATCCCAGGCATACTTCTCGGCGTGTAGCTGGAGCGCCAGACCGGCTTCGGTGTGGTTTCCAGCCTTGCTCTGCATGTCTGCAAGTTGGTGAACATACCTAATGTACGCCGCGTCGCTCTGTACATCGCGTAGAAACTCCATGAGTCGTAGTGTGTCGACGATCTGCGTCGCTTCGCTGATCGCTGTGCCGGAATGCACGGTCCCGAGCATCGAGAGCAACTCGTCGACCTTGCGGAACATCTCCACGACAGCTTGGTAGAGCTCATCCTCCAACGAGTTCTGCAAAGGCTTGAACTGAGCGAGCAGCTCTGCAACAAAGCTTTTCTGCAACACAGCCTCGCTGATGTCTTTGCGCCGGCACAGCCTGTCTAGACACTCGATCACAGCCCTCTGCACGACGCCCAGATCCTGGTCCAGCTCCCAGGCACTCACGATCATACTTCTCAGCACCTCCGTCGCATTCTGCCTAAGCGTCGCATGCATGCTCAAGCACAGCTCGACCACAGGTGCGACAAGCTCAGGCATGAACTGCACCTGATACCCACCCATGCGCTGGAAGCCATGCAGCTTCTTGCTCTCTTCGGGCGTCTCCCAGCCGATAGCTTCCCAGCTTTGCTTGAGCAGCACAGCGCCAGTCTCGCGGACGTCACCTGCAATCTTCCAGATGGCTCTACGTTTCTGCTCGGGGAAAGTCTCCATTGCAAGAGCCGGGCTCGAGACGGCGACGAATAGCGTGTCGAAGAATTGGCGCCAGATCACTGTATCGAAGTCGAAGGCCTCGTTCGCATCAGTGGCGTAGATATCCGGCAAGGACTCGATGAGCAATTCCTGAATGCGCTGCAGAGCCATCATGCCGTAGCGGTGGTGGCTTACGTGCAAGCTCACCCAGCTCTTGGGGAAAGCTTCACAGCTCAGGATGCTTTGGCCAACTTTCAGGGCTTGCAGAAGCACGCCTGGGACATCGACGGTGCTGCTATCAAGGTAGAGGCGTTGTTGCGTGGTAAGAGCCGTGGCGAGAAGGGCAGACAGTTCCAGCATTGCTTCATCGACGTCTAGCTTTGTGGACGTGCGACGCTCCGGGAAGGGGAATGTCGTCGGAAAAAGCAGGGTGAATGTGCGGGATGGGGATCTGCGACCCGCAGCTTGTAATGTCGTGTAAGAGTCTACGAGCTTTGGCACGTACTGGCAGCCGTCGTTGTCAAGCTCGGCAATCTGTGCAGCAACAACGGAGCAGCAAAGTCTGACCTGATTGCGCCACTGGTCAGTAACTATCTCCCTTGTGCCCCAATACGGCTCGAGCCAGCGATACGTATTGGCAATGAGCCTGGTGCGCGTGTCAGGGTCCTTGAAAACCGCTAAGTTGCTGTAGTTGATGATCAAAACGAGCCTGCGCATGATCATCTTGCCCTGCGCATGGGCGCCAGCATCAAGCAAGTCTGTTGCGACTTCCAGGATATCGGAAGGCGACATGAGAGACTCGAGCTCAGGCAGCCAGGAGTGAAAGTGCTGAATGACAAGAGTCTGTGTGCCGAGGAGCACGGGCATTGGATTGCGCATCAACGCCATCAATGCAACGAATAGCTTCCCAAGGTCCTCTGAGAATGTCGGATGTCGCTCGCTATGCCCGTTCGTATCGGTGCCATTCGCGTCGGTAGTCTCCTTGCGTGTCTCGATGATGAGTCGTAATAGTTGGTCCCCGACCTTGAGTGCCGCTCTCAGCTTTCGCGAGCCTTCAGGGTCCAAAGGGTTCGTGATTAGGCGATGGAATGCGCGCAGCAAGCATTGGCTAGCATACGGCCAGTCGTGTCGTGTCGTGGCATACTGCTCAATAACATTACCCAAGTCGAAGCGGCGATCCTTCGCAATGCCAAAGATGACGACAAAGTTGTACAAAAGCAGGTCTTCGTATGCCTCACTATTGGCATACTCGTCCATGATCTCGAACAGCGATTGAAAGACGTCAGGAAGAAGCTTCACGATCTCGACCTCAGGAATGTACTGGAAGCGCTCGAGGAGCTCGACGAGCTGGGCACCGTGAAAATTGCGCCAGCGAAGCAAGCCGAGCAGACTGGGATCTTGTGAGTATTCCGTGCTGCACAGGTAAGTCCGCAGAAGCACGCTCGCGGCAGATACCTGTGTGAAGTCGCCTTTGTTGTGCCAGGGCGGTAGTGCGAGGTAGGCGCCTTTGCCGCCGATCATACTTGAGCTATACTCGTCGTACACGTACAATGCGACTGAGTGGTCACCATCGCGTACGAAGGCTTCGTTCTCCCACAGTGGGATCCAGGCGAGCGCGAAAGGGAAATTAGGGCTGTCCGCAATGCTCATAACAATGTGGCTCCCAGGCACGTCCTCGGCCGGGATCGCAAGTCTGATAGTCTGGTTCCAGCTCTCGCCACGCTCGACTGCCGTAGTGCGCCAGGCTGTATGACCTTCGTGATTGGAAGAGGTGAAGATACACTCCTCTACGCGCTCACCATCTGCTTTGCGGACTTCCAGTGTAAGCTGCAGATTCGCGAGTGCTGTGTTGCATCGCTGATTGAGAGGCACAGATCCGAATTTGGAATGTTGCAGGTGGGCGTGTCGAGGGATCATGGGCTCAGTCAGTGTGAGGTATATGTCGCTTCTAGGTTGGTCCGGCGCACCAGAGAACCCGAGCTTATGGGTCGGGTGTATGTTATACAACAACGTAGGCGTCGTCCGTACGAGGGTGTCGAGGTCAGCAGATGCGAAGACGGTAGTCGAGACATCAAATCGCTTCACCAGTTCCAGCTTCGTGTATCCATGAGTGACGCTGCGGCCAAGTTCACGGACGATCTCCTGCCAGTCCTCACCTCCGTCGCCTCGAGTATCGAATGAATGAGCTGGGCCCCACATCGTGACCTTTGATCTCGTTTCGGACTGCTTGCGAGTCAAGTCACTGATGTCGACAACGCCGACACCGATTGTCCGCTTGACAGTCTTACCGTCCTTTACGGAAGACTGATCAGACACCGTTCCACTCGACATGCCTGTCTCAGGACGCTCGGCCTCGTTCGCGGTATTCGGCCTCGCGTCGTTCGATCTCCTTTGACTACCAAACATACTTCGTCGTGTCCTGAGGCTATTGCGAGGCTGCACATTGCTCGACGTAGAGGCCTGGTGCTGGTGGCCACTACTTTCCTGAGTTGCACGGGTCCGTACAGGCTCCTCTCGCAGCAGCTTGAAGACCAGATACACACTGCCAGCTTCATTACCAATCGACAGATCAATGGCGTTCAGCCCCACGAACAAAGTCTTCGCCTGCTCCTCCGGACTCTTAGTCTCGGCTTCAGACAAAGGCGTAGAGATCGTGAAGTTTTCCGTCAGAGGTCGTGGCTTCTCGCCAGCCACCTTGGAGTACACGGAAACCTGCAAGCTCGCTTGCGTGTATGACTGCTCGCACACGAATGTCTTGACGTCGACGAAAACGTGATACAACATATGTATATCCAGCGGCGGCTTCGGCGGTCGATCCAGTATGCTCATGTTCGCCTGCTGCTTCGTCATCTCAATCACCGAGTCCTCTGCAGTCAAGATCCTTCCTTTGTCATTCGGACTCCGTACAATGACCTCGTCGCTCAAGAGCTTGTTGCCTGCCACCAGATCCCAGACAGCGTCCTCGCGTAGCTTACTCAGCTCCTTTGAGGTCATCACATCATGCATCAACTGCTTGCGATTGACGTCCAGTCTTCTGATCAAGTCTTGAACCTCACCCAGACAATTGTACTTCCTTGCCAAAAGCAGCTCATGTAGTCTCGCATCATGCCACTCCCGCAGACAGGACGCAATCTCATCAACCAGCGGCTCCTCTGCGCTCTGTCCTGTCTCATCCCCCACTCTTAGCAAAGGCACAGGCGCAGCAGGCTTAGCCACTCCAGGACTCCGCGGCACAGGATCCTGCGTCAAGTCCGGCGTCTGCAGTTTCGGCTTGTCTCCCACACTTCTGTGACTCCGCTTGCGACTTAGCGCCCTACTCAGCCGACGCGCCTGCAGTTTCTGACTCTTCCGCCTCTCTCTGATCTCCGTCTCATCCTCACCATTCACCCCAGGCGTCTGCGGCGTCGGAGGTGTCTTCGGCGCTCCATCACTGCTGACTGCCTCCTTGCCAAGAAATTCTCTGACTTCCACGCAGTTTCGCGGAAAGATGCCAGAGAAGACGCGGTGCTCGAGCTGCTGGCCGCCGGGTTTGTTGAGACCAGCCAGTAATGAGGGTGAAGCTACGAGATAGCCTCTGTACCAGTCGCCGCTCTTGCCGCCTTGCTCAATGATGTAGGTGTGGTCGCCGACCTGTAGGGGCAGGTCCTGCGGTTGAGTGGCATTGAAGGGGTATGTGCAGATGGCGAAGGCGACCGAGGGGAGGGGCCGCCAGGGCATTCTGCCGGTAAAGATGGGGAGATGTAGCGAGTGTGATTGACTGCGACTAGCAGTCGAGTATATACATTATGCGTGTGGAATGCGATATGAAGCACTGGAAGGTCGGACGTTGAAGCCAAGGGGATTGGGGTATGGCGCGTGGCTAAAACGTTATGGCGTCGCGTGGCTCAGAGAATACCCACTTGCACACGAGAAGTATTGCCGCTCCTAACGGGATCGATGCTTCACAGTGAGCACTGCACGACGCGAGCAGCCGAATAGAATACTCTGCGACAAGGCAGTCCCATGTAGGAACCACAAAGTTCCAACTCCGACGCGAGCACTGCTAGCGGGAGATGTGCATCACCATCCCTGTTTCTCGGATGTGAACACGCGATTCTGTCCTGTACAACATCGCTGTCTGCCTTCTGAGGAGCTCGATGGCACGGGACCAGGTTGACCGTCGCAGCACTCTCGCAAAACACTGTTTCTAGGTTCCAGCTTCGATGCCTGTCGACTCGATACTGGCAATGCCCGCCATCATGAAGTTCTTCAGGGCAGGGATCAGGGTGAGACACAATCTAAAATAGCTCGGCACTCGCCACAGCTGCCGAAGCGACTAGGGTTAAAGTGCAACATCCTGTAGCAGTCCAACAAACCGTGTGTCATACCACCACCCCCCTCAATAACTCCACGGCCTAATCCTCAAGCTCTCCTTCTCCTCCGGCCGTCCCTCCACAGGCGGATCCTGAAACTCATCCATCAAATAAAACGACAAATCCTCCGTCCTCACCGGCTCTCTCAACTGCGTAACCCCCCACCCATTCCCCAACCACCCCATCTGATTGACCTCTGCCCCATTCTCTTCCTCCCGATACTCCCACTCAAAGTCCTCCCACCTCGGACTCCTCAACGCCTCAATGCAATGCAGCGTGCTGCCAGGCCACAACCCCGTGACGACGTCGCCGGACTGCCCTTTGCCGTTTTTCTTGTACCACGACTGGCATTGCTCCGAGAAGACAGTGCCGCGGAAATACGTATCGACGTATTGCAGGAAGTCTCGCACGCGCGCGGGCTTGATGACGAAGGATTTTATTCGTTCCTTTTGCAATTTGCGCAGCGCTTTGATCACGTAGTCGCCAGTGGATTCTATCATCATTGTCAGGGAGCCTTCGCCTATGGCGCCGTTGGGGCCGAGCATTATGAGCATGTTTGGGAAATTGTCGGTTGCGAGGGAGAGGTAGTTTGTTGCGCGATCTGCCCAGTGAGTTTGGAGGGTTGTGTTGTTTAGGCCGGTTACTGGGAAGGGAGGCGCGGAGGAAGCGTAGAAACCTGTTGCGCAGATTAGGGCGTCGATTTCGTGGAGGGTGCCGTCGGCTGTTACGACGCCCTTGGGTTCGATGCGAGTGATTTGCTCCTTGACGTAGTCGACGTTATCCTCCACTAGCGCCTCGAGGAAGCCAGGACCCGGCGTCAAGCGTCTGCAGCCCGGAGAGAAGCCAGGCTTCAATCTATCAAAGTAATGCGGTTTCTTCTCCAGCCGATCGCGCATGCCTTGCTCGAACATCGCCTGCGCGCCCTTCTGCATCTCAGTACCCTTCAGTGTGATGGAGTGGACGTTGTTGGCGTCCGCCTCGATCTTCATTCGGAACTTCATCCATGCCTGAGGATCGCGCTTGAAGGACTCGATCTGGTCTTTGTTGAAATAGATTGACTCTAAGCCGAGCTCATCCTGACTGTGCTGGCCAAGCGGAGGTGAGATCCATGTTCGTCCACGGATAAAGCATGAAAGCTTGGCGCCTTCGACCTGCTGCAGTTTTGGGATGATCTGTATCGCACTGCTCCCCAGACCAATGACGCCGATCCGCTTATTCTTGAAGTCATAGTTCTGGTTCCAATCCGAAGAGTGCATAATCTCGCCCTCGAAACTCCGCAATCCATCGATGCTCGGCCATTGCTTGTTGTTGAGATTCCCGCGAGCACTGACAAGCATATCGCAGGTATCTTCAATAACCGCGCCATCGGGCTGTCGGACTTGGACGTGCCACTTGCCCTCGCCCTGGTCCCATCTGCAGTCCGTGACTTCGTGTCTTAGCTTGACGAAGCGCTCGACGCCGTACTTCTTTGCAGTGGATTCGAGGTATTGCCGGATCTCTGTTGCGGGAGCGTACAGCGCCGACCAGTCGTGCTTTGGGTTGAAGGAGAACTGGTATGAGTGCGAAGGTACATCGCATGCAGCACCTGGGTAGCGGTTCTCGTGCCTGAAATCAGATCAGATCGATGAATCCAAGGCAACGGGTAAGTCATTACACACCATGTCCCACCCACTCCCCCGTTCTTCTCGTAGATCACAAGCTCGCAATTCGCTATGCGCTCAGGTACTGCCACCAACGTCAGCCCTGAAGTATACACTGCCTCTCCGAAGATAACGACCTACTTCGAATCCCCATATAGATCCCCGAATACCCAGCCCCAATAACAATCACCTTGATCGGCCGCTGATTCTCAATCGGCACATCATGCAGCTGCCATGCCGGTTTCGTGCCATTGGTCGCATGGTAGCCATTAGTAGTAGCCTTGGAGTCTACTCGTGAGAGTTCCTCGACGGTAGCCTGTTTGCTCTTCAGGATATGTTGACTTGCGGCAACCGGTGCGGTGGAATCTGTGTGCTGTAGCGCCTCAGGCACATTGGGTACGGCGGACATGATTTGTGATCCTCGAGATATGTGCTACCAGTACTGTTATACCCGTGGCGAAACACCGAGGACCGAATCGCGCACAGTAGAACCTCCTCTACGATTCCCTGGTATCGGCTTTTGTTCCGAACCTACAGGTAATGGAGACAGAGGCGGCGAGACTTGAGGAAATAACGACAAGCAACTTACCAACCGCGTCCAACCATTTCTATATCAAACCACGCGCATCGCACGCCTAACACACCCTTCGGCAATCAAACACCAAAGAGACTCCACTTACCACACCCATGATCCCCACAGCATTGCGGAGACAGGTGGATCTAACTCGCATCGTGTAGCGAGATCGTGACGGCCGCGAAAGCACGGCAGATGTCGATGGGATCTCGTCTGGCTGCTGCTGTTTGGGCCGGGTGACGTTTAGCGGGTGATGTTGGTTCTGGTGTGGATTTTGTCGAACCCCGCAGATGTGGGGGATGCGAGATCCACTTCGTCCTGTGGTATCCACTTTGCTCACGTGGGGCTCTGGGGTCTTGCTCGGTGGGTCTAGTGCTGGTCTGGGGTGTAGAGGTTCTCTCACTGATGTATGCAGTTACAGGTCTCCTTCCCAGAGTGGCATATATATACATCTCTGTGCGTCTATACGCAGCGTCGACATCCGCAGGCTGTTACTGCGGTCTTCTCACGTTGCCCTTAGACCTCGCGCGGCAGGATCGCTCACTTCTTCCCCTTCCCCTTCGCCGGCGCCTTAGCCTTCGCCTTCGCCGTGCCTTTCCGCTTGACCTCCTCGTCCTCATCGTCGTCCTCTTCAGTCGCGGACACTTTCTTCCCCTTCGCCTTCGCAGCAGGCGCCTTCTTCTTCTTCGGCACCTTAACATACTTATCCTTACTCAAATCAACCTCACCATCCTCGTCGTCTTTCGGCTCGACTTCCTCGAGCGCCTCATCCTCGCTAGCTTCAATAGCTTCTTCCAGATCTGGCTTATCTTTCGCCGAAGCTTTGAGTGGCGCAGCGATCTGTGAGGCTTTGAGGAAGGGGAGTGGGTGGGATTGCGCGTTGTATCTGAACGCACCGTTAGCAAAAATGCAGAAGGAGGATAATGGCGGAGGGGGCCGTACAGCCTCGTAAATGTCGCCTTCGCCTGACTCTCAATCTTGACCGTCTCAGCATCAGCCAGACCCACGCCAAGCTCAAGCACCGCATCCCAATCATCGCGCGTAAGAAAATACTCATCCATCAACTCAATAATCTCAGGCACAGCCTCCTTCCCATCCCTCTCCAACCTCTTCACCAACCGCTCAAACAGAATCGGCACATAGCTCTGCCGCACTTCATACCGATCTCCACTACATCTTAGGCGCATGTGCCCCTGGATCTCCTTCACCATCCGCATCAGCTTACTCTGGTTGGAGTTCTTGCCTAGCCAGGCTGTGAACGCTGTGCGATGGCCGGCCATGGAGCCGTAGACGAAGGAGGCAGGGCGGACGAATGAAGCCATGGCGTGCGCGGGCATGAGACTCCATTGCTGCTGCGAGCCGTGGATCATGCGGTCGATGAGGTCGCCGTCACTAATGGCGTCTGCTGCCCGCGAGGAGAGATCTAGGATAGCAAGGTTATGCCGCTTCGCATCTCCCGAGAATTTGTTTGCTCGCTGTGGTTGGGTGTGTAGGTAATTTTCTTGCAGCATGAGGGGCGCGAACTCGTGGTCGTTGAAGTAGAGTTCTTGCTTGTCATTGAGACTGCTCTTATTGGCAGCATTGAATAACCCACCTCCCAAGATCTTACCGACCATGTCCCAGGGTTTGAGGATGATGTGTTTCTCCCAGGCTTTGGACATGTCTTTGCCGTCTTCGAAGGAGAGGTTCGCGGAGTCAAGTTTGGCTGTGGAGATCATGTTGATCACTTGGCGGATATCTGCTCCTGTCCCTTCGATCAAAGCATTGACGACATTAGGAGGCAGCTTCATGCCTTCGCGGAAGGCGATCGTGGAGATCCGACTGCGTATCATGTCTGTTGTCGGGCGACGGAAGCCCAGATCGTAGGTCACGAAGTCGAAAGGCTTCATCTTCGGCTGCTTGCGCTCATTGCAGATCAGGATTATAGGGATCTGGGACTTCTTCGCCATGGCTGCTATAGCACCTACACCGCCGCGATCACCGGCTGAGAGACCATCGACTTCGTCCATGATGAGAACTATCTTCTTCTTGCCTGCGTCGACTTCGCTGGGGTCGTGGGCGAAGTAGCCGTTGAGAGAGGTGGTGCTGAGAATCGACTTCATGCCGCTTTCGATCAGCTTCTTCGAGCGCGTGTCCGAGGCGTTGGTCTCGACGATGTCATAGCCTTCGAGCTTGGCTACCAGATGGGCGGCTGTAGTTTTACCGATGCCTGGAGGACCATGGATCATGACGGCTCTGAAGGTACCGCTGCCATCTGGTCCAGGCAGCTTGAACTTGGTGCGCTGAGACTTGGGAAAAGCTCGGAGCCAGCGAGCCAGCTTGTCGACTTGGGACTTGTTGCCACAGATCTGAGTCAGCTGAGTGGGTGCGTAGCGCACAGTCCACAGCCGGCTGTCTGGACCATCGGCAGCTGCCTTGCCCTTGCTGGTAGCAGATGACGAGGTGCCGTTCGTGGTTGGCTTTGACTTAGCGGCAGCAGCTTTTGCACGCTCCTCTTCCTCAATTTCTGCGGCACCATCCCGTATCTTTTGCTCATCCTTAGCAATCTTCGCCGCATGCTGCTCAGCTGCGGAAGAATCACCGCCATTCGCAGGCAGCCGCTTGATAAGCTCGAATAACCCCTGCTCATTGATAACTTTCAACGCATGCTGCTTAATGACCTGCAGCTTTTTCGGACCAGCATCCTCACCGAGCACGACATAGCTAGTCTTCTTCGAGGGAGCACTCATAATCTTCCCGCCGTACTGCTTGACTAGCGTCTGTCCCTGCTCGCGTCCGAGTTGCTGCAGCTGGCCTGTGAAGACAAAGCTCAGTCCAGCGAGGCAGTTCTCCTCGCCTTGTGGCAGGTCCGACATGTCGATGGCACCTGCTGGCATTGCTGAGTTTGCGTGCTGGCCGAATTGAAATTTGGGCTTGCCGTCCTCGCCTTCTGTCTTGTCTGGTGGTGGCGGTGCTTCGATTGTGGGTATGCTGTCGAAGATGGCTTTCATGGCTGCACTCTCCTCCTTCGGCTCGTCTTTCTTCTGCTTCTTGGCAGCAGGTGATTTCGTCGCAGCAGCCTTAACAGGCTTCTTGACAGGTGTAGCACGCTTCTTATCGCGCTCAACCTCAGCAAAACCTTCCTCGTCATCACACAGAGCTTCTGACTTCCGCTTCTTTGATGCTGGTGTTGCTGGCTTCCTTGCACTCTTAATTTCTTCCAGCTCATCGTCGTCATGCAGGACGGACACATCATCTGGATCCGTGTTTGCCATGTCAAAATCGCCATCTTCGTCCTTGACCTTCTTGCCCGCCGCCTTCCCGTTGACAGCCTTGCCCTTGCTCCCCTTGTGTGGCTTCAGCACCTTCTCATCCTCCTCATCCGTCCCCTCCTCATAATCATCCCCCAACTTCTTCCCTGTCTTCGCAGCAACCTTGAACACATCATCCGCGTCCTCCTCCAGAGCATCATCCGGGAAGTCATCCTCGTTGATGTCATCATAGCTTGTCGTCTTCTTGCTCCTCGCCGAACCTTTCCCATTCGGCGTCCCCTTCGCACTCCCATTCCTCGTAATGATAACCTGAGGCACCGGATCATGTGCAGCTGGCTTACCACGGGTCTTTGGTCTTGCAGTAGCAGCACTTCGCTTGGGCTTACTGTCTTTGCCGAAGAAGTCGCCTGCTGTTGTTTCCTCCAATTCGGGCTCCGGCTCAGCTTGCTCCTTCTTGCTTGCTGCAGGGTTCTTCGGGGAGGGCTCGTCTTCGTCATCGTCGTCTACCACTTTCCGAGCTCGGCCTCGTTTCTTAGTCTCTTTCTCCTTTGGGGGTTCGGGGGCTGCAGCTGCGGGCTTGCCGCCGAAGAAGGAGCGGATGTCGGATGGCATGATTGGTTGAATGAGTGTGTTGGGTGATCTCCGGTCTCGTCAGTATGACATGGCGGCAATGCTGCCTACAGCTCATACCACCGTCTCTGCCATTCACTGCAGCTGCTCGAACGCGTTCGTGACGCGATCACTTTCGGCACAAAGTATCGCCGAGTCCGACGTCCGATCTTCGTGAGACCGCATTGAATGGCAAAGATGTGAGCATAACAGCACGACGGTGCTAACCAGCGTTGCATACACTCTTCACAATGGCAGCCAAGCACATCTCTCCCCTCCACCCCTCCCACATCTTCTCCGCCCCGCGACCTCGCTGTGCGTTTCCCCCTCCACCATCTCTCCCCTCCCCCGAGCTGACAACACCCCAGGCCTCTTCCACTCCCTCATACCAACAAACCTCCGCCCCTTCTCCTCCACCCCCAGCAACCTCGACTGGCTCTCCCCCAAAGCCGGCGAATCCTCCAAATCCCGCAAAGGCAAGCCCCGCGTCCCCACAGGCGGCAGCACACGCGGCACAACCCTAGTATGGGGCGACTACGGCCTACGACTCCTGGACCACGACCGCCGCATCTCCGCATCGCAGCTAAAGATCGCCGACGAGACCATAAAAAAGCGCCTCCGAGGCACGAAATACAGGCTCTACCATCGTGTGGCTGCTAACATCGGCGTCTACACTTCCGGCAACGATCAGCGGATGGGAAAGGGGAAGGGGAGTTTCGATTACTGGGCTTGCAGGCCGCATGTTAGTAAGATTTTGTTTGAGCTAAAGGGAGACGTGCATGAGCAGGTTGTGCGGGATGCGTTTCGCATGGCGGGGAATAAGTTACCGGGTTTGTGGGAGTTTGTGAGGAAGGGGGATCCGGCTGTTATGGGGATTACGAAATTGAGTGACGGGGTCACGGAGGAGAGCTTGAGGAGGGCGAGAATGCCGGAGATGCCGGTGCCGAGCGTGGCGGCAGGGGCGGATAGGCTGCCCGCGACGACGGGGCCATGAGCTGTCCTCTACGACGAGAAGAGCACCGTACTATCAAGAGCTCGAGCTGGGCTGTGGCAAGACTCTGAAGTGTCCCGCTGCTACCGATGAGCGTGTCGGCAAACGCATGCTCTGCCTCGATCTATCGAGCCAATGCCTTTCTCGAACGAGCACTCCACGCGCGAGAGACCGAGGAGCTCTCGATCTCGGTGCATTCCAGCGGAAGCCCGAGTCGCCGCGACGCAGAGACATCAGGCTTGCTAGCCATGACCCCTCAGAGGGCAAAGCTACGGAACAGTCGAACACCGCAAGTCACGTAACGTGAGGAGCGGTCTTGCGGAAAGACGAATACCGGCGCTGCGCTGGTGCAACGCTAGAGTCAACACATCAGATGCTGCGTCTGAAGAAGCTTGTACAATGTGAGTGGCGTGGGACAATGTCATTCGATGTCCAGGGACGTACCAAAGGGTGCGATTGCAAGGATCATCCAATGTAGGGGGCGGCAGTTTGATGTATATACTACTGTATGCTAGAGCACTATGTATCAATGCATGACACTGAACCCCGCGCCACACATCTCTTCCTTGCCACTGCTGCGCTTCTGTCCCGTCCAAGCTTCCCATGCTGAACGTCTCGCCGTGGCGTACTTTTGCATGTGACTGCCGTTGCGCGCTGCTGCGTCTGTGCAGTTTCAGCACAGCCATCGTCGAACGAAGCACAATAGCTGACGTCCAGGCGCCAGTATGCCAGAACTGGCAATGCCCAGATCGGTTTACATCAGTCCGCCGTTCGTCTGAGTGGCGGCTACTATTGAACTGCGTTATCGTGCAGATCGGTGCTTTAGGTGGAATATCGTGCCGAGAGTGGAATTCCTGACCACTGCGCGGCGTTGTGATGTGTCGAGTAAGCGCGTGTCAGGGGTCGCGAACACAGGTCGTCCCAAGGTTAGGCTGTAGACTTCCTTTCATGCATTGGATTTCGGTTGAATAGTCTTGCGATTGTCTGGTGTCGGTCGTTGGACGACCGTTGGAATGGTCCGCCTTCAACGCTGGTCCCTTGTGCTCCTTCCACTGAGCAGTCTCGCGCCATCCGTTTCAAGGTCGTCTCAGTCGACTTCACCCCCCCTCCTTCTTTCCCCCCTCAACGACAAAGAACCGCCCCACTTTCTTCCCAGCCATACCCATCACGTCTCCCATCTCCTCCTCCACTCCCTCTCTTCCCTTCCCCTTCACTCCATCCCGCACCCTCCTAATCCTCCGATGATACCTTCCAACCACTTTCTCCTTCCCCAACGCCTCCTTCAGCGCCTCCAACCCAAGCTCCGACTCCTTCTCCCCTTGCTTCGTCTCGTCTCGCAGTCCTTGCAAAGGCTCCACAGCCGTCGTATCCACACTCTGAATCTCGTTTACGAAGTAGAGGTGTTGAGACAAGCTGGCTAAGAGGCCACTTACTTCAGCTTCAGAGGCGGGGGGTGGGAGGGCGGAAAGGCGGAGGAGGTGATGGAGTTGTTTGGAGGTAATTGCTGAGGTTATGGTGGAGGTGGATGGCGAGGCGGCGGTGAGTAGAGAGGTGACGGACCAGGTTGGCTTGGAGAGGAGGGCTGCGACGTCGATTGGGGAGGGGGTGGTGGAGTTGAAGCGGGTAAGATTGCGGCGGAGTGATGGAATAGGCCGGCAGCGCAGGGCACTGCGGAGCGGAAGACACTGGAGCGCCATGCCGCTATGCGCCGCTACACAGACATCCACCCTGTACATAAACCGAGTAATCGCAGTGCATCTTGACCATCAAGGTGAAGTCCCCGCCAAGACACCCAACTCCAATCCATCCCCTTATTTATCTCCCCACTCCTCTCCATCACCCCTCCGATCTCACAATGTCTGGTCGCGGCTACGCCTTCGCCGGCACCGTCGCCGCCTCCGCCTTCGCAATCCTAACAGTCTACACCTCGCTGGGACCGGAACTGGCTAAGCAAGCCGCTGAGCGAGACGGCAAGCGAATGGAGGGTTTCGTAGTAACGGGTAGTGGCGATACTAGCACGAAGAAGGATAGCAAGGACACGATCATCAGCAGGGCCATAGCGAGTGATTTCATGCTAGCGGCTGAGGAGCTGAAGGCGCCTGGCAAGGCTGGGGGGTTTGCGTGGAAGTTGAGGGAACGGATTTGGGCAAGTGGCAAGCCAAAGGATGGAGTGGCGGCCATGACGGGCGACGTCAAGCAGCAGGAGATGAGGGAGGAGAAGACGTGAAGGGGATTGGTGCTAGGATCTGACTGGCTACACGCGATCGGCTATTGACACATCGATTGGGAAAGTACGCTCGCTCGCCACAGCAGATGCGTTCTGAAAGGCGGATCTCACCCCGCCTCATGCTCCTCCGCCGTACAAACCAATCTCTACAAGCTCTCGCCAACGGCATGGCGGCTTCAGCCCGCCCCTGGCAATGCCATGGTGGCGACTCCGCAGCAGCAAGCCCACCTTCGCTGCACCAAGGACCCAGACTCCTCGTGCATACGCGCCAGGAGGCTATGCCTGAGCGATAGAATTCAAGGCAGCGTGCCGTAGCGATACAGAGTTTGATCCCCCCGCATCCGTGGCTGAGACAAGATCTTTCTCTCGTCGACGCTGCGAAAGCGACAGCGCGATTATGGCGTAGCACAGGGAAGCCTAAGCGCGGACGAGATTGTTCAGAGAGCATAGCTACTGCAGTGCGCTTCAGCCGAGAAGCGCAATCATGGCAGTGGAGGCGGTGGAATTCCAGGATATGGGCGGGACAATTCGATACAGTGAACAAGTTGAAGCATTCGCCACCTCGATCCGCGTTGGGAGAGCTGATGTGGGAGGGGGATAGGAGATGAAAGCGAAGCGATGCGCTTGATTTTGTGGTATTTACATAGCTTCCATCGAGTCTTTGGCTTGTCGGACAGATCTATCCCGATAAATTCTAGACGCCAATTCATAGCTGCAGGATGGCAGCTCACATGATGACATGCATTCCCCTCCACCTCTCCAACAGAGCCTTCCTCTAGAACCTCAAATCCCATCCAATCTTCGGCCCAATGACCGGCAGCTCCTCCGCCACGCTCTGCACATCCTTGTCACCTCTGCCAGAAAGGTTGATGACGATGTTTTCGTGCTCTTCCATCGTCTTGGCAAGTTCGATAGCGCCGAAGACAGCATGTGCTGTCTCAAGCGCAGGGATGATGCCCTCCAGCTCAGATAGCAATTTGAACCCGATGAACGCCTCCGCGTCCGTCGCAGCAATAAATTTCGCCCTCTCGCTGTCTTTCCACCCACTCAACTCCGGTCCAACACCAGGGTAATCAAGACCAGCGGACACGGAATGCGTATCCGTGATCTGACCCTCAGCATTCTGCAGAATGTACGTTCTTACTCCATGCAAAACTCCCGGTTTGCCGCCAGAAAGCGTAGCAGAATGGCGACTTGTCTCTATGCCGTCACCCCCGGCCTCGACACCAAGCAGCTTCACGCTCTTATCTTCGGCGAACGGCGCAAACATCCCTGCGGCATTGCTCCCTCCACCCACACATGCCACAACCGCGTCAGGCAGTCTTCCAGTCATAGCCTGCATCTGCTCTTTTGTTTCGGATCCAATCACACTTTGAAAGGTCCTCACAATCGTTGGGAATGGGTGCGGCCCAATTGCACTTCCAATGCAATAATGGGTATCGGCCAATAAAGTGACCCACGATCTCATGGCCTCGTTGACGGCGTCTCTAAGCGTCCTTGTTCCAGCTTCCACAGCCACCACGGAGGCACCTAGCAGCTTAATCCGGAAGACATTCAGCGCCTGTCGTCGCACGTCCTCAGCACCCATGAAGATCGTGCACTTCATGCCGAAGCGTGCGCACACTGTGGCAGTCGCTACGCCGTGTTGTCCGGCTCCTGTTTCGGCGATGATGGCTGTCTTGCCAAGTCTTCGTGCTAGCAAGACCTGACCCATTGCGTTGTTGATCTTGTGGCTTCCCGTGTGGTTGAGGTCTTCGCGCTTGAGGTAGATGTTTGCTCCTTTGCCTTTGGGGCAGTGTTGTCGGACGTAGTCAGTCAGGCGATCCGACTTGTGCAGGGAGGACGGCCGTGACATGTAAGGGTAGAAGGACTTGAACTCCTCCCAGAATTTCGGATCGTTCCGAGCAGATTCGAAGCCTTTCTCAAGTTCTGAGAGACAGTCCATGAGTGACTCCGGAACGTACTGCCCTCCGAACTGGCCGAAGCGTTGTGGCATCAGTTCCGGGTCCGGCTCATCTGTGTTCAGGGCTTCGAGCTGGTCCACGATGTTGGGCCCAGAAGGTTCCTTGACCACTGCATCGACGTGGACGACGCCGTTCGAGGGATCGCTTTCGCTTGCCGGCTTCTCTGTAGGGTCTTCGGTAGAGATTTCCTTCGGTGCCTCGCCGTTTGACTTCTTGATCCAGCCGCTGCCGTCACCCTTCGGGTTGGCGTCCGTACTTATCGCATGGCCATTGACTGCTGTGCCATTGCTGCCGTTCGTCTCACCGTTGCTATGTCCGTTCGTGCCGTTTGACTCGCTATTCGCCTCACCATTCACATGTCCGTTCACAGACACCTTCGCATTCCGCCTGTGCGTAATACTGTAGCAGTACTCCTCAACAGCCTTCGGTCCCTCACCCTCAGGGGCGTGCTTCAATGTGTTGATGATCTGACTTCCAATGACCACACCCTCCGCCACATTTCCAACTTCCACAAAGTGCTCCCTCGTGCTCACACCAAAGCCGACAGCCGCCGGTACGCCCTTGCTGAACTTATGCACCTTCTCCAGCAGATCCGGCAGTCCACTGCTCAGTGCCCCAGTCGCACCCGTAACCCCCATGCGCGACACAACATAGATGAACGAGTCCGCAATACTACACAGCAACTTCATCCTCTTCTCCGACGTCGCCGGCGCAATAAGTGGCACGTAACTCAACCCATAATTAGTACAATGCCCACGAAACCTCACAGCCTCCTCAGGCGGCAAATCAACCATAATAAACCCATTCACCCCCGCCTCCTTGGCATCCTGCAGCATCCTCTCCTCGCCATACGCCAGCAGCGGGTTATAATACCCCATCAACAGCACCGGCGCTCTCAGCCCTTCCTTCCGTGCATCCCGCACAATCTGCAAGCAGTCTCTCGTGGTTGTGCCGTTCTGCAGAGAGATGGTATTTGCGGACTGGATCGTAGGACCGTCGGCTATAGGGTCTGTGAAGGGCGTGCCGAGCTCGATTATATCTGCGCCGCCGGCTTCCATAGCGAGGAGCGTTTGCGAGGTCGAGGCTATGGTTGGGTAGCCGGCTGTTGTGTAGGTTACGAGGGCGGGGCGGGACTCGCGTTTCGCGCGCGCGAAGGCGGATCTGATGCCCTCCATGGTGGATGGTTATGTGTCGAGTTCTTGGTCAGAGCTCAGGTCTGCTGAGTTTCGTAGAGGTGTCGTCGGGAGTATTCGGTGTGTTGGCTTTCGGGACTATAAAACGATGACAATCGGGATCAGAACGGAGAGGGAAGTTATGGTCAACGAGGAGTAGAGGTGGTGTTTTTAGTAAGAGAGGGACTTGTGGAAATGTGTGACTGTGAAGGTAGCTTACATTCGCCCGCGAGATCAAATTTCCAATGGATGACTCTATGCCAGACCCCCACGTCCATTTTAACCACGGCGGGGTGCAGAACAAGGGTCCAACCGATATGAGCTACCTTACAGCCTACGTGTATTAGTGCAAGGCAGGACTACGATTAGAGGCCTGATATCCAGCGATGACTGTATCTTGGAAGGGTGGCGCTATTAGACGGCTTAAAGGAGTCACTCGGCGAATTCGTAAGCCTAACAAAGGAAGCACAAGCTCGAGCAGGAATGGAAGGTCGTGCATAGAGATCGGTTCTTTTTGAATTTATATATCTCGCACGCGCCTTGATGTGTGCAGGGCCAACAAGGTGCTTTGACGGGAGCAACAAGTACCTCGCTATGAACGCTGTCAGATGCAACACCCATGCTATACCTCTATCCATCCTACTGCCCGCTCCACGAATCATTCGCCACTCGAGACCATCCTCAACTCTCCATCAACTCCACCGGCGGCCGACTAGTATGTGCGAATATCTTCTTGTCCCCCATATCCTCATCCTCGTCTGGACTCTCCGTCGTGTCTTCCACGCTTATCGCCGGCAACCCAGGCGAATCCCCATGATCCGCTGGGTCAAACACGACCGTCCCCGTCCCGCTCCTTCCCCTCGCAGTCTTCACCCTCGGCTGCCCGAACCCGTTGTTCTTCGCGATCGCTGGGTCGTCCTCGTCCATCGCATCCTCCGGCCCTGGCCTTGCGTGAAGTTTTGCGAGCGCGGAGGCGAGATCTTCGGCGTGTACTTCCTTGTTTGGAGGACCCTCGTCGCGCATCTCCCACCCCATAGGCGGGCTCGGCGGCGGCGATATAAAGAACAGCCGATCCGCTTTGGGCAAATGCAAATGCTGGTCCTCGGGATTTATTCGCGTTTCTTGACCGAAGTAGACTCGTACTCTGTTTCCCAATACCGTCTCGCCATCCAGCGCCTTTCGCATGGCAATTGCATCTTCGGTGCTGTAGAATGTGACTATGATCCTTCGGAAGCTCTTCAGTGGGCTGAACGAATACAAAGGTGCCTGGGCGATAAGGGCTGCTTGGATTGATTGGAGGTTCTCGGGCGCGAAGATGTCGAGGGAGGCGAGGTTGGTGATGAGTAATGTGTTGCTCGGTGGAGAAGGTGTGATCAGAGGTGGGAGGTCTGAGAGGTCGATTGATAGGTTTGGTGATTGTCGCCTTGAGCGCGGTGGGGAGGTGGAGGGTGGCGTTGAGAGGTCCATTGCCATGATCGCTATGTTGTCTGATGAAGTCGCTCGGATGGGTGATCTTTCGCACCAGAGTACTGGGCAAATAACAGAGGGCTTCGATGCTAATACAAGAAATTCCCTACCTACTGGTGCTTGGGAGTTTGGCTATCAAGTGTGTGCACAATGAGGCGCAGTCGGCGGCAAGTCGCGGACGTGATGTCGGCAGCAGCAATGGACGTTTGCTTCTCTCACCTTCTGTATTCGCATGTACTGTCTCTTATCGGTCGAGCCAAGACACAGCACCGCCTCTGCCTATGCGACGGTGCGATCTGGCCTCAGTAATGATCGCGACGTGGGCTGTGGTCGTGATTGAGACAAGCTGAGCACGGCTTCGCCAAGACATGGTCTGGCCTTCGCAATGCGGCGTGGCCAGTACGACTGCATCACTGCGCCATGTGTATGTGGCACGCGCGGAGAAGGCTGCTGTGGACTGCGTCCTCACGTGAGAACATCGAAGGTCGAAGCCGAGATGTAGACGCAGCATTGGGTAATCGTCACTGGAGCAAAATGTTCGATCTGATGCACGACTTCTCGAGGAACGGGAAGCGAAGAACAAGAATCTATGGACGAATCGACTCTTGCAGGATCCTCCTTAGTGTATCATAGCCCACAGCTCCTGGAGTCGTATCTCACTACGTACTTGGGTCCATCTCGATGCGCAATCGAAGTTGCTTGCGCTATTGCAGACTAAGCGGTCTGCTGAAAATAAGGCATAATTGCTTCACAGAGAGCGCCGGACTTCCAAGACCTTACTACGACAAACCGAACTTTGGCACCGCTGGAGCAGCAATGTGCTTGTCGTTCTCTCCACACCCGACGCCGCCTGGGCGCCTGGCGCTGGCGCTGATCTAGAAGTTTGTGCCCATCCGGAGACAAAATTGGAAAGGCCCAGCTCGAATCCACTGTAGTATCGTGGAGATACCCACCTCTGGACTCTCGCACAATTAAACACGTAAGGCCGGGTGCTAGGTCATCCGTGGAGGGAGTTGTGTGAAAAGCTTGCCAGTCTTGGATGAACTTTCATCTGGCATTGGCTATTGCCCCAACGAGATCACTTCATCTAGCTTCAGGTACAGTATGGTTCTACATGTTTAGCACTTGTCCGCTTCGAGTATACTGACCACTCCTGGTACCGGATGACGTCGAAAATCACCCTCTCATGGCCATACATGCCTACTCACTGGATGATGAACGGGCAGCAGTTGGGCTACAATTCCATGCGGATCAGATGAGCCTTGACGATCGGGGGAGGCCCCATGGAATTGCCAGGCGCTGCTAATACTGAGTGTCTCTGCTAGAGCTGTATCTCTCAACAATGTGAAGTCGATAGTCTACGCTCTCGTAACAACGTCCAGAACCCTCTGACCACCATAATTCCGGCCAAACTGATGGATGACACTTCTTTCTAGCTATTTCTCATAGTAGACCATATTTACAGCATCTCACCAGCAAAAATGGACCGACTACTGTACGGACGTAGCTCCTCCACGACAAAAACCTATCCGGGTTCCGACTGGTGGGAACCTACGCATAACATCAGTAGCTGCAGGGCATGTGCCTAGCACATGTGCACCAAACGAAACTCAAGTGCTCGCTTCGGACTATACTCGCCATAGCTACTACAATAAAATATCGGGAGCTTGACGTCCCGAAGCCCAAGCCGAGGCACGGAGTTATAGTGGCGTTTTAGCCTTCACTTGGGCATACCAAGCAAACCCAACGGCGCGCTACTCTACCTGGCGCTGTCATGTTTGAAGCACCATCGATGAGGGGTTTGATATCGGTCAACAAGTCATATAGGTGAGCTGTATGGACGTCGTGGGAGTTCGTTAAAGTGTCGACCAAGTATTGCTATTCCGCTTTCCCATTTCTTGTCAAGCATGGCGAACTACAAGTCTCTTAGTGTACTCTTCGCTTCATTCCTCTCGATATCTTTGGTTGCCGCGCAATTGGTGGTTCCAGCTCTAGATCCATTCTACGCACCGCCGGCTGGCTTCGCTGCCACAGCACCAGGCACAATCCTACGCACACGAAGGGTCCAGACCGCGTGAGTGATACTCCCCGCCTTGGATACTTGTTTGTAGTCAATTGATCGCATGCACCGTCAGATTCCTCGGTCTCATCCCAGACCCCGTCCAAGCATGGCAGCTCCTCTATCGCACCCGCGCCGTCGACGGCTCAGCCATCGCAGACGTAACGACAGTCTTCAAGCCTACGAACGCCCTAACCGACCGCTTCGTCTCTTTCCAGACCGCCTATGATGGAGCGGCACGCTCTGGTGTCTGTGATCCGAGCTACAACTACCTCCTCGGCTCACCCCAGATCGACCTGATCTCGTCGGCGGAGTACTTCCTACTGCAGTCCTATCTACAGAGCGGCTACATCGTCTCCTCGGCGGACTATGAAGGTTCGGATGCTACTTTTGGCGCTGGACGACTGGCTGGGTATGGAACGCTGGATAGTATGCGTGCTGTCATCAACTTCAAAAGTACTCTCGGCCTGTCTACCAGCTCACCTAAGATTGTTGGATACGGCTACTCTGGAGGCGCAATTGCTACTGGCTGGGCTGCTGGTCTTCAGCCTACGTATGCGAAGGAGTTGAACATCAATGGTTGGGCTATGGGCGGTACGCCTGCGAATCTCACTGGTACTGCACTTTTCATCGATGGCACGCTCTTTGCTGGTTTCCTGCCACAGGCGCTGACTGGTCTTGACGCGCCCAGTTCTTATGCTAAGCAGCTTGATGTGAGTAGTGTGTGCTGTAGTTCTGGGAGATTTGTAGCTGACGTCCGCAATCCCTACAGCCTGTCTACGCTCGCTACCTGACCGCATATGGCAAAGGTGTCGTCGCCGCCGCTAAACAGATCTGTGGGGCCCAGAACATATTAACTTTTTCTCAAATGAGCATCAGGGCGCCATACTTCCAGACGTACGGCCGAGATGTGCAGAATGAGCCGGCAATTCAGTCCGTTCTCCGCCAGCAGACGATGGGCGTGTATGTCCCCGTCCTACGATCTCCCTTACCGGTCTTCTGCTAACTTTATTGACCAGAAACCGTAACGAAACGCCCACAGCTCCCGTGTATATGTTTCACGCACCGATGGCACGTCCCATGTTTCACAATGCACAAAGTCCCTTGCTAACAAAACCCAGGATGAAATCATACCCTACTCCAACGCCACAAATCTCTTCAACTCCTGGTGCTCCTACGGTGCCTCCGTCCACTTCACAACAGTTGCAGCCGGCGGCCACGCCACAACAGAGATCCTCGGGTTTCCCGGCGCCATGGCCTTCGTACAATCGGCTTTCGCGGGTACGACGACGCCAGGCTGCAGCCAGGATACGATTGACAACGACGCTCTGAGTCCTACGGCTCTAGGGGCGAATCTGGAGCCTGAGCTCGTGGGGTTGATTAATGTGTTGCTTGCGGCTGGGAAGGGGGACGCGAATATAAAGGCGGATCCTAGTGTGTTGGGGAAGAAGGTGACGGCGTGAGCTGCGTTTTTGACGGCAGCTCAGTGAGACGAAGGAACGACAGGCCCGTCGCTGGCGTCGACTCGCGGAATGTACAGAATACCATATGCTGGAAAGTCTGTGTACACGTGCGATGCTTTGCATAGTCAGAGACCGCGTACGTTCATTGACGTGTGCTGAATTGGTCCTCTCCTGGAATCCAAAGCCCATTGTGCTAGTATCTACGCACCCGTCATCGTGGACACTTTCTCTGAACACGGGAGGCGAGAGCTCAGTTCTGTTGGCAGCCTGTACTCCGAGTTTTCTGCTCTCGTTGCAGATGCAGCGTTACGAATTACTGCTGTGGGCTCGATCATATGAGCAAGAGCAGCTTCAAAGATGAGCGGAGAGGCGCAGCTAGTCATGGATCGCACAAAATCATAGAGCTCTATTCACTCTCTATGATATCTATGTTCCGTCATCTTGGCGGACGCTTCGCATGATGTAAACGCTGATCTACAACTTCCCACCCCTCTCCTTCTTGTACTCCTCCGAGAACGGCTGGTCCGTGTAGCCCTTTTCGCTTTCGGGCAAATAGAATGTCGATCTATCGTATGGATTGAGGTCTATGCCGTGCTGAAGCCTGTAAGCCAGGTCCGGGTTGCTGATCCAGTACCTCCCGAAAACAACGGCGATTTGTCTATCAGCATACTCCTCCTCCACAGCGCGTTTCGCACTGTCAGGCTTGAAACCCCCAGCGATGAACACAGGTGAATCCTTCGGCCAAAGCTCAACAAGCGGGTCGATCTTCTCTGTCGCTTCTGCGTCTGCAGAGCCAGAGATGCGGGATTCGACGAGATGCAGATAAGCTAATTTCAAATTCCGGAGTCCTTCGATAAGGTGCGAAAACTGCGGCAACGGATCCTGCATCTTCATCCCCTGGAACGTGGAGAATGGCGATAGACGAATGCCGGTTTTCTCCGCTCCCACGGCGTCGACGACAGCTTTCGTCACCTCGAGCGCGAAACGAGCTCGCTTCTCAATACTCCCACCGTAGCCATCTGTGCGGTGATTCGATACGTCTTGCGTGAATTGGTCGATCAGATACCCGTTCGCGGCGTGGATCTCCACGCCGTCGAACCCTGCACCCTCCACAGCGTTCTTAGCCCCGGTAGCGAAGTCAGATACATACTGCTTGATCTCGCTTTCCTCGAGGGCTCGAGGGATGTGGCCGCCTTCGGACATCGGGATGGCGGAGGCAGATACAACATCACCGGAACCTTCCTTACGCTTCTGCTCCGGATCCGCAGCCCGACCCAGCGCCCAGAGCTGCAGGTAGATCAAGCCGCCCTTCTCATGCACACCATCAACAATATCCTTCCAGGCCGCGATCTGGTCGGGCGTGACAATATGAGGCAAGTTTGCCATGCCGCCTGCTGCTGCGGAGACGGGCGTGGCTTCGGTGATTAGGAGGGTGCCGGGGATGCAGGCCCGTTGGGAGTAGTAGACCTTCATCTTTGGCTGGGGGATGTGGTCGGCGTTTGCGCGGAAGCGGGTCAAGGGCGCCATTACCAGGCGGGAGGAGAGAGTGTCATTGCCGACTTTGAGGGGTGTGAAGAGCTTGTCCGCGGGAGGGGAGATGGAACCCATCGTTGCGGGCTTGATTGGGGTAATCCGGGGGATCAGATGGTTGTCTGCCCAGGGAGGAAAGAAAGTGGCAGTGGAACTGTTGTTGAGGGGAGGGTGGCGTTAAGGGGAGTGCTTGTACGATTACTTGCAAAGAAAAGAAAGCTGACATTTGCTGAGGAACACTTCTCTTACCGACCTATATATTCGCCTCCTACAAGCTCAATCTTCAAAGACCTGATTTATCAGCGGCCCCATCGCGGATTAGCCATCGACGAGTGGCATGAAACTTTCCCTCGCCCAATCTGCCGGGCGTGAAGTCAAGCAACGTCACCGAGAGCCAAGCTTCTGGCGGAACTGCCGAATCGGGTATCGCAGCTTTGTCAATTCCAATGGGTCTACGGGCTTCATGTCTGATGCAGTTATCGACCGCATGACTACAATGGCTACTGAATAGAGGTATCGCAGGAAGATGTAGAAGGGGACTTTGATCTCATCACGTGATGGTCGCTATGGCCGACGCCAGAATGCTTATCGTAATTTTTTACTGTGATGAGCAACCAGACGTGCTCGTCAGGGTCTATCGAATGCTGATTAATGCTCGTCTCTTCCGCCAGCTATCGTACACGCTCTTGAACTCCTTCATCACCTGCGATGATCCCTTCGGAACAGCCGCACAGCTAGAATCATCTCTCGCTCCGCAGCACCAGCAAACTCACCCTATCGCTTACACATCCACCTTGTCCCGTCAGCATCTATCCCACGATCTTGAAGATGGACTGAGCCAGCCTCTCGACATTCCCACTCGTAATACCCGCCACACTGATCCTTCCATCCTTCGTAGCGTAAACACTGCACTCCTGTGCCAGCCTCTCCATCTCCTGCTTCCCCAACCCAGTGTACGCGAACATGCCAATCTGACTTGTGATATGGCTCCAGTCGCGCTTGCTTCCAAGCTTCTCAAGATTCTCCTTCAACAGCGCACGCATGGTGATGATACGGTCGGCCATCTCTTTGACTTCGCCGAGCCATTGCTTGTTGAGCGCCGGGTCGTTGAGGATTTTGCTGGCGATGCGGGCGCCGTGGACGGGAGGATTCGAGTACAAGGGGCGGACGAGGATCTTGATTTGCGAGTCGACTTTGGCTTTTTCTTCCGGAGAGGAGGTAACGATGCTGAAGGCGCCGACGCGCTCGCCATAGAGGCCCTGAGAGAATCGTCAGTAAGGATCGTGAGAAGTGGTAGCAGTGCAAGACTCACCATGTTCTTGGCAAACGACTGAGCCAGACATGGCTGATGGCCCTCCTTCAAGAAGTACCGCAGCGCGAAAGCGTCCTTGTCGGTATCACCAGACGCAAAGCCCTGGTACGCCATGTCGAAAAATGGGAAGTGGCCACCCTCCTTCATCGCATCGCTGATTGCCTTCCACTGCTCCTCGGTCGGGTCAATGCCAGTGGGGTTGTGCGCACAAGCGTGCAGCAGCACCATACTACCCTTTGGCATTGCCTTGATGTCTGCGAGCATGCCATCGAAGTCCAGACCAATCGTGTCCTTATTGTAGTACTTGTACTGCTTCACCTCCAGCCCCGAGTCGAGGAAGACAGCCTTGTGGTTCGCCCAGGAGGGCGTGGGGATGTAGATGGCCTTGGCATTGGGGTAGAAGCGCTGCAGGAACGCGCCACCTATCCGCAATGCGCCAGTGCCGGAGATGGTCTGGGTGATGGCAATGCGGCCCTCCTTCAGAGGTGCACTGTCCTTACCGTATGCGAGGACTGCCGCAGCTTTGGTAAAGTCGGGTACACCGGTGATGCCGGCATACTCCTTGTCCATATTCTCCTGCACGATCTTCTGCTCGGCAGTGCGGACTGAAGGGAGGACATAGGGCTTGCCCATGTCATCGCGGTAGGCACCCACGCCGAGGTTGATCTTCTGTGGGTGCGAGTCCTTCTTGAAGGCCTCAGTGATGCCGAGGATGGCATCTGGCGGGCCTTGGGGTACTTGCGTCCAGAATGAGGCAGCACGAGCGCATTGCTGCTGTGTGAGGGAGAGGCGAGTAGGGGCCGCGGTGGCGCGTTGGAGGACTGTCTTGGAAAGCATGGCGGGCGGTGTCGATAATGGAACGGGTGGTGAGGGTGACTGTAGTAGCGGAGAGGAAGGAAAGTGTTACTAGGGGTATATGCAGATGCAATGGCTGGGGAGTAAGGCGGTGCTTCGAATCATCAAAAGTTCCCCATGGGCGAAACGCTCCTGGAGCTTGGGTCACCTCGAAGAAGTTAGACCCGGTTCGGCAGTCTTATATCCGACAGCCGAACAACTTTTCGAGATTGTCTCCAGATGTGTACGCAGAAATCGATATATATTCGGTATCCGATTATGCAGTAACGATGGCGCAACTCGAGACAACGGACCTGGTCCGACCAGATGGAACTGTCAAGCGACGGTTCGGCAGCGGCGCACCAACAGCAGCACTGAACGCCGAGCAAGTGGCTGCTGCAGCGAAGAAACGTCAGAAAGAGGCCAACCTGCAGTATGGTCGAGGGAAGGGCATACAAACGCGGCAGATCAAGGATCGCAAGCTGAAGGCCAATCTTCGCGCATTGGAGGATCGCTACAACGACGCGACCCTCAAGGCCAAGGATGCGGAAATTCTGCTCGAGAACTCATCTGGGCTGCTGCAACCGGAGACTGAGCTTGAGAGGACCTACAAAGTACGACAGACTGACATACAGAGCGATGTTGGTGTGGAGACTGCGAAGAAGGGTTTTGCTCTCAAGCTGGACGATTTTGGACCATATGTACACGACTACACTCGGAATGGGAAGGACCTTCTATTAGCTGGCAGGAAAGGTCATGTTGCTACCATGGACTGGCGGAGTGGCAAGCTTGGATGCGAGCTGAATCTGGGCGAGACAGTCCGCGATGCGAAGTGGCTGCACAATAACCAGTACTTTGCAGTGGCTCAGAAGCGAAATGTCTACATCTACGATCACCATGGCATTGAACTGCACAACCTCGATCAACATGTTGAGGTATCACACATGGAATTTTTACCTTACCACTTCCTCCTGGCCACGATCGGCAACGCAGGCTGGCTGAAGTGGCAAGATACTAGCACCGGCAAGCTCGTCATGCAAACCGGTACCAAGCAAGGCACCCCTACAACCCTCGGACAGAATCCTCACAACGCCATCCTCCATGTCGGCCACCAGAACGGCACAGTTTCACTCTGGTCTCCCAACAGCACAACCCCTCTGGTCAAAATGCTTTGTCACCGTGGCCCAGTGCGCTCCCTTGCCATGGAGCGCGAAGGCCACTACATGGTGTCGACAGGCGCCGACTCCAAAATGGCCGTCTGGGATATTCGGACCTACAAGCCAGTACACGAGTACTTCCTCCGTCGGCCGGGCGCCAGCGTCGCAATCTCAGACCGAAATTTGACAGCAGTAGGCTGGGGAACGCAGACAACAATCTGGTCCGATCTCTTCACCAAGCACAGCGACGATCAGACAAAAGTGCAATCGCCCTACATGGCTTGGGGCGGCGAAGGTCAGACCATCGAGCGCGTACGCTGGTGTCCATTTGAAGATATTCTAGGGATAGGTCATAGTCAAGGCTTCAGCTCCATCATCGTTCCGGGTGCTGGGGAGCCCAACTTCGACGCTCTAGAAGTGAACCCTTACGAAAACATCAAGCAGCGCCAAGAAGCCGAAGTCAAATCCCTCTTGAACAAGTTGAAACCCGAGATGATCTCCCTGAATCCCGATTTCGTCGGCTCCCTCGACAGCGCATCTAACCAACAACGACAAGACGAGAAGGATTTTGATCGCAAGACTGGTGCTGCGGCTGAGAGGGAGAAGATTGAGGATTTAAAGAATCGCCAGCGGGGGAAGAATAGTTCGTTGCGGAAATTTTTGAGGAAGAAGGGGAATAAGAATGTGATCGATGAGCACAAGACGAGGGTGCTGGAATTGAGGGAGGAGCAGAGGCGGAAGTGGAAGGAGGGGAAGGAGGGGAAGGCGAAGGAGGAGCTTGGGCCGGCGCTGGCGAGGTTTGGGAAGAAAGTGGGTTGACGTGGATGCATTCGTTGATGCGAAGAATGCTGCAGTCCTCGCTATGCCTATGCCGGAACGCTATTATGATGCTTAATGCATGATGCCGAAATTCCGATGGTGTTCTTCCACGGGAACTCCGGAGTTGTACGCCTAAGAAATCGCTCAAGTCGTTATCGCTCATAAGACCAGTGTTCAAACTGCGGCTCCGGAGATCGCTGCGCCAGAAATACGGATTGTCCCCACTGGGGCGACTCCTGGACGTCGATGCTGAATCTTAGTCCTCTCCTCGCCACTCATTCCTAGTCAGCGCACTAGGATGCATCCGCCCAGCCTCAACTTGCGAAGCTAGACGGGCATCGTCGTTCAATCGCCTCGTTTCCCCGAGGACGCTATCTTCTTCTCCACCGACATCTCGCTCGGTCTCGTCGGCTTCGTTGTCGCGGTACTCGATCTGGCGCGCACTGTTGTCGCCGGGGAGCTTGAGCGTGGATGGCAGCCAGGAGCTCGTAGCTGGAGAGGGGAAGAGGAGCATGACAAGCTACACGTTCCCAAGTCAGCTCTTAGCACTCATTGGACCTTCAAGAGCACATCGAGACGACGTACCTCCCACACCACAATGCCCAAAACAACAGCAAGCAACATTCCCGCCACCTTCCTTTCCTCTCCACGCCAATCCTCCAAACACCGCTCCGTCCGTTCGTATCTAACCACACACGCATCCCCGCCATGCCTTGCATCTGGGAACGGAAACGCCATGTCTTTCACCCCTGAGAAACCACAGCAATTAAAAGCATCCTGGATGGCCGTGATCCGCGCCGCGTTTTTAGTCCGAAAGAGAGATTGCCAAGTAGAGTGTAGATTACACTCTAGCCCATCTATCGGCCAGATTCTAGTACCTGTGAGCGTGCCGATGATGGTCTCGTAGACCAACAAGAACGCCACTGCTGACAAGAGGATCTTCGACCGCGACAGGGGCGGTGGAGGTGCATCGAAGCGGTTCCGAGCATGTTTACTCTTCGGCGCTAAGGCTGAGGACAGGGTTTGCGCGCCTGAGAGCGTTAGGCCGGCTAGTGCTGGGAGGGCGGCGGTCAGGGCTGTGAGGATGTTGGGGATTGGTAGGGTGAGGGTTCTGGTGCTGTGGAGGGCGTAGCCTGCTAGGATGGTGAGGGCGATAAGGTACTGCGATTGTTGATCAGTAATTGATCGATGGCTAGAGGATTAGCTTCCGCGTGGACGAAGAGTACGTACCACGATCGAGAGCGTGTTGATCAGCGTCCGGCGGGTGAGGAACGCCATTGTAGGGAAAGTGTCCTTCGTGGGTGATTGCAGGACCCTTCTATGGGGGCTCTCCACACTCTGGTTTTCTGGTATTCGAGCTCGATAATACACAACAGTCGAACACCCAGGACAATAGAGCTTTTAGCAGTAGGAGCTTTTGCCACCCGCTGCTTCTGGTTCATGCAAGAGACGCCAATTGATGGGAACGCAAAGGAAGCAGGACGTTCAAGATAGCAGTAACGGTGGGACGCTACCGAATCCCAGATGTATCATCAAATAGCGCCCTGCATCCTCTTGTTGCCTTTTCCTACTCGATCTAGTCAAGTTACGTGTAATTATGATGCTCGAGGTGCAGGCAAGAGGGTGTCTCGAGCCGCGGGGTAGAGTTTCGTGGCGCGCTGCAGGGTGTGCCGCTGTGTCGGCGCGGTTGACATGTGAGACTTGGCGAAGATATGAGTGCACCACTTTCTTGCCAGACGAAGCAGTGCTTTACGCAAGTGCCTGTGCTTATGTTCGTACACACCGTATACTTTCAAGCTTCGCTATGCTATACGCAGTGCCTTTCCCCACCCAGTGACAGTTGTTCCTGCCATGATCACACATTAACGAGGACTAGGTTCACACTGCTCAAGTGCGGTCTCTTTCAATGCCCCCAATGCTCCATCAACGCCTTGACCGATGCCATCGAACCGAATAAAGAGATCTTGGGAGGCGGTGCATGCTATCGCCGCCCTTCACCATCTCTGAGCTCCTGCCACCGCACCATGAGCGGCTTCATCTCCATCTCACAATTCCTCTTAGGATCCCGTGCGCAGCCGTGGAAATTCGCAACAAAGTCGCCTTCCTGGTAGCGCCCTTTTGTAGAACTGTCAGCTTCTGTCTCCGTGCATCGTTCAAACTTCAGACACAGCACTCACCTTCCTCACTCCCCGCCACCTCCTTCGTATACCCGTTCAGCACTCTCTGCGGTACCAGAGCAAGCTTACTAAGCACAGTCCCATGCCACTGTACAATATGCTCGAGCGCATGTCCCTCAGCCTTCTGAAAGTTGTAGCTCCTGTAGAGCGGATCATACCAAGCATCCAGGAAGAACTTCGCCCACTCCCCGTTCCTGAGCAACAAGCTCCCGCCTGCTAGCCCTTCCTTGTCCTGCGTGAGGATGAAGTCTATCCTCTCACCTTTCAAGTGGGAGAATGTTTTTATCACACTATCTGGAGGAACAACGGGCCGATCCACGATCATGAGGGATTCGAGTTTCCTCGGGTCGAGGACTTTGAGGTCTAGCGGTTGCGAGGGGTTCATTATCAGGGCTGTGGAGGTCAGGTAGAAGATCCACGGCGTGTGGGGGTAAAGCGTCAGGGCGTGCCGCATGGCGGGGACTGTGCTCCAGGAGCTAGGTACACCGGACATGAGGTCGTAGTCTGTGGTGTTTGGGAAGAAAGTCGAGTAGCCGTGCCGTGAAGCGTAGTCTTTCCTGTTCTCGATTATGTTCGCTTTGTAGTGTTCGGACTGCTTGGCGTCGAGCGTCGTTACGAGGACTACTGGGGGTGTTCCTGGCGGGGCGCGTGTAGTGGTGGGTGTCGAGGGGCGAAGGAAGTAGACGAACAGGAGGATGAGGGTGAGTATCCCAGCGATGTAGGGCGCGAGGTTTCGGAGGGTGCGCCGGCGTTGGAAGGTCGAAGCGCGGGAGGGTTGGTAGGCTGGGGGTTGTGAGGTTTTGCGCGGGTAGGGAAATTGCATTGTCGGCATCGTGGTGGTTATCGAGTGTATACGCCTGTGAGTATCGTGCTCCGCCTTCACTCGTGGCCGGCAGGACGTTCAGCCGGCTTTGTCGTTCATCCAGTACAGAAGATATCGGGTTCTGCACCAGCTGCAGATATGGCTGCTAACACTTCGTATTCAGGGCGCCATACTCTGAGCACGGTTCGCAGCAGAAGCAATAGCTGTGGGCTGAAGATGCTGGGAAGGATCTGAATAGACGCGTCTGTGTGCGCGGTCTGACAGAGTGCTTGTAATGCTGCAGATACGTGAGCGCTGTTGCCGTCTCGAGTTTACCTATCGAGGTATTCCGAAGTTAGATAAGGGTGCAGCCGCAGACCAAGCTCTGCAGGGGTCCCACGTGGCAAGCACGCGACTCGGGACTCCCGAGACATGACCGTGTATTCCCGCATTGTGTCGATATGCCGACATCATCGTCACGAGCAATCACGAGCGCGTGAATCAAGTAAGCAGATGCTACACCTCCTGCGAGCTTCGACACGAGCTGCCCGCGCAAGCAAGTCTCCGCAATGGATTAAACAGTGGCCTGGCAGGATCTGCCCATCACATCTGCTACAAGCGTGTTCTGGAGGGAATCGTCAAGCCTTCAGCCATTGGTCGAGAAAGCAACTGGGGACAATACCGACGGCCGTTGTGAACACTCTCCTTGATGCGGTCCATGCGGTACCAGTGAGCGGAGCTGACGCCGTACCAACGGCGAAACGAGAACCCTGGAAGAAACTACCTACGACTTGTCCAGGCTGCGGCGCACCGAGCCAGACCGTGGATCGGGAAGCAGCTGGGTACTATGGAGAGACTCGTCGGAAGCGAGATGCGAAGCACAGTCGGCAGCAGGAAGAGGATGCTATCTTCAAGCAAGCTGTAGACAATGAATCTGTTGATGGCCAGTCTGCGGCACCCACGAAATCGCCGCCAGTCGCGACTGCAGACTCTACACCAGTCTGTAACCGATGCCATATGCTCCACCACAATGGCGCTGGCTCATCGATCATCCACCCATCCATGCAAAGCATACAGGCCATCATCGAAGAGTCACCGCATAGGCACAATCACATCTACCACGTGCTTGATGCTGCCGACTTTCCAATGTCACTGATCCCGAACTTGCAACATGCACTCGAACTTCCGAGATTGCGGACGCAGAACCGGCGATCGAAATCCATGCGTTACATACGTGGTCGCGTGGCGGAAGTGAGTTTCATCATCACGCGCAGTGACTTGCTTGCACCAGTGAAAGAGCAAGTTGATGGCTTGATGCCTTATCTGCAAGATGTGTTGAGGGATGCATTGGGCAAGAGTGGACAGAATGTGCGACTGGGCAACGTGAGATGTGTCTCGGCGAAGCGATCATGGTGGACAAAGCAGGTCAAGGAAGAGATTTACGGTCGAGGTGGTGCAGGCTGGATGGTTGGCAAGGTCAATGTGGGCAAAAGTGCACTATTCGAGAGTACGTTCCCGAAAGGTAGGGGCAGGGAAGTGAGTCCGGAGCTGAAGACACGACTTGACAGCGAGAACGCCGCGGCTGCGGATTCCGCTCATCTAGGTGATGGGATCAACGATGCACTCACAGTGGTGCAGCCAGTATCGGAACTGTACAGGCCACTACCAGAGGCGTATCAAGAATCCGAGATCGACGCCCTCGATGACGAAGCCTTTCTCAATGAGGACGAAGCGCGACTATTGCCTCCAGCGCAACCAGAAACGGCCTATCCCCGCATGCCACTCATCTCGTCTCTCCCGGGCACGACCGCTTCACCGATCCGAGTCCCCTTCGGTCAAGGCAAAGGCGAGCTCATCGACCTACCTGGTGTCGAGCGCAATACATTGGAACATCACGTTCTACGTGAACACCGCTCAGACCTTGTGCTAACGTCGCGTGTCACACCCGAGCAGCATGTGATCAAGCCAGGCCAATCACTGCTACTAGGCGGACTGATCCGCATAACGCCTATGACGGAAGATCTGATCATGATGATGTACCCTTTTCTCCCGCCTTCGCTCACGCCGCACGTGACGAGCACCGAGAAAGCGATTGCTATACAGACTGGCTTCTTCACCGAGACGAATGAGCCGTACGCCGGCACAGTACCAAGCATCGCCACACCTCCAGCAAAGACCTTGATGGAGAGCGCGGGCAGCTTTCCTCTTCCGACCGACGTGACTAAGAAACGCGCTGGTCCCATTACAGCCGTTGCAGCCGGAAAACAGAAAGCGCACGATCTGCCTTACATCGTCTACGCGACTGACATTTTACTCTCCGGGCTCGGCTGGGTGGAAGTGGTGGCGCAAGTACGGCGCGGCGCTTGTGGAGACCCGGGTAAGGTGCCGGAGGTGGAGGTGTGGAGCCCAGAGGGCAAATACGTAGGACAGAGGAGGTGCATGAATGGATGGTTACTTGGTGGCCCACGGCAGGGACCGGTGCGGGAGAGGAGGACGAGGGGGAGGATGAGTATCGACTTTCAGAGACGAAAAGCTGGAGGGGCCAGAGGAGGGCCGGGTTGAAGGCTTGACTGGAGGGAACATCCACCATCTCTGGGTTGGCAAATTTCGATGCCAGGGTCGACCATCGGATCTGGACACAACTAAAGCTCCGGAAACTAGAGCTCATCAGTTCTCCTCCGGCAGTGCTCTGTATTCTTCACAACCGCCTCAGGAGGGTAGTCATCCGCAAGCTCCTCGACCGCGGTGGCAGCAAAATCGGCGCCGAGTGAACGCATCGCCGCTACCCTTTCCTGCATGGTGACGGCCATCCTGACCCGCCCGAACCCCATCGGCACCTCATCGTAAGTTGCATACCTCAACAACCACACACCCTCGCCTTCGTCCGGCCATCCGAATACAAGCACTTGCGCCTGCGCGTCAGTCGCATCTCAAAAATCAAGCCATACGGACATCCATCTAGATTCGGATGCTCACCACGTAGCACCCACACGACGCAAAATTTGGCAGAAGGCGTCTTCTTTGGTAGCGTTCGGCGAACGCTCGGTGTCGAAGGCGCGGGGGATGTTGAGGTATAGCAGGTCTACCACGTCGGCATCCTTTTGCCAGAAGCCGCCGCCAGACGTATAGCACTGGACCGTGCAGCCGCCTTTGTTGACTCGGGAGCGGAATGTTGGTGGTGGTGAGGGTCGCCAAGTATCGCCGTTTTCACTTGATGCGTACAAGTCACTGTCTGTGTCCGGTTCTTAGGAGCGAGGCGTCTGACGTGGCGACGAGGGCCGACATCAGAGCGCTGAATATGGATCCGAACTTCATACCTGCTGAACAACATTTGACCTGGGGTGCCCTGACTTCAGGCTGGAAGTACCCTTGTATGAACAGAATGCGAGTCACTCGCCTGCGTGGAATTTGTCATCAGCTTGCAAGCATTCGCTTGTACCCGAGGTGCGTTAGTCTCCGTTCGTCGGTACGCATGCTTCATACGCGCCTTATTTGTACATGTCACTGACCGATTCCTGCGTTCAAGCAAAAGCAGCTAGCTACAATGCGACCCAAATGCAATCCATGGGAGAACCACGTGATTTAAACTGCTGCATTGGCAAGGGCACATGCCTGGAAGAGAGCAGAAATGTCAGCGGACTCAACTGAAGACACATCCGAGTGGCTTCCTGTTGCCATACGCTCCAGGTATGACTTCACAGAGAACACACCGCAGGATGTATGGATCCCCCATCCTCTCGTCCCAAGCTACATAGATGAGGCGCATCCATACAGCTATGACCCGGCCTACGAAGACAAAGGGCTATGTAATCACTGTTCCGGTTTGAACTTTCATTGGATGCTTGGCTTGCGAGGAAGCTGGCATGGGACTCGGCGTTCAGAGCTCGGCTCGATTTCGCGCATAGCCTCTGCCGTAGAATGCGCCTTCAAGGGCCTTTCCTCGGAATGTGACCTCGGTACCGTTGATCATGTTCATACTGTGCACGTCGAAAATATTCGGGAAGAGAACACCTCAGCATGGCATCTCAAAGTGTCCTGCAACGAGATTGACGCCAAGTTCCATATACAAGAGCTGTCCCTGACCTATAGCCGAGGCAAAGGGAGGCCCTACCCTCCATTCATCGACGTCACATAACTATGCGACTGGCTGGAAGAGTCGGAAGGGGATGCTAAAACTTATCCACGTCCCCGCGACTTCTTGTTGATAGACGTGCAAGATGTTCGGCTCGTCGAGGAAACTGACTCGCTTCAGTACTTCGCTTTGAGTTACGTATGGGGTGGACCACAACAGTACGAGACGACAATCCACAACATCGAGGCTCGCTTGGGCGTAGGTGGTCTTTCATCCATTCTCAATCGACTCCCTCCAACTCTTCGAGATGCCATGCGGCTCACCCTGGCGTTGGGACATCGGTATCTCTGGGTTGATTCTAAGTGTATCGTACAGGACGATCAGATTGGAGCGAAGATGGCGCAGATCGAAGCGATGGCTGACATATATGCGGGTGCTAGTCTAGTTGTCGTTGCTGCTCATGGCGATAGTGCGAGCGCTGGTCTAGCCGGCATCACATCGGTGCGAAGCCGTATCCAATACAGAGAGTCTGTGCGCGGAATCGAGCTCTCAACATACTACGATCGCGCGATGGATCTGGAGAAGAGCAAGTGGTCGAGCAGGGCTTGGACGTTTCAAGAGCGCCATCTTGCTCATCGTTGCTTGATTTTCACTGCAAGTGGCGCAATGCTCGTTGCCGGGCGACATGTTTGGGAAGAGGCAAAATATGGCAGCATGGCGCGAGTCCCAAGTCGTGACATTCCTACGATTGGGCTGGGTTACGACGATGATGGGTTTGATTGTAATGCCAGGTATGCGCGATCCGTTGGCCTCTACACCGCGCGGTCACTCTCCGAACCCACAGACATACTCAATGCATACAAAGGCCTATTACAGATCATGCGAGACTCGTTCCGCGGTTCCTTTGTACATGGTCTGCCGATCAGTGAGATTGACTTTGCTCTCCACTGGAGACCAGCACATCGGCAGATGATCGAACCGATCCGTTTCAGGCGTCGTATGAGTAAGAACGGCAAGCGTCTGTTCCCTAGTTGGAGCTGGGCAGGGTGGGACGGACCCGTTTCTTTGGAGGCGGTCCCCGCAGGACTCTACTCTCGTGTTCGATGGATTGACAGTACGAACCAGCCTGTCGGAACTTCCGAGCTAAAAGGGCTCAAGCCTGTAAAGCTTGATCACGAAGGTTCTGAAGGTGGTAACGAGCCGAAATGTTGTGATCAAGCGGATCTCCACGCTGACGTCGGTCTGCTTACATTGATTGGAGGTGAGGGCCTGCATGTGGAAGTCATGCTTGCATCATTCAAGCGCGAAGCAGGAATGAGAGACACCGACGACGATGCGCATCCTTCTGTCACGTTGGAGGAACGTATCTTGCTACACGATGCAAATGGTAACGGAGCCGGCCATATCAGCGCTCTGCGCTCCACAACGACCATTGGCGAAGAGGGTAGCCGGTACGAGTGCATCGCTCTATGTCGAGTGAGAAACAACGCTTCCGAGCCCGAAGAGTACGATGCCGAGGTTGAGTATGATCGCTGGTACGTGACTGACCGGGAGGAGTGCGATATGAGCGCTTGCCAGGGACGTGATCGGCTGGACACATCCTGCATGAGAGACCCCTGGGGCCGCGAATGGCTGGATACTGAGCAGTACGATGCGACCGAACCTTGGTGTCGATATTCTGTGATGCTCATCTCCAGGAAGCCTGATCCCGACGGAGGACCGGATCTAGCATCCAGATGCGGTCTGCGATATTGTCACATCGATGGCTTTTACACTGTGGCACCGAAGTGGACACGCCTACAACTGGTGTGACGGATCCTGGCAGAGACAAGCGTACCTTGGCGCCGCGAGTGATATGTATATGCCAACAAATCAAGCTACATGCACCGGCAGTGCCATCGCAGTCGTGATTGACTCCCTGTCGAGTACAAGAAGGGCTCCTTGGAGTCGACTTACGCACGCAAGATGACCTCAATCGTTGCCGCCAATAGACACAACTCTCATTAGCCATTCTAGTAGGATCACGATGAAAGTGATGCATAGCTTACTGAGCAGCGACATAGTTTCCTCAAACCCATAGTGCAGCTCTGGAAAGGTACGCAAACGCGGTAAGCCGCAGCGAGCAACATTCCACGGGAGAGAGTCTTTGTAGAAGCGACAATGGGTGGCGCAAACATGTCTCCTTTGATGCATGCGGCACATCAGATGCTCATATCTATCATGCCTTCATCTGGGGACCTACTTGAAGATTGTGAGCATTACCGACAACTGCAAGTTCGACAAGATGGCTTCAGTAAATGATGGCACCAGATTATATGATAGCAATCTCCTCTACCAGGTCCAGCCCCAGGAAGTCCAGGAGCTTTTCGTCTCGCATGGCTTAGGAATGTAAATACACATGGCCCGCTCCAACCCTTGCATGGCTCAATACTGACCTATCGCAGCAGAAATATCGACATGTCCATCGACCCTTTCAAGCACCGAAACCTTTCGTACTGCTTCGTGGATCTGCACACGGCGTGCAATGCAGAGCTTGTAGGGCCTCACCGTTCGGGACTGACCCATTACGATCAAGCCGCATACCGAGAGATCCGATCGCCAGAACAGGCCACCGACGAAGTCTTTCGACTATGGTCCACACGCCCGCATGTTCCCCACACGAATCGACGTGCCACCCAAAGCTCCACATTCGACCGCTGGCGCAGCGAAGACATTCAGAAGTCCTGTTACACCGCAACGGCCGAAGCCCGACGCCTGTTTGTTGGAGGCATGAGTCGGATTCCGCATTCGGACGTTGTGGACGCTGTTATCAGAGACCTTTTCAAGGGCTGGCAAGTCCTCGCTGTGAGCAAACTCATATCATCCCGGATACATTGGACTCAAGCAGTCCCCGGCTCGCGGCAATATTGTCTCGTTGACTTTGTGAGTCCGCAAGAGGCGAAGCGGGCAGTGGCAAAGTGCGATGGGAAACCCACAGCACAGGGTGGGAGGCACAAGATTGAGTTTGCACGGTAGCAATACTGGCACTACGGATTGGAGCTCCAGTCCTGCTGTCCACAGCACTCGCAAGTACGGGACCTCCGTCTGGCATGAAGTTCATTTCCCCGCAACTTCGAGCTCCTCGTCAAGTTTCCACGTAGACACCACGATAGCACCGTTCTGATTTCGGGCAGCTGCAAATCTAGGTCAGTAGGCGAGCACCCGCTTGAGTAGATAAACTTAGTACTCCGGCTCTCTGTCGAAGATCACATGCCAGTGATACTCGTAGACCCTTCCACTGACTGCATGACTCAATCTCGTGAACATCAGCCAATCATGGTATCCCTGTTAGTCCGACAAAGGTCACTTCCTGACCTGATCTCGCAGCACAGCAAACCCGCGGTTTAAGACAATGCAACGAGATCGTGTCACGTGAGTTTGCTGCGGTTTACAGGAAAGCGAACATCGATGCGATCACGCCGGCGACCCTGATCAGACGTGGCGAAAGTCACCAAGTCGTATGTGACAGTCTTGATCCCTCGCCATTACTATTCTGCTGATTCGCGTTGTTCATCGTAGACGTAAGTAGTGCAGTCTTCAAGGGAGGAAATTGACGATAGGTCTTCGTCTGCTGGGCAGGGCCGCGGAAGAGGGTAGCAGGACGCTGGTCCATGCCGCCTCTGGTGGTCGCAATGCTCACGGGGCCTACCTGAGGGAGTGCCGACCGAGGCAAATGTCTGCTTTCGTTCGTAGTGCGGCCGATCATCCCATTCGAGAGCAGCTCTGGTTGGAGCTGGTGGCGAAACTGGACGCGGAGGTTCCGGGTCTCTCGCAGACGCTATGATGCTTTCTCACGGCCATCCTTATTGACTTCAAAGTTGTGACTGAGCGCAGTAGGCGGCAAGTGTTAGCTGCCATCGGTCGACGTGGGCACATGGTGAGGGAGCGCTTGTGGCTCGATAGAGGCCAGTCGGAGGCTTGGACGTCGGTGTAGACCATGGTGCTTAACATTGCTATGAAGTTACGCAGGCCAACGTTTTTGCAAGGTAGTAGTATAATAGGACGACCTCAACTCAAGCAACGTTGACAGAGTCCGCTGCCTGCAGTGACCATCTTGCCTGCGCATGCTCCCTACGTATCATGCTGGAGCGCTAACAGTGAATGCACCGTGCCTTGTCTGCGAAGCGAGTCCCGTGCGCGGGCGCGGATGTAGTGCTGAAGTCTGGAAGGGAGCCGAGTTCCTGATCGCCCTACGCGTGCCACGTGCAGTAGCAGGGAACTCTGTCGGAGGCCACGAAACACAGTTACAACGGCGAAGCTAGGTGAGGTGCTCATGCCTGCTTCCGCGGCGGCATTGTATCGTCCGCAACCCACAGCAGAAAAGCGCGACTAGTCCCCAGTGCGTTGAATCGGTCGATGAAGATGGTCTGTTAGCTCTAGATCCTCGTGAGCGTGCTTGAGTCAGAGCCCATTGCATTACGGACGCTTGTGGCTAATTCATGACCCTGCATGGTGATATCGACGCATGGGCGCACGTGGAATGACGTAGCGGGAAGCCGAATTCTGGGAATGAGGTGAAATGAGGTTGGACTTTGCGCAGAGTAATCGAAAAGTGGAACATGTGATCAAGGACTGTTCGATCTTCTAGTGGACCATAACAGACTTCTCCTGTGTATGGAGGTGACTCGAGGCCTCCATATCAGTATATCCCATGAAGTGACGTTGATTCTGGCTCAGCTGATGATTGCATCATATCGCTTCCCTTCACATGGACTGTGCGAATCTCCACCACCGCAACGGGGCCTCACCTCGTGGTACTCCCGTACCGTTCACATGACCCCACTTGAAATATCTCCTACCTGCACCAGCTAATCCTCCGTGCCCCTGCGTCTTGATTGCTTGTGTACACTCCGATACTCCTACGATAAAGTACATCAGTAAATTCCTCAGCCAGGAACTCCACGATTTGGGTGCGAAACGCCGAGGCGAACAGCAAATCAGCTTCGCTTGGAAGGGAATACAAACGATAGGCCAGACCACGGTCGTACTCGACAGTCCCCAGGCCATCTCCCGCAGACAAAGCAAGCAGTCCACAGTGAAAGAGGCAATCGGCAATCGGCAAACACGTATAGCTGCTAGCACTCAGACCGGGACCAGAAGGAGTATTGTGTACACACAGCCTTCGGCAAGGAGATATGGCGCCGTCTGCACAGCCCGCAGACGTTCGGGTAAGTGGATCTGGGGTTTCTTGCGCTGTATGGATGGGGCTGGGGGCACAGTGGAAGTGGCGGTCGGAGGTTCAGATACGAAGTTATACCAGCATTGCTCGCATGAGGCTATGAAACTGGCATTTCGCGTTATGTTGAAATCACGCTGATATATTCTCTCAATAGTCTGAAGATGGCTCCGCAGGCACAGCAGACTTCGGCGACAACATCGACTCCACGACCTTCGAGCAGATACTCGAGATGGACGACGACGAAGACGAGCGCGAGTTCTCCCGCGGCATAGTCTACGACTTCTTCACCCAAGCCGATTCAACCTTCAAGCAGATGGACGAGAACCTGTACGATATCCAACAAATTTTACATAGATAGCGACTCAATAGCTAACAGCAGTCTCAGCGAATCCAAAGACCTCAACGCCCTCTCCCAACTCGGCCACTTCCTCAAAGGCTCCAGCGCCACCCTCGGCATGACGAAAGTGAAAGATTCCTGCGAGAAGATCCAGCATTACGGCGCGCATAAGGATGCTTCAGGGACGGAGGATGTCGACGATGATGAAGTCTGTCTGAAGAACTGCAAGATTAGTATCGAGCAGGCTAAAGTGGAGTTCAAAGAGTGTGAGATTGTATTGAGGAAGTTCTACCGCGATGATGAGGGGGCTTGATGCGGGAAGTTTTTACGACGAGGGACAGTCCACCTGTCAGGGATGGAGTTCACGAGGCAGTGGAGGCGCGGTAGAGTGGCGGACGATGCTCAGTATTATCTGGACACGACTGTCCGCTCCTGCGGCACGAGGGATGATGACGATGACCTTGGAGCGGACATTACAGCATAGCGTAGTGGAGCGCAATCCTAGCATTCTACGGATCTGAGCTGGCTTCATGAACTTTTCGAATGCTGCACGCTAAACGCTATCAATGCACCCATCTCACACTCGCAGGGCAGCCTCAGTTGCCTGGCTGTCTCACACGACCAAATCGCCTAGGCCAAGATCCCCCTCTTCCATCCTCCTTCTGCCCAGCTTTCGCGTACACGTGATCGCTTGCCAACTGTGCTCGAATCGCAACATGGATGCTCGCAGTCTAGCCTCCACTTGCTCAGCAGTACTAAGCGACATCACAACCTCCTTCGAAGCAATGCCGCGCCGTACGTAGTATCGCCCATCCACTTCATACCAGTCTTTAGCCAGAGAATCACGCAGTTGCTTGGCCGTGAATTTGCCCGTTTCTGGGTACCGAGTCGCCACATGCGATTCTGCCACGGTTGCAAGTTCATCAGCCATACCGATATCCTCCATTGGGTCGTGAGTGCGCTCAAAGATTATATGCACTGCCTTGCGTAGCTGGTAGAGCTGGCGAAGAAGCCTGTCGTCGGTGCTTGTCGTCCGGCGTATGTGCTGTGCCAGACTGGTACCGGCGCGACACAGCTCCAATACCCGACTGAGTACCACTTTGGTTTCCGCCTTGTCGCGAGAGGTATCTAGGCTTAGTTGTACAGATCTCAGCATATGCTGGGCACTCAAGAGGACAGCGCCGGTTTCTTCCACAGCCCTTTCTCTGGACTCATTGCTATCGAGATCAATCTCATACAGAAGTTCACTGATGACCGTTGTGCAAGCATCTAGTGCAGGCACAGCCAAAAACCTGGAGCATGCAGATGCGAGCGCATTCTCAATGTAGGCCGGCAATATCGAGGTGACCATGACATACCGCAGACTAGGTCCAGTGTGAGCTTCAACGTCTTCAGGTCCAGACATCGCTGTTGCCAGCTGCTCGGCGAGATATGCCTGTTGCCCATCGACCGCAGCCCGCTCGGAGACGGTGTGAACAAAAACGGCAAGTTGCTTCCGTATCTTTGCATCACCAAGTTTTGGCACGTAAGCTCGTAAACGACCAACGACATATTCCGGGTCGTTGACTGGCAGCGGAAAAACTGACGAGTCGGTGAAGAAGCGATCGATAGGGCAGATGTCGGTGGTGTACTGCTGCAGTGCTGAGACAACCTGTTGCACAAAGACAACATACGCGCCTTGAGCCTCGCCTGCAACTGCATTGCCACCTGGGATCTGCAGATCCTGGTAGTTAAACTTCATGGCTTGCAGCAGCTGCCGTAGTAGATCTGCGTAGGTCCTGCGTAGCTCGGACAGCGGTTGTGGGCGGGCGCACATTGCACTATTATAGTTAACGCGCATGCTGGAGAGCACGCTCGAAATCATTGCCAGTCGCCGTTCTCGAAGTTCTTGCAGTGTGACGATAGTGTCGGAGCCATCTGCAGGGCTGACAAATGGCAGATTAGACAGCAGGTCATCGTCGTCGCGATGCTTCAACAGTGCCCCGGTAAGCTCATGCTGATACTTCAGATTCGACTCACGCTCGACCAGCGACTTCAGCCAAGCTGCGAGCAAGGCGTACTTCAAGCTCGAGAATGCTGCATGGCCTGTCGCGACGAGTCTGGCAAGAAACAGAGGCGTATACTTGCGATGTTGTGCGGTGTCGCGCAGCTGATACCATGCTGCGGGACTGTAGTCGTCAACCAGATTGCTCCACGTATGACCGCCCTGCTGAACGAGACGGGTGCCCAGAATAGCCCATACATCAATCAGCTTCATCAATAGAGCGTCATCAGGGGCAAACTCAGATCCGAATGCATTCGACACAAGGGGAGCAACATGTCCGGCCAAGCGAGTGACAATGTCCTTCCTAATGTTGTCCTCAGTACGCTTTGGATCGCCATCGAGGTCTTGGAAGATACTACTGTCGCCGTAGTCCTGGCTGTCATCGCTGACAGGCTGACTCTCATGTGTTGCAGCATCTGGTTGTATGGCTATCAGGGCCTTGATCATCTCCAGTGCTTCGTTGAAGACCGGCAGTAGGCGTCTCTCGGACGGATCGAAGCTGTCGAAAGCTTTCCAAGGCTCTGCGGTCTCTATGAAGAATAGCACCCCGCTGACGTATTTAGCAGATGAGACTGCGCGCCGCATGCCAGCAAGCAAGTCAACGAGCATTGCCGCGACTTGTCGCTGATTGGTAGCCACTGTACGCTCGAGCAGATCGTGCGTCAAGCCTAGCGTGCCGTTCACGGTCGCCTCCGCGTACTGTTGCTGAGCCTCTGTGCGAGCTAGTCGGTATTGATTGCAGGTGATCTGCACCATGTCCTTGAACCAGGCTGCGAGGGGCGCGAGCATAGCTTTATGTTCGTCGAGGGACGTCTGGAAGGATGCCAGATTCGCCCATGACTTGATGATGATCCGACACGCCTCGATATGGGACGTGTTGAGGTCGACCAGGTCTTGCAAAAGTCTGATACTTGGCCGACCAGACGGCGGCGCAGCAAAGTACAACGTGCTCAGGAGATCGCAGTGATTGCGAAGCGCTTCAATGTCTGACTGCTTGACTTCTGCATCTCTTCGATACACACGTGCATGGTTGGGAATGAAGCGCCAGGTCATGCTTGCGATCTTCTTGTCGGTATAGACACCATACTGTCGCATACCGCACATTGTCACCGCCAGCAGCTTCAGGAAGATATGGAATGAATGGTCCTGAGCGGTAACGAGAAGATCAGGCTTGCCTCCTACGAGGTGCTCGAGGAACTCAGGAGACCCGTGACCGTGTTCATTGCGCAGAAGACCCAGGCCTCGCTTAGCGAAGAAGTCGAAGACTGCACCGAGTACAGGCTCGCATGTCCAGCAATGCCAGCTGGCGACAAGCGTGTAGCAGCGAGTCATGATCACGCGGAGGTATTCGTTGATGGTGCACCCATGTTGGCTGCTCGTAGCGGCGTACAACTCGAAGCAGCGGCTGATCAGCGCACGAGGCAATGTCCAGTCCATGGGCGGCATGTTATCAAAGCTCACGTCCATGACACGTCCAGTAGCTGACAGAGCCAGAGCAGGAAGTAAGGTGAACGCAGAGTACCACACGCTATCGAGCTCCCGGATAGAAGACATCAATCCGACTTTAGTCGCGAGCCTATCATTCACGACCGTCCAGAAGCTCAAGAATGATCCGTCGAGGGTGTGGTTCAAAATCAGCACAGAAGCCAGGACAAGAGAAGCATCTTGAAGCTCGTGATCATTCAGCCTGAGACACATCTCGTATTCTTGTCCAAGGTCATCGAGTCGTGAGTGCATAAGTTGTGCAGTGAGTGCACGCGCGATTGTGGCGAAAATTTTGTTGGCCCTTGTACGCATCTCCTCTGGGGCGAAGTCGCTATTCGCTATCATTGTAGTCTGCCGTGCGATGACAAGCGAGTATTGCAGAATGTCGCGATGCAGCGCTGCCAGCTGCGGCGAAAGTAGAAGGCCGTCAGTACTAAGGTCGCAGAGGTCATCGAGAAGCTGATGTAGACGCGAGATACATGAAGTACAGTCGATTGGGTCCAGGAACCACAGACAGCGGGTGAGGTATCGCACTGTTGAACGAAGCATGTGATCCACGTTTGCTGTGGCAGCGTCTAGCATAGCTGCGCGCTCGTTTCCAGTCAAGCCGCGAAGAGTGCTCAGAACAGAGGCGATCGCAACGGGTATGCTGCCAATGGCTGACGAAACTTCTTCTGTCCAAGCAGACCATTCGTGAACTTCGGTGTTAATGTGAATACGCAAGCTGCCTGTTGCAACATCAAGATCTCGACTGCCAAACGCCATTGCAGCAGCAAAGTCGCCGCTGCCGATGAAAGTGGTCCGAAGCCAGCAAACGTCCGGAGGCAATGGCCGAAGGTCGAAGTCTGTTGTGTATCGCGTTCCAAAGGACCCGAGATCTTGTAGAGTCTGGCTATCTTTGGAGCTGACAAGGGGCGCAGTATCATCTGGTCGATGCTTGTCAAATCTAGCTATAGGCTCCACCGGCTGTCGGTAGACTGCATTCTCGATCTCGAGCCTCGCAGCTAGTCGCTTGCGAGGACGATGCGGTAGTCTTCGCGCACTGCTTCCTGCAGCTGTCGGTCTGGCAGTAATCAGCTTGTGGGTCCTCGGCGTGCCTCCAGCGCCTGAAGCGGATGTGGGAGAACTTGAACGTCGACGAAAGTGAGTCGTGCACTGAGCAGCTTCATCAGCCTGCGGTATTCGACTTGCGACCTCGGTCATGCGCTCAATCTGACGTTTGAACAGTGTCATCCTATCGAGACGAGCTTCATCCGTCTCCAGGCTCTCAAGTTGCGCTGTTTGATATCTCACAGCTGGTCGAGGTGGTTTCGGGTGTCGTACGCGCGGCGTTTGAACCGTGTCTGATGGCCTTGCTTGAGCCTCTTCTGACTGCTCGGCTACACGTGGCGCAGCGTACTTGTCAAAACGTGGCTGGCGAAGCGTCGTCTTTGGAGACTGAGCCCAAGCCTGAGACGAATTGTCTTTGCTGGAAAGTGGCCGTCCTTCAGGTAAGCTTGACTGTTGCTGATAATTTGGAAGATGTGCAAGAGGTAGCCGACAGATGGAAGTATGTGAAGTCGTCAAGGCATCATGAGGCATAAGCTTGCCCGTTCGCCACGCCTGGAGTGATTCGCTGGCCTCAGCAGTGTCGTCGCGGGTTGCAAGACGGATAACCTTGCGTGTTGGTGAAGCTCTTGCTGCGTTCTGTGCCCGCTTTGCCGTGCGTCTGGCAAGTCGTACAAAATTCGGCAGCTGCTCGTGCATTACTGCAGATCCGCGTGGCGCATCGAGTATTCCTAATGTCGGTAGCTTCGCCTGCTTCACTCCCGGGGCACTTGGGCGTGCATGATGAGTTTTCTGACGCCTCTGTACTGTGGGTCCAACTTGCCGCAAGCGATGAGCCTTGCGCTCTTCCGGCCATTTAACTTGAGGAGTGCTCGACCGTACACGCTGGAATGCCTGCGTGATTCGTGGCTGCTTTCTACGAAACAGACCTAACGTCCGTGGGCCGCGTGAGGCGCTAGCAAACATCATGTCGATCGTATCGACCTCCATGACATCGTCGTCGTTTGCATTTGCACTAAAGGCACGACTCGTGGCATGGTGGTTGTCGTGCTCTGGTGATGTATTGGCGAGAGCAGCTGCTCGGGGCGCCGGACTGCTGTTGGCCTCGTCACGATCTGATGCTTCCAAGACCAGACTGGGCGACCTTCGATACGGACGGTGAATCGTGCGTGCGACACCCCTCTGAGTCGCTGGAGGTCCCCGTGTTGGAGACGAAGACAGGTCCCTGTCCGAAAGAGTTGCAGCATTACGGCATACTGTCTGTGCTTTGAGATCAATCTTCAACCACGATGCCGGAAGTACGCCTTTGATGCGTCGGCGTTCTTTGACGAGTCGTCTGTCGTCAAGCTGAGGATCATAAGCGTCAGGTCCCGACTTTCCAGAAGATTCATCGTTAATCGTTTGCACCCGTACTGGACTGTCCTTCGATCTTCGTGTACCTCGCTGTGCAGACCGTTGAACCGACCCCGGCGTACTCGATGTACGAGGTGGTCGCCGGAGTTCTGAAGAGATCTCAGGAGTAGGCAGTGGCGCAGGAGACAGCCCGCGAGGTCGCCGGAACATTGTAGTCGACACTGGCTTCTCTGAGCTCGGACGCGCGCTCGATGAGCTGGCAGGTGGAGACACGGGAGCAGCAAAGGTAACATCAGTTGCAGATTCTTGACCATAATTATGCAGTGGCGCACGTGTGCGCTCAGCATTGTGCGCGGAAAGCTTTCGGCGCTTTCGGCGCTTTCGGCGGTGGTCATCTGGGCGCGCAGTGCCGTAAGCTATCAAGTCACCAATGTCCAGGAGATCATCGTCGCTGGAAGCGTTCGACTGAGACCCTGATGATTGTAGCGTTGATTCGAGAGCATGGCGGTCGGAAATGACATTATCGATGGCCATTGGCGAGCTAGATCGATCGCGCGCAGAACTGCTGCATGCGGTCTGAAGCATTTCCTGGGATCCGGCAATACTACTCATCGCATCTTGCGTCTCCTCGGCGTTGGCTGCCACTTCCTCGAGTCGCACAGGCTTGATGCCACGCTCACGACACTGTCGCTGGTAAAGCTCCTTCTCGTACATGTAGGGATGCAGTTGCTTTTCTTGACGCGTTCGCAACGACCGCCTGCCGAACCGGGAGTTGGTGTCTTCGGCGTCATCGTCTCGCGGCGCATCGATGGCGAATGCTTGCAGATCTAGTGAGCTACGCAAGGACGAGACGGGAAAAGCTTCATGATTCGGCTCGGGCGCGATAGGAGAAGTCGAAGGACTACTCAGCGGAGATGACCCAGCCGATCCGGGATCCACAGCATACATCGGTCCCGTGATTATTTCATGTTGTGAGACTGGGCGGGGAGTAACATCGTCGTCCCGAGGCGCTGGAAACAGGCCGGTGTACCAAGTGGGTCGTGACTTCGACTGCATAGCAGAACGCTCGAGTACAGTTGGTTGGGAGTCGGCATCGAGGTGTGTCGAGTGCTGGCTCGCTGGCAACGCAAGCCCAGGTGGCGCCGCATGCTCCCGGACAGCTGCGGTCTCGTCCACTGTGGCGAATCGCTCGCTCGTTGAAATAGTTGGAGACCTTTCAGGCACTCCTTCGTGATCGCCATCGTAGCTCCATGAGGTAGGAGCGCCAGTATCGACAAGCTGCGCAGCCTGTTCGGGCACCTGACTCTCCGCTCCAACGCTCAAGTCTTCATCGTCCGAGTCCGGCACCTCTCCGCGATCCTGCCAGCGTACCATTGATGCCTCTCATGGCGATAGAGCTGATGCGTAGTTCAATGGTGCGTCTACTGGATGCGTGTACCTTATGGTGCGAAGTGACGATACTGTGGTGTACACCAATTCAAGAGGTGAAGTGGAAGACGCGTCAAAGCGCGTGTCCCGAATGCGGCATTTGCAACCTGGTAACGGAGGTAGGTATATCCGATCCGAGCGACAGGAGCGCCACACCTTGACCCGAGTGCTCGTGAGTGCCGCAGATCAAGACAATATCCACCATCACTTCAGTTCCCTCACTGCAACGAAAAGGCATCCAGGTGATCTACTCACCTATCCGTAGCAGATAGCGCAGATATATCATCATGGCCACTACCATGCCCACCACGACTGCGACCACGTTGCCGGTTACCCATACCACTGAACAGTCCAACCCACGGATGACACTTTTGATCACGACATTTCCTGGCTTGGGACTGCCACGGACACTCAGCATACCAGTCTCGTCTAGCACGAGCATACACGACGTTCTCACCACCATCTACGCACGCTTGCCAAACCCGGATATCGTCCGCAGCCTGCTTGTCACGACCACAACGAACAAACTCCTTCACCTGCAAGATGAAGCAGCCATTAGTACGCTCCAAGCAAGCGGCCCGGCCGACTTCCTTCCCCTCCGTATTAGCGCTCGGCTATGCGGTGGCAAAGGCGGTTTCGGCTCCCAGCTCCGCGCAGCCGGTGGCCGCATGAGCAGCCGCAAGAACCGCGACCGCCAAAATCAAAGCGGTAGCAACCGTAACCTCGACGGCCGTCGACTACGCACTATCGATGAAGCGAAGCAACTAGCAGACTACCTGGCCACAAAGCCCGAAATGGAGAAAGCGGAACGAGAGGAGCGCAAGAAGCGATGGGAGGCTGTGGTGGATGCCGTCGAGGCTACGGAGGAGAGGATCAAGTCGGGGAAGATGGGGAGTAATCAGGGGAGGTTGGATGCGGAGTATGTCGAGAGTAAGCAGGTTGCTGAGGAAAAGGTTCGGGAGGCTGTAATGAAGGCTATGAGAGAGCAGAATGCTGCGGATGCGAGGACGGGGAGTGAGAGTTCGCTTGAGGAGGAGGATGGCAGTGGTGGCGAGGAGGAGGATGCGAGCGAGTCGGACGACGATGCTGAGATGCCAGAGGCCAGCAGTAGTCGCACGTTCTTTGGTTGGGATGACGAAGATGACGAAGATGACGAGGACGAAGCCGATGACGAAGCACGACCAACGGACGCCGAGATACATCTCCCAAAAGATGCAGTCTCTGTGCAGCTGGTCGAAGAGCTGAAGTCGACTGTTCCTCCGTCTTTGAGCGAGGCAGCGCAGATAGAGGCGACATAAGATTCACAGGCGTCAACCAGTGTTACACTTCTAAGCACGAGCAACGAGATCAATGAAACGAGTCCATCCAATTCAAAGCCCCGTCGGGCAGGTCCTTGCTCACTGCCGCGATCACGATATCTTGATAGCCTGAGCACGCACAGCTTAGGCTCGGGCTTCGTCAGGTGCGGTTAATGGCCATCGTGATAAACCATCCTAGGAAGGATCGAAGACTCGAACAGATGGACATCATTTGATCAGGCAAACTCCATTGAGATCCAACTATGACAAAGCAGCACCTCACATCAGATAAACCCTCGCCTCCCACCCCTGCAACGCCCCAGCCTCCTGCTCAAAAGGACTATAATTCCCAATCAGCACCAACGGCTTCCTCGTAACCCTCCTACTCCACTTATCCACCTCCCCCGTCTCCCACAACGTCTCCTTCGGAAACGTGAACGGCAGCTTTTCCGCCGAGAAATTCAGCAGAACCAGCGCCTTATATCCATTACAAGTCTCCTTCACGAACGTAAACAGCCTCTCATTATCCCGATCCAGACACTTGAACGTCCCGTGAATGAACAGCTCCCGGTGCCGAGCGCGGTACTTGATCATCTTGCGCCAGAAGTTCAGAGGGGAGTCTTTATCGCTATTCTGCTTTGCGACGTTGATCTCGCGGTGATTGTCGTTTAGTGGCATCCAGGGGCCATCGGGGTGGGCTGTGAAACCCGCATTGGCGCTGTCGTCCCACTGCATCGGCGTCCGAGTGTTGTCTCGGCCGACATTCAGCACGCCGTCGATGGCTAGCTGAGCCATGTAGGGATCTCCATCCGGCGTGGCGTACTTTGGCCGGGCGCACCATTTCTGCGCGTCTATGTCCCGGAAGTCGGCTGGTCCGAAGTGCGAGGGCATGTTGTGCATGCCTATCTCCTGGCCTTGAAAGACGAACAGAGTGCCTGAGAGGGTGCATTCGAGCATACTCATTAGTTTGCAGGCGCGCGACCAGTAGTCGGGGTGATCGGTCACCCAGCGCCGGATGGAGCGGACTTGGTCATGGTTCTCTGCGAAGGAAGTTGTCCAGGCTTCGCCACCGGTGGAAGAGATGAGTGATTGCGTTTTGGTGATGCAGTCTTTCATTTCAGGGAGGAGGAAGCCTTGGCCGGGGTTCAGAACGAAATTTTTGTCAACTAGGTCGGGATGATCATTGCCCCCATGCACTGCAAGTTAGCGATACCTCATATCACTATACAGGGAAGCTCGACTTACTATCTCACACATATCGAAGTCAAAACTGCAAGAATATTGCCTCTGACTGGCCATCACATAGAGGAGTAGCTCCTCGGGCTTTGTCCCTGGCAACTCGCCGACCAGGAAGACGTCGTCATACATGCCCTTGCCATAGGGGTCCATAGATACCCGTCGCATTTCCTGGATGTACTCATGGATCCTCGGCCCGTTGAGACAGTGTTTGCTAAAGTCCTGGAATTCCGAGAAATTGGTCGTGACCTCTGCATCAGTAAAGGTCATATCCTTGCTCATGCGGTTGCTAGTGTCGACTCGGAACCCATCGATCCCCTTCTTGAGCCAGAACTCGATCGCGATCTCGTAGACCGCTTTCCGGCACGCCTCTGTCTCCCAATTGAGATCTGGCTGGCATTTGAGGAAGCAGTGCAAGTAGAATTGCTGCCGCTCCTCGCACCAAGTCCAGGCCGTGTCGTGGATCAAAGCAGCACGCCAGTTGCTGGGCTCCATGTATCTGATCCTCTCGCCTGGCTTGGACCGTATGATAAAGTCGCCCTTGGCGTCTCGTTTGGGATCAGCCCAGATATACCAGTCGGCTTTCGAGTTGGTCTTGCTTGTGCGACTCTCTTCGAACCATGCGTGCTTGTCGCTCGTATGGCTCACGACGAGATCGATGATGATCCGCATTCCGCGCTTCTTCGTCCGAACGATGAGCTCATCCATGTCAGCCATTGTACCGAAGTCTGGGTCGATGGCAGAGTAGTCGGTGATATCGTACCCGGCGTCTTTGTGCGAGTTGGCGTAGACTGGGCAGAGCCAGAGGACATCGACGCCGAGCGATTGGATGTGGTCGAGCTTCTCGATCACGCCGCGAATGTCGCCATGACGACCTTTGAGATCTTGGTCGGTCCGCTCTTGCTCGTCGTCTCGGGCTTCTTCGGACGGAACGCGCTCTTGAGCGGTAGTGCCCGAGTCTCGGAATGATCGCGGCCAGACCTGGTAGCAGACTACGTCTTTCCACCACGGTCGGGCTTTGCCATCTGGGCCGATGCGGTGCTCCTTCTTGTAGGCTTCGAGCTCTGCTGGTGTCATGATAGAAGTATCGACTCCTCGTGTGTGCTGTACCGGAGTTTTGTCGGCCATTGCATAGCTGTTGTACTCATGGACGGACATGTTGGCTGGCTAGCTGGCACGTAGTGCTGAAAGTGTAATGGCTCTGTTGATGATGCGGTCGAGGTCTTGTTACTCGAGCGGGAGCTTGGGGTGTTGAGGATGGCTTGAAGATAGAAGAACGATGAAGATAATTTTCGAGAGAGGGAAAGCATCACCTTCTGGGCAGATATATAGGGCCTTGATAGGCATAGTGACGGGCAGTCGAGAAACGTGAACGTAGAAAAAGAGTGTGTGTAGTAGGCGTGAATGCGATGTGAGAAGGGAGTCATGGTCTGAATGATTGCAGTCCCGGGCGGGTTTGCATAGGTACTGTCGAGAACAGGATGTAACAAACCTGGAAGATGGACAGACCTAGACCACATAATAAGCACTCTTTCCAAATTAGCTGCGGTTGTTTCGCAGCGAGAGAATTCAGCAACCGTACAATATGGTGATTATCAGCCCCGTACTCCGACACTCCCGCCAATGCACCATTCCAGGATCATCTAAACTTACTCACGATCACCGCAATGATCAGCAAGACCAACACCGTTATGATCGCGATCGTCACTATCTTGTTGGTAGCCATCCTAGAAAGTCGTCAGCAGTTGAACACTGACCATCACCACAAATTTGGCACCCACCGCCTCGCCATACCCCGCAGCGTCTTGTTACTTCGATCCGTATACCCCTCGCTCTCCAGCAGCGTCCCCCGCGTATTCTGTATCGTCTCTCTCTGCCCCGCAAGATCCGCCAGCGTATTCCGCCCAATATCCTCAGTCTCCAACGCAATGCGCTGACTCTCCCTCAACCTCCCCGAACTCCGATCCAGCCTATCAGTCCCACTCAGCAACTGCTGTCGCTGCTCCAACTGCTCATCTCGCGCGGGGTCATCCGTATACCGCTTCCCAAACAACGCTGACCTATCATCGTGCATGCCCTTCAACTTCCGCTTCGCAGCATCGACATCAGTCTCGTAATTCCGAAATCGCTGGTTGATCTTCACTTTCAGGTGCTGCGGTAGTGAAGACTTCTCCAGGCGCATAGAATCTAGCAGTTCGCGGGCTTCTTCTAGCGCGCGCTCGGCTTGGGAGATGGCGGCTTTTCGGGGTTCAGCGGTGAGTTCGGGGATTTGGTCGAGCTTTTGGGAGAGGTCTGCTTGGACCAGTTTGAGTTCTGCTTCGTAGCTGCTGAAGCGCTCGCTGCCAGCGTCGGTGTCGAGGGGGTTGGCCATGCTGGGTGGAGCTTGTTGGCGGTGCGTGCCTTCACTTTGGATAGACCTCGTTTGGTCAAGCTGCTGCGACGATTCTTGAGGCGCGAAGGCGCTGGCTTGCTGGTGATAAGTAGAGATGGCGAGGTGTGTACGGCGAGTCAATGTTGATGCCTCGAAGTCAGGTCGTATGGAAGCGCGGCAGGAGTGACGTCGCGCCACGAGCTGAGGCGTACAACAGAGCGTCGACGACGGGATTGCGAGAACTCTCCTTTCTCTAACACATAAACCATGCACAGCTCTCGGACAGCTCTCAGAGTCTCATCGATATCACTGCGATCGTAGTGAAGGCATATTGCAGTATACCAGAGTAGGCAGGGCGAGCAGCACGACTTCCGGTGAACTCGCAATGGTTGCCACTTCCACGCTAGCGAGGCAGGCGCATTCAATGAGGTTGATATAGCTTCTCGATTCATCACATTCCGCTTCTGAATCTTTACCATAGCGAGCATGCAGACTAACGTGACAAGTTGGAGGTAGAGAGCCACAACGAAGAAAAGTATGACCTCGCAAAATATGTCACCTGCAAGGACTGACAGGCGCAAAATCGCCATTATCGGCAGTGGATCTGCTGGTCTTGGTGCAGCATGGGCACTCAAAGACACAGACTACGATGTCCACATCTTCGAGAAATCTAGCCGACTAGGCGGTCATACCAACACCCAGCCATTCGCCTCCCCAAGTGGCGAGACTATCAACGTTGACACTGGCTTTATCGTCATGAATGCCGCCACATATCCCAACTTCATCAGGTTCTTGAGGGAAGTCGGCGTTGATCCTGTCGATACTGAGATGACTTTTGGCGTATCAAGAGACCATGGCGCTTTCGAGTGGTCTGGTGAAGCACAGGGCATCTTTGCCCAGCGACGGAACTTCTTCAGACCACGGCACTGGCGCATGATCTTCGACATCATCCGCTTCAACCAATTTGCTCTCGATCTGATCGTGAGCGATGACGAGAGCTCGATTGAGCGACTTGGCTCTTCTGTGAAGCACCGACAACAATACCGAGAAATGCCTATCGGAGAGTACCTGGAGCAAGAAGGCTACTCGCACGCCTTCCGAGACGACTACCTGATCCCGATGACAGCAGCAGTCTGGAGCACATCTCCCGACAAAGCCAGTCTCGACTTTCCCGCCCAGACTCTAATTCGATTCATGTGGAATCACCACCTGCTCTCCACAATTGCTACACGACCACCATGGATGACCATCATGGGTGGCTCACAGCGCTACATCGATGCGATAGTCAAGCAGTACCCGCCCGGTCGATTGCACATTCACACCTCCTGTGAGGTCGCCAATATTCTCCGACCAACGCGGCAGGAAGACGCTGGAGTTACCATTTCCTGGGTCGACGCTGCTTCCAGTCGAATCGAAGGTGACGTCTTCGATCACGCCATCCTAGCCTGTCACGGCGACCAAATCCTTCCGCTTCTCGCAAAGCACGGCTCTCGTAAAGGCCAGCCGCAACCTCAAACCGGCCTCGTCAAAGGCGTTCCCGGTCTGCAGTATGTCTCGGAGCTCGAGTCAGAAATCTTCAGCACCTTCGAAACCTCCCAGAACATCTGCTACCTGCACTCAGATCTTTCTCTCATGCCGCGTCGCCGAGCAACATGGACAGCTTGGAACTATCTCATCCAGTCTGTGCCATCGAAACTCTCGAGTCCTGCCGGCGTGAGTCTCACATACAACATGAACATCCTGCAACACCTCTCCGAATCCCGACATGGCCCCGTGCTAGTCACCATGAACCCGCCTCATGCCCCGGACCCAGCAAAGACACAGGGAAAGTTTATCTACCGCCATCCACTTTACACCATTGAGGCCGTGCAGGCGCAGAAACGGCTTGAGCAAGTGCAGAACGTGCGCGGTGTCAGCTACGCGGGAGCGTGGACGAAGTACGGCTTCCACGAGGACGGCTTCAGCAGTGGGTTGAAAGTTGCCATCGAGCATCTTGGCGCGAATCTGCCGTTTGAGTTTGTGGATAGTACGTATGCTAGGGGCCATCGGCCGGAGCTGGGGTGGAAGGACTATGTGCTGAGAATTGTGCTGCTTGTGGTGCTTGTTGGCATTCGGCTGCTGGAGGCGGTGTTGGGGCTGCCGGTTGTGAGGAGTTTGGTGCCCGTTGTTGAGGCTGTGGGGAGCAGGGCGCTGGATGTGGCGGAGGCGGTGGGCGTGCTGAGGGATCCGGTAGTGAGGATGAAGGTGGCGTAGTCATGGGAAAGGTGATGCAAAAGTTAGACGGTGTTCATAGATAGACGTAGCGTCCACTCACATTAAAACTACGCTTAGAGCTCTTGCTGCAATCGTCCTCGAATTTGCGAAACGGGGATCAAGAGGCACGACTTGTTCTCTACCACACACCTTGACTCTCCTCTCCCCTCTCTGATCAGCTTGAACCCGTCCTTGTCAGTGCGTACCCGGATCGATCGGTGTGATCGTATCTAGACATGCAATGCCGGATGAGTAACTGAACGGACCTCACGACACGGTCGACGCAAGCATCTACAAAGCCACTGCGGATCAGCAATGCATCCGCGCGTCTCCCATCGCGTTTTCGCACACAATCCGAGATTTGAAGTGCTCTATCGAGACCTCTGCTCCAATCGACTGAATTCTGATGGCTCATCTGTGGTCGACGAAAAGATCCGGAAGGAGCGAGAAGCGTTCGATCAGGTGAGAGATGAAACGCATTGACGAAGTGGCAGTCCGCTGATGGCTTGATAGGACCTACGAAAGGCGCGAGTAGATGCTGTGAAACGCGCCATCGTCAAGTCTGAGCTAAGCAAGGCCGCGTCGGGGATCTATGAGCTGCCTGCGGAGGTATATGAGACTACAGCGGCTCTCCGCCGATCACAGAACGCAGTGCCTAACATGGATAATAGCTACAGGAGCTTATTGCCGTACTGAGCGCGCAGCTCGAGGGTCAAGTACCGGTGGAGGATCAAGACTTGATCGAGGAGTATGTGGAGCGGTTCAAGGTACGTCCCGTCAATGCGATAGCGACTACAGATATGGAGCTAACGTTCGAGGCAGGCAAATCCTTCTCAAGTCGTCTCTCTCCTGCAACGCAACATAACCGATAATGCCAACTCTCTCGCCAAAGTCGTGGACCCAGACATCCCTCCACCAGACATACCCACCCACCTCGAAACCCTCGAAACCTCGATCGCCACCTCGAACACCCAAATCTCTCAATCCCGCCAAACCCTTGCCTACCAAGCCTCCGAGCTCCACGCCCTTAACAACCAAATCCTCACAACCTCCATCCGCCTTCTCGAACAGTCTATCCACGGCGCAGTCCCTCGTGCCACGAAAGCACAAGCCGAGTACCTAGCCCTGGTCGCGGAAGCCATGTCCAAGAAGCTTGCTGTGCAGCACGCCCAGGTCCTTGGGCCTGTGTACGATAGCAAGGCGCAGACGGTGTTGAAGGCTAAGACCGAGGAGTTGGTAAGTGAGGAGAGGAGATTGAGGAGGGAGAGGGAATATATGGAGGAGAAGTTAGGGGCTTATCGGAAGGGGAAGTTGGAGGGCGTGGCGAGGCAGTTGGGGGAGATTGGGACGGAGAGTGAGAGGGTTAGAGGGGAGATTGAGAGGCTGAAGGCAGGGAAGAAATGATGAACTTCGTGATCATGAGACCGATCCTTGTAAGCTCGGAAGGGCACTGGCGGTGTCATGATGTACGATGCCCACGCTACATCACCATGCACTTCGTCATCTCTCATTCAGAAATCCGTCACCCTCCCATTATAACTCCAATCTCCACTCCGATCCGTACTCCCCCACCTCAACGGCTCGTTCTTCGGCCCTCCAACCTCACCAGTCTTGGGATTGACCTCCCCCTCAAACTCCGGCTTTGCTCCTCGTCGGATGTTCGGGTGCAGTTCCTCTCCGTCTCCCTGGGCAGCGACTCGTGCTCGCTCGCGGAGCTGCTCTAGCATGTCGGCTGTGCTGGGCGAGGACGCATTGGTGGCGGCTGCGCTAGCTTCTGCATCTGGGGGTGTGTCTTGGGCTGTGGCGCGGGGGGTGGAGAAGGCGCCGGTCGATTGCTCTTGGAGCTTCTCGAAACGCGCTTGTTCTTCTTTGTCGAGCTTTGGTGGAGATGGGGAGGGCGTCCAGGAGGTTTGGCAGGAGGGGATGGAGGAGAATGGTCGGCGGAGGAAGGCGGGGCGGATCTGGCGGGTGGCGCGCGTGATGGACTGCATGACTATGGCGGGGACTTGTGCGATCGAGTTTGGTGTCGAAGAGACTATGATGGCGTCTGCAACGATAGTGTGCACGGAGTGTGTAACAGTGTATGGACAAAGTCAATGTGAAGTGCATGGGATGACTTCATGAAGTGGCGATATCGGCAGTCTCGAGTTCCTTCCAGTCCACCCGACTGACATCCATCTTTAACACTACGGTAATAGTTTTACCATCACAATGCTACAGCTCTTGTCGCACCAATACACTATCAGCTTGTTCTACAGATTGGCGTTATTGCATCGACCGTCAGCAATTCTCTACTTGGGCTTGAAGTCAGCAGCTCTGTGTGTGAAATCGGCGGCAGTACAAGCAAGCATGTTTTATTTCACCAGTAGGTGTAGGGAGCACAATTGCTCTCGTCTAGTGTATTCTCTCATCTCTTCGTCTCTCTCGAATTCTTGTTCCACTCCTGTGACTTCTAAGCCATCTTAAATTCTACAACAATGTCGGTAGCTTGCCCAGCATGGCGAACCCGAAATCTACAGACTACAAGCCAATGGCAACCAGTCTATGGGGCCAACACTGGCAAGCTGGGTTCGTCCTGAAAAGCTCTGCCGGGAAGACCACGATCACGGCGATGATCACCATCCAAGCAACTCAGTGATCGATCACAACAGAACGTACGCTACAATCCGAAAGAGAATCTGCCTGATGCTGTCTCGATACGTCGTAGCCATTGGTACGGACTTGCAAGATATCATCGACAAGTGCTATGACTGATTGCCCAGCAGCAACCTCGTCGAGTCCATCGCGGCGCATGAAGCCGCCATGCCTGCCGGAGGCAACAGACACCGCCGAAGCTCTTTCTCTTCACCTGCCTGCTGAGAAGGAGATGGACCGAATTGGCACCAGGACATCGGGCATTTGCGATTCCGGACTTGATCTGCAGATCTGTGTGAGGCATAGCAGCGGGAACTCACGATGTTCAGCGTCGAAACCACAAGGCCACACGATATTATAGTAGGCAGAGAGCAATTAGAACTAATCATAGACTATGATCTTAGGATCCTTGCTTAAGGACAGATGGCCGAGCGGTTAAGGCGCTAGCTTCAGGACAGACTAGGAGGGTTCAACCTTCCAAATCGAGAGTTCGCTAGTCTGAAAGGGCGTGGGTTCGGTATGTGCTCATCACTCACCGACATCCAGCATAGGGTGCTAATAGCGCTCCAGAATCCCACTCTGTTCACGTGATCTTTTGCCGCCGGAGAGGGCGGAGAGTTTAATTTTGTGCGGCAGGGGGTTGCATGGGGTACCCATATCGCGGTGATATCGATTTTGCATCTTTGTGCGGAAGGAGCGCAGTTTTCGCACAGCCGAAGCCCGGATTACTCTTTCAGGGCAGGTGACGTCGGACTCTCGAAGTGCCGACCTCGCTTATCTTATCGACCGAGCACCAAAATTATTTGTCGACGACGCGATCGAGTAAACCGAAGTGGCATTGGAAACAGCTTTCACCCTGGCTACCACAATTCCTTTTCGTTTCAAGGCAGGTGGATCCGCCAACATGGGCGCGCCAGCGGTGTCCGATCACCACCACCGGTCCACGACGAAAGCCTCGAACAAGCCCTTCAAGACTCGACACTCTACCAAGTCTGCACTGAAAGAAAGATCAAAAGGCAAGATCGATGACTTCGAACGTGGCTCAAGGAAGACGCAGAACCAAGTCATCATGACCAAGCTGGATCGGCGAAATCAGGCGAAGCAGAAGCGAGTAACTCACTCTGCGAAGCTGCAAGAAGAAGGCAGTGTCTTTGCAGGCAGGGAAGGAGCCCCAAGAGTGATTGCTGTCATCCCGTTATGTGCAGATGTAGAGAGCAGAGAGGTTGTTCTAGACCTAAATCGAAGTGTCGAGGTCGAGGACGAGGCACCAGAGAAGGGCGTCTGGCGCACAGAGATCCCACGGTTCAAGCAACGAGTACAGTACCTCACACCTGCAAGAGACCTACTCGAAACACTGGACGCATGTCGAGTTGCAGACTTCGTCCTGTTTGTACTTAGTGCCGAGGAAGATGTGGACGAGATGGGTGAGCAGATGCTACGGTGCATTGAGTCGCAAGGTGTGAGCACAGTCATCACTGGTGTGCACAATTTGAACAAGATCGAACCTGCAAAAAGGCGACCAGATGTATTGAAGAGTCTCAAGAGTTTCATAACGCATTTCTTCAATGCGCAAGAGAAGGTGCACGATCTGAGTAGCAGGCAGGAAAGCAGCAACGTGATGCGCAGTCTATGTACTACGGCACCGAAGAGTATACGATGGCGTGAAGACAGAAGCTGGTTGATACCTGAACAGGTGCGGTGGGACAACGAGAGCTGTGTGGTCACAGGAGTCGTGAGAGGCAAGCGATTGAAGGCTGATCGCTTGGTGCAAGTCGGCGACTGGGGTGACTTTCAGATCGACACAATCGTTGCTTCGCCGCAGGCAGTCAAGAAGCGCCACACAAAACCCAATGAGATGACGGTGGATGGTGAAGATAATGCATTACTTGAGATACCCACGGAGGGACAGGATGACCTGGACGAGCTTGCTCCGGAAGAGGCGCTGTTCGATGAGAGCATGACAATGCCGACAGCATCGATGGCAGCCTCGGATCGCAAACATGTACTTCTGGATGATCATCGCTACTTCGACGAGGACGACCCTCGAGATGATATACCTGTACCCAAGCGCTTACCCAGAGGGACAAGTAAGTACCAAGCAGCATGGTACATGGGCGATGTGTCAGACTCGGGATCTGATCTTGAGGATGTCGAAGATGACGACGACGCGGAGATGGACATCGGCGAACTGCCTGCAGCTGGACCTGCTGAAGGCAACTTCGACGCGGCCCAGCGCGACCCAACGGAAGCCGGTGCGCCATCGGAGTACCCGCAAAGCGAGATGTTCCTGGATCCTGCACCTGAAGAGGAAGCCGAACAGCTTGCAGCATACCGAAAGCAGCGTCGAGAGGATGCAGAGGATGACCGCGAGTTCCCAGATGAGATCGAGCTGCTTCCGAATGTCAACGCGAAGGAGCGACTGGCTCGTTATCGAGGCCTGAAGAGCATGCGGACGAGTCAGTGGGAGATCGAAGAGGATCGACCTTACGAACCCGAAGAGTGGTCACGATTGCTGGAGATCGCGGACTACAAAGCAGCAAAGGCGAGAATAATGAAGGAGAGCTTGCTGGGTGGCGTCAGATCTGGCACTCGCGTAGAGATCTATCTGCGAGTGTCTCCGGATAGGATTGAGGAACTGCAGGCATCGCCCACGCCGACCGCGATCTTCTCGCTCCTTCGCCACGAGCACAAACGAACATCAGTGAACACATCCATCACCCTATCCTCAGACTACCCAGCGCCACTAAAGAGCAAAGCGCCGATCATCCTCCAATGCGGCCCACGCAGATTGCTCATCAATCCGCTTTTCAGTCAAGCAGGCAATACACCGAACAACGTGCACAAATTCGACCGCTACCTCCATCCCAGCCGCACAGCAGTCGCATCCTTCATCGGACCAGTGGGCTGGGGCAGCATACCCTGCTTGTACTTCCAGCCCACCGCCAAGACAACACCCACCTCACAAGATGCTGTCGCCGATCTCGCCACCGCACTCGCCGCTTCACCACTCCCCTACACCCTGATTGGAACCGGCACCCTTCTCCCACCCTCCACCAACCGCATCATAGCCAAACGCATTATCCTCACCGGCCACCCCTACAAGATTCACAAGAAGCTAGTCACAGTCCGCTATATGTTCTTCAACTCGGAGGATGTAGAGTACTTCAAGGCACTGCAGCTGTGGACCAAGCGTGGCAGGCAGGGATGGATGCGGGAGCCGTTGGGCACGCATGGGTATTTCAAGGCTACTTTTGATGGGAAGATCAATCCTATGGACTCGGTGGCTGTTAGCCTGTATAAGAGGATGTGGCCGAGGAGTGCGGTTATGTGGAGACCTGGGATGGAGAGCGAGGAAATGGAAGGTGGTCATGATGATGCGCCGGAACTTGTTGAGACGATGGATGTGGAGTAAACGTATCTGTGCTCAATGTTGCCCTCTGATTTACAGGCTGTACTGACACCGTCGTGCTTCACAGACTCTTGCATCGCCCGTAAGCTCGTCAAGGTTCATATCATTGTCTTGTCATCGCTACATATCATCTGAGGGTATATCGTGTACTCATCATGACCAGGAAGCCAGCCGTCGATCACTTCTTCAAGCCCAGCTCCATCTCCTCAGTCATTCGTCTCGCCTCAGCCCGTGCCTTCACGTCATCATAGGACTCCCCGCTGACGCGCTTCTTAGCAGCATCCGTGGTCCCCTCAGCAGTGCCTTCTACAGCCGCAGTCTGCCCACGTGCAGCCCATTGAAGTTTCGCCTTTTCATACGCAGCCGAAGCTCCTGTTCCGGCGAGCGTCATCTTCTCAGTGGCCCAGCCAATGTAAGATTGCTGGTTTTTGTCGTCGATCTCCTTTTCGAGGTCTTTGATGTGTTGGTCGGAGACGTCTTTGTCACCTTCTTTGACGTCTGTTGTGCCAGTGGTACTGTCTTCTTTGGCTTGCGATTCCTGCAGCTCCTTCTGAGCTTTCGCCTCCTCCTCCTTTCGCTGCTGCTCCTCGCGCTCGAACTCTTCCTTGTCAATATCCTCGAAGCCGATCTTCTGCAAGATCCGGCCGGTGAGAAACCGATAGCTTGTGTGTCCTGAGACCATGTTCGAGATATCGAAATTCTCAACCCCTTTTACACCTTCTATGGCTTGCAGGCCAGCGACGCCGTACTGGATGCTGCTACTTCTGTATAGGAATGCTAGGATGTAGTCATCGCTGCTGTAGACGTTCACTACGCGGCCCGAGGTGACGCTGCGGATCATGCGCCAGTCGGCGGAGGCGGAAGGACATGGTGCGCCCATGAAGACTACATGCTCAACAAGACCAAAAGCTTTACGTTCGGCTAGCCGTTGGAGGCAAGTGTAGATCACGCGAGCTCCAAGGCTGTAGCCGATGAGCGTCACTGGTCGCTCGCCTTGCGCTTTGTTGATCAGAGCGTCTGCTAGCACTTCTCCAGCTCGGGTCGCACGATGACTGGCTACACTCCAGGGGTTGTCAACAATGCGAGAGACCTTCAGCAGACCTAACGGCCAGAGACCTGCGAGAAGACTTCCAAAGACTGTCCGTTTGATGAGTTCCTTCTTCGCATAGCCCCAAGCAGCAGACGTAAGCATGCTGGTGAGTGAGTTGCCCAGGTTCATCAAGGCTTCTAGCTCGAAGCGCAGTGCGAATGACTCCATGCCAGTGCCGATCACACGCCATGGCTCGACCACGTCGTCTTTGTCAGTGAGCCAGCCACTAATGCCGATAGCAACGCGAAGACGCCGATACTCTTTCTCGATCTTTCGTGGTCTATGGTAGGTCCTCACCGCAACGAAAGCGAAGTCCTCGACTTCACGCGCGTACTGATCCATCATCCTGCCAGTCATCCGGCCGCCGTATGCGCCGAAAAGTCCGCCTACGAGTACTGAGCTGGCAGCCATGCTCCCAAGGTAGCCGGCTGCGGCAGTAGCGCCGAGACCGAGACCGCCCATCACTGAGCCAACGCCAGCTGCCAATAACGGTGCTGCGAGACCGCCCGTAACGCCGATCAGCGCGGCACCTGCGACTGTTGCAAGGCCGACTTTCCACTTGCGAGTATCGGTGTTCTCCTCGGCTTTCTTCTTGGTCTCCTCATCAGCTTTCATATTCTCTGCAGCTGTGAGGAGACCGCGTGCGATCTTGCTCTCATCGTCTGAGAGCAGATTCGGCGGCAAGTGAAGACTTGTTGTTAGGTACATCATCAGGGTCCGGGATTGCGCCTTGTAATGTTCCAGACTAAGCAACAGCAATAGCATCGAGTGCAATATCAGCGTCCGTTTCGCTTCTGGGAACTTCGTCAAGTTGTTCTCGACGGGCGGGTAAAGCTTCTCCAATGCTTGCTTGACAGATGGGTCGTACGCTGGCGTCTTTGGGAATCGCATTGGTGGACTGGCCGAGCGAGGTCGTTCAGTCTTCGGTTTCGACTGCTGCACCTGCTCAGTAGCCTGCTGCTTCGAGTTCACGATCTCGCCCACTCGTTGAATGACACTGGCTCGCCACTCGTCGAAGTAGGTCAGTGCGGCTTTGCGAAGCTCCTGCATCTTGGGCGAAGCAATCTCCTTCTCGCGTGCTGCGAGGTCTTGCTTCGCCTTCTCAGCATCATCAGATGCGGTCTGCTTGGTAGCCTCGGGTCGTTGTTCTGTCGGCGCAATGGGCTTCGCTGCAGGTGGAGGTATTTGCTTAGCATCGAAGATCGCCACGATGTCTTGTCTCATCAACGCCGTACAATCCGCCACTAAAATCGTGAGAGCGCTACGATCCTCTGATGTACGTAGGACTGTCACAAGTGATTCGCCCTCTCCGTCCGATTCCTCGACTTCATCCTTTGGCTTCGCATCATTACTCGCAGACTGCCATGGCAGCTTGACGCTGCTGAACATGCCTGCCATGACTGTGCTAGACAGCTTGATCAGCGCTCTGCGATCCGGTTGAGTGAATGTTTCTTCCGAATGCCACTACATCATATCCGTTATCTGAGGTTCACCACCCCATCATCCCTCCTTCTATTACACTGCTACGTCACTTCACTCAGGTCGCACGAGCTAAAGAGCGTCCCGTCACGTCCCGCAACCTTCTTCAGCGATCTCTCTGCACCGCAGATCTTCCGATATTGGACAGCAACCACCACACAGTCGCCACATATTCACGATCGGACTTGCTACTTGTCGAGGTCAATCTAGACACGCTACACAATAAGTCGGTCATTGACTGTGAGTGACTCGCAATTGTTCCGGTCGATACTCGCCATGCGCTCAATCTATCCATGATGGACATCCAGTCACCTCTCACACAACAAACACGACCGGATGTTTTCGAAGCGAAGGTCGTCAGTCTGTACCGACAGATCTTCAGGGTGCGATGACTCTGAAGTGCAGGAACATGCGACATCGGCTAAGAGTCACAGGGAATTGACGACTTCGACCATCCTGATGGTTTCTGGCATGAGCTCTTTTTATTGAAGCCCGACCTTGCGCGCCTGAGGGTGATACTCGACGATGCCGACGCAGAGTACCTTATACATGTCTCAGTACGCCTCAGTGATGCTATAGAGGTTTCGTCTTGCTGATCGATCGACCAGCAACAAACACGAGAGCTGCTCATCCATGCGGTAGCTATGGTCGAGGCTGGCAATGCCCCGAGTGATGAGCATGCACTTGATGTAAGCACCTCACCCCAACGTAGCGATCATGTACCGACCAACAGCTTAGACCTTGACAGTCTTCTTCTCGGTCCTGCTCACCAAGAAGTACACGAACCCGAGCTCGGACATTATCGAAATTCTTGCTGGGCTAGACAACGCAGATGTGGTCTTCGCAAGACTCGTAGCTGCGCTAGAGCAGACCTTGGTGAGAGACGAGAATTGTCAGTGGCACTGCGACACATGTTACCCTCATCGCTAATACACAAATAGCGACTCGACTGAAGGCCGTCGACGCATGCATCGCCATCGTGTCTGGTGGCTTTCAGACTGTGTTGGTGTCCTACTTCCTCCACCGCGATCTTGTCCCTGCGCTGTACCAGGTATGTCTCATTCCCTTGAGGCATGACATGGCAACTGACAGCCGCCAGCTATGCCGGATCGTCGAAAATCCACTGCACGGTACACAGCCGTTGACACTCATTGGACTTCTCACGAGTTACGAAAAGTATGAGGTTCAAGGCCTCGCTCGACTGCATTCGGCTACTCAGATTGACGACGACATCAGTCACGCTGTCGTTGAGGTTGTTGGCTGGACCTGCGTTTTACTCCGCGATCGATACGTCGCCATACTTGACGATGCACCAGTAGCGTGGAGCGTGGGCGGTACGTTGTCCTACATTGGTCTTGGCGCATTGGCGGGTGCAAAACCGCCTGTGCCGATCCTCAGCGACGAGGAGCAGAAAGCGTTGTTTGTCGAACAGTACGTGCAAGGAACCTCTTTAACAGACCAAACTCCATCTGACAAGTACTAGACCGGGGTCACAGGCTGCATCATTCCTGACACTACTTGACCTGGCGTCCAGCAACCAAAATCTCAGGAAAGCGTTGGTCAGCGCTCCAGCAGCTGACAAGGAGCGTGTGCCAGCCTTCAGTGCATTGCTGTCATACACTTCCTATCTGTTCCAGAACGCATACAGATCGACGAGAGCCTCCTCATACGCACACCTTACGACACTCATCCTCCTCGCTCTCATCGACGATACAACCATCAATCAGCTTATCTGCGATACTGTCGCATCAGTGCGACTATGTCGCCAACGACCACCACTGCTACCCACGCTTCTCAAGCCCAGTCGATCCTATGCCGCAGCCATCTTGGACATCTGCATTGACGCCGTCAACCACAATCTGCGTAAGCGACTCGATGTCCTCTTCTATCGCCAGAATATTGCACTCTTGACACGGCTGCTCGAGCACCTGATCAAGTCGCACACGAAGCTCGTTCATCACTGGCAAGAGCTATGGCGATCATTGCTATCGTTCGTGCGGTTCTTGACAAGCTATGCCGAAGACTTGAAAGCCCTACCGGACATCCTGAACTTGGTAGGAGATCTCGTCGATCTCCTTGCAGTGGCATTAGCCAACGGAGAAGCCTTCATGCCGGACACGCCGTCTTTCGACGATCTCTTCTACAAGCTCGTGGAGTCCGGTGAGGCTTTGACCACTCTGCGTATAGTCTATGGTCTAGCAAAGCCTGATGAGCAGGCTTCTATCAACACACTCATTGGTGTGTCCAAGCACTATCAGGAGCTGATCGACGAGCACCACAAAGGTCGAGGCTCGACATTGAGCCCCAAGGAGGTCAGTAAGATCATCAAGATGGGGTATGATACCCTGCCGGTTGCTGCGCGGGACGCACACCCGACAAATTCGAGGTCTCGGGGCGCAGATGGGAAGGCCATGATGAAGCGAGTAGTCAGGGTCGCAGTGGCTGATGCTGCGTCGCTGGTCGGCTAGCTTGAACGGTATCGAAGCCGTTAGCCGTGCTAAGTTTCAGATGTCATTGTGGATTTGACGAACAGCGATACGGGTAAGGATTTGACAAGTATCGGTCGAGTAATCGTGAATAGCACTTCACCCTTGTAGCGCCCGCTGCACAATCTCATATGCCCACTTCAAGCAAGCAGTCATATCACCTCTAGCACTCATTGGCATGCCCTCGATGCTCATCTTCGTCAAGGCAGCTTCGTTAAGCTCGCCATTCACATCACCGTTTTGGAACAAGAAAGCGTGATCCTTGACGTAGTTCGGCCACACGATTTTGTCGACGTAACCCGGTGGGTCTGCCCAGAAGCCCTCTATCGTGACATAGCCAGACCGGGCTTCTCGTCGAGTCTTCGCTGTGTGATAGTCGGTGTGCAGGAACAGCTTGACGTCGAAGAGATCGCGAACTGCTCTCAGGTCTTCGGAATAGAGCAGGAACCCATCGATGATCGCGACCCGTACAGTATCTTGGCCCATGCTCGTAGACTCGACTCTCAGTCGTTTGATTAAAGCAGCGTCAACATCTACGTTCCCTACGGAGTTCTTGTCCTCCTTGCTCTCGAGATCAGCAGGTATCGTCCCATGGTCCTTGACGTGGCGAAGCGCGCTTTCTAGCGCAGGCAAGTTGAGAGATTCGAGACAATCCCAGTCTTCCAGATTGTGCTCGGGATTCACTGGAATCTCCGCATCGGTTTTGTAGAAGTCATCTTCGTGGAGGATGAAGCTGTTTGGGATGATGTCGCGCAGTAGACGGGCAAGAGTCGTTTTGCCACTGCTTGAGGGGCCGGAGAGCGCGACAAGGAGAGCTTTTGGCGCCGACATCATGCCAACTAGTCGCGCGACGTGTTTGAGAAATCGAGGAGAAAGGCGTTGACTGAGGGAATAGGTGTATGAGAGATAGTGTGAGTGAGGACGGGACACAAAAGCGAGGATGAGTCAAGGAATAAGCAGATATGTATCAAGCCGCTCACGCCTACGCTAGTAGCAGTGCATTAATCGGCCTCATTCAAGCGCCTCGTCCGACTCGTGATCATCTCTCGAAGCCGCTCACACAGTTCGTATATACTCTTTAGTACCAAAGCCTACGCAGTTCGTTTCTCAGGTGAAGTTCTGGTTTGGTGTGGATGCCAGTTTGTGGTGCACGGGCCAAGGGCCAACCTGCGGTTTCCCGAGCTCATTTGCAAACCACCTCCTCCCTCGCTCGTATCAACAATATCGCGACGTGAACGTAGACCTTCGACAAGACTTTACCGCGCCCACATCGAGCACTGCTCATATCACCTCTGCGGAACGCGCGCATTGCGCATTGTTCACCGCCAGCATGGCACAGCCAGACATTTCCCAGATCTTGGCCGCTCTCGCGCAGCAAAACCAGAACTCCACCCCGGCGCAGTCAGCACCTCAGCAGCGTCCTCCACCGCAGCAGTATGCGCCACCACAACAGCAGGGCGCTCCGCCTGGCTCATATCTCCCCCAGCCTACCAGCAGCGGGAGCTTCGACCTCAATTCTATCAAGCCCAGCGGTGGAGGCTCGGTAAGCATTGCGGCCGCCATTGCAAAGGCGAAGAGCATCGCTGCGGACAGAGGCGTCAACTCCTACGATCCTCGAGCTGGTACGGTTGACATCAACGGCATCACGTACAAACATCACATTGACGAGCCAACAGCTTCACCACGCGACGACCCAAGATTGGCCGGACGCGGCGGAGGCTTTCGTCGCTCGCGGTCTCGATCCCGCTCCCCACCTCGCCGCGACTACAGCAGCAACCCGTATCGCGATGAGAGGCGCGAGGACCCGAGACGTGGCAGCTTTCGCCGCTCACCTTCGCCTGATCGCAATCAGCGCGGATCTCGGGATCCTCCCTCGGGCTATCGCGCGAATGATGGCGAGACTGAGACTATTCAAGTCAAAGGGTCTCTTGTTGGCTTGATCATTGGACGTGGAGGCGAGAACTTGAAGCGCATAGAAGCCGAGTCTAGTGCGCGCATCCAGTTCCTACAGCCCGGCAGCTCACACGCGAGTGAGCGCGAGTGCACCATCTCTGGATCTACACGGGCACGCGAGAATGCGAAGGCGGCCATCTTCGGTATTATCGAGGAGAACGGCGGTACCAATATTGCGCAACCAATGGTTCAGGATAAGGGCGCCTATACAGCAGGTATGCCTGGTCGCGCCAAAGTCAACCTCCCAGCTCTGCGCGATGGTGAGAATAGTGTTCAGATCATGGTGCCGGATAAGACCGTCGGCTTGATCATCGGACGCGGGGGTGAAACTATCAAGTCATTGCAAGAGCGAAGTGGATGTCATGTCAACATTGTCGGCGAGAACAAGAGCGTAAATGGCCTGCGCCCAGTGAACCTGATAGGCAGTGGCGCATCTGTCAACGTGGCCAAAGAGCTCATCCTCGAGATCGTCGAGAGCGATGCCCGGGGCGTACCCGTCGGCAGCCTAGGGTCCGGATCTAACAGCATGCCACCAGCTAGAGACCGTGGCTTTGACGGTGGACGTGGCGGCGGTAGTGGCGATGGTGGCTCCATCTCAAAGACCATCCAAGTGCCGTCCGAATCAGTCGGCATGATCATCGGCAAAGGCGGCGAGACCATCAAGGACCTCCAGCGCTCCAGCGGCTGCAAGATCAACGTCCACCAGCCCAAACCACCAGATGTCACCCGCGATATCGACCTCGACGGCACCCCTCGTCAAATGGCCGAAGCTGAGCGTGTGATCTGGGAGAAAGTCGAGACCGTCCGTCAGCGAGACCTTGCCGGCGGTCGCGGTGGTGGCGGAGGAGGCGGAAACAGGGGAGGACGAGGCGGCAGTGCTGGCTACGAACAGCAGCAGCAGCCGCGGTACGACCAATACTCACAGCAGCAGCAACAGCCCGCCATGCCGAGTTACGCGCAGTATATGCCACAGCAGCAGCAGGCGCCAGCGTACCAGATGCCGCAGCAGGCTGCTCCTGTGCAGCAACAGCAGTCTGGAGAGCAGGCGCAGGATCCTGCTACTGCGGCTGCGTATGCGCAGTACTATGCGCAGTGGTATGCGCAGCAGATGCAGAATCTTGGCCAGCAGGGTGGGCACGGTGGTGCACCCGGGACCTAGGCTGTGATTTGACGATCCGGCCGTGACTTGATGAGTTGTGGATCGCGTTTTGACGACACTTCGACTACGTCTTGACCACATTGCGTGCGATGGTGAACGTGCCTCGGATCGTGCGAATCTGGACACTTTATCACTTGGACCTTTCGTCGTTTGCTGAAGTCACTCGCCTCGCCCTCGGTCTTCCCGGTGTACTTGGTCTGCAACTCTCGGTGATCACTCTTGAATGCATGTCCTGCATTGTTGCAGCGTCTGGTGACTGCCTGTGTGTGCACCTACCTGGTCGTCGGTCTGACTTTACTGCTTGATCATCATGCTGAACGTCTGGTTTGGCGTGGCCACATCGTACTACCGTCTCGAGTCGTGCATACTGCCGAATCACCGTCAGATGCGCCACACCATCAACAATGGTCATTGCTCTACAAGCCCATCGAGTCGTGCGAACACCCTAAAGATCGCAGCATTGTTCCTTACTCACTGCGGTCATGGCGTCTGACACAGTTGCATGCCTCTTCGGTCTGTGAGCCATCTCGCTGACACGGTGCTCTTCAAATCTTGCTCACCCTGGACGTCACATACAGCGCTCGTCTTAAGGGCCTGCTCGTTGTGCATGTCCGCTACACTACGGCCACCCTGAGCACATGGAACCGACGCGTATTAAGAAGAGCGGACGCCTTGTGGGTGTTTGGTATTGCAGCGTGGCAACTCCGTCGTCCGAAAAGCAGTTTTCTTGTGTATAGTAGTATGATTAGTTAGACTTTCAGCCTTCAGATCGAAGATCATGTCTCCCGCTTCCTCAGTGCCTCCTCCGCACAGGAGCAGGCCAGACTAGTACCTTAAGCTGATCCCGTCCTTGTCGTACATGTATTCACGAACAAAAACACTGTGCACGTGACCATCGGCAATTTCGTGCTAGGGTGAACCCCCATAGCGCGTCTACATGTACTTTTGAACTTCAGGTGCCGAGCAACGCCTACAATACTCTCATACCGCCCCAAAGCTACTACCTGTGCCACTGTCCCTCTCCGTTATGCTCCCCTTCCCGCGTCACCGTCCCCCGCCATGAACGGAGCTGTCTACTCCGTCGGACAAAGAGTCGAGCTTACCGACGGTCGTATTGCCGTGATCCGCTTCGCTGGCCAGACAAAATTCCAGACTGGAGATTGGATCGGTGTCGAGCTCTCGGAACCCACAGGCAAGAACGATGGCGCCGTCAAGGGGGAGCGGTACTTCGAATGCAAGCCCAATCATGGCATGTTCTTGCGGCCGGCAGTTGTGAAGCAGGTGCTGGAGCAGGCAGTAGCAAAGCCCGCAGCGAAGCCAGCAGGGGCGCGAAATGGTGTCAATGGAGTCAAGAGTCAGGATGCGGCTGCTGCGAGGCGGCTTAGTGGGATTGCTGGGAGTAGAGCGAGTCCAACGCGAAGTGCGAGGAGCGCTCTGAGCGGGCTAAGGAGTCCGACGAAGGGGCTTGGACAGGATGGTGGGAGTGGGGCGAGTAGTGCGGCTACTTCGAGGACTGGAACACCGCCTGTGTCGGGACGGAGACCGGGTGCAGCACCTGCTAGTGGAGCATCAAGGCCGAGCCTGGCTCCCGCTAGCGGTGCGAATGGACGGAGGCCGTCTGTCCTGCCTCCTCCGTCCACTGCGACGAGCAAGGGGAGCTCGAGACCATCAATGGCTCCACCAGGAAGTACGCGGGCACCGGCCTCAAGGCCTTCCATGGGTAGGGTACCTTTATCACGCGCAGCACCTTCATCACGATCGACGGCAAGCACGCGACTCATCCCTAGACCTGTGGAAGGGACAGAGGATGAGGAAGCCTCGCAGCCAGATGCTCTGTCGTCGAGAGAGAGCAATGTGTCCTCAGCTGTAAGTCAGTCAGAGGCCGCCAGTACACAGGGCGACGATGAGGATGTCACTTTACGGATGAACTTCGCACCCAGTACAGCACCGCATGTGCCGCCCATACCGCCTATACCACCCGATCCCGTACCTCTACCAGGCATGGGCCGACGCACTTCCTCGCCGCCTGCATCCATACACTCGCAAAGGACCGCGAGAAGCACTGCGCAGTCGATTCGCCAAATCGAAGAGCTCGAGGCGAAGCTACGGCTGTTGGAGCGCCGACGAATGGAGGATCGCGACCTCAAGCGAAATCTTGAGCAGGCTCAGCAGGAAAGGGACAGATATCAGGGTATCATTGAGAAGCTGCAGAAGAAGTATCAGCCTCAGCAGCAAGAGATCGCGGAGCTGAAGAAATCACTTGGTGAGGCCGAGTCAAAGTTCCAGAGCGTGGAGGATTTGCAAGCTGAGCACGATAGCATCATGGAGATGGCTACCCTGGACAAGGAGATGGCCGAGGAGATGGCTGAAGGGCTGAAGGCTGAGCTTGACGCGCTTCGGGGGGCGCAGGAGGAGCTGCAACTCGAAGTGGAGGTACTGCGTGAAGAGAACGCGGAGTTCAGCAAAGAGATCAGTCCCGAGGAGCGTACTAGTACCGGCTGGCTGCAGCTCGAGCAGAAGAACGAGCGATTACGCGATGCGCTCATTCGCCTTCGCGACATGAAGCAAGATAGCGAGGAGAAGCTAAATGCGCAAGTGCGCGAGCTTGACGTCCAGGTTAAGGATTTGGAAGCTGTCAAGCACCAGCTAGACGACACCAAAGAGAAGCATCTCACCGCGGAAGCAGCGGCAGACGATCTCCGACAGCAGCTCGAGGTAGCGCTGGGTGCTGAGGAGATGATCGAGGAATTGACGGAACGCAACATGAACATGCAAGAACGCATCGACGAGCTTCGCGGAACTATCGAAGAGCTCGAAGACCTCCGCGAACTCAACGATGAATTGGACATCAATCATGTTGAGGCTGAGAAGCAGATGCAAGAGGAGATCGACTTCAAAGACAGCCTGATCATCGATCGCGAACGTACTGCGAAGCAGCAGCAAGAGGCGCTGGACGATGCTGATCATACTATCAATCGCTTTCGGCAGCTTGTGGCCCAGATGCAGAGTGATCTGCAGGACATGCAGGCTTCAAAACAGATCTCTGAGAGTGAAGCGAAGGACCTGTCGAGCAAGTCGCGGGCGATGCTGGATCTGAATATGAAGTTACAAAGTAGTGCTTCGAAGACGCAGCTTAAGAGTCTAGATTTGGAGTTGAGGAAGCTGGATGCGCAGGAGGCGAGTGAGCATCTCGAGATTGTGAAGATGTTCTTGCCGGAGTCATTTCAGAGTGAGAGCGACAGTGTGCTGGCGCTTCTGCGGTTCAGGCGTGTTGCATTCAAGGCTAATCTCGTGCATGGCGCTGTGAAAGAACGCATCGCATCGTTTGGCGTGCGTGGTCTCGATGAGAACGTCTTCGCCGCCTGTGATGTGGCTGATAAGCTGACCTGGATCACTGGGACGGCGAAACGGTTCATCAACTCTGTCTACACTTCCAGTGTTGATGACTTCACTAGCTACAAGGGTGCATTGTACGAGCTTGAGCCGATTGAGCGCGCGCTGAATGGCTATATCGACGGCTTACGAAGGGACGATCTCAGAGAGCAGGACATCGCTGAGGAGCTACAGCGGTCGATTGCGGTCATGTCGCATCTGGCTGGTCTGAATATCAAAAGTGATGCCATCAGCTACACTGATGAGTTACTGATGCGGACGACATACTTGCAGAGCCAGCTGGACAACACGGGCACAGCGTTGACATTGATACGAATGCTTGTCGAGCGCACGGTTGCTACGACCTCTGAGGACGACGAGAACGACGACTACACCGTGGATCGTGCTATGCTGCTAGAGAGCGCCGAGAGTCTGTCGTCAAATGCGCGCAACGCTAAGGTGGTCATGGGCAGGACACATCGCGCGATCACGGATCTCCAAGCACGGTCACTAGGGTTGAACGATACCTGTAGCGAGTCGCTATCAAGTGCTGAGAGCATTGCTGTGAAGGTTGCCAGCTATACACGCTCCGCTGGTTCTGAGCTCCAACTCCTCTTCTCCGACGAAAGCCACTCCGATCCTTTCAGCCCTGACGAAGTATCTACGACGCTCTGCCGCGTCGCAAGTTCGAGTCTATCACTCGACACGCCAGAGACATCGCCTTTCACCAGCCTCTCCACACTCCTACGCGAGCTGACAGCTCACCTGTCGACTTTTTCCCGTGGAACGCAAGATCTCGACAACACCCTCGAATTCGACCAACCGCCACCACCCTGGATCGCCCGCGCCAACGCTCTCAAGCAAGCTAAACTCACTACCATCGATCTCGACGCGGAACTCAGCCGCGCACGCGCAGCATCAAATGAGAAAGACGTCTTACTCAAGGTGCGCGACACTGAGCTCGAGGAGCAGAGCGTCAGGATCGAGATGCTTGAGGCGAGGATGAAGGAGGCTAGTAAGCGGAGTGCGCGGATTGCTGAACTTGAGCGGAACTTGAACGAGGCGAGGGACGCGGAGAAGAGGGCGAAGAGTGAGCTCGCTGTTGCGAAGCGAGATGCACGCGCCGAGATCGAGAGAGCGAAAGAGGAGCTCACCAAAGTCTCCGATCATCGTGGTAAGCTCGGTGTTGTTGGCGGGAAGGTACTGGAAGCTGGTGCGATGGGTGAGGGGGCGGCGCTACTGCTTAAGACGCAGGAACAGCGCATCTATACACTGCAAGACGCGGTTCGGTACCTGCAATCCGACAACTTGCGGCTCCGCTATCCTCCAACGAGCGCTGAGCAGACCTCGCTCTCATGGCTGCACACGCCGCTGCTCGCTGCTCGCACGCCTCAGCAAAAGAAGCAAGACGCCGCTCGCAAAGAAGGTAAAGCCGTGCTTCAGCGCTTGCTTCAACTTACGACCACTGCATCGCCTACCATCGTCGATCTGAGTAAGCTGGCGGAGAACAAGCTCGCTTGGCGGCCCGCGAAGGAAAGCCCGAGGTGGCAAATCGAGAAGCGGAAGGAGGAGTGGGAGGAGTGGCGGGGCTGGAGGAGGGATCTCATTGGGAGTAGTAAAGTCAGGACGGGGAAGGCGAAACCTGTGGCCGGCAGAGTAAGGATTGCGGATCAGGAGGTTTCGCCGAGGGGGAGCGAGGGGTGAGTATGGGAGAAATGGCGGTTAGGAGATACTAGATACCCGGTTCAACCCACAAGCGTCCGGCTTCGATGGACGAGCGCTTTGGTCGTTGATAACACTAAGATTCGCGACTTGACCTGTTGTCTACGCGGCCCCTTGGAGACAACGCAGGAGTTTATGGTCAGACTGTCATTCATGTACACTCATCGTCTCAGGTAGATCAATCTTACGTGATTTGATTCCGGGCCGATCTGGCTGTCGCCTGCCCAGTTGCTGTTGCTAGACTTCGATTGCTCGAGCGTAGCTTACATCAACAACTCGGCCAGTAAATACATCGTGTGTATCGGGGACTGTGGCAGGTGAAGCTACCTTTACACTCCAGACCCCGCCGTGTAGTGGTACTTCAGTATCGCGATGATACGAGTCAATGTAGTTATACACGCGAGTGACAAAAGAAGCGGGCCACTCGAGGAGATCACGCGAGTGACTATGCTAGCATACACCATAGCAGAGTAGCGAATCGCTGTTAGCGCCAGCTGGGAGAGTCGCTAGAGGAGATGACGTTCTTGTCTCCCACGGCTTGCATACTAATTCACTGTTGCGGTGCTGTATTCAACAGCGTTCTCTAGCATGGTAAGTCGCATGGTATCAGTCAAAGAGCGAGCCTAATTGAACCGCGCAATGCGATTTATGTAATTGGCTGGGCATGCCTCAGGTTGATGACGGAGGAACTACGACGTGAGGCAGTTTTTCCGCGATCATGATCAGGAACTCAATGTCTGCCGATTCTACTACCGCACACGAACGGATCAAAATGTGTTGTTGATAGCAGGTTCTTACATTGAGTCAACCCAGACGTGAGGTTGAAGAGTGTCCGACATCGGCTACGGACCCGTAGTCCGCCAGGGCACTCTCCGCCGCCACGCTTGCCAAGTAAGCAGCCTCACAGATGTCAAAGGTGGCCGAGCAAAACAGAGTGAAGTTTGTCGGTCGCAGTGCCCCTCGCTCTACCAGATCGCAGACTCATCAGTCTTGGATCCTCGTGTGCAGTGACATTTGTGTCACTGCGACCCCACATAGGCGAAGGCAACGAAAACTCAATCCCGCGTCATGTCGTACATTCGCTGATGTGTTATGCTTGGCGAGTCGCGGCGAGCGTTGGCGGTCGACGTGTTTCATGCTTGCTGGACTGCCGACGTTGTATCCAACGGCGCCCACTGCCAGGCAATGGAGTCGTGACTCGGACCTGGAGAGCGGGGGAGGTCAACGGTGTAGATGACTCTCGGAAGTGCTTTCTATCCAATGTTGCCGTGCGGTTCCGAGTGTCTTGAAAAGTCGGTATGCAGCCGGCTTGGTGGTGTAGTCAGCGTACGCGGACACGTGCAGGGCGAGAGTTCCCGAGACGCCAAGCTTAGCATCAATAGACTTCGCTCGCCGGAGAGAGGGCGTGAAAGCGCGTCGAACATGGCACCAGCGGCATACATTCATGCAGAGAGCACGCTGTCCAAAAATTGACCTCCGCCCCAGTCTGCGCCTGTCTCAACCACGAGGTCTTGGATGGACCTATGCAGCAGAGGCAGCTGCAGCGATGATTGGCGATAACCTGCCGAGACGCTTGGCGGAGTTCTGGGCACTCGGCGATGGGGTCGACTGGCACATGGAGGTGGGCGCTGGGCGAGGAGCAGCAGCGGCGCCGCGAACGCCACTTCTGCGCCGCCATGGCACTCTTGACCTCCGCTCATACAAAGAACTCCGGTTATGCCGCACCCCCTCCACCTCCAGCTATCACCTAGACCTCACCTCCGCCACCCACTGGCACCACCTACTACGAGAGCATCTGAACCATTTCTTTCCCACGAGCTTGGGATTCAGCCTTGGTACACAAGAATCGACTGATCACCTCACGCACCTGCGGATGTCACCCACACCTGGGTCGAATACGTCGCTGTCTGCGACGACCTCGCAATAACACCATGACCACACCACAGGCTTCAATACCAATGAGTACACCCTCGCCTTTCACAGACCCTTTCACGGCGCCTACTGCACCCAAGCCTTGCGCTCAGGTGTCGCCAAGAACGTCCCGGGAAGCAGCGTGGGTCGATGTGGGCGCGGAACAAACACACACTGTCAACTACACTGGCCATGACAGAACAGCGGCAAATCACCAGAGTGTGTCCATGTCCTCGGCAGGGACCTTGACGTCTCTGTCTGCAAGCGACCCAGAGAAGGGCAGTCCGCCACGGACCCCACCTCGACACAGCAGGCAGCATTCACATACTTCGACCATCGATGAAGAGAAAGCTGCTTACCTGCACGCATATCCTCCCAGTATGCCTCGTGCAGCTCGACAATCACAGCGGAGACGGCCAAGTGATGCTTCAGGGTCGACAATCTATAGCATGTTAGGTGAAGAGGATCCAGGGCAGGCAGCGCAGGAACAACACGCACTGAAGATTCTTCTCTTTTTGTCCTTCCCAGTCGTACTACTCTCATGGCTGAATCTCTTCTGGGCCATCATATCGCTCCTCATCACGACGTTGTCCCAGCCAGTCAGAATCTGCGCTCGCCGGCTCTCCTTCGGCACGCAGCTCTCATCCCTGCTCGGACCGGCGCTGAACCTGCAGCTGAGAGCGATATACACGCCTCTACCGCCGTTCGCGGATGAAGATGGCTGCTTCCACCCCGGTAGCCTCCTGTTAGTGCATCTTACCGCACCCTTCCTCAGTATGGGTGTTGCACTGGCAGCCTGGGTGCTTGCTGCGTACTGGCTGATGGCTGGCATGGTCGGCGATCCGGCTGGCATGGACAGGCGTGACGACGGGATGGAGACTGTGCTCGGCTTGAGGCGATGGTGGGAGAGTGTGTTGATGAAGGGAGTGCAGCAGAGCCGTGTGTGATTGTGCATGCCCGATTGGGCAGCATAGGCGTTCTTGGGAACGGATGGACTGGCGCGAAGGACCGATGATACCACATGTGATTGGGTTAGATTACTGTGCTTAGCGAAGGTGTTGGTGGCGCTTCATTCCTCAGGATCTAGTTTACCATGCACTACGGTGCTGTTGTGTCGATGTACGACTAATCTTACCTCTCATCCTTGACAAGTTTCCCTCGCGTCCGAGAACACGTACTATTGACTTGCGCTCCGTTCATCGATCAACCAAGCTCTTCATACCCTAAGCGACGCAATGATGTGAAGTCGCCGCAATGTAGGCCATCCGTAAGTAGCCCCGCCGCATGAGGAAGGCACGATCATTAGGAACACCCACGTCACTTCCAATTGTACCATCGAAACTGTCTTTCCATCAACTCCATCTGTATTCCACATCTGTCTATGGCGGAGGTCCGAGGTCAAGTGCGGCGACGCGATGCGACTCTGATGGTTCTGTACATTAGCTACAACACATCACCACTCTTCCCGTTGCTAGTATGAGCTGGGTTATTGAGCGACCCGATCTTGCTCTAGTTCAAGACCCCAACGCCCCACCGAGAACGCGATCATCGCCTCGACGACCGCATACTAAGGTCAGTATCAACATTGTGTGGAAAGCCCAAACGACAATCTCTGACAGAAATTGCGTAGTCGAAGCTAGGCTGTATCACATGCAAGCAACGACGCATCAAATGCGACGAGACACGGCCGAAGTGCAGCCAATGTCGAGATCGGAATGTGCAATGCGCCTTCAGACCACCCAAGCCCGGCGCGCCCGGCGAGGGCAGGCGGTCGAGCAGCATTGCTACCATGAAATACGAAATTGGTAGCGAGGCATCTCTAAGCCCTGTCTCGACGAGCTCGCCCGCATCCTCAACATCACCGCTGCCTGATATCTCTACCATTGTGTTTGACAGCGAACGACATTCTGCTGTTGAACCTATGCCTCGAGAACTTGCGAAGGCTAGGATCTTGATGCATTTGGAGCTGGCGAACCAGCCCAATCATCTCAAGGCCTCCGACGACGCCTACACACGCGCTGACGTTCCTGAACTGTTTGATCATTTCATTGACACTGCTGAGGCATGGGCAGGCTCCTCCGAGTGTCAGCGGCTCTTGCAGACCTGGTCGCCAAGCCTGTCTGTAATGCATACATTTCTACTTCACGGCATGCTTGCCTTCTCGGCCAGTCATCTACAGTCATTGAGACCTTGGGAGAAGAAGTACGGTCTTGCCGCAGCGCTCCACTGTGGACTATCTCTGCAAGGCTTCTCGGCGACGCTGAGCCAGAGAGTCGACCATGACAATGCAGACGCACTCTTCGCTTGCTGCTACTTACACACCATGCTTGCCTTGTACAACAAATCGCGATCCGATCAAACGAGCATGATCGACAATGACTTCGCCTGGCTACGCGGAATGAAAGGCATACCGATCTTGCAACGCACCAATGTACTCCGACCACATCTCAATCACAGCATCTGGCTCCCTGTCTTCGTCGAGACTAAAGCCTACAGTGCGGAGATAGGTCACCTACCGACACCAAAGAACGAGCACAGTGCTGTGTTCCCTGAGATCGAAATATTGCGCGCACAGTGCCAAGTCAATCGACTGGACCCCGACAATGATGAGAACCCTTATGCGATACCTCTTGCACACTTGGACCGGCTATCTCGACTGTCTTCCATCGGCAATAGCCAGATTGGGATGCTTATGGTCTTCATTGGTCGCATGCCTGAGTGCTTTGTCGCATTGCTTGAGAGATTGGATCCTCTGGCCATGAGGATACTTGCGCTCTGGTGCGACTATGCTGGACAAGTCAAGCAGTGGTGGTGCATGGGTCCTGCAAGGCAAGAGGCTGCACGGCTTAGGCGAATCCTGCATGAGAGAGTTGACTTGTTCGCGTGAGGATGTCATACATGTGCGCTCACAGATTCTGCTAGTGATTGGTCGCGTGAAGTTTGCCAAGACGTGAGTGTGGGCTGGTGCCTGCATGTGCAGACATCGCGACTGCCATTGCTGAAGATTTTGAGACTCGGGATTCCCAATTCAGTAGCATCCTGCCATAGGCTGCAGTGGCATAATGTTCACAGCTTATGAGCTCGCCTCTTCTGCTTCCTGTCGTATATACCGCGGTATAGTGGCTGAAGGCATGATGCACCCAGCCTCATCTGCTGATCACGCTGCTGCGAATGTCCAGGGCCGTCCGAGGGCAAAGGCCGCAGCCCTCCTGAACATTGAGGACTGAGACTGGAGTGGATGCGAGGACGAGATGGACTCCACTCTTGATCAGGACTAGAATGCCAATCACGGGAAGAATTCAAGCAGTCGAAACACCTTGATCATGGTGCTGATGCTCTCCATTACGACGGCTATGCATCTGGCTCAGCGACGCAAGCTTCCGACAGCGATACAGGAGCTTCTGAGCTCCACGATGCTCTTGAGTTCAGTGATATCGACATCGACGACGACAGCCTCGACGATGCTTCTGTTGGCGTTGAAGCTCCTGATTGTGGTTCAGACGAAGATCTCACCAAGTCCGCAGGCAGCACGCGTGCAAAGAAGAGTACCAAGATCGGGTGTGGCGGGAGAGTTCTGTCAGACAAGACGCTTGCCTGGTTGAAGGCTAACACCCCCTGGCTGACTCCCAAGACCGACTGTGAGTACGAACAAGTTCTTCTCGAGGCACACGACCCACCAGCCTTCAAGGTCATCAACGCTCCTGGGAAGGGACTCAGGCTGAAGTGTCCTGATCCGAGAGAGGAGTATGAAGAGCCGTCCCGGAAGCATGCACGCTTCTTCGCTGGCTGTGCAAAGATACATAGCTGTCATCGTGACGGCGGAGACGAGCTGGTGACTGTGCCATCCTCACGTCCGGTCGACGTCCAGAAGTTTCTAGCCTTCTCGAAATATAGGATGGACCCTAAGGTGATCGAGTTCCTAGACTCAAAGACTTTTCGCACAGCTGATCTTGAGGAGCTCAAGAGCTTCACCGCCCGAGATCTGAAAGGATGGGGTGTCTACGGTGGCTGGATTGTATACGAAGAGTGTACAGCCTCCTGCGTCCCTCCAATATACTTTGGAGACATCGACGACTTATGTGAGACTCAGTCCGAGCTAGAAGCTTACATGAACCTGGGATGTAGCGCGGACTGCAAGCGTGGGAGGATTGAAGGTTATATTGGGAGTTCAGTAGCTGGGAAAGGGATGGGAGAGCGTGTGGTGAGGACGTACGAGAGGGGTCTACAGTACGCCGACGCAGGAGTCTTCGACTCTGTACTAATGGCCAGCGGCTTTGCACCTCATGCTGTTACTGCCCTGGCAAAAGGAGCACGCCTCATCATGCGCCCACTGCTTACATTCGACAAGCCGCGCGGTGGAAGAGATGATGCACTAAACAGATCAACGACTGCGGATCTTCATGTTCTCGAGTCGATGTTCATCGACTACTGCCAGGGCCTCAAAGCCTCCACGGATCAAGAGATCATGGACGTCCCAACTGTTACTCCGGTGTCCCGGGAGGCCTTGAGCCAGCACTGCAGGAGCGTAGCACCTTCTGGCCACGATGTCTCGGATCACGTTGGCCTCAATGGCATGCTTCCGGTCCTCGCAAATTACGCCACTGCCAAAGGCGCGAGCCGACCGACGAAGATCGCTGAAGCTCTTGAGTGCCAGGACAGCACATGCCCCCTGTGTCTTGAGCCCCTTGACCCGGACACGCAAACGCTCCATCTGATTCAAGGTGGCCAGTACACTGCCGTCATAGAAGATCATCAGCTCGTCCACAAACCTTGCATCCAATATCTACGCGAGAAATTGCAGGTATTGAACGACACGCCAGGAGACCTCAGGCTCCTGGACGGACCATTGATGGTGCTCGCTGCGGTAAGAGAGATGCAGAAGGCGACAAAGACTTTCCAGGCCAACAGAGAAGTGCATGCGTGCGGGAAGCGTTGTCCCCTCTGCGATCGTGAGTACGTGGCGCTACTGCCAAAGGTACGTGGAACAGGCAGAAGACAAAGGGACAATCTTACTCCAGTCACCGCGCCCAAAGAAGCTGCCTTGATACCTTGTCTGCAGGGGGTTCAGGTCTTCTGCCTAAAATGTGTGAGACAGATCACTGGTATTATCACCAAGCCTGGCAGGCCTGGCTTCGGCGCAGACCAGCGTTGTAGACGTGCGCAGGAGGCTGACTGCTCTTTGGAAAAGCTGAAAGGCTTGTTCACGTTGCAGCGTGGGGTTAAGGCTGGCGACGGTAAGAGTCTCGTGACTCTTGGGATTTGATGTGTGACGTGCGTGCTTTGGACGTCAGGTGGTACTAAGCTCCTGGGAAGGAGACGAGACGAGATGAAACGGCGAAGTGTGGTTCAAGAAGTGTCGAATAGCTAAACACCTCCAGGGCGTAGCTTCGCACTCACCGTGCTGGCCACATACTGTGCAATCTCTGCAATTCAGACTTCCAAAGTCCTTAACCCCCCTGTGGCCAGCAAGTTCACTTTCTTCTCCATCGTCGCCGGAAGCTTACACCCTCCTGTCTCCTACCTCAAGCCGCCGCAATGCCACCGTTCTCGCACATGCCACCCGTCCCAGCACCGTCGTCACCAGAGCCGTCCTCCCTCTTGAACTTTTCGATGGGAGCGGGCCTGGCACAGTCAGAGTCATTGTCGCTGTCAGCGAGCTCAGCGCTCTTGCACTTGCGGGACTTCTTGTTTTCGCCGTCTATGTCGGCTCTGACGGGTGTGTTGTCAGATGTTAAGTAGTGCCGAGGGTCCCAAGCCAAATTTTGAGGATCTAAGGTAGTAGGATAGTTCAATGTCATGTCCAATCCGACCACCCTTCTACACACATTCGCTCGCTCGAACCTATGTTGGCGTAGCCCTTGGGTTGTCGTCTCGCTCCTCCGCCAGAGACAGAGAGAGTGCCTAAGGCAGCACTACCACTTCGAGCTTCAGGCGTTCCTATGCTTCTATCAATGTACCCGTGACAGCGCGACTGGAATATGGCGTGAACGAGAGATGATCGCGGCGTCTTTCATTTCGCCTATCTGTTGGAGCTAGTCTCTCATGCGTGCAGTTATATGGCTCCTTGCTACTGCGAGAGGACTAATGTGAGCATGACCTGTGTGGCAGACATGCGGAAGAGCGGCGGTATCTCTTTGCCGTTGACTGGGGTATACGTAAATAGATGCTCTTTGGTGAGAGACTTGTCCTATGGCCCCGAGACGCATCTTTCAGATGTCCAGGTTTCTGTGGCCTCGCCTGTAGATAATGTACAGTGGAACCTTCTGTATTCGATTGTTCTTTACCAGACACCAGGTATCATAGCATACTTCTTCTTCTGATACTTCCCAGCGCCCTCTTTCCTATACCGCCTCTCCTTCTTCTTCGCCCACACGCCCATCTGTCCCACCGCCAGCGCCACGAAGACCGCGGTTCCCCAATTCCTATTCACCAACAAGATTCCTGCCCACGCCAGCGACTCGAACATGTAGTTCGGGCACGTCACCAGATTGAAGCCCAAGCCCTTGGGAATCCCCCGCTCCGTCCCGCCGGCAGATCTCAGTGACCGCAGCTCAAGATGCGCGTTCAAGTTCGCCAGCTCGCCAACAACATACATTGCCAGCCCCGCGTACGTGATGCCAGGCGTACCATTCGACGCCGTAAGCGAAGTAGGTGAGTACGAGCTCCACGCTATCAGCAGCCCCGAAGCGAGCCAGTAGTGCGCGCTGTTCTTGAAGATGTTCGTCATGGGCATGGTGGCATTGCTGAAGCGGTGGACGAAGAGGGTCTCTAGCTCGCGTTTGGCGAAGTGGAGCATTATCATCCAGAAGGAGAGGGTTTGGAGGGTTGAAGGGCTTGAGGCGGTGGTGGAGAGGAGGGTTTTGGAGAGGGCTGAGCGGCCGTAGATTTGTGGGCGCAGGTAGTAGAAGAGAGGGTGGATTAGGAGGGGGCCGAGGTATTCGATTAGGAAGACGGTCTGCCAGGCTATTTGGGGGCCTGGCGTAGTAGGTCAGTAGGTGGGCATCTGCTGGTGTGCTTCGTTCGGCTCACCTAGATCTTTGACCTGCACGATATCTCCATCTTGCAGCCCCACGCTGGCGACCGTTGTGGTCTTGTCGTTGGGCACGAGCGAGCCATCGCTCTTGGTGATCCTTAGACGATGGATGGAGGAGTCTGACTCGGCTGCTATGCGGTGGTATAGGTCGCTCGTACTGCCTTGTATGTAGAGCTTGGCCTCGCTGGGGAGCTTGCGGATGGGTTTGCCTTTGTCGCTGATCAGTGACTTTATCTAGTGAAGCGTGTGAATATGTCATACCTCGCGGCTGCACTTTCAGAGTCACTGGCTTGGTCGCCATGCTGTGCTACTGTCCTGCTGAATACTGGAGTGCTAGCTTGTGCCGATGCTACTTTGTCCAAGGCATTGAGAGTACGGCCCACCAGACATATCTTTGAGCACAGCTTATGCTAAGACGAGTGATGGACTTCGTGCAGCACGCTTATGGGCTGCATTTTCACTCTCCCAGGACCGCTGAGGTGTAAGAAGTTATATAGGGAAACACCAGAGATATTGACCACATCCCTCTACGTCTAAGTCCGCGACGCAGCCGAGGCAGCTTATCAATGCAGTCTGTGGTTGTGAAGCTCGCCAGCCTAGTATGCAGTGTATCACATTATGCAACCTCGCACACGTTCTGCCTCGCTTATGCCTCAGGCTGGCAGCATCCAGCAGGTGAGGTGTCGCCTACCAATTACAGCGCGCGGATGGCTCCGCAAGGTGCTGCCTTCCCAAGCTGATCTCGCTGTGCAAATGTATGTGGCCGGCTAAAACGCCGTTCATTCGCCTACTGCACGAGCGCGGCGCAGACTCGAGGTTCGGCGCGCACGCCTCGGCAGGGGAAGGGAAGGGAACGAGTGGGGCTCTCCACCTCTGAGCCGCAGCAATTCGGTCCTGGCAGCATCATGGCATGATACTCGCATGCAGAGCATCAAGAAGCAGACCATGCCATCAGCGTGGCTTCTCGAACAAGGTCCAGACGAATCTCGTCGACCACTCACAGGTGTTGCCGGTCAAAGTCAAGCAGCGGCACAGTCTGACCGGCAGCTCCGCCGCTACCTTATGCATCCTTTACCGCCTGGCTTGCATGGCCTCGAGCCTCAGCTGAGGCTGGCGCGAGGCCAGATCGAGCTGCCTTCGGCCTGGCTGTGCATATGAGCCTATGATGATATGAGCTTTGGTCACCCTTTGTTTCTTACCACTTCTGTATCTCTTACCACATTCCTATCGTACCTTTTCTGCAACGCTTGAATTGCGCTGTTTTCGCCAATAGAAATCGGGATTCACATACTTACCTCAGCGTCCTAGGTCTTATCGTTGGAACCAGTACGTTCACTCATTCTTTCCTTCTTCTCGATGTGCTCCGTGGCTGGAAGGGACGCCACGAGGTGTGATTGACCTGACTGCGACTGTCGTCCCACTATTGGATCAGCCAGGGCCGAATGGTGTAATGAGAAAGCATTCGCGATCGACTTCATGTTTCTTATCAAACACAAGGCTTCTGATTATGCACGATCATGAGCCATGCGATCCATCATGCTTTGCGCAATGCACCCACCAACAGGCCATATGCACCCTGGATCCACCATCTTCAGGACAAATGGCTTAGCACTCGGCCTTTTCAGGACGAAGTCAAGCCTACGTCCCGTCTGGAGCTTGAGGTCGAAGCTGAGGATAATGCGCCACCGATACGAGTCGCTGGTCAGGCGACGATCATCAAAGAAACCGTTACAGGAACAAAAGCGGCCGACTTTGCCCCGCCCAACCCGGTGGCACTTGGGGAACAGCCAGCAGCCCGTGATGAACTCTCAAAGATCGACAAGACTCGTAGAGTGTAGTCTGATAGTCGCATTTGCTTAGTTCGCAGCAGCATACTAACGTGCGTGAATCAGCCCAGACCAGGACGACATCCCAGCCATGTCGCAGAGCAATGGATCTAGCTCGAACCCCAACGATGACGGCCCTCCGGAGCCCGAGATTTCACTCTTCGAGGAGCTCAAGGCCAAAGCCAGCGGATCACTACTGGACCTGAAGACCCTGCTGAAGGCCATCAAGGCACCACTTCCGACCGAGACTGGTGATGGGTCGGAGCTGAACGAGCAAGCGCACATTGACTCACTTGCCGACAAGTTCGCCAACGTATGCAAGGACCTGGTCAGTGAAGGCTTCACCCTCCCCAAATTGCTGGAAGCGGGAGCCGCAATGGCGGGTGGCAAAATGGTAAACGACAAGGACTACCACATGGAAGCGCTCGTAGAGGCCGCCGCAAAGCTCCCAGATGATTTTACTGGCGGCAAGATCACTGATCAGTTCGTCACCACACTTTGGAACGATCTCGCCCATCCGCCACAGACTTTGCTGGGTGACGAATACCAGTTCCGCCAACCTGACGGGAGTAAGAACTCCTACCAGAACCCTCAGATTGGCGCTGCTGGTATGCCCTATGCTCGGACTGTGGCGCCGAAGACCCTGCAGTCTGGCACTTTACCCGACCCTGGCGTTTTGTTTGATACTCTGATGGCTCGGAAGAAGACTCAGGAGCATCCCAATCGCATTTCCAGCATGCTCTTCTACCTCGCATCAATCATCATCCACGACGTCTTCCGCACCGATCATGAGGACTATCGAAAATCCGACACTTCGTCGTACCTTGACCTCGCGCCTCTGTACGGTAGCAGGTGGGAAGACCAGAAGCGAATGCGGACGTTCAAGGATGGAAAGATCATACCAGACTGCTTCTCCGAGACTCGACTTCTCTCGTTTCCTCCTGGCGTGGGCTGCATCCTGATCATGTTCAATCGCTACCACAACTATGTCGTCGAGCAATTGGCTTCAATCAACGAAGGTGGTCGATTCGACCTGAGCGAGAAGACTGTGGAGCGTTACGGCGAGACGCTCAACAAACGAGAGGACGACTTGTTCCAAACGGGCCGTTTGATCGTATGCGGTCTGTATGTCAACATGATCCTGATCGATTACGTCCGCACGATCCTCAATCTTAACCGCACCGACTCGAACTGGCAGCTCAACCCTCGCAAAGACATTCCAGGCCTGGCTCAAGGCACTGGCAACCAGGTATCGGCAGAGTTCAACCTGGTCTACCGCTGGCACGCATCCGTCAGTGCTCGAGACGAGAAGTGGACCGAGGAGTTGTCGGCACAGATGTGGGCTGGCACAGGCAAGAATATGAATGAGGTACCACAGTACGAGATCATCCAGAAGCTCGGCGGCATCGAAGCAACGAATCAAGCACTTGAGCCAAATCAGCGACAGTTCCCTGCACTCGACTCGGAAAAGTTTGAACGCATCAAAGAGGGACCGTACAAGGGCTACTTCAAGGACGATGATATTGCCGCAATCCTCACTGGCAGTATCGAGGACTGCGCGAATGCTATGGGCCCGCAGCAGATCCCTATCGTGCTACGTGCTGTCGAGATATTGGGTATTCAGCAGGCGAGGACATGGCAGCTTGCCACATTGAACGAGTTCCGCAAGCATTTCAAGCTCGAGCCACACAAGAAGTTCAGCGACATCACCAAGAACGTCGAAGTGGCAGAGGCGCTCAAGCATCTTTACGATACGCCCGATAATGTCGAGCTGTACCCTGGACTTGTTGTAGAGGACGCGAAGGATCCCAAGTTACCCGGATCGGGGCTGTGTCCTTCGTTCACGACGTCAAGAGGTGTGCTGTCTGATGCTGTTGCACTTGTCCGAGGAGATCGATTTTATACCACCAGCTACACGCCTGCGTCACTCACCAACTGGGGCTATAAGGAAGCCTCTTCTGACCTGGCGATCGACAATGGCTGCGTGTGGTACAGGCTCTTCATGCGCACACTGCCGAACAACTACGACCCATCTTCAGTCTACGTGCATTACCCAATGACCATCCCGGGTGAGATGCATAAAGTACTCAAGGACCTGCACAAAGACCACAAGTACAGCTTCGAAAGACCAGCACCAATCAAGCAGCCAGTCCTCATCTTCTCGTACGAGACGGCAACGAAAGTCATGGAGAACCAAGAGCTCTTCAAAGTCACCTGGGGCAAAGCCATCGAGTTCCTCATGGGCCCTAAGGGCAAAGACTTTATGCTCGCCGGCGATGACACAGCGAACGCCGACTCGCGGAAGCTCATGGAGAAGGCGCTCTATCGAGGCGGTTCATCCAGAGGTATCCCAGAGGGTAACGAGACGTGGTTGACGGCCGTGAAGACCTACTACGAAAACATCACCACCGAGCTGCTGAAACAGCACTCCTACAAACTCGGCAAGCTGAATCAAGTCGACATTATCCGCGACGTCGGCAATATGGCGCACGTGCACTTCTCGGCGGATCTCTTCGGCCTGCCACTCAAGACTGAGAAGTTCCCGCACGGCATCTTCACGGAGAAACAGCTTTATCTCGTCATGGCCGCGGTCTTCATCTGTGTCTTCTTCGATGTCGATCCCGCGAAGTCGTTCCCGTTGCGACAGTCAGCCTACGAAGCCACGCAGAAGCTTGGCCAAGTCCTCGAGCTAGAAGTCGGCGCCATCGCGAAGGGAGGTGCTTTAGCAGAGTCAATCATCTCTCGCGTTCATCCGAGCGAAAGTCCGGCGCTGAAAGACTATGGCGCGCACATGATCGCGCAGCTGCTGAAGACTGATTCCGACGTCAAGAGCCTGGTATGGGGCAACATCATCGGAACCTGCGGCGGCATGGTCGCGAATCAAGGCCAGCTTTTCGGCCAAGCTCTCGACTACTTGTTCACCGAAGGGCAAGAGCATATCCCCGCCGTTGCTGACCTAGCGAAGCAAGACACCCCGGAGGCTTTCGACAAGCTGATGCACTACTTCATGGAGTTCTCGCGGCTGAACGGCGAGACGGGCGTGTTCCGCTACGTTACTCAGGCGACGAGTTTGACCGACAACGGCATCAAGTACGACCTCAAGCCCGGCGACAAGATAATGGTGAACCTCAAGTCTGCTTCGCGCGACCCAGCAGTTTTCGGCACCAAAGGGCGCGATCCGAATAAAGTCAACACTGCTCTCGACACACCGCTGGACGCTTACATCCACCTCGGCTACGGCCCACACCAGTGTCTCGGTCTGCCGATGGTCAGGGTAGCGTTGACGACTATGCTGAAGACGATCTTCAAGGCGTGTCCGAAGCTTCGACCGGCGACTGTGGCGATTGGAAGGCAGAGTGTGTCGAGTAGTGTGAAGAAGGTTTTGAAGGAATTCCAGCCGGGAGATTTGGCGAAGATTCCGGAGGGTTGGCATTTCCATGCTTATTTGACGGAGGATTGGGATATGTTCTTTCCGTTTCCTACGAGTAAGTGCCGTTACTTCATGTGCCTGATGGATCGGATACTGACTTCTGTGCGAACTAGGTCTAAAGGTGAACTGGGATTAAGTGTGTTCCGTTGGATCGAGCTGATGTAGTCGTATGTCGGAGCTTGTATGTGGTCAAGTTGTCCAGTCCTACAGTGGGTCAGAACGCCTTGAAGGTGCTTGGTAGTGCGAGGTTATGTGGCTAGATTGTTCATGTCGGCGTCCTCTCGAGCTTTTCCGCTTGACCAGGATCGACTGGCTTGCCATTCTCGTTCTTCTTGATGTTGGCCAGACACGGTGCATGGAACAGAGCGCCAGTCCACGCGCCCTTCGCCGTACCAGCCGCGATAACGATCCATAGCAGAATCACAGCAGTCCCGAAGATCGTGCCGAGAACTTTGAAGAACACAGATGGCAGTTCTTCGCCGATCAGAATAGTGCTGCAGGCATATACGCCTAGAGGGAAGCTGCGTACTGTTAGTAGGTGCTACGTTATGGTCCGGTAGCGGTCTAAGAGGACTTACGTGAAACCCCACCAGCCCATGTTGAAAGGTACGCCCTGATCGCGGGCTGTCATGTATAGCGATGCGAGCGCAATGGAGAACCACAGTAGTCCAAAGCCCCACATGATCAGGGCTACGAAGAAGCCGAGGACGTAGGCTACTTGTCCAGCGATAGGGTCGAGACTCGCGGTTCGAGTGAAGATCTCACGTGCCATTTTGCCCAGGTAGAGGATACTATCGAGTGTCAGCTAGTCTGACCAAAATGACCTCCACTCCGCCACGAATATCCGCCGGATCTTGACTATGGTCGGAAGAGCACAACGAGATGTGAAACAACAGGCGTCAGGAGTGTAGCACTTACGTGTACCCACCAAACCCCAGCGGGCCCAGCGGCAGGAAAGCGCTCACGATGATCTCACGTGGAGGCATCTTGTGCAGCGCAAGGCGTTGATAGTACATCACCAGCACACTCAGAGCAAGGGGCGTAGCCATGCCCCAGAGCACATAGCACGTGATGATCACGCCAAAGGCATGATCGTCGGACATGATCGAGGCGAGCTCAGCGCCGGTTCCAGCAGCCACGATCGTAGCTGCGATTGGCAGGAGCTGTGCCGCTGTAATGCTGTCGAGAGATCGCTGGTGGCTCGCTGACATCCTGTACTCGATCAGCTGCTGTCGGACGTTCGGGAACTCAGCAGCCTTACAAGAGTACGGCCAAGCTAACAGTAACAGCCACAGCAACCACACAATCCAAGACCCACGCCCCGAACGCAACCCAAACAGCCCACCTCCCCCAAGCAGGCACACACACAAAGATCCACATCTCAATCAACGTCGCAAACCCCATAGGCACAGTCCCAAGAAACAGACTATTTGTCGAATCCTGGATCATCACAGTCCAGATCTCCGGCCAGATCGTGTACCTCACGCCACTAACGCCCAACGCCACGAAAAACAGCGCAGCGTTGAGAGCGAAGAATAGGATGCCAAGGTAGTGCAGCCAAGCGGCTTTGAACGGTATGGTGATGAAGATTAGGGAGACTATACCTGTGCCCATTGTGACGCTGAACCAAGAGGGTGAGAAGTTGCGGACGATGCGGCGCCAGCCTTTGTTATAGCCTAGGGTTGAGGCGGAGGAGGTAGACATGATGGGGTCGAGTCCTGCTGGGTCTTGGTGACCATCACTGGATGTTGCGTTGATTGGGACGGTTTCTTTGGTTGGATTTCGTTGTAGGCGTTGTGAAGCCGGCACTGTGACGGCTGGGTTCTCCATGGCGGCGATGTGAAATGATCGGACGACGGATTGACGATGATTGGAATCGGATGCATGGAGTTACATGTTGATGAGAGTCGACGGTGTTGTAAAGTCAAACGCTATTCTGACACTCGCTCATCGAGGTGGACATGCGGCTATTGCGGAGCGGGCAGTTTATAAAGAGAAAACGGCACGTCAATGCCAGGTCGCTCTGGCGACACCGGCTACAGTGTCATCCTCCACTTCTGCAACTATCTTGCCGTCGTCTAGCACACACATGATCTGCCAGGTCTTCGTCTCTGAGCCCACTCGAACTGTTCGATTGGGCAGCGCAGGCGCAGCACACAGTTTCATGCGTGGAGATGATCAACTCTACACCGCAATCATGGCGAGGCATTGGTAGGTACGATCCAACACCGTGTCGCCCGAGAGACTTCTTCCCGACCTCCGAGCAAGAGTGAATGCACTTTCGCGCCCACATCATGCGCCTTCGCGGCGGACTCGAAGGTGCTTCAAGCCTGGCGAGCCACTTTCAGCGGCTCGTGATCACCAACACCTACCAGACCCCTCCATCCGCATCGAGTGCTCGGAAATTCATGGTCGAACGGTGACGGGCTCAATCTACAGGCGCATGCTTGAACAGGAAAGACACGCTTTCACCGTTATGTGTTCTCCGGCATGCCTCAGCAAGCTATACAATCGAAGTCAGCAAATCTTCCACATCCGTTTACAGGCAAAACTTACAGTAGGACTTATGTCAATCGTCTCGATCCTCCCGTTACAAGCCCTCTTCTTCTCCTCATGCGGCACCGTATTCGTCACGACCAATTTCTTCAGCTGACTCCCGTTGATCTTCTTCACCGCGTCTCCACTGAGAATACCGTGCGTGACGATCGCTACAGCCTCTTTTGCACCGTGCTCGAGCACCACGTCCGCCGCTTTGCAGAGTGTGCCGCAGGTATCTGCCATGTCGTCGACAATGATGGCGATCTTGTCTTTGACGTCGCCCACAAGGACCATTCGCGATACCTCGTTGGGGCGTGCTCGCTCTTTGTGGATGAGAGCAAAGCCCAGGTCGAGGGAATCTGCTATTGACGTCGCCCTGCGCAAAGTCAGAACCTCTCATCATTGCACCGCAGCGTCTCCCCAGCTTACCTCTTCGCCCCTCCAGCATCCGGACTAACAATCACACAATCCTTCACCTCCAGATTCTCCCGTATCCACCTGAGTGTACTTGGCTCCGCATACAAATTATCCACGGGCACATTGAAGAACCCCTGGATCTGACTAGCATGCAGATCCATAGTAATGACATGATTGCACCCCGCCGTTTGGAGCATATTGGCCATGAGCTTCGCCGTGATAGGAGCTCGACTCTTATCCTTCTTGTCTTGTCGGGCGTAGGGGAAGTTGGGTAGCACGGCTGTGATGCGGCGGGCGGAGGCAGTGCGGCAAGCGTTAATGAGGATTAGGAGCTCCATTATGTGGTCATTAATACTGCTCGATTCGGTGGATTGGATTATGAAGACTGCGCTGCGTCAGCATGCTGTCTTGCCTTCACAATCCCTCCAAGGTCATTTTCTCGTGACCAGTGAAGACCTACCATCCTCGTCCCTCACGCTCTCCCCAATACTGATACTACTCTCGTTATTGCTATACTGCACCACCATGATCTTCGCGAGCTCTATGCCCAATCGATCCGCGACCAGCTTCGCCAGATGCCCATGACTGTTGCCAGTCAACAGCTTGATGCTGTTAGTCGCCATGCCGTAATAGGTACACGCTTGTGAGCCGTGGAAGGGCTTTCGCGTCGAGGTGGTGCAATGCGAGGATGCTATCCTTGCGCTGTGTGCCTCGAGGTGCGATGGGTTGAGTCTGAGGTGTAGCAGTCCAGCGAATGGATCCGAGGCGCAGCTAGCAGATCGGGAAAGTCATAGAGGTTGCAGACATAGGTGTGGGTAATGATAGGATCTCCGTTCCGACAAATTGACTAGGGGAGCATGAAAGCAATCAGAAGCTGAGATGCGCGTACTGCTCTGTCCAATCTTCACATGTGAAAGTAGGTCATCGCAGTGGGAGAATTCCGACTTTGCGGGCCGAGTCGGCGATCTTTGTGGGGGTGAAGACACAGCGGCGACGAGCATCTTTCCTCACGATTCAGGATAGGGCAACAAGGTCATACGGAGGTGCAACGGCATGCGGTAAGAAGTCGGTGAAAGTCTTTAGCGGTGATTCGAGATGCCATTGAGTAGCTTCCTGCCAACTATGTCTACGGCCCTCGTCTTGCCGGAAGCGCAGACCAATCCGTAGCAGGCTATGCTCATGCAAGCAGTGTCTGCCTGGTAACACGCTCGCTGCTCGGTGCCTTACGCTGCTCCCAATCACTCACGTATCTGCTCTAGACATGAGGGCAAGTCTACTTGCGCATGCTGGACGCACGACGCTTGCGAGCCTCTTGCTGCTTGCTCTTCTCCTCAGCCACACGCTTATGGAGGATCTGGGCGTACTCGTTCTGCAGACCGTGTCAGTGTTGAGTCTATCAGTATCGACGCCAGGACTACTCACGGCAGCATCCTTGCTGGACTCGGCCTGGCGACGCTTGAGTGCGATGCGATGACGCTTGTGCTGAAGACGCTGGGGCGTGATGAGACGCTGGATGCGAGGAGCCTTGGTGTATGGCTTCGCGCCCTCCTTCTTAGGCTGGACCTCACGACGAATGACAAACTTGCGAACCTAAAATCACGGACGTGTATGTCAGTCACTACATTCATCACAGACTCAGCCGACTGCAGCCAGTAAAGGCGTGCAGTCAGGCTGGCGAAGAGGCATAGAGTGTGAACTCACGTCGTCTTCCTTGCTGAGGCCGAAGAACTTGCGGATCTTCGTCGCGCGCTTGGGACCAAGGCGCTTGGGGTGTACGGTATCCGTGATGCCCGGGATGTCTGCCTCTCCTTGCTTGACAATGCTGAGCGCAAGGACCGACAAGTCCATGGCGACAATGCATCCGCGCACACTCTTCCTCTTGCGCTCACCAGTCCGACGGGGACGGTAGCAGCTGTGACCGTCGGCGAGGAGAAGGCGCACACGGGTGGGGTGCATGACACCCTGCTTCATGGGAAAACCCTGCTTGTCGTTGCCGCCGGTGATCTTGAAGATGTAGCCTTTGAACTCGTCGCCCACGCTGTCGCCGGGCACCTCCTGGCCCATGCGGCGGTCCATGAAGACGCGCAGCTTGCGGTCATCTTCGACATCGATCAGCTTCTGGGTGCCGTTGGCGGGGAAGCTGATGTTCAACTTCATCGTGGCGGTAGCGATGAAGAGGGAGGAGGGTAGTTATGAAGTCGCTGTGAAGTCGTCAAGGGCGGGCTGTCGCTGTTTCTTGGTGCGCGAGAATTCGTGTGTGGATATTGCCAAGAGTGCGGACGGCGCTAGTGAAATCTCACGCCTCAGACCTCAAGCAACTCATGCCTGATCTCTCAGACGATTTCCAAACCATCGTGCTTCCTCTACCATCTATTGTCATGCGCGTATGCCTGTCGGATATTTAAGAGGACCTGCTGGCGGTGCCGCTCCCGAGGAGAACGCAGCGACGATGCTGACGACTCGGGTTTGACACAGGCATTCAGCACAGAAGCCACAGTATCATCACGACAAACACCATCCCTACCCGTCGCATAATTCAGATTCTGTCTTCCACGGCCAACGAAGATCCCAATGAGACCGGCATTCCTTCCCCAAACACAAGTAATACTCACTTACGGGTTGCCTGATACGATCCCCCGCCGCAATCCACAGTGAGAGCCACGATCGACCCGAATGAGCGGGGTTTGGCGGCAAAGTGCTCCCAGCATGCTAATGCATACAACCGAGCGACAACCACAGTAGGTGTCCCAATGGCTAAGCAAAGTAAGTCAGTTCATTGTGTCCATTGTTGTGAGTTCTTTGCTTTGCTCCTTTGACTCCTCTCATATGCCCTGTTCCTGTTGCTAGCACAAGATGTCTCTCTTCCTGAAGTCGTTCGCTCGGCCGGTGTGCTCTCGAGCCGGCTCCATATATGTCCGAAACAGCAGTGTGCAATCTAACGTAGTTTCACGAACTTTTGCAACAACGAAAATACGTCAAGTCGATCCGTACAGCGATGTCAAAGTTACCGATCGTTTCAGTCTCAAAGGCAAGACCATACTGGTGACGGGAGGTGCTCGTGGCCTAGGCTTCGCCATGAGCAAAGCCATAGCCCAGCTCGGCGGCAACATTGCCATCCTCGACTCCCTTCCAGAGCCAGTTGAGGAGTTCCACACACTCGCCGATAAGCACAACATCACTGCTGTCTACGAGCAAACGGACGTCACCTCTCAATCCTCCTTGGAATCTGCTTTCGCCTCCGTCGTGAAACAGACAGGCGGTCTGAACGGCTGCATAACAGCTGCAGGCATCGCACTCGACGCACCCTTCCTCGAGCAACCTTGGGACATCTGCCAGAAGATCCTCGCGGTGAACGTCATGGGCACATTCTGGACCGCGAAACTGGTCGCGCAACATTTGATCGAGCGAAAGCAAGGTGGGAGTATGGTGTTCATTGCTTCGGTTGCCGCGCAGGGTCTCAAAGTGCCTTTGCAGACTCTCGCGATCTACAATATGTCCAAGGCGGGCGTGAAAGGTCTCGTTGGACCGCTGGCTGTCGAGCTAGGTGAAGCTGGTATTCGGGTGAACTCCATTTCGCCTGGCGTGATCGCGAGCCCGATGACAGATGGCATGATCTGGCCCGCATTGGATGACATGTTCGTAAGTAACAGCAAGCTCTGTAACTATTCGACTTTGAGCTGACAATCTCGACAGAACAACGCAGCGCCCATGAAGCGGAAAGGTAGACCCTCTGACTTGACGCCCACGGCCACATTCCTGCTCAGTGATGCGAGCGAATACACGACTGGTGCTGACTTCCTGATCACGGGCGGTCTGCACGCCGGCGTCTCGCCATCATGGCTGAATAAGACTTGACCATCAATTTGCCACCGTCCTGAATGAAACTTGACGCAGTCTGCTGCAGCGAAACCGCCGCACTGCTGCATTTCATGCGACACGTAACCACCGATCGCGCTATTGTCTGCAACCGAGCCCTATCGGGTAACATGAGTGCGGCGTGGTCAACCACAGCGCAACGATGCCCGGCGGCTTGCACTAAAGAAATGGTAGCTACGCTGGATCGAGCGAGATGCTGTCACAAGTAGACTCTGCAAACCACGCAAATTCTTCCTGGTCAGGCGGCAACACGCAAGCTGTAGGGAAAGCAGTCGAGTAGCATGAAATCATGGTACACAGCATTGGGATCACCGCTATCTTGCCCCTGCTCTATCAATACACCTCATGCAAGCCGCACATGTCTATATTCATCACATCGCTTCCCCTAAATCATGCGCCGTTACCTCTGATCTGAACGCCCATCAGCGTTCCAAGAAATCCCAATCCATGACGTCTAATCCTACACAGCCCATCTTCCAAACACCCCCTTACCTAGGAACTTCCCTTCCTCCTCGTTCCATACGTTTCGTTCTACAGATCTCCGCGCCTCCCAAGCCCTCACAAATCGCCAAATTTCTGCGTCAGCCAGATTCCACGCCTCCACCACGCCGCGATTCCGCTGCACGTTCTTCACCTTTAGCATACCCGCATGCATGATCGCGGCCGTTGAGTCGCGCAGGAAACCTTGCTCGCTTGCTAGCTGCTCGGGGGTAGGTGGAGGGTCAGTCGAGTCGTGGTAGGGCGATAATGGAGGCGGTGGAGGACGGCGCTCGGGGCCGGGGACGGGGGTGATGGATTTACCATTCGAGGTTGCGGAGCGGGGAAGTTGAAAGCCGAAGAACCAGTGTAGTTCTTCTCTGGCTGCTTCAGTGGCCACGCTGAGGGGTTTCTCCGCTATGAGCCAGAGCGTGCGGTGGGCGGAGTACTCGGAAGCGACTGCGTCTTTCATTGGCAGTAAGCGAGCGAATGACGATGGGCCTTTGCCTAGGAGCTCGTCTGTGGTGGCGCTGATCCAGGGATCGCGGTCTGTTTCGCGGCGGACGAACTTAACATGCAGATCGCTGCGGGAATAGAGGAGGGAGATGAGTGTGTAGGGGTGCGGGACTGAGGCTATGGTGAAGAGGGTGCTGCTGTTCCTGTAGACTGGTGGGGTGGAGATGGGGCGTTCTTGGGTGGCGACACAGGGTCGGCACGTAGCCACGTTTGGAGGGCAAGAGGCCGGAACGGGGGAGTCGGGACACTGAGTGAGGTTGCGTGCGATGTACATTGCAGGCGTGTGGATGGTCGTGGTCCGCTTCGGAAGTGGGTGCAAGACAGCGATGCCAGAAGGGAAAGTGTTCTGCCATGCCTGGTGGAGATGACTATTGATGAGCGGCGCTAGCAGAGACAGGCCTTCACCGCGGGTGGCTTCGCTGTCGAGTTTGGCGTGCAGGGTCGGATACTTTGCCTTGATCGCCGCAGTGCTGTAGTACGCGATACCGTCATGCTTGTCATCCAGTATGAACGTATTCTTCGGCACAGCATCGACTATCGTCTTGACCTGCTTAACGCTCTCGGAGGCAAGTGCAGTCTTGATGGTCTTATCCACCGCGACCTTCGGGCCAACATAAAACGCACCGTCCAGCCCAGGATAGCGGGTCAACTCTGGGTACTCGCCGCGTCTGAGGAAGCCCAGCAGAGCATCGTCGTAGCCAGCCATGGGCAGCACAAGCCAGTTGCACAAGATGCCAGTGCCCAGGTTTCCCCAAGCAAGCCACCGCAACATCTCAGCTTCCATCTCAGCAGTCAGCTCCAGTCCTTGCATTTTTCTGTACTCGGCATTGTTCTTCGCCTCCGCAATGCCCAGCACGATTGGCTTGAAGCCCTTTGCCCACCACGCCCGCCGCCAGATCTGCAATAGCTGCTTCTCCGCCTTCTGCGTCTTCTCATCCTTGCCCTTGCTCGAAGTATCAAAGTACGTGTAGATCGGCGGCCGCGCCCTCTCCGGCGGCAGCACACTGCGATCCTCATCCATAGTAATCGAGCTACTGAACGGATTCTCCCACTTCCAATCACTAAACCACTTCGCCTCGCCCATCGTGCTGTTCTTCTGCTCCGCCGGCTTGTGCGCCGGCGGTCCAAACGGGTTCAGCCATGCGGGAGCATTGACGACGTTCTTCGGCAGCTTGGGGAAGCTCTGTACTGCTCGCTGGGCCGCGTCGACCGCTTGGTGGGCGCCGGATCGGAGTTGTGGGCCATAGGGGACGGCGTTCACGTAGGGGCCTGATTGGGAGGTTCCGAGGAAGAGGATGCTGAAGAGGAGGAAGGCGGCAAGGGAGGTTACGATTTGCAGGCGGCGGGGAAGGTAGGAGCATGGGTTGCGGCGGCGGGGCATCGCGGAGAGGGGAGGGGCGCTGGCCAGCAGTGCTTCATCATTGGTCGTTGTATGACATGTGAAGAAGCCGCTGTCTCAGCAGGGAGTGCGCTTAGAGTCAATGGCTGTCCAGAAGCTGTGCTCTCGATCCTTAGTTCCTTGGTTGTCCGGTGGCTTGGTAAGGAGGACTATCGACTGGGCACCAAAGTGTTACATGACCTCAGTAGTGGATATGCTGTCGTGTCTACACCCCTACCTTCCTCACCCCCGGCATGCCAAGACATGGATAGCTATGGTCGGTGCCACTCGAGCTACTTCCCTCTGCTTGTTCATCCACCTCACCATCGTCCGGCGAGTGACATTTCCCCATCAAGGGGGGAGATTTACGTCGATCCAGTCATCGACACGGCGTCATGTTGCTCGACCTCTGCCATTGACAACTGCACTCTTTGAACGCGATCTGTCACATGCAAGTATCCGTCCCTGCTCATTACTCTTCCTCCGTACGTTCCACATCCAGATGTTCCTGTCTCTCCCTCTCATGTACTGTCAAGGATGGCATCATCGTCTCGTACGCCATCGAGCAACCACGTCCGCAAAGACTCACCCGAAGACTACGCATCCCTAGCCCGCCGTAACGCAGCAGCAGAGACATTGCAATCATATGAGCGTCTCTCTTGGCACGCAGCAGCGAGAAACGAGGTAAGTCACGTCAAATTCCGAATAGAGCTCCGTTTGAGCAGCGGCTTATGGCCATGCTGCAGAGCCTAGTACAAACCCGCCTCCACTTCCAGAACATCATAGCCGGCTTCGATGACAGCGACACGCACGCCTGGAGCACAGTGAGCAAAGTCTGGAAGACAGATACAACGCCGCATGTTCCTGATGCTCTCGACTGGGATCCGGGGAAGGAGAGGTGCAAGACGGCTGTCACGGGCGGGCCTGGCAGAGAGAAGGGCAAGGATCGGAAGTCGGGAGGGGCGGCGAGTGAGAAGGGGAAAGGGCGGGAGGATGCAGTTGTGGAGGCGAGGATGGGGAAGAAGAGAAAGAGTGGTGGGAGTGGGGAGGCTGGGTGATGGGGTGGGATGGGTGTGGTGAAGCATGTGGGCAAGTGGACGGTCAAGGAGGTCGCAGATGTGAAACCATGACTCCGCAGGGTGAGACAGAACTGCTCCCGGCTGGCCATGAAACGGTATCATAGCGTATCTAAATCACGCTTAAGATGTAAGCACATAGGCGTATTCCGATGATGTTGTGTTGATACTAGACGCGCGTGTCATGCGGCCCAGCCTGCGGACGAGTAGCTGGCCATCTTGGCCACTCGTGCTATGCACGCCCAGCGTAATGTCGTGCACTCACGAGTTCCTACACAACCTCCCCGTCTCATCCACTGGCGTCCAATACTCGCTCCCCACAGCCGTCACAGCCCAGAATAGATGATGCGGATCATACTTGTCCTTGATCGCATTCAGCTTGGCATAGTTGGCGCCATAGAACGTTTCCTGCCAATCTGGCTGCCGGAAGTCGCCTTCATTGAGGTAGCAGCTCCCATTTGGCGTCAACTTCTCCAGCTCGGGCAGTAGCATGTTCGTCATCTTTGCCTGATTAGCTTCCATCTCAGCCAAGGGCGCGGAGAAGTTCCAGGGTGTCGTAAGAACCGTGTCGATCAACGCTGTGCGCCAGCCGGGGTTCACTGCATTGTAAACGTCGCCCGCGACTTGGAGCGAGACATTCACGCCGACGCCGATGAACTGTCCGCCTGCGTTGTTGATGTTCCGGTAGGCTTGTGTGAGGGCTTCGTTGTTGGTTTCGACTACGGACCGTGGGATCAAGCGGCCGCCGTACTGCGCGATGCCGACGTCGATGGGACCTTGCATCGCATTGTACTCCTTCATGTAGCCCGAGAACTGGTTGTAGTAGCTTGTGTACGTGATGTTGAGGGCCTGGAGCTTGGTCTCGAGCGGCGCCATGAACGCTTGGAGCTGGTCAACAGTGATGTCGGGCGCAGTGATGGGCGAGATTGCGAAGCTCTCGTTTGTGAAGTACCAAACGCTCATCGCGCCGGCGTCTACGAGGGGAGGGAGAGAGGCGTGGAAAGTGGAGATCGCGGAGTAGTAGTCATCTTGGCTTATGCCGGTGCTGGTGAAAGTAAGGTTCATTGCAGAGGTTGGCGTGTCGGGGTGGGCTTTCGAGGTCATTGATACTACGACGCCGTACGTGCCGCCGCCGCCGCCTGCCAGAGCCCAGTAGAGGTCCGAGTTCTGCTTGCGGTTGGCGATCAAATACTGGCCTGTGCCAGTTACTACTTCCCACTCCAGGACCTGATCTGCTGCTAGGCCGTGCTTCGATGCAAGAGCGGAGTGGCCGCCACCTTGCGTGTAGCCGCCAGCGATGCCCACGGTAGGGCACTCGCCACCGACTACTTGGAAGCCTTGGGCGTCGGCTGCAGCGTATGCTTCGAAGCCTTGGACGCCTGCGCCCGTCTTCATGGCTTTGCCAGTGTAGTACTCGGACTTGTAGTCGCTGATGGACATCGACTTCAAGTGGTGTGTCCAGATGGCGAGAGCACCAGAGCCGGTAGATTTGCCGTTGTAGCTACCTATAGTCAGCGTACTGTTCAGAAGAGTTCGATTCGCACCACTCACTCATGTCCAGTGTTGCGGATGACGAGGCGGATGTTGTGCTTGCTGGCGAATCTGATGGCCGCTGCTATGTCTTCTGCGCATGCTACGTTGACTACACTTGTTTAGTATGCGAGGTTGTTGAAATGAGACAGAGCTCGGCCGTACCAGCATACTGCACGTAAGTGCCTATCACACACTGGAAGTCGCGTGCGGTAAACGGATCGCAGCTCTGGTTGGCGAAGTAGGGTGCCATGATCGAAGAGGAGTCGTCGTAGTGTGTTTGCGGTTGAAGCCAGCCATCCTGGAGTAAGGTACACGCGTCCTTGTTATACTCTGCGAATGCACTGTCATGACATGGTGCTGCGAGGGGTTTGGTTGCGACGAGTCTGCCGGCGATGGAGCTGTTGAACCGGGCCCAGGTATCGGGTGATGGCCAGCATGAGTCGCCTGGAAAGCATCGACAAGCTGCAGATGCATTGACTGGCGTATGGTGACAGTTCCCGTAGTAGGTTCCATAATATGGTCGCCCTCCACCATGATGTTGAGCGAAGGTCGTTGAGGTGAAGAGTAGTGGAAATAGACGAAGTGGAAGCATTGTGCAGAAGGGGAATTGTGAAGATGGTAGTAACAGACTGGACGACCTACTGCGTTATACACGTCTGCCGCACTGGCTCGTACATGTAGGCCGGTGCGATTGCCACATACTTCACCACTCTGCCGTTGCCAGGCGGAGGCTTGCCCACACACCATGCGATGTAGATCTCATGCGGACGAGATCTCGTTCGTATATCCGCGTGAGTCAACTATTGCCGTCCTGCCGGACACTGCACCCATGTGTTTGCTAAGCGAGATCGAAGAGTCCTTGTCGGGGTATGTGGGAGGAAGATGTTGTTGTAGCGAAACACCTTGCATGAAGCATACCTGGTTCGCTTGGATAGCCGCATGGGGGTGCCACTCCGCCCACGCCGGAACACTGCTGGACGTCAAGTCATGCACCGTCAACGGCAGCATCGACAACACCACCTCACTGACGCAGATGAGTCGCCATCTCGATGATGTGACCGAGATCTGATGACAAGGGCGACGCCACGTTGAGCCCTGATGCGACACGAGCATGCCCGGTTCTGGGTCACATTCCGTTGGACAAATCTCCCTTGCTTCACGCAGGTCACGACTACGCCATCACGGATTCTCGCTGTCAATGATTTGCAATTGCGAAACCACAGTGATGGCTGAGAGAGCAGAACCGGAGACCGTTGAAATGTGAGAACCCCGGCTCAATCTTGCTGCCCCTGCTGCTCTGGCTAGTCCAGCGCGTGCAACATATAGGTAACCAGACACTGGACCACTGCATGAAATCCATGCGGAGTGTGCGACTACCAGTTCCATGGAACCTGGGCGTCAACTCTTGGGCTCCCACCTGCAGCTCCGAATTCTGTTTGCCTCGTAGGTTCTCGAGAGTCAGCTCCCTCAACTCTCTTACTTACCCTGACTCTCATGTCGTCGCCCCGCTATACCACAGGGTGGGTCTACAACCTTCAGACTGTGCCTAAGTCTACCAACGCCGGTCATGTTATTGCGCTTGCGAGCAGCTTCTCGGCGATCGCGCTGCTATCGATCATCATACGAATTGCGACGAGATTCAAGATACTGAAGGGTATCGGCACGGACGATGTTGCAGCCACGCTGTCGATGGTGCTTGGGCTAGTTTACAGCGCCCTCGCTATCTATCGTGCGTCCTATCGAATGTGTTGCGACGAGAAGGTGCCTTGCTGACGCTGGCGCCATAGAGACGAGATGGGGTCTAGGCCTGCACATCGAAGACTTCCCTGCAGCGAACCCGGTGCCATTTAGCAAGATCCAGTACATTGGGGGACCCATCTACTGCCTTGCGGTGCTCGGCTTTAAGGTGTCACTTGTCGCTTCGTATGTCCGAGTCGCTGGATTCAACCGTACCTACAAGATTGTGCTTATGGTGGTGATGGCGATGGTGATAGCAAATCAAATCATCTACACCATACTGCTGTCATTCGCTTGCCGACCTATAGCAAAGCAGTGGGATCCGACGATACCTGGAGTCTGTAATGATCAGCTCGCGACCTACTTCGGTAAGCCACATACTGCTGGGAGGGCGGAGAACGAGGGCTGACAGCATGCAGGTCTCGGAGGTCGGTCTTGTCAGACGTGGCCGAAACTCCATTGCTAATGAGAGCAGGGTCAAGTCTAGCCTTTGACTTCATCATCATTGTTCTACCTTTCCCGATCCTGCGTCGGCTCCAGCTCGATACGCGGAAAAAGGCATGAGATTCGCATCCTGCATACAGCCCGTTTGCTGACAATGTTTCGAGATCGGTCTCGGAGCACTTTTTGCCCTGGGCTTCTTCATCACGATTGTGCAAGGCCTTCGAGTGCGGACCATCTCAAGATTACGGGTGTACACAGACTCGGAGCCCATCATCGAGTGGAGCATCATCGAAATCAACATCGGCGTCTTGATCGCATGTGTACCGAGCTTCGTGCCCATGATGCGTAGCGCGAGTGTCAGAGTGCAGAGCATACAGAGGTCATGTCATTCCCGCAATGCCAGCACCTCGAAACGGCAGAGCAAGCTCATCACACCAGGCACGTCAACAAGCCGATACAGCAAAGACTTCGACAGTCCGAAGCGCAGCCCCAAGGTGCTTTCGCCGCCGCCACCGGTTCTGGGTACACTGGGTGAAGACCGCGACGAGCAGGACTTATGGGCGAAGCGTCGGATACGTACGGATGGAGCGACGTAAACGCTGTCCCAACGACAGCGTTGGAGGCTAGGGTGAGATCGATGGACGGTGATGGCAGTGATCGAGGGCGAGATATGCGGGAAGGCATCATGGTGAGCCATTCTGTCAGCATATCGAGGGATTCGAGTGTGCCTCCTTGAAGTGCCCTTTACTACATAAGCATGAACGAAGCATTACCACTATGCGTACTCACATTGATCTCGGCCGAGCTGCCGGTGAGAAATGGGCGCGTTTTGATACCATGCATGTTATCGCATAAGACCCTCTTGAGCATAGTGATGCTGCTAGGTGACTTGCACCGCACAGTGGGTAGCACCACAGGAGGCGAGCAAGCTTGAGAGCTCGTGGGTACTTTCTGTTCACCTTACCTGCACATACCGACCACGAGTTCCTCCTTCAAGCAGCCATAACTGTCTGTCTGGTAAGTACTGTCGAAATGCACACGTGACGAGACCTTCGAGGAGGGAAACTTACGCCATGACTAGAGCAAGGTGTGGTGTGATGTTCGTCTGTTTAGCGAACATGGCTTGCCTAGTCGACGTCGTGATCAGGCCATCATGTTGCATCTTTATCCCTTGTCAATAATGACAGATATCGGGCTTCGCGCCTCATCAGTACAACGTGGCGAGCTCATGGTCATGGAGTGGCTTTGCAGTCTGGAATCACCATGCTGCACGCACTCTCGCACATCGGCTCTATGCGCGTCAGGCCTGCGTCTACGGCGCCAAGATCGACGCCACTAGCGATGTGAGGTATGCATCTGCCATCAGGAGAGCTCATAGGGCTGCCACGGCACCATACCGGCGGCCTTATTTGGCTCGGTGATCAAGTACTTTCACGTAGTGCTTGGCAGGCACGGACAACCACTTGGAGACGGGCACCATCTCGATTAGCGTAGGTGTGGCGAGAGTAGCTCACGCGGACTATGGAGTGACAAGACTTTGAATGGCGTAGAGGTCTCAGCTGATGCTGCTCACGACTGTAAAGCGGTGGTCCAGCCGCACATAAATTCCCCTTCGTGCCCTGGCAAAAACTATGGTCGCTCGCATGATATGCAACCTAGGGGCAGCACGTAGTAATACTGAAGCTACCACTCAGCACTGTCAAGATGAAAGCGACCTTCGTAACTCTCATTATAGCTGCCCTGTCCATCACTGGTACGGCATCGCCGCTGGAGGCTAGCGTCGTTGCGCGTGACGAAGGCAAGACCGTCCGCGTCAGAGAAGGACCTAATGCCATCCAGAAGGCAATAGACGGCGCCAGGAAGGGGACGAAAATCGTGATCGAAAAGGGCACTTACCCAGAGGCCTTGACCATCAGGACCAATGGCATCTCGCTGGAGGGAAAGCCAGGTGCTGTTCTGATGCCGCCACAGCACTTCGTTGACAACGCTTGCACTGGAGTGGCAGCCAAGGCAAATGCATCGGATCCTGCAGAGCCAACCACTCAAGCGGGGATTTGCGTTCACGGCCAAGGTATTAAACTTGCGCAAGACTTCCAGACGGAGCATCAGCGCGTAGCTTCAGTGGCTACGTATGTGAAGGACATCTCCATCAAAGGCTTGAAGGTGAAGGACTTCCCTGTGAACATCATGGTCATCGGCGCTCGCAATACCGACGTCAAGGACAACGTGCTCCAACACGGTCGCCGGTACGGTCTCCTTACCGATGGATCTTACGACACCACTGTCAAGGGTAATATAGTCACTACCACTGACGACACCGACTTCATTGCTGTCTGCATGTCAGTATGTCAAGCCCACCGTGCCAAGAGTTGGTCACACTAATTATCCGCAGGGACGGCTTCGCCGGTGCCAAAGCGATCGAGAACAAGCTCACTGGCTATGCCATCGGCTTCTGCGTACAAACCAATGGCGAAGTCATCAAGCGCAACACCGTCAAGGGAACCTGCTCGGGTATCAGTGTGGACGCACATATTGACGGTGTCAAGATCATCGACAACTCGATCACGGAGCCAAAAGATCCAAGCCTGTGTCGCGGCTTCCTCATTGGCATTCTACTCGACGGTGCATCCAACACAGAGATCCACGGTAACACCATCAGAGGTCACGTCGCTCCTGCTCCCGGCGGTGGCTATGGCATCCTTGGCTTCGATGAGCCTTGTATTCCTGCGAATGGTCTGGCTTGTCTGTACGATCCGACGCCTTCGTTACTAGTCGGTAATAAGATCACGAACAACGTCGTGCGTGGTAACGGCCAGGATATTGTTGTCTTCGAAAGTACTCCTGGAGCCAACTTGGTGCGTAACAATGACTGTAAGCCGGCGAGTCAAGAGGGAGCGTTAGCGGGCACTTGTAAGTGAGTTGACTTAGTGTCACGCCCACTTCAGATTGAGCGGCGAAAGATGTTGGTTGTGGAATCCCGTGTGTAGGCTGTCCCTTGTTGTAATGGACATGATCTAGTCAGCAAGAGTATCGTCCTACATTCGACGCCAAAACAAGGTCCAGAAAAGATCTCTTGTACATAGTTCGACATTTCAATGCGTAGCCTCTCTTTAATGTCGTGAGGTGATGCCCGACACCTACACTATGGGTGGGCAAATTCAATTCTTCTTCTCCTCACCCAAGAATCAAAGAGGTGGTGGGGGACAGCTAAAGCGTGCTTCTGCAGAGCGTTCAGATATCAGTCAAGGCGTATCCACGACGCGCGAAGCACGGACACAGTGCAGAAGGTCAGGCTCGATGTAGTTCATATGCAGTGAAAATTGATAGGGCTATCGCGCCCTGGGAACTGCGAGGGGTGAATCCACCCTGCGTACTGGGGCAACATGTCAGATAGAATGACAACACGGTCCGTGAACCGGCGGAGGCAAGGTCTTTCGGACAGCACCCACACGTGATGCGGGGAGCCTCGTCTTCTGCTTTTGATCGCGTCACCGTATACAAAGCTTGCGAGTCGCAATATCTCGGAGCTACGGCGCATTCATGGTCTTTTGTTACATTATGCGGACTTACGGCTTGAGACTGACTGCAAGATCAAGCCATCTGCCTTCTCGCAGTAGATCGAGTTTCCGCACTTCGTCCAGCCAAGAAGCCATCTTAGATGCCTCAACAATATCGCTGCTGCCTTTCGCGAGTTGATGGAGACGCTGTGAGTACTCCAGCAAAGCTTGGTAGATGTACTTGCAATCCTCAGCCCCATCCAACATGTCTTCGATGCTCGCGATTTCCTGCTCGAGGTAGGCTGTCGTTGTGGCATGAGAGATCGGCGCTGCCAGGATATTCGTCCTTCGAGCATCGTCATTTGCATCGTTTGAGCTTGCTGCGACCAGGGTGGACATTAGATATTGATGGTAGAACCACAGGCTCTGGTCATACGGATCAGTGTACAGCGCCCGCGTGATCAGCTCGAGCTCTGCGTCGAACATCGTCTTTCGCTCCTCATCCGTAGCCTGACGCTCTTGTGAAAGTCGTGGCAGCAGTTGGCCGCGATTGTGCCATGCGGAGAAGTTCGACAAGTTCGTGTTGACCATCTTCGTCGTGTAGGCAAATTCGTCTTCAGCTAGACTCTTCTTCTCGAGCTGCTCGATCTGCTCCACTGTTGATCGGCGATAGCTCCAGGCGTGGAAGTTGCGGCTGTCCAGGACGAGCATTTTACTCCCTAATGCCAGCTCACCTCTCCACATTTGCGATGCTGTCCGTGCTGGCAGCAATTCTGTAGCTTCGGCGAGCAGCCAGGCGCGGTGGTTCCAGATCCAGTAGCATTTTGGGTACTGTTTGAGGAGTGGTATGAGGAACGCGAGGTCTTCGGACAGCAGAAGTGAGATCTCTTGCTGAGCCAGTGTAAGGCCCGCCTTAAATGCTGCCTGTGCATCCCCGTTCTGGGCTTCATCCGCCTGCGTAGTGATTACGGCACTGTTCCCCGACGCTAGCTCTCGTCTGAACACATCTTGCAACAGTATACGGCGGTAGTTCCATATCGTGTGGTATTCCGGGTTCTGCTGGAGCAGGCGGGAGGTGGCTTGGAAGGTATGGTTGGAGAAGTCTTTGGCTTTGATCTGTCGCTATGAGATCAGTCTTGCGTCGGCGATGTGATCATATCTGATGCTCACTCTATCGATCACGTTCTTCTCCAAAGCCTTGTATTCGGCGATCTGCTTCTGCTCTTCGCCTCTGGCTGCTGCACTCTTGTCGGTGGTTGCGGTGCCGGAGACGCGGGGAACGCCGTGCTGAGGTTCGTATCAATCATCAACATCGCTGCCTTCCATCGACATACATCGTCACTCACACTTGCCATCGGAGTGGATGATGATCCTAAATGGAGTCCGATGTAGGACAGGTTTTCGCGCAGTGTGCTAGGTAAGGCAACAACATCTGGCGGGTGACGTGGAGTTTGTTCGACATCACTTCATTCATTTCATTCCTCGTTTCCTATGTTCTCACAAGATTATAGACTGCATCGCAGTATTGATGCTTTTATGTACTAACCAGCAGCATCATAATCCTCCAGCCTGTCAACGCTCGCGCCCACGGCGTACCATTGGGTGAGCATGAGCAGTGCCACGGACAACTGGATCTTAGCCTTCTGTGGCACTCCACTAGCGACATTGAGCCATGCTCTAGAGCTCGTGGCGGACTCTACCACTCTTTGCAGAAATTGCCATGATCTCGCGGGCGGCGATGTATCTGTCAAGATATGGCGATCCGACGAAGTGGCCTGATAACTCCCCCCTCCCTACCCTTGCCCCTTCGGCTCCTATCAAACCCAACCCCTTGGAGCACGATCCTGCGACTCTCGTGACGGACGATGCAAAGATCCATAGCTCTGCTACGCCGCATCATCGTCTAATGGCGCATCTGCTGCACGTTGTACGCCGCACCATATCCGGAACTTCGGAACGGAGGAAGCCAACTAATGTTTTCACAGATACCGAATCAGGCACTGTGTACGACTCTGGCGACGACTGAGTGTACAAGTCGGAGCACCGCGGACGGTGTACGGGACAGACTGTCGAGGCTCCAGCATCCAATCTTCGCTGCTCACGTAAATGCCGCTAACAGCGCCCATGATTGTGATGCGGATTGTCAACTCATGGCTACCTCAACATCATACGGCTCGCGTACGTTTCTGAACCTCGCGAACATATCTCAAAACGATTGTCCGTCCGTCCCGCGGCTTACCCTCGATACGGCCGATCTCTGCGCATCTGGCGCTTCACTGGTATCATCGCCCATCTCGCCACAGTCCCTGAACGAAACAGACTCAGATGTTCAAGATCAAGGCTATGACACGCCGTTCACAAGCCCTGAAAGCTCGCCACTGGAGCGACAAGTGGATCGTGGGAGCTCGCACTGGCAGATGGATGGCGCTGGATCGAGTCATGAGGAGGTTACGACATTAAGATCAGTTGGCGAAGTCATTCCAGGCCCGGCGAGCGTGGATGATGTGGGAGAAAGGCTCGAATCGTCCGCAGGAACCACGACTTCCGTATCGCTGATCGTTGCAGATCCTGAAGCAGATCTCGACACCGACGACGAGCATCACATCAATCTCATAGACTTGTTCCCTGCGCTGTCGACAAGCAATGTAGCAAGGTCCAGTGTCACACTGTCGCAGTCGAGTCCACGGACGCCGACACGACGCCCGAGTGCCTTATTGCCGCAGTGCATTCGCAACCCATCGCCCCGTCAGCAAAGTCTGAGAAGCAAGGGCATCGCGTCTCCGGATCGACTCGTCCCGAGTCGCGAGATCACACCGACAAAGGAAGCTCTCGTTACATCGGTCCAGCTTGACGCAGTACCCTCTCACAGGGACGGTCACGATCCATTCGGACCAACCACTCGCCGGAGTATCCGAATGGCAGAACAGTACGCAACTCTTCGTGGCCCAGCGGCTATTCAACGTCCGGCTGGTATCGCATCAATGCGTGTACCCTATGCTACCGACACGGCATCACGTGCGGCGAGTACGGGCAGCGTTTGGACTGTTGGCGGAATCGCGGTCACCGAGGGCGTGCTCTCGACGACGGATGGTATAGGAGGCCGCGTGACAAGCGGCACGTCAGCACCTCACTACAGCGCAGACTTCCTGCGGAAGCGATTGCCTACAGACGATGAAGCAACACATGCGAGGCGACTTGCATTGGCTATGGATCTGCGCTACGACAACGCTATGGTTTCTCCCCGCCCGGACGAAGCCAAGCTGTCGACATCATCCTCGGATCCGCAGATTGAAGCCATTCAGCATGTGACATGGCGGGATGGCAAGTGGCATTCACCAGTGAGACCGACTCGTCTGTCGTTGTGCTTAGCTGCCTAATGCGTGACACACATGCTGATAGATTCTAGGCACTGTACTTACTTCTCCGAAAGTACGAAGAATCCCGACCATCCCATATCGAGTTTTAGACGCTCCATCACTCCGCGATGACTATTACTGTTCCCTCCTGGCCTTCTCGCCGACACTTGCATGTCTCGCCGTGGGTCTTGGCCCTCATGTGTACCTCTGGTCTGAGCCTCGAGGGACTACACCTACGAACATGTATACAGCCTCGCAGGGCGCCAGTCATGTCACCAGCTTGTCGTTCAGCTCGAGCCAGGGAGGCAAGGCGGTACTGGCAATTGGTCGAGCTGATGGCAAGATCACTTTGTGGAGTCCTGGGGATCCTGCGATTAAGCTCCAGACGCATCAGCCTGCGCCTGTGTCATGTGTCAGCTTCCGTCCTACCACTGCACGTCGACGCTCGGTACGAGACTCTTGCACCTTCGTTGACGCGGAGGAGCTGCTTGCTGGAGACGAAGTTGGCAATGTATATCTGTACTCTGTCGAGTGGCCCACGCAGGAACAGCGGGACATCTTTGACTGGCATGGTAGCATCACCCTACTCGCCAAAATTAGCTGCCACAACCAACAGATCTGCGGTATGGCGTAGAATACTACCGGAGAGCTGTTCGCGACTGGCGGCAACGACAATCATCTGTTTCTGTTCAACACCAGGAAAGTGTTGAGGACGCCGCCATTGGTGTTGGGCCCAGTCCGTCCGGCACGCGCTGCCAACCCTGACTTGATCACTACCGATGCCATCATTCACATCCTTCCGGGTGAGCAGGCTCGATCATTCGCCCTGAATGCTGCATGCAAAGCCATCGCTTTCGCTCCTTGGAACCCCACCCTCCTTGCTGCCGGCGGCGGCTCGAACGATCGATGCATTCACTTCTTCTCTACGGCAACCGGAGCCAAGCTCGCGACGCTTGATTGCTACGCTCAGGTCACGAGTATCGTCTTCAATACGAATCGAAAGGAGTTCGCGGCGACTTTTGGCTTCGCGCAGCCGGAGCATGCGATTCGCGTTGCGGTCTTCGGGTGGCCGGGATGCGAGTGTAAGGTCAAAGTACCTTGGTGGGGTGAGGAGAGGGCGCTGTACGCCGTTGAGTGGGCTGGAGCAGATGTTGGCGCTGGAACGAAGCACTGCAAAGGTGGGAATGGAGGGCTCGTGGTGGCAACGAGCGATGCGAGCATCAAATTTCACGAGGTGTGGTCGAAGGGGGTCGGAGGACGTCTGAGTAAGGGGCTGCGTGCGGGTGGCGGTATTTTGGACGAGGATCTGGGTGGACCATTGATGGGGGCGCTGCGGTAAGAGCTATACTTCTCCTGCTACCTACGAATCTGAGCCTACAAAGCCTACAGATATCCAAACTGTAGACGAGCGATGTCTCCAGCAGCGATCGTGTACACGTATGTCACCGTCCAATCGAGTGTTAGCTCCAGGCAGTCATCGCATGGCACCCTGATAGACAAGAAAGTGGGCCATCATGCGGAGAGCGGGAGGGTGCCAAATGGGTACACAAGCGTTGTTGTAGCTCGGCTTATTGGAATCGCTGACGGTGATGTACGCTGTGCTGCAACAATGCAGGTACAGCCATGGTCCTCTCGAGAGCCACCAAGGCCACATGCGGTCTCGCGAAGTTTCACCTGCGCAGTGTGCCATGCGGGCAGTGATAAGGCTGTCCTTACTGCTCGCACCATGCATCGCAATGAGTGATTGCGATTGTACAATACGCAGGCGTCAGGTCATCAAATAAAGTCTTGAAATCAAGTCTTCAAGCCAACTCCATTGCATTGTCATGGCCGGCCTTCTCGAGCCTGTAACGCCTTGCCTTCGCCTGTTACAGCCGCCGGACTTTGTTGTTGAGAACGATGTTGGCTGCCTCGTACTCATTGTCATAGCGTTGTAGGCGCACGATGAAGCGTTGCGTGGCAATGCTTCCCACCTCCGTTCCTTCGGCGTACGAATACGCCTCATTCAGGTGATCGCCCAGACCTCCGGCGGCAATGCGAAGGTAGCGATTGCTTACCTTGGTCAAGGCGATTACACATGGATGATATGTCTGCTTGACTGCGGACTTGACGCGCCCACCTTCGATGTCATTAACACGTGGATAATACCAATTCATGACCGTAAAAGAGCCGTACTCGCAATTCAAAGCTAGAAGCCAAATTTCTTCACCCGGAACTCGCCTGATCACGGATTGAATGTCAAGGCACTGATTAGTTACGCTGTATGGTAGGCGCATAACCCTATCCGCGCTACGCACCTCACCCGAGTAACGGAAGCTGGTGATGTCGTTCGGAAGGATGCCGCAGGTGTCGTCACGATCTGCTCTGTTTTCAAGCCACGCGTAGAGGGACTCATCGTTGGTCTGACGGATGATCTCCTGCGGAAGACGCAAGAACCCTTTCGGTCCCTCGCCATACAGCAAAGGCATGTTGATCCCGATGAGGCCAAGCAGGCAGTATGCCATGTCTTCTGGTCTTGTAGTCGTGGGGGCAGCGGCCCAGCTGAACTTCTTCGCAACGCAAGCGTTGTTGAGCGAGAATTGGGAGATCAAGCAGTCTCTTGGAATTGAAGTGATTCGGCTGGGTTCCAACAAGATCTCGTCGTCAAGCTTTCCACCTATGCGGATCCAGTGACGATCGTAGAAGATGGCCACTCGAGGAGCCAGCAGTTCCTGCAGAGTCCACCCTCGACTGAACCAAGCGCTCGGGACATGATACTCGGCGCTAAGAGGTCGTCTGCTCATGTCGATGATGGTGGCGGGATCGGAATCGACATCGTTGAGAAAAGCGTAGCACTCCTTTGCACGGGTATACCATTGCCACATGGAATTGATGGCTTCTGCGAGCTTCGCGCTGCTTCGTTTGTCAATACAGCATGTGTCGATCCAGACATACTCCAGACCTTCAGACTTTGCGAGAGCGCAGCAGTCAATCACCCTGCGGTAGCCCTGACCATCGAGCTTTCTGTGATAGAGGAAGTCATCGTAGGACACCTCAGCGTCTCCCCAGCGATGCGAGAGGATTGCATATGCAGGTGGACTGAAGAACTCGGCGAACTCGAGGGTCGTGGTGTGTAGGAGGCGCATGTCTGCTACCAAAAGTCTCCTGTAAATTTGTATAACGGGAATACTGCCTTCATGGTGCCACTCAATAACCTCCGCCCTGTGGGACAGGCATCGCGTCAATTATGTGCAGCCACTTAACGGAGCACGACGAGCTAGACGGAGGCTACGGGTATCATTATGTAACCAGCAATGGACTGTGGTGAGTTGGTGCCGCGTCGACTTTCGAGTACGGACGGGGAGCCGGGGACGACACCCGAGTGAGCTCCATGTAGCTCAGCTCTGGAACCTGGGCCATCACTCTTCGAACGACCATCCGCCTCTGCCATTGCGGTATCTTGGTGTACTCATTCTTCGTATCAAAATGGCTGCTCCGATGTCCAGGCGATCGATAGTGCGCGCTATCACCAGACTCCGCAGCTCAGCTCCCCGAGCCCAGTTCACAGCAGCACAAGCAGTAGCTGGTAGGCATACCGCTGCGAGACCAGCCAACCTGAATCCATGCCGCTGCTTCACCTCACATCAGACTCGGTACGCTGGATTGATGCCTGACAGCGAAGATCCCGCGCCGCCACCCGAGATCAAGGAGGAGATTCCCACAACGCCAACGGAGATCGACGAAGACACATATCACATGCACGCAGATCAATTCATGGAGAGTGTGCATGAGAAGGCTGAGGCGGTGCAGGAGGGGAGGGAAGACGTGGAGGTGGAGTACTCGGTATGTGTTGCATTTGGTTGACTTCACTGAGACACACTGCTGACACCAATCCAGGCCGGCGTTCTCTCAATCAACTTCCCTCCAAACGGGACCTACATACTCAACAAGCAGCCGCCAAACAAGCAGATCTGGCTTTCCTCACCGATCTCGGGACCTAAGCGGTTCGACTGGTTGGTCGTTGGGGAGAGCCAGAGTGAGAAGGAGGGTGCGGGGACGGGCAACTGGGTCTACCTGAGAGATGGTACCACGCTGAGCGATGTGCTGCGAAAGGAGCTGGCGATCACGGTTGATATTGATGGGAGCGAGGAGAATCTGCAGAAGAAGAGCATAGACTTTGCTGAGTAAGTGCATGCATTGTGCCGTTCCCAGGCTGGCTCGATATTCTGCATGTCTTGTGCAACGACCACGGTTTATGCCTCTTTCCACTGCTTCTGCCTACTGCGCGACGGCCCTCGTCCCCGTCTCACTCCTGTCCTCTCCGCTGGCGAATGGAGCGATTCACGGTTCGACTCCAGTGTATCGGAGGGCGTCGATCGATGTCCAGTCCAGATAGCGATCAACGTCCCTCACGACGCGACGCACTTTTCCCTCGATTCAGCAGCTGCCACTCTTCTCCGACCGCGCCGCATCGAGCGACTCTGTTGGCCGTGAATGTCGCAGTGGCGATCCAAGTTGGAGGATCGGTCATCAACACCTCGGACCAAGCAACTCCTCGTCGTGGCATCCTAGCCTTGCGCCTGTCCATCGTCCGGCTTTTGCCGAGTGTTTCCAACACATGACGTCGTTCAATCACACTGCCACTGCCTGTTGCGTTTGCTCAGTTGCGCCTCCATCCGGCTTAGGCAAGTCGTCCACATCAAAGATGACTCTGATCATCAGGCTGCAGCTCGGGCAGACTGCGATCTCCTCGCCATCGCGCAGGTCTTCGATGTTGATCTCGAAGCGATCACCACATGGGCATGGGTAGTGGTACGTTTGAAGGACGGGATCGAAGGTCATGTCCTTGAGTGGCGTTAGTGGAGGGGAAATAAGGGCAGGAAGGGGGGTGAAAGATACTTCGATCTCGATTTCATCGTAGATGTTCTCCTCCGACATGGCTGTGAAATTTGCTTGAAGCGACGAGAAGATCAGAAACACTTACTGGCGGAGTGTTTGTGCCGCGGGTGTCTGACTGAGGTACATTTCGAGGTCTTCGGATAAAGTAAGGCCGGCCGGTGTTCAGACCCCTCCACCACATCGAGAACACTTCTCAACATCTCAGTACACACTCCTATCATGCTACACTTCGAGTCTATACACTCCTGCCGGGAAGGCTCGCAGTTGGAGAGTTCTTCAAGATACGCGAGCCACGATGATCGATCCGCAATCACGGTACCCACGCGGGACGAGACTGCACGGCGAAACTGTCTGGCATAGATTGCGCCCCGTGTCCGCGGTATGCCAACCTCCGCAGACCGTTTCAGGAATCCGCCACCTGCTTTGCACCAGCATCACCCCGAGCCATCTTAGCAGACTGGAGGCTAGGGAAGAGTGCAGACCAAAATGGACACCAGAGCATGCATCCATCGCAGGTTCGCGAGAGAGGCCAAGACGCTGCTGATCTTGCTATACCAAGTCATGTTGACGATCTGGCTCACCATCATTTGCTGTCATTTGGTGAAACCTGGGCGCGCGGCTCACCAGTATCAAATGACACTGGCCGCATTCGCCTAACCGGTCCGGCATACTCCTGGCAAAGTCGAGCAAGGCCAAGACGGACGCAGATGCTGGGCGTTGCAG